>CM057453.1:14007500-14607500 GCA_016271365.2 Neoceratodus forsteri | reverse complement strand
TGAGAGAGTGGGTAGCATGAGCTAAGAAAGAAGGAGTGGAACATCGAGGTGATAAGGCACATAAGAGAAGTAGTTTCAAAAAAAATAAAATGCATGGCTGCCCTAATAAATGATGCCATGTACTATTTAAATGGTAGCCATACCAATGAAATAAGAAAAGTATTTTGCTAGTACCAAAACTGATGGAACACACGTGCAAGAAAAGCCTGTTAAGAATAAAAGACAAAAAGAGAGAACTGAAAGCTTAATCCAAGTGATCACTCTTAAATGCAAGTGGTCCATTGTAATAGGCTTGCCCAATCTTCCAGAAAGAAATGAAAGGGGGGGGGGATGAGAAAAGGTGGAAAAAAGTGCAGAGCTCAGATTAGAAAGAGAAAAAGGAGGGCTGAAGGAAGGGGGAGAAAAACAGAGGAGAGGGTTGATCAGAATTAATTGATTTTGTCTTTTAATATGCCTTCCTTGCACACATTATATTACTTTTGGTACTAGCAACATCCTTTTTTTTTATTTCATAGTTCAGGTACCATTTAAATAGTACATGCATGGCACCATTTATGAAGGCAGCTATGCTTCAATGCTTATCATTATATTAAGGCATGTTCAGTGTTTAGGACCATACTGTTGATTTTCAAACTTCGTCACTTTTTATGTATTTTTTTGTTTTGGGTAACTAGTTATATGTGTATTGGGGACACATAACCAAGTAATGAATTCTAAACTGAATTTGTTGCTCTTGGGGACTTTAACATAAATTGGCCAGCTCTTGATGTGGACCCCTACAAGGACACCATCTTCTCCCTGAACATAACCCAACTAGTCACCTCCCCTACCAGATATAACCAATGGACAGGTTTCAGCTCTCTCGTAGACTGGGTCATCTCCAACCATCCAGAGAGAATCTCTGGCACCACCATCCTCCCTAATGTTATCAGTGATCATTCCCCTGTTCAGTGTTACTGGTCCAATAAGTCCCCTAAGCCCCCACCCAAAACAGTAGTGAACTGGATTTTGAAGAAAGGGCAGCTGCAGCTCCTTCAAGCCCACCTGCTAAACTTTAACTGGTCTCCCATCAACAATGCCCAAAGCATGGACCAAGCGCTTCATTATTTCATCTCCACATTTAACAGTGCTTACAATATATTTGCCTTTTTAAAAAAAGAGGACAATTAAGAGGAACACACAACCCTTGGATCACGGCACCCCTCTTCAAACAAATGGTCTCTAGAGATATCCTTTGACACCATGCTCAGGCCACTGGCAAGCCGTCAGACCTGCAACAGTTCAAACTGGCTAGGAATGCCTGTATCTGGGAAATTCAACGTACAAAATCCAGTAATATAAGAGCATGCTCTCCAACTCCTGGGGCGATGACCAGAGGTTCTGGGATAACCTCAAAGAACTGTTGGTCACCCCCAGTAAATCCCCACCCTCCATTATAGAATCTGATGGGGCAACCCTCCAAGACCCAAAAATCATTGTGGATGAGCTAAACCTAGCCTTCTCTGACCTTAGCAGCATACTTCCCCCGACTTACCTGACACAGCGCAGTGTAAAACCAAGGCAAGTAACATCCATTTCAGTCCAGCCACCCCCCCTTTCTATTTCAGAATGATCTCCCCATCAAAGGAAAAAAATACAAAGGTCATGCTATCAGGAAAGCTAGAGCCAGCAATGACACACCTAAACTCAAACTCCTAAATTTAACCCTAGATGCAGTCCTACTACCTCTCACCAAACTCCTCAATCAATCTCTCAGCCTTGGCCAATTCCTAACACACTGGAAAGCCACAGTGGCCACTCCAATCTATAAAAATGGGGACAAATCTCAACCCTCAAATTACCTCCTATTTCCATCCTACCCCCCCCCCCCAAAAGCGCTGGAAAGTATAGTCACAGATTAGCTAACTGAATACTTGGAGAACTACCAGCTTCAGTGTCCACAACAGCATGGTTTTCAGAAAACTCATAGTACTACTACACGCACTGCTAGACTACTCCAACTTCACCCATAACTCTCTCGACCAAGGGCACTTAGTTGGGGCGATATACATCAACCTAACAAAAGTGTTTAATACTGTAAACCACACCCTATTACTTGACACACTGCATGATCTAGGCCTCTCTGCCAATGTTACTGGATGGTATAAAAGTTACCTTGGGGACCGAACTCAAATAGTAAAAATAGGTGAGGCCATCTCTGACAGCAGTCCTATACAATGCAGAGTCCCTCAAGACTCAGTTCCTTGCCCCTTGTTATTTAACCTATTTCTTGACTCTCTCCCCCAAGCATGCTCCTCTATCCTTCTTCTGTATGTGGATGACGCTGTCATCTTCATCAGCCACCCTGACCTTATCCCACTAAAACAACTACAGAACGATTTCTCAGCAGTTGACAAATGGTTTACAGATCACAAGCTTCTACACTACAAAAAAAATATGCTGTTTGCTAGCTCACAAAACAAGCACCGTCAATACCTGCCCAACATCCTAAACAATATCAAGATACTCCTGGAACAAATCCAACAGTTTAAGTACCTCAGAGTAACACTTGACTCTACTGTGTCATTTTTGACCCATGTTGATCAGGTAGTTAAGGCAATATCAATCAATCAATCAAAATATTTATTTATCCAGGCAAACATCATTGAGCAGAGCTCTTTTACAAGCTGGACCTGGCTAGAACAGGGTCGGGTAGCATCCATCATAAAAACATATAAATACATGAAAATAAGTATATAAACATAAACACAATGGTGTAGTTATAGAGGAGTCAAATGATAAAAGGAAGACAAGGCAAGCCGTAACGGAGGAGAATTCAAATACAAGGGGGCAGGTCCACCATTGAACCATGCAACTGTATATAAACCATGTTCTCTGTATAGAAGTACTAGTTTGTTCATTTACCAGAAGCAGTCACTAGTACTAGCCATGAAAATGGCTTGGAGAACCACCAACTAATCGCAGATGGGGTACCAGGAGGGGTATGCAATATGTAAGCAAAGGATAAACATTGTGAGAAGTGAAGTCCCAAGGATAGGTCGGTAGAACTGATGTGGCAGTGGGGGCCTACAGGGAGAGGGCAAGGGGAGTTAGGACTTTTATAGTATGATTGCGTGTAGATTGTGGGTGAGTGCAGTATAGAGTTGTGAAAAGAAGGCTGGAGAAAGCGGGAAGATAAACCAGTATCAAAGGGTGGAGAGAGGCATCGAGGTGTTACATGAAAGCATGATGACAGACCAGGGCCAAGGAGGAGAAAAGCACTAGAAGTAATTTGTTCATGGTTAAATGGTACAGGTTAGCATGATGACAATTCATGGTCATGGGAAACAATTGCACTGATCATTTCTGAGACATGAATATAAGAGCTTGAAAGATGAGATACCGATGGGTGACCTCAGTTTCAGTTTTTTTGCAATTTATTCCACAAGGAGGACAGTGTAAAGCTTATAGTAGCCCTTCCAAAGCAAGAGTTAACTTTGAGAACCATCAGTAGGAGAGATTTGCAACTTCTCAGGACGTAATTGCCTATTAGTTTTATAGGAAGACAGTCTATAATGTATTGGGGCAGTTTTTTGGAGAGGGCTCTCAGGGTTCATAAGGCTGCATTTTTATCACGCCTATATTGAAGATAACTCCACCCCACTGATTGTTACTAATCAATAAATACCAGGCTGGGGCTCCTATACAGACACAGGTGCTGTCTCACTCCCAATGGTCTCCAACTAGCTATCACTAGCTCCTTACTCTCTATTATTGATTATGGTTTAATTATCTAAGAATCCACACTGCCCTTAACAAAATATGCAGACTAGCCTCCAACTCCTCTAGATGTACACATACTTGTGACCTGTATGCTCAGACTGGATGGCTAAACCTCAAGGGCTGAGTAAGGTACGAGACATGCCTGTTTGCGAAGAAAATCAACATTGGCCTCACCCCATCTCCCTTCAAAAAGCTCCTCATCCATGTATCAAATCCTTACCACACTCATGGCATGACTGCCCAAGCCTTCTAAGTCCCTTACTGCAGTACCTCTCTGGCTCAATGGGCCTTCAGTTTCAGGGCACTACACTGGCTAAACAGCCCCCTCCAACATGCATGACCCCTCTAACCTCGGCCCTTTTAAGCTTAATTTCCACAATCACCTTACCACTTTTAGCAAGTGTGATTGCACCCACTAACTTGTCCCCCTGCTCTTAGTGCTACTTGTCTTCTTACCCTCCCTAGGTGTTTCTCCCTCTTATTCCTATCCCTTCTATAGCTTACACTGCTTCCCTACTTCTACCACTCGATTCCTACCCCCTCACTATACCCTTTCCCTTTCCTCCTTTCCACTCTATCTCACTGTCTAACCGACTCACTAAATCACTACCTCTCCTACTCCCCTTCCTTCCACACTTTTCTCTAGACAACACCTCTTTGGCTGCTCCCTTGCATCGTTTCCCTACTTCTACCACTCACCCCTCTGAAATTCCATTCCTACCCTCTCTCCACAATACCCTTTCCCCTACCTCCTCTCCCATCTCTCACCTTCTAACCTACTCTCTGACGCACTACTCCTCCCTCCCTCCCGCCTTCCCCACCCTTTCTGTGGACAACACCTCCCCAGCTGCTATTAACTTTGTACCCACTCTTGCATGCACTTACCCTGAGTGTTGATACCTTGACACAATGCACTGTCAAATGCAACTGTTTGTATAATCTTGTGTGTAACTTGCTGTCCTCTACTTTGTAAAATTGTAATTGTCTATGTAATGTTGAATCTTTGTAAAAGAACCACTGGTTCAAAGGTATTTGCATTCTGAGATCTTAATAAAAAATGTAAAAAAAAAATAATATTCATGTAATGATGCATAACTTGTAATGCTTTTCTGTAAGACCACACCCCCTGAGGGACAGAAATTTGACTCGAAGGGCCTGGGTGAATAAGGTCAGTAGCCTTACCAGCTTCCACTAGTGAATTTTTGCAGTTTATTATTTTGTTGTAATGAACCAGACAAGTATAAAACCATTCTATGTGTGGACATTAAGTTTAACTCTATTGGAGTGCTCATAATTTGCTTCTCACTGTTGTTCACATTAGGGCTAGCTGTCCTCCTTCCAGTGCACCTACCCTACACCGTGACATTCGCAGGCTGTACCTTTAAAGTCCAGTTGTTTACCATACATCACACAGGGCTGCTATAAAATTTCTTGAATCTGTTTATTTTATATAAAAAAGAAATGCACAAATCATTGTTTGATGCACCAACAGGAGATTTTGCAACAAACAAACAAAACACTTATAATACAGTTATATCTTAGCCATATGGAAAGCTAAGGATTATTAGTGATGTAGTCTTTAACTCTCCCCTTCTCTGGCATGCACACAGGTATTAAATAACTAAATAAATAAATAATAAATAACTAAATGTGGTATCGTGGATGGAGAACATAAGGCTACAAGCATGCATAAATTATGGTACAGTCTTGAGTAACATTTGCCAACATCATTCCCCCTTAGGTAAGAGTATTGATTTTAAAAGTGGCCTACATCAACAGGATAATTAGGGTCCTGCACCTATTTATGTGTGTATATAAAGTAATGTTGACTTTGGCTACTTTTGCAGAAGAGCAGTGTCAAAGTCAGTTGTTATGCTAGTACCCAGAAGAGTAAAAATTGTTGAAACATTTTTGGATATGTTGTACCTATTTCAGTAGCATACTCTGGATCAGTAGCATGTTATGGTCAGATATGGTATAGGAATAAATTAAAAGGGATGATATAGTGTTGCCCTTCTGCCTATCTATTGCACTATAGTCATATCTACCTAGAACTAGTGGCATAGCATTGCACTTTCAAGCAGTGTGAGCCAGGGGTTAAAACAAAAGACTGTGAAATAAGACATGTAAATAGCAAATCCTGACTTAGCCACTACTTTGACATGTGACCATGAACAAGCCACTTCAGCTCAGTGTGCTGATGTCTACCAGATTGTAAAACTGGGTAGAACAGAACTCCAATAAAAGCAAGATGTTGCAGTTCAGTTGGGCTATGAGGACCTTAACAAATACAATGATTTCACTACTTTCATAGCCAATGTCATCATTTATATAACTTTACTTTCCACAAATGACACATATTTCTTTATTTGTAATTTTTGACCAGAAAGATGCACTAAGTTGGGATAGCTTGTTCAACAGTAGGTCCTGGGAGGTGGGTTGCATTAATCTGTTTTACTGACAGAGGGATTGTTGGTCATGCCACTTCAGAAAACTCTGCTACTCTTCTTTAATGAGGGCCATGAGATCTTTAACCTCCACCTAGACAGGGACCAGAAATGGGAAGAATGGACCTTGGTTTACTGTTTTGTCTGAAGGATGACTCCTCAACAGTGCACTACCCCTTTCATACTGCATTACATTGTCAGTAGTACCTATTGTGGAACCAAAACCCGCAAACTTCTGATTTTATGGACATGGAGGAAAGCTTGCTGTCTGCTGAGTCACTGACTGTGATGGATATGCATGACTGGTAATCAATATTACAGCACCTTCTGTTAATGATTTTGGTCATTTTCTGGAGGGTGGTATTGAAAAATAAATATGCATAAAATCTGAGTAAGAATTTGTATTACAAACCAGTTTGAACTGTATGTCTATTTGTTATGTATAATGATGAAAAAATATTTTAGCCCGATAACTAAACAGACCACCATTCTTGGCATTTCTCATTTAGAAACCACTTTAGGAAGTGGGTAAGTGGAAATATGCTGTACTGCTACATGGTAAACTGAAGTTTGGGATGGACCTTAGGGCTCTAACTTAGCAGAATAGTGGAGGGTGGGTGTATAGTAAATGTGAAGTAATTATTCTTCAAGGAGGGAAGGAGGATGAGAGCAGGTCAGTCTTGAGTACCATTTGTGCCTAAGTAACTAAAGGGGACTTGGTGGGAAATTAGAGGAAAACACAATCTATGCTGTATTTGGTGGAATGATAATTCTATGCTTGCTATGAAGTTGAACCAGGTGCCATAAGGGTTAACACCTGATTATTGAGCACTAAGCAGTCAATCAGTCAATCAATCAATCAGTAAATCAATTAACAGAAATTACATTAAGAAATCAAAAGGGTAACTGCTATGGGGCCCATGACTCTCATAGGAGATTTCAAGCCATCTGACATTTGAGTGGAAAGTGCCCCAAAGAAAGCAGGGGTTAATTATTTGTCAGGCATGGAGGAATTTTGAGTTCTTCAGCTTGTCAGGCATGGTGCAAGAGGGGATGTACAACAGTTTTTGATCAGCTGCTGAACAATGGGAACTACATGGTCACAACAGTAAAGGTTGGGAAGAAAATTGGTAACAGTGTCCAAAATACAGTAGGATGGAATCTGAGGTGATGGAAGATTATGCAACTTCATCAAAAACAAGGCAGGACTCAAACATTCAGTAGCGTTATTTTGATTGGTTGAGAGAGATGGTTGATGTTAATTTGATGAATACAACACTGAGTGGGAGTGCTAATGTCAATTAAGAGGACCTGAAACAAAATATAATGGAGGCAGTGACTAGATGTACATTACCCACCCATAATTAGATGCACCATTCCACCTGAGCAACAAGGGCAAAAGGCCTAGAAAGTCTTGGTGGTTGTCAAAAGACAGAAACATAGACAATGACAGCAGAAAGAGACCACAAACCCATCCGATCTGATCATAAACTCTAACAAACCTAGGACCTATTGTCCATAGAGGATTTTAACCCACACTATCCACCTCCATGCGCCCAACCCTACCACTATCACCCTGAGCAAAAATTAAGTCCTTCACTCTGCAACAACCATATTTGAAACCATTAAAAGTTTTAGATGCCCATCGTATTAGCTGATAAATTGTTCCATGGCTTCAAAACCCTTTCTCTAAAATAAAACTTTCTCAATTTCCACATGAATCCCCCATCAGTTTGCACTCATGCCCCTGTGTTCCTCATCCACTACTTATGAGAAATAATTCCTCACAGTTAACCTAATTAATTCCATCTGCACCAAACTCGGACTAACAAACTATGTGCTGGTAAACGAGACCACTGATTTTGGTCAAATATAAATAATACTTTATTACGAAAGTTAAAAAAAAACTAGATGGCAAGCAGCACCCTCACCACTGAGGCATGTACTTGTCACATGACCAATGCATTTCAGCCATACAGAAGCCATTGAAACAGGGGATGAGGCAGGTAACAACGGAGGGCAGCATATTAGAACCAGTAAATTCTCTTGTGGTCAATCTGTCAGAATACACTTTAAATGAGAAGGAACAACAAGTGCTAGAGAAAGATTTGAATTTTGTACTGACAAATCAAATGAAAGAGTTTGATGTGATAGTAGATCTACAAAAAATTACAAGAAAATTAAATTTGAAAGTACTGTATCATAAAGAAGATACTCAGTTAATGAAAATATGACACAAGGGAGTGGTAATGGAAGTGGGACCATGGATGAAAATAAAAATCATAAATATGTGGATTGTGAAAACATTTTGAAGAAGCCATCCACTTTTGTTCCCCCAAGTTGATCAGCAGTAGCACCATTCCAGAAAGCCTGCAAGAGAGATTTGCTTCAATTCTTATCTGAAAAAAGAAAGACCAAGATTTAACAATTGTTCTCAAGGTGAATGACAGGCACTGCAGAATCTGTCCAAAAATACTAAAATCGAGATTAGGAAGGCAGATAAAGGAGGTACCATTGTGATCCTCGATAAAGTTAAGTATGAAATGGAAATGCTGAAACAATTGTATGATACCAATTTTTACAAATTGTTTCCTAGAGAAATGACTATAAACTTTAAAAATCAGATAGATGGGTACTTATATGAAATCTGGGTAGATGGTCTGATTAGTAAACAAACGTATGAATTTTTAAATGTAGAAAATCCTGTGAGACCAACACAATACGGTTTACAAAAGATCCATAAAGATTTGACTGATCCACCGGCCCGTTCTATCGTGGTTAGTATAGGCTCAGTGACAGAGCCACTAGCCCAAATGGTGGATCAATATATAAAACCACTAGTCCCCCTTTGGCCATACAATATAAAAGACACCACACATGTGTTGCAGATCTTAAGTGATGTGCAGGTTCATAAAGAAGATTTTTTAGTGACATTGGATATTAGTGCTTTATACAGTAGTATTCCACACAAAGATGGAATTGAAGCCTTGTGGGAATCTCTGTACGAATGTACTGAGTATGCAAATGAATTTGTTGAAGTTCTTCTGAATTTGACAGAGAAAGTGTTATGTTGTAACTGTTTTGTGTTTAATGAGCAGTTTTATTTACAGATAAAGGGAACGGTGATGGGGGCCTCCTTCGCTCCAGATTATGCAAATGTTTACTTGGCACATTGGAAAAAGAAAAAGTGATGTCAGAATCAAACCCATACAGGGATTTTTTATTCCTGTATGGGATTTATATTAATAATATTTTGCTAATTTGGAGCGGGCCCCCATCAGCCTTAACTGAGTGTGTTTCATATAAATCAATAGTCAATAAATACAAACTTAAGATTCACACAAAATTTGAATCAGCATAGAACTGAATTTTTAGATCTGATGATTGAAAAGAATGAGATAGGAGGTCTAGACATAAGTCTCTATAGAAAAAAGATGTCAAAAAATGCAGTACTTGGATTTGATAGTTGTCATCCAAGGCATATATTAAATTACATACCAAAAGGCCAGTTCATATCTCTAAAAAGAAATACAGATGTAGTGGAAAAGTTTAGACAAGATAGTAAGGAACTAGCAGAAAGATTTTATGCTAGAGGCTACAGTAAGAATGTTGTTAGCAACGCTGAAGAGACAGCGAATTGAATGAGTTGAAATGAGATGTTAAATAAAACTGTAAAAAGATCACAAAACTCAAGTTGTCTCAATTTCATTACAGAATACAACCCCCAGAGCTATAAAATTCAAGAAATTTTGCTAAAAAAACTTGGGATCTATTGCTATTAGACCCATGCTTGGAAAAAATTGTAAAACAGCACCCCTGTTTGGTATACAAGAGAGGCAAAAACATTGCAAACATTGTAACACAGAGTTTATGTGTGGCACCAGATTTATGACTGAAGTTACCTGAATGAATTTTCTAAAATGCAGAAACTTTTCATTTTGCATGCACGTACAGACAGGTACCTCTTATGAACATCCGGTCGCAAGTAAAAGATATGAAATCAGACATTTCGTGAATTGTTCTCCTACCTGTGTGGTGTACCTTGCAAGTTATGTGTGTAAACATTTCTATGTGGGGAAAACAAAAAGACTTCTTAAACATAGGATATCTGAACATTTAAGAAGCATAGAGAAACAGGACAAAACTAATGCTCTTGCAAAGCATGTAATGATCAGTGGGTGTGAACATAAATTTAAGTTCAAAGGACTTGAGAGAGTGTCCATGAATGTCTGTGGGGGGGTGGGATTTGGATAATAAGCTGTTGGAAACTGAAATTAAATGGCAATATTTGTTGAAAGCAAATGGAGTTAAAGATTTAAATGCAACTTTCAGTATTCTCTGTTTTTAAGAAAGAGAAAATAATAATGATAATAATGACCAAAATAAAATGAGAAGAAAAAGGAATATTAGGAAAATTATGTGAGATTGTAAAATTATGTGAGATTGTATTCTGTAGAGGTTAGGAGAGATTTAAGGATTATACTCTAGTTTTTTGTTAGGTGTGTGTATTTTTAGGGACAAGCCATTGACTTACTGTATCTCTATAATCATCAGATTTATTTATATTTATATATCCCTTGAAATGAATAATCAATTTGTTTTTACATTCTACAGTAAGGATATTACAGTTCGATGTGTTATGTTATTTAGGATTTTTAGACAATTTAGTTTATTGAGATAGCTTGCAAAAAAAAGTTAAGATGTATTTTGTATTTAATATCTATTTTATATGTATTTAATATTCATTGTCAGGTAACAGTATGTGTTTATCCTTTAAATATGATTATGTGCAAGTTTTTTCACTGAGGGGTTAAAAAGCATGCTATTGATACTGGTGGCACTTTATGGTATATTGAAAGTGAACTGTTTTTTTAAAAGAGTACTTTAAAAGGATAAGATTGTTACCATGTATCTAACCTTGATAAAGCGTCAGAGTGACATGAAGCGCATTGGTCACGTGACATGCATGTGCCACAGTGGCGAGGGTGCTGCTTGCCATGTAGTTTTTATATTTGAATAAAATCAGTTTGGTCTTGTTTACTGGCACACTGTTCAGTAGCCCCACTTTGGTGCAGATGGTTTGAAGTGAACATACATCTGAGGCTCCAGTGGTGTTCTTATGAGCTGCCTTTGTTGTTTTTTCAGTAGTTCATTTGATTCAGGGACTTGAAGATCTCTCCTATCTTCCCTATCTCATCTGACCTCCAATGAGTACATGTTCAGTTCCTTAAGCTGGCCTTCATAAGATCTGCCCTGCTGGCCCTGAATCATTTTGGTCACCCTACATTGCATTGTCTCCAGCCTTTCCTCATTTTCCCATAAGTGAGGACTCCAGACTGGGCACACTTCTCCTGGTAGGGCCTCACCCCAGTAGTAATACCTCCTTCCTTTTGTTGTAAGTACCCCTTCATATACACCACAGCATCATGTCTGCCATATTGTACACCTTATTACACTGGTTTGATTGTTTTAGGGAGTCACTGATGATGGCACTAGGCCTCTTTCCTCAGAGGCTGTGCATAGCTTTACACTACCCCCATCCAGTCCTCTGTCCTCAGGTTCTTGTTGCCCATGAGCGTCACCTTGCACTTTTTGTCATTGAGTTTCAAATATCAAACCTATGACCACATATCTAGCTTTTGCAAGTCTCTCTGAATCTCCCTAACCCTCTCCTTACTGTCTACCCAGCCATGGAGCTTAGTGACATCTGCAAAGAGACCCATCCTGCCCTGGATTCCTTCTCCCATGTCATTAATGACCATAATGAAAAGGACTGGACCCCAGACTGATCCTTGTGGCACATCCCGAGGGACCTTTTTCTCATTTCATTTGACTCCATTATCCATAATCCTCTGCTGTCTCTCTTCTAACCAGTTTCTCATCCATCTATATCTTTTGCTATACCCAGATTCTTCAGCTGCTTCAGCAACCTTCTATGACATACCGAGTCAAAAGTTTTGCTGAAATCAAAGTATGGAACATCCATAATATGGTCTTTATCCACTACCCTGATTACCCAGTCAATGAATACTATCAGGTTCGTTTGACAAGACCTCCCTTCAACAAATCCCTGCTGTTTACTGTCTTGTAATCCATTGCTCTCCAGGTAGTTTATGAGGTCCTCTTTGACTACAGTCTGTATCAGTTTACCCCAATAGAGGTAAGACCAAGAGGTCTGAGGTACCCAGATGATCCCTGTACCCACCCCCATGGAGCAGGACAATATCTGCTGACCTTCAGTCATTTGGAACTACTCTGGCTGACTTGAGCTATTGCATAAACCTCATTAGGGGTTCAGTTAGTTCTATTGTCAGTAACCTGAGCAGCCACAGATGCATCTTATCTGGCCCAAGGACCTTATATATCATAAAGACTTCTAGCCCTTTCTAAATTGTTTCACTGGTACATACTTGCTGCCTCATCTCAGGGATCCCCCTTACAGCTGGCTTAATACTACTGTCTGGCAGAGGACCTCTGGATTCCCTTGTGAATACAGAGCAGAAGTAGTCATTAAGAACAGCTTATTTCTGCCCATCTCCCTCAAATACCCTACCTCCATATTTTAACCAAACAATTCTTTCTCACCTTCTTTCTTTTTTCCCTACTATATCTAAAGAACTGTTTCCCCAACCCTTGACCCCCTCTACAATACACAGCTCTGTGTTTGTCTTTACTTCCCTGACTACCCCTTTGGTTTCCATTGTTCTTGGTTAGTAATCTCTATGTGTTCTTCCCTTGTTCTTCCTTGTACCTAATGAAGGCCTTCTTTTTGACTCTCACTGCTTCCCTGACCTTCCCAGAGAACCAGTTTGTTCTTGTGTATCTTTTTCTTTTGATTACCATTCTGATACAGGACTTTGTTGCCTTGAAAATGGGCTGTCTGTCCTACATCTTTCATCCTCATCCCTGATGCTATTCACTCCAAGTAACTTGTCCTGGACCAGCTCCCTCATCTGATTGAAGTATACCCATCTGAAATCTAGGACTTCAGCCTTTGATGAGGGCTTACTTGACCCAAGGTCCAGGTAGACCCATGTAGGATTATGGTCACTGGACCCTAGTGTATCTTCTTCCCTCATTCTTCCTATCACTTCTGAGTTGGTCATCACCACATCAAGAATGGCAGCCTGCCAAGGGGGTTCCTGAACTAGCTGCACCAGCAGGCAGTACTGCAATATATCCAGTAGGGCCTGCCACACCCCCTTCTAGTTCTGCTCCAAAGTCCTTATCTCTCTCTTCCACCTGTCCAGGAGGTCTATTAATCACCCTATTTGCAGTTTCTTGCCTGAGGATGCCATGAGCTGAACACACAGTGATTCTGTTTCCCCATTAGCTCCCCTAATGTTTTCATCCTCCACTACCTATAAGCCTTCTCTGTCATACACAGCAATACCTCCTAATTTACCTTTTCCTCTATCCTGTCTAAACATGGTATAGCCTGGGACTGACTGGTTCCAATCTTTATTCTATGTGACCCAGGTTTTTGTGGTGGCTACTAGAGTCATCTCAGTGTCTGCCACCACTGCCTCAATCTCACTAATTTTATTTCCCAGACTCCTGGCATTGAGGCAAACCCACATTCTACCTTTCTCCTGATCCCCTCTTGCTTTTTGCTGTTCCTTCTCCCTTATTCTTCCCTAGTCTCCTTAATTTTTTTCATGCTAAATGTAGGCTTTGTCAGTCATCCATCATTGACCTCTTTGCCTACCTAATATGAACTTTAACTTTAGTGTTACCCACCTTGCTGCTACTGGCTGTTACCCACCTTGCTGAAACTGGTCCCCTGCTCAGGAGGAGCCCTATTTAGGGTTTTTCACCTGTTTTCCTTTCTCAGTGGTTCCCCTAGCTTTTGTTTTCCCCACAGTCAGTTTAACTGTCCAATGTAAATATCAAAGGTCTGCCCAGAGCACTGGCCCCCTCTCTCATCAAGTGAAGGACATCACCATTTAAAAGCATCCTGTCCCAGAAGCTCCCCCAGTCCGCTACACAGTTGTACTTCACCTCCTGGAAACATCACTTCAACCACCCTTTAAAAATCCTCATTCTGTTCCTTCTTTACTCTATTGTACCTATTACCCTTATTTCAGACTGGGAGGACCTCAGAAAAGGCCAGGGAAGTTGAGTGCATCTTCAATCTACCACTCAGCCTCTTAAAGTTCTGCTTCACTGACTCCACAGACTGGTTCACCAGATTGTTGGTACCCAAGTGTACCAGCACACCTACATCCCTCTCCCCATTCTCCACCATCCTCCCTACCTTATCTTTATCCCTAATGGCTGATGCACCAGTAAGGCATCTAACCATTTCACTCCCCTTCCCTCACCTGCCTGCCACCATCAATAGTGCCCTAATCATTGAGTCCCCAGACACTAATACTTTCCTTGCTAACTTTCTCCTGCTCCCCCAGGATGCCATAGAGGCATCATAACCATTTTCCCCAACAGACTTAGAGTCCACACCCACCAATGGAGTCAGGTACATGGGCCTTCTCCCGGGGTGCAAAGCAATTTGCTGTCAGAATGGTGTGAGATTGGTTGAGCCCCTTGTGGCTGCCCCTAACATCATTCCCCTGTCCTTTCCCACTACCCTCCATCCCCCTGGGGCTGTTGGACACTGGAAGAGTTTAGGTGTGGGGCTAGAGCTCAGCTGAATTGGTGCCACAACTCAGATGTCTCATCTCTTGCTGCTACCAGCCAACCATGGAGCTTCAGAAAGGTACATCAGATGGGGCTGTGCCCCCTCCGTCGGAGCATAACCCTGAAGAAAAGCATCCCACATTAATGCATAAAATAGGTTGTGTGGTAAGTGAAATGATAATGGCGACAGAGCAATGGAGGTAGAGTATAGGGTGTTACAAAAATAATGCAGGGCCATGGTAGTACAGGCCAAGGCTGGCCTTGTCTTGCAGAAAGAACTGCACAATCAATCAGGGAGAATTTCTGCCATAAAGGGACACCCACAGAGGAACAGAAACAAAGGTAAAGCAAGGGTGGGCATACAGTGATAAGCATGTAATCTCTATCTAGGTAATGTGTACATGGGGAGTTAGTAAGCACGGTTAAGAAGGGAAGGTTAGAAACACCCTTTCTAGGGTAAGAGTATAGACACACTAATGGGATAGGCTAAATGCAGGAAGGAAGGAAAAATAAAGTTAAGTCAAGAAGGGGATATACACAGGAGAGGTATAAGGTCAAGGGAAGACAGGGTAGTAAGTAGTTAAGAGCAAAAGCCGTCATCAGGCATGGGAGTGGTGCAGTGTGAAGGGTGTGAGGCCACAATCTACACAGACACATTCTGGAAACTAAGGTGCTGCCCCATATGCTGGCAGTTCTCAGGGCTGAGTGTGGTGGTTGCTGGACTCAGCCCTATGGCATGAGTACAGAGTACTGTCTGCCTCACTCATTGGCCACAAAGATTGCCATCATTTCCTTAAAGGAATTCAGAAAAGAGGCACAGTAGCTGGGCCTTGGTGGGCTCTAGAAGGGTGTGGGGAGTTAGGAGAGCACCACTCAGGCCTTACTTCTGTATAATTCCTTCACCATTCTGTCAGGATGGATAATGCAGGAGGAGGCAGTTAAGGTAGTAGGAAGGGAGGATGTGGGATCCTCAAGAGAGAAAGCCCTATGTGAGGAGAGAAAGACACCCTTCTAAGAAGAGATAGTTGCTGGTGGTGGACCCCATGGTGAAGGGAACAGAGCTGGAAGCAGGGGAGTGGAGAGATAGTATTGTAAGTTGCCTACCAGGTGCTACAATGGGCAGGACTGGAGGGCAGATCATAGAGTTCATTGGGGAAGAGAGGTAAGGGAAGGAGCTTGATGCCACTGTCCATCTACGGACTAATGACATAGCCAGGGACACAGCAGGGGTGGTGCAGAAAGGGTTTAGGGAGCTGTGGAGGGGCCTGAAGCAGGAACCTCACATTGTGGACTTCACTGAGGTGCTACCTGCACGCAGCCAGGGAAGTATCTCATCCACCCCACATTCCTAACAACAGAAACCTAGGACCTACAAGCCTACTTCCCTTAATCCAAGATGACCCTGCCTATTCTCTACCTCTTACCTATTCTGGCCTCCCTTTTGGCTGCCTACTCTTTCACCCCAATTTTTACACTATTCCTTAATACCGTCTTATTTTTTATCATTTAGGTATGAGCTCTTACTCAGCGGAGACTATATGGGATTGTTGTCTCTTCTCATTTCAGTAAAGTTTATCATTATGTACCTTTGCATGTTAATTATGTTGACCGGTATGTATAGGCCCATATTGACTGGCACCTTCACAATGTTTTTCCTTTTTTTTTTTTTTTTTTGCACCATTGTCCACCGTAATTGTAATCTTATGAAGTGTACTGGATTCTATTTATGCCCAGGACCACCTTGAAAATGAGCTTGCTCAATGGTGTGTATGCCTGGTTAAATAAAGTGGTTGATTGATTGATTGATTGATGAGTGGTTAAAGGAATGGTACAGAGAGCAGGGATTTGGCTACATCAGGTACTGGGTTCCTACAAGGAGGGATAAAGGCCTGTACAAAGAAGATCTCCTCCATCCATCAAGGAGGGGAATGACAGTCCTGGGTGGAAGGTTTAGATGCTACATTAATGGGCATTTAAACTAGCCAAGGGGGAGGCAGAAAGACTGAGGAAGGCAGGGACTGCCCCACCCAGAGAACAGAGCAGCAGAAAGGAGAAACCCAGGGGAAATAAATTCCACAGGGGAAGAGGGGTGTAAAGATGGCATGGAGTCAAACTCTCAACTAAACAACAAAGCGAGTCAAAAACCAAGCAATAAAACCATTGAAAACAAAAACAGGACCCGCCAAAAACAGCCAGCACTACAACAGCTACACAGAAAACAACTACACACCCCATTATGGGGGGAGCAGAGACCCTCAACCCCCCCCATCTAAATATAATTACCTCTGGGGGAGAAGGCAACTCAGGGAGTGGAAGGAACCATGGGGAGGGGGGAATCCTTGGAGAAGGGAGGTGGAATCAAGCCCTGAGTCAAGAGGGGGGAGACAAAGTAAAACTAAGTGCCAGCAATAAAAAAAAGTATCTGCTGCAGGACTCAAACCCCAGTGCAACCTCGTTCTGTTGACATTCACTGCCTGTGCCCTACCCTCATATGCCACAGAAGGTGGTTATCAGCATACCACGCAGCAGAGTCCTTCTTTCTGTCCCCAAACAGCTACAGGGATAGCACTATATGCTATTGTGCTCTGCAGCTGTTTTGCCCATGTAGCTGTCTTTGTTTTTAACATTATGACATTTCATTTTTCAACTGTATTGTTATTCATGCAACATTTTAACCCAGTACCATAAGGACAAGAGGGAAGGCAGGATGGGAAGGTTAGGAAGAGGAAATGAAGTTGAGAGAGAGGTTATGGATAGTAGGCAGAGGGATAGTGAAAAAAGGGGAGAACAGGACCAATGAAACTCCAGAGGTGAAACCTGGAAACAAGAAATGAAGGCAGAATGGAAAGAGGCAGGGAGGGAGGGAGGGACAAAAGGAGTGGAGAGCCACGTGTGCCAGCCCAAGGAGCTTGAAAAATAAAATTCCTGACTCCAAAACCAACATTGCAGAGGCAGACCTGGAACTGGTGGCCATAATGGCATCATGATGCACTGGTGATGACCACAGCCGGGAAATGACCACCCCAGACTACACCATGTTCTGGAAGGGCAAGAGAGGGAGGAAAAGTGTGGATGGGGGTTGTTTTATATCTGAGGGATGGTATAAAGTCCACTGAGATACAGGGACACCAGGGGGATAAGAAAGGGTTGAAGGTACTGAGGGTCAGATTAAAGATGGGGTCCAGGACCTTTATCCACATAGTAGTTGTGTACAGACCACCAACAGAGGGGAGGAATTAGATAACATTTTGAGGGAGTCCACTGGCAGAATAGCAAAGCAAGGGGGCAGTATTGATAATAGGGCTTTAATCTGCCAGCTGTAGACTGGAGCATTCTGGCCACAGCTACATTAAGAAGCAGGGCCATCCTCAATCACAGGGGGTATTTCTCAGGCAGCTGGTTATGGAACACACTAGAGATGGGGCAGTGTGGGACCTGGTATTTACAATCAGGGACAGCATTCTACACATCACAGTGGGTACAAATGATCACTGCATGGTGTGGTATTGTATACAGGTTGGGCAAGAGATAAAACACACTAAGACGATGGTTCAGGACTTCTGGAGGACAGATTTTAAAGTAATGAGTGAGTGCCTCAGTAAATACCTTGAAGGCAGGGTTTCTTAAATGGTGAGGCCAGCCTCCCAGTGGAGGCCCCAACCTCTTCCAGGGGAGGCTCAAGCAACCCTTAAAATGTACTAGATTTAAATGTCAAGTTTTGGATGCTTTGTGTGATAGGATGCAGCAAACTAAAGTGAATAATGGCATGAGAATTTATGTACAAAATGGGTGACCAGGAAAGTTGCACTCAACAAACACTTGTTTCCTGGTATGACATGGGGGAAAGCTGAATGGAGGAAATACAGTTCTTGGAACCTGTGCACAACAAAATGCAAACTAATACAAATGGATAGGTACAAGGTAACAACTGACCCATTATACTGGCTGCAGAAAAGCACAAATGCAAAGGCTAGGTGGAGCAGTACTTGAAGCAAGAGCAGGACAAAACAAAATTATCTCTGAGAAGGTGCTTAGGAACAAGGTAAAACTGACAAAGAAAACAATCTGACTCATGTAGTTATTGCAATGAGGGGTACAGTAAATAGGATCCAAAACCCAAAAGTGTGAAGCAAGTAGGCTGACATGGGGAGGGGTTATACAGAGGGAGAATAATAAGTTTAATAAAATGAGAATAAATTCAACTACTCAAAGACATTTCACTGTATTCCTTGTGTACTGTGAAAAGTATGATAATTGTTCTGACTATGGGGAGGCCCAAAATTATTTCTATATTAGGGGGAGGCTCAAGATTTTTTTCCAAGGCTTGGGGGAGGCTCACTATGACAAACTGTGAGAACTACTGCCTTGAAGGGAGGGATGTCTGGGGGGAGGGGGGATCTAATGGAAAAAGTTTAAGGATGGAACAACTAAGGCAATGGCATGCTGTTTGAGGGAATTAAGCAATGAAGGGGAAGGAAGAGGCTGCTATGGTTCTCAAAGAAGGTGTCTAAGGTGGTGAAGGAGAGAAAAACAGCATTTAGAAAGTACAATGAGACTCAGATGGAGGTGGGCAGGCAGGTATATTTGGAAAATCAAAGGGAGGCAGGAGGGTTGGTGAGGGCAGCTAAGGCATAGAGGAGAGGATCAAAAAGGTGGTCTAAAAGGGGATAAGACTTTCTTCAGGTATATGACTAAAAAGAGAAAAGCAAGGGATGGGATAATGAGAATTAGAAGGGCAGGGGGGTTTATACAGAAGATCAGGAAAAATTTAAAATTCTAACTGAATACTCCTGCTTGAGCTTCACAGAAAAGGGAGGGATAGACCAATATGTATCAGCAGGCACCTGGGGTGGAGGGAGGATTGGCAATAAGCCAATTTTCAGAGGAAAGAGACTGGAAGGATTTGGACACCCTACAGGAAAACAAAGCAATGGAACCGGATGGGATTCACCCAAGGGTTCTAAAAGAACTAAGCATGGTGCTAACCACCCCTCGGGTAACTCTATTCAGCACCTCATTTGAGATGGGGTAGTTCCAAATGACTGGAAGAGGCTGGATGTGGTCCATCTGCACAATAGTAGCAGCAGGAGGAGGCTAACAACTATAGACTAGTCAATCTCACATCACTAATGGGGAAATTAATGGAGATTTTCAATCACAAGAGTGCAGTGTGCATATTTATGGAACACATACATACAGAGAAGAGAAAAAAGTTAAATCTGGGACTTGAATCCAGGCCATTCAGAATGCCATTCTGGTGCACTACCGGTTACACCACCAAGGCAACTGGAAACAGGGATGTCCTGGAGCAAATTGCTCATCTCCAGTGCACAACCTGGTGCTGCACAGATAACTACATTTTCAATTACAAGAGTGCTGGCTGAGGGACTTATTCTTTTTCTCCTCTGTTTTTATGTGTTCCACAAATATGCACACTGCACGCTTGTGATTGAAAACGTAATTATTTATGCAGCACCAGACTGTGTACTCCAGGATGGCCCAGTTTCTAGTTACCTTAGTGGCACAGCTGGTGGCACAACAAAAATGGCATTCCAGGTGGCCTGGGTTCAGGTCCAGGCCGAGGCACTTACTTCTTTCTTTCCTGTGTTTGTATATGTTCTATAAATATATACACCTCACTCTTGTGATTGAAAATGTAATTACTTATGCAGCACCAGGTTGTGTTTTGGAGAAAGTGAAATGTGCTCCAGGATGGCACAGTTTCCAGTTGCCAAGGTGGTGCAGCTAGTAGCACAACCAGAACAGTATTCCAGGTGGCCTGGGTTCAAGTCCCAGCTGAGGCACTTACTTCTTTCTCTTATCTGTCTGAAATTAATGGAGACCTTGCTGAAGGAAAGGCTGAATGAGCACCTAGAGGCAAATGGGCTGCTGGACTACCGGTTGCACAGTTTCACAAGTTGGAGGTCATGTCAAACAAATCTTATAGATTTCTTTGACTGGATTACTATGGAGATGGATCAGTGGAGGGAAGTGGACATGGTCTGACTGGACTTCATCAAGGCCTTAAACACCGTTTGTAAAGAAACTAAGCAGCCTGTGGGTTACGGAGAAAGTGATAAGCAGGGTATCCAACTGTTTGAAGGATAGGAGGCAGAGCACAGTGGTAAACAGCACACACTTGGGGAACAAAAGTGTTACCAGCAAAGTGCCAAATGAATCAGTACTGGGACCAGTCCTGTTCAATATCTTCATAAATGACATTGCTGAGGAACTAGAGGGTAAGGTGTGTCTTTTTTGCAGCTGATTCAAAATTCTGCAACAAGACAGGGTGGATACTCAGGAAGGGGTAGAGAGAACACAAAGGGATCTGAGGAAACTAGAGTAGTGGTCTAGGGTGTGGCACCTGGGTTTCAATGCCAAAAAGTGCAAAGTTATGCTTATGGGGTGGAGAGATCCTGGAGCTGTGTATATGATCTCATATGCACTTACTGCCTCTCATTTTGTAACTCATTTTTGTTTTGATAACCTTCATTTTTATTGCTTATTCTTATAATGTGTGTGTACTATTTGATAATGCATTTACTTTTGTTCTACTTTCTCCCTGTTTGCACCCTCAGGTCACACCTGGAAATGAGCTTTGGCTAAGTTTGCATTGCTTGTTCTTATATTGCTTGTTTACTGATTGTATAATGCATTTACTTTTGCTGTACTTTCCACGTGTCTTTGTCCCCGCATAGCACCTGGAAATGAGCATCAACTCAGTGTATTTTTCCTGGTTATCAACTTTTAAATGAAAAAATAAGAAGGACGGGAGGTATTGACAGTCACCAAGCAAGAAAGGGACTTTGGTATAATCATATCTGATGATCTCAAGGTGGCAGGGCTTTGCAACAAGGTTAGTGGGGTGCTGGGGTGCATAGGGAGGGGGATTTATAGCAGGAGGAGGGAGGTGGTGTTGCCACTGTCTCACTCACAAGTGAGACCTCACTTAGAGTACTGTGTCCATTTTTGGAGGCCGCACTTCCACAAGGACATTGACAGGGTGGATGCAGTCCAGCGAAGGGCTGTGAGAATGGTATGAAGACTGCACAAGAATCCATATGAGGAGAGGCTGCTGGATCTCATCATATAATCCACAGAGGAGTAGAACATGGGAGAGGACATGATTGAAACCTATGAGTATTTAACAAGAGTGAACAGGATGCAGGTGAGGAGCCTCTTACAGAAGAAAAAGAAAAGCACCAGAAAATGGGGACATGAAGTGAAGTTGGGAGGCAGATTAAGACAGATCTGAGGAAATATTTCTTCACAGAAAGAGTAGTTGATGCCTAAAACAGAGTATCAGAAGAGATGGTAGAGTTGAAAACAGTGAGGAGCTTCAAGCATGCATGGGATAGGCACACAGGTATACTAAGTAGAGTTAAGGGAGGTGTGAAGGATGCCAGTGGCCAAATGTAGTCCAAGGGATCTGAATAGACAGGGAAAAAAAGAGCAAACTGGATGGGCCTACTGGTCCTTTTCTGTCAACAAATTCTATATTTCTATGTTTCTAAGAACAAATCCTTTTTAAAGTTCATAGGGAACAAAGGGATAGTACTGGATGGGGGGACACTGATCACTGGGAAGGGGAGGTAAACCACTGAACAAGACAGAGTAAATAGGAGGTATTATACAAATGGCAAGAAAGAATCCTGGCTTCTGATTGGTCAGTTGGCCATCACAGCAGGGATGCTATC
Organism: Neoceratodus forsteri; assembly: GCA_016271365.2. NCBI lineage: Eukaryota > Metazoa > Chordata > Ceratodontiformes > Ceratodontidae > Neoceratodus > Neoceratodus forsteri. Next base: position 14,584,957 of record CM057453.1, on the reverse strand, counting down.
CTGGCATAACATCCCAGCACTATGAGCCTCTTGACTGACTGCATTGCACTTGTTGCACTTGTTCCACTTCTTCCTTCTTCTCTTAAAAAAACAAAACTATTTTTCCAAACTAACAAAAACATTTTTTAAATGTTTTTTTTTTATTCTGTATAACAACAAGCCATTGTATAATAGGAATAATGCCATCCAGGGTGGGTGTTATGCTGGGATAACATTCTTTCTCAGATGTTGGATGCCCTTGGCTAGTGGCCTCAGACCCAACCACCCGAAAACACGCTGAGAGGTTTGCTCACCCAGTTCAGGAACTATTCAGAAGTGTGACCAACTGATGCTGAATCCAGCCCTTGAAAATCAGAGGTGTGGTTGAGCTGAGTCCTAGGAAGAATGATCAACTGAGCAGTCTGGGTGTTCTGGACCCCTTGTAGAAATAGGAGTCTGTTGCCAGAGGAGACAAGGGATTCTGAGTGTCCTGCCAGGAACCTGAGGGACAAATAACTAATAGGAATGAAGTAAAAGAATGTGAAAAATAATTTGAGAATGCAATAAAATGTAGATGTGATTGCATCTGGGGATACAGGATCACCTAAAACAGATGCTGAATACAGGAGTTTTAAATAATTGTGAATAACATAATAAATGCATCTCTTGAAAAAGCCTACATCGTAGATGAAAAGTTAAGGTGTTGGCCGTATTTAAAATAAAAAGTCTGCAGTAGCATTTATTCAGCACCCTCACCCTTTGCTCTGATCCAGAGACTGTTCTACATTTGCACCATTTTGGGAGAGACTGCTTGAAATAGACTAAGAGCTGTTCATTTCCTATGGAATTATCCCCCATCCCATCTCTTTTTCTGTAATGTTTAGGAAACCAAAAGTGGTGGTGGAGGATTGTCACAGTACAAAGTGGTGGGAGCTTTTGAGTGGAGTAGTTCAGGTGTCAGTGCTGGGTCCATTACTCAAACACATTTATTATTGCTCTGGAGTAAGCAGTCAGTAGCAGGCTGCTGAAGTTTCTTGGTGAAACTAAACTGTCTAGAAGAGCGAAGAGGAGTGGACACGGCAGAAAATGTGGATGTGCTGTAGGGGTATCTGAATATATCAGAGACATGGACAGAGAAGTGGGAGCTTTGATGTAATGTGGAGAAGTACAAAGTACTCAGCCTAAGGGCAAGTAGTATGTGTTACACAGGCATCCTGTACAGCACAGCAATGGACTGCATAGCCAAACAAAATGATCTAGAGGCAATCTGTGGACCATAATCTGAAGCCAGGCAGGCAGTGTGCTGCTTTTATCAAGAATACAAATAAAATTCTGAAACATGTGGTAAGAAATAAGTCAAGAAAAAAATTATCAGCCTTCTCTCTGTATAAAGACCTGGGTTTGACCATACCAGGAGTACTTTGCCCCTTTCTGGTCACCACAGTACTGAAAGGGCATGGAAGAAATTGACAGGGTTCAGGCACAGGGCAATCAAGCTTATTAGTGGCTGCAGAGAAAAGATCTATGAGATGAGACAGGACAACACTGTATTAAAAGTATTTTGCTTTCAAATGAGAAGACTGAAAGGGGATATGATTCCGCATACTAGGAAACATAAGCAATGGGTACTTCACATAAACTGTGTTTAACATGTGGAAAAGCCCACCCAGAGAGTTATGAAAACAAGCACTGTTCATGTGCTAAAGTAGGACTAGGCAGATTCCTGAGGGACAATTGTATTTAGGGTTAAATAGCATGAGTAGGTCAATGTTAAAGGATGCTAAGCTTGGATGTTTAGCCATACTCCAAACTGTGTATAGCCACTGCTGTATGGCAGGATGAGTGGATGAAGCCATGAGATTTTCAAGTGAGAAAATAGTCACAACTCCTTGTTACATCAAGTGGGATTTTCAAAGGTCATAAAATAGACAGTACTCATAGTTACATTGAGTGTGATTTTCAAATGTCATAACATGGATGTAACACCTAGTTACATTGGGCAGGATTTTTAAAAGCTGTAATATGGATGCAGCTCCTAGTTATGTCAATACCAGAAACTGTCTGTGATGTTCTGTACTGCCTGTTCTCTGAATGTTTTCATCAATGTCATATTGTTTCATGCTGCTTATTGGTTTCTGTATCATAACTTCTCTGTGTGCCAAGCATACTTATGCTTGAATGTGGATTTGCATTGATGTCTATTATCTCCCTGCTTTGTACGCATATTTGCATAAGTGTCTGTAATCACCTTGCTTTAAAACTTATGTATTGTATTATGTATGGATCTGACCTGCCACCTCGGTGGCCCAGGTCATGTCTGAAAATGGTCCCCTGGATCAGTGCACTTACCTGATTACAAAAGAAAGAAAGAAAGATATCCAGGTCATGCTCTATCTTGTTGGAGCTAGTTTCCAAAAGTTGGACTTATCTGCAGAATTTTCTAGCTGTTCTGTGGTACTGCACATTATGTTTTAGACAAAGAAATGCTATACATAAATGAAAATGATAGACCAGGTTACATTCGGCCTACAAATTGTGTCCAAGCAAATGTATATCTAAACTTTGCAAACTGGACATAACTAAGTCAGAGTTTTAAACAAGCATTTGTTAATGCCGAATATTGTCTAGCTGGCGTTGGCATTGGTAGTGCCAGAGCTAGAGATGCATAATAGGAATGGCAGTGAAGTACTGAAGTGATGCCAACCCTACCCCCACTCTGTAGAGAGTGACAGGCATTGGGGTGTGCCTTTGGGTAATCAGCTATAATGCTCATGCCATTGTACCTCACCCTACCCTGTAGACACTGACAAGTGTTGTGGTGTGCTTTGGGGTCTTTGGGCATTATACTTACCCCATTCCATAAGGAAATACACTGATGTGGGTGCAGTATTGGAGAGTGGGGTGAATTTTGTGGCCGAACAGTGCAAGGCACACCATGATGCTTGTCAGTGCTGCAGAGTGGGGGTTGGGGTGGAATGGCATGAACATTATATCCATTGATCCCAAGTCACATCCCTGGTGCCTATCAGTCTGTACCAGGTGGGGTGCTACAGTTGGAAATCCTAACACCATAGGCGTGCAGTGGTATTTTCACTTTAAATTTTCAATATGGGCTGTTTGTGAGCCCACCTCATGAAAAGCAGCAATATCAGCTTGTTAGCTGAAAGGTGGTTTTGCACAGCGCTATGCCATTTGGTGACACAGGGACAAAAACACATTTTGGGCAGGATGTGGAGAATGACAACTGTATTGTTCATGAGGAGGTGTAAAAAAATTGCAGCATTGAAACTCTGAATTGAAATTATGAAAAATTAGTGAAGTCATGAACATGCATAGAAACTGGGCAACACACATCCGTAACCCAATTATTTTTGGGAGTTTGTTAGCCACATTTTTAACATAGGCATTTTGGGACCTCCTCTCATGAGCAGTGGCACTGTGATTTTGTTAATCTGTCCCAAAAGTTGATTTCCCACAGTGATCATGCCATTGTGTGCCACAGCTGTGGAAACACATTTTGGGCAAGATGTGAAAAATGACAGCTGTACTGTTCATAAGGAGGTGTGAAAAATGCCAGTATGGAAAATCTGGCATGGAAATATTGCAAAATTTGTGAAGTTACAAGGATGCGTGGAAACTGCACAACGCACGCTTGTAACACAGTCATTTTATGGATGTTTGGAATCAAATTTTCAACATAGACATTTTAGGACCTCTGCTCATGTACAGTGTCACCGTCATTTCCTCAAATGGTCCCGAAAACTGATTTTGCACAGTGACCGCACTATTCTGCACTGGACGTGCGAAAACACATTTCAGGCAGGATATGTAAAATGACAGCTGTACTGTTCATCAGGAGGTGTGGGAACATCGCAATTTTGAAAATCTGGAGTGAAAATATTACAAATTCACAAAGTTACGAGCGTGCATGGAATCAGTGAACCCACGCTCGTAAAACAGCCATTGTTGAAAGTTTTGTCACCAAATTTGCAACATAGGCTTTTTGAGAACCCTCCTCATGAACAGTGGCACTGTTGTTTTATTACTCAGTCCTGAAAGGTGATTCCATGCAGTGACTGTAAAATCACCTTTCCAGACCTAATAATGCCATGACAGTGACTGGATTCATGAAGAGGGGTCACAATAACCCCCTGTTGAAAATTTGGTGGAAAAATGCCAAAAAATGCCCGGGATATGCACCACAGTTGAAAAAACACTATTTATGCCATTAAACAGCTTACTGGCATTTCTTCAGTTTGCAGTCAGCTTTGAAGAGTGCAAACGTGTTCCTGGTCCACCAAGATCATCACATTGGACTCTGGAGGTAAGTATGGGAGTGAAGGGGTGTGGGAGGCAGAGTGTGCAGAGGGTGGGATTGGGTTCTGGGAGGGGGCAGGGAGATGGTGAGGAACCATTTTTTTTCAGGTTTAAAGAAAATTGCAGGACTTTTTTTTTTTGCAGGGCAAGTTACACTGGGTGGGCTCCCAGCATGCCATAAGTGTTTGCAGAGGTTCTGTAGCCCGATGGGGGATGGGCACCCCCCATCAGCACATACTGAAGGGGGACATGAGCTGAGGAGGACTGGGCACCCCCTTGGTAAGCAACAAAAGGGGGGACAAATTATGCTGATGGGGAGTGGGCTCCCCCATCGGCAAAATACAAGGGGATGGGGGATAAACACTGACAGGGATTGGGCCCCCTGTCAGCAAAGAAAAACTGTTGGGGGGGTGCATGATGCCAAGAGGGATTGTGCACCCCCTCGGCATACACTGAACATGGGAAGGGGTAATTATGCTGATGGGGTGTGGGCTCCCCCATCGGCATTGTGACAGGTGGTGGCAGCTGTTGCCTGCATGTAGGGAGGCATGCTGTGGTCCTGCTGCATGAGAGCTTCACTCTCATTGCAGCAGACGTCTCCTTAAATCTGGTGGCCTCATTAAGGATGCGTGAGGTCATTGCCTGCTGCTAGCTGATTGGGGAATGATGGACGCACCTTCTGATGTGTGCCCTGCATTCGCCCAACAGTGACCATGCCTCCAAATCTGCTACTAGTGCAAGATATTGGCTGCATAAGCATGAGCCAACATAAAAATGGACTTAGCTATGCCCTAGCTCTGATAATTGGACACTGGTCAATGTGGTTTATGTTCAATGTTGTACAATACAAAAATACATATTAACATAGGCTTTGAACCCCCCTCCAATTACATGTTGCATCAGCATGATGCAAATTTTCGTGTTTTGAAGTAAGTGTATCATTTTTTAGCCCTTCACAAAAGAGGAGGAGGGGGAGGTGCCTAATCCAATTAACAGAAGCACTCTGGATAGGGGGGGTTGATCCCAGTCCTTTCACAGAAGAAAGTGTTCTGAAAGAACTCCTGAAACTGAAATTGGACAAAGCAATGGGGCCTGATGGACTTCAGTCCAGAATTCTAAAAGAATTAAGGGGAGAACTAGTGACACCACTGACTACCCTTTTTAACAAATCATGGGAGGATGGTGTAGTACCTAAGGACTGGAGAAAGGCAGATGTGATTCCCCTTCACAAAAGTGGGAGCAAGACAGAGGCAGGAAACTACAGACCTGTCAGTTTAGTCTCTGTGGTAGGGAAAGTGATGGAATCACTTCTGAAGGAAAGAATTGTAGAGTATCTAGAAGAAAGTGGGGCACAGGACCCGAGGCAGCATGGGTTCACAGCGGGAAGGTCATGTCAGATGAATCTAATTGATTTCTTTGACAAGGTGATCAAAGTAGTAGACCAGGGAGAGGCTGTGGACATGGCCTACCTAGACTTTAGCAAGGCATTTGACACAGTCCCACACAAAAGATTAATAATCAAATTAACCAGCCTAGGAGTGGGTCCCTGGGTGGTAGCCTGGGTAAAACATTGGCTGGACAACAGAACGCAGAAGGAAATTGTAAATGGAGTCCACTCTGAAGAAAGAGGGGTTACTAGTGAGGTACCACAGGGTTCAGTACTGCGTCCAGTCCTTTTTAATGTCTTTATAAGTGACATTGCAGAGGGACTGGAAGGAAAAGTATGCCTCTTTGCAGATGATACAAAGATCTGCAACAGGGTTGATACACAAGGAGGCGTGGAAAGGATGAGAAGGGACTTGGCAAGGTTGGAGGAATGGTCAGAAGTATTGCAGCTTTGATTCAATGCAAAGAAGTGCAAAATAATGCACCTGGGAAACAAAAACCCAGGAGAAGATTACACAATTGGGGAGGGAGGTAGTAACAACAACAAAAATGGAACTGGACCTGGGGGGTAATCATATCAGATAACCTTAAGGTTAGTAAGCAATGTGAGAAGGCAGTAGGGAGGGCTGGGGTGATACTGGGATGCATAGGGAGAGGCATCACCAGCAGAAAATAGCAAGTTGTTATCCCTCTGTACAGACACTTGGTGAGACCCCATCTGGAGTACTGTGTCCAATTCTGGAGACCCCATCTCTGCAAGGACATAGACAGGATGGAGACAGTCCAGAGGAGGGCAACTAAAATGGTGCAAGGTCTGCAAGAAAAGCCATATGAGGAGAGACTAAAGGAGCTTAATATGTATACCCTTGAGGAAAGGAGGGAGAAGGGGGACATGATAAAAACTTTTAAGTACCTCAGTGGAATCAACAAAGTCCAAGAGGGTAGCATCTTTCAGAAAAAGAGATGTGCAAGAACAAGGGGACACAATTTGAAGCTAGAGGGGGGACGTCTTAGCGGCAATGTGAGGAAGTATTTTTTCACAGAGATGGTGGTGGACGTATGGAACAGCCTTCCGGAAGAGGTTGTGGGGTCTAAAACTGTGGGGGGATTCAAGAATGCATGGAACAGACATAAAGCAATTCTTGTGGGGGGGTAGGAAGAAATTGGCTGTTGGTTAACTATGATCTGCAGCTTATCCTGTAGGTAGGGAAATGGGCAGAATAGGTGGGCCAAGCGGTCCTTATCTGCCATCAAAATCTATGTTTCTATGTTTTGGAAATACCATCTATAGTCTTTTAATTCTAGGGATCACTCTCTCATCTTGTGCAAGCCATAGGACCTGAAGCAGCCAATTAGGGATCTCCTGGGCATACCTTAGACTAGAGCCATTTCCAGCTCCTTCATGGTGGAAAAGGACATGGCTGCTTCAGATCTTCAATTTGTTTAAGACTGGTGATTTAAAAAAAAACTAATGCATCATCAGGAAATTGTTTGTTATTACAGTGTTATTATAGTTAGCTAGTAACAGTAGTTGCATTAGTTAACTGTCATTTCCTGCAGTGCAGGGTAGTAATTTGTGTACTGTTGCAGAATGAAGCACAGCATGCTTTCAATGCTTGTTACAGCTGCTGTCCTGCAGTAGGCAAGCACTTAGAAGCAGGGAATCAGAAAAGTAGGGGACATGGAAGGGCAACAAGGATTTCTGATGGGTTTATTTTATAGTTAAATGTTTTTTTTTTTACTGAGAGCAGGTGCAATTGTGTAGCCAAGGGGCAGAACTTCATCTTTTTTGCTTTTTGCTGTGTGAGATCCAGCTAGGTAGCTATTAAAGTGAAGTGATTATAACTGATGTAGGCTGCTATGTGTCTCAAACACTTGAGTTTTCTGTATACCTGTAGTAGGTGATGTCTCTCAGTAGGAATGACTGTGTAAAGGTCTGTCAGTGGTGAGTGGGTAGGGATAGGTCTGATTTCACTCTCACTTGCTGTCTCCCTTTCAGAGCATCTCCACATGAGTCATGCATCAAATTGGCATCTATTCTACTATTGTATTGAGTCATTATAGATTGTGTATGATGACAATTTTGTTAGTGTCATCTGTTATGTCTTGTAGACAATATTGGAAAAAAAAACAGGAGCAGAAAGAGATGTGGGGGAGGACAAATGCAGATAAAGCTTCCACCTTGCCAGTTGTTTCTTGTACATTTTCTACAACTGGTAGTGGTGTTGGAGATGGTTATCATTGTTGGACTGTAAGTCAGACATGTGGGGATGGGATGGTAGAACAGAGCAACCAGCCAGTGCACCCAGTTGTCCAATCAGGGCAGGAGTAGTACTACCACCACTTGTGACTCCAGTGTTCTGGGTTTAGGAATTAGCAAGTCGTTGGAAGCCAGATTTTTTTGGCGGGGAGGACTTAGTGTCCCGATTGATTCTATCCTCCTTGGAGGCAGGGCTGCATTCCCCACTAGAATACTGCCACCTGGGTGAGCACAGGTTGAAGTGCTATGGGTGAGTGGGTGATGTAGGGATGGCATCACTGCTTGGTTGCTGTACACAAGTCACATGAGTGTGTGCTTGTGCACTTTGGAGCCCATGGTTTGCAGCATCCCAGGGTATAGAAACAAGGAGGAAAAACTGTGGAGTGAGCAGGATGTATCCCAGCACTCTTGGGCCCTGCCCACCTGACTGGCCACTCTGGACTCCTACACTTAACAAGCCAAGAGGAGGAAGCTGAAATAGATAACCCCATGGCACTTGGAGGCAGAGGTAAGTGTCACTCAAGGGTTGGGATGGGGCTGTGAGTTGTCATAGCCAGATGGAGGCAGTACCAATGATGGAGGAGAAACAGAATAATAAAAAAAGTAACATAAATTACCCATCCATACATGTAAAGCCAAGTACTCCATCTGTCCATCTCAGAAGAGCAACAGGAGAACAGCTGCTACAGCTGGCTGCTCCATGTGAGGGTGTTGTGAGTTACCAGTCAAACAAAAAACACTATATGATGCCTTCCTGTATCACAAAGTAGCACCACACTAAGGAAGATACTTATCAGTGAATGAGCAGAAATGTAACACTTAAACCTTTAATTTAGTTCAGTTGAACATTTGGACCATTTTACAATTACATCAATCTTTGGTAAAATAATTAAAAGAATAATACTCTGGCCCTTCCTCAGTGGCCAGTACTAATCCTGGGGCCAGTTTTCCACCCCACCTCCCCCTTTCCCAGATAATATTTTTTTTATATATATTTTATCTCCTCTCTGCCCTCAGCTGCCCCTTCTAACCAACCCCCCCAGCCCCGTCACACAGTATCACTGGGACTTACCCAGAGCATGCCCAGTTGCCGGGTGCAGAGCCTGTGAGGGATCTGTTTGTAACAAAACAATTTGATTTTTGTCACTGTTGCAACTGCTTACTGAGTTGTTTTTTTTTTCAAAAAATGACTGGAGGAATGGAGAAGGGTGGATGAGGTTGGGATTGAGAGGCATCTTGTACCCCTATTGGTAGCATACCTGTGCCCCATACCATGGTCATGAAGTGTCTTTTGCCAAAGTGTCAATGTCAAGCTGAAGACAGGGTGCTCAAAGTGAAATCAAACAGTATACTGTACATATATATATATATATATAGGCTTTTCTAAAGTGGTTCTATGTTGCTTTCAAACTATGTGCAAGATAAAAAAATGTATTCCACATTCATTGGCTTTGTTTTCTGTTTTCTTCTGTTAGGATAATTTATTTATTCTTCCAGTATAGTTCAACTGTATCAAAGCATGTTTGTTGCCTTAAGTCTGCATGGTTTGATGTATTTAGCAGTCAATGCTCTTTCCTTTTTTTCTTCTAGTAGGAACTTTAGAGATCTTCTCAGCATATGCGTGTCTGTGAGACAGTAAACCTGTTGTTGGGGCTTCAGATACTTGAAAGAAAGACAGACGAATTCCATTTGTTTTAATAAGCTGAAACAAGCTGCAGCACTGAGGGAGAGTTAACTGGCTTGTCTGTGACATCACCACAGTGAGAATAAATGCTGGTGAGGTAAGCACAGTACGTATAAACAGCATTTATCATCACTGTGTTAGCCTGGGCTTGCATTTATCTCACTGTGGTAGTAATACATGCTTTTATCAGTGAAAAATATAGCCCACCCCTACTGTACATATGTGTGTGTGTGCATATATATACACACACACACACACTGTATATAATCTATCTATCTATCTATCTATCTATCTATCTATCTATCTATCTATCTATCTATCTGTCTACCTATCTGTCTGTATACAGTGGATCCCAGCAGGATGCAATGAGTTGTTACACGAAACGGTGAAGTTTCAATTGCAGTTTATCTTTTTTGTTATGCAGGGATCTATGACATTGCATGCTGGTGGGCCCTGCCATTGCATTGCAGATCCCTGGGACCATTTTAAAAACAGGTGGTGCTCATAAATAGAACTATGATTGTAGAAAACAAATAAAGCAACACAAACAAAATCTTTAAGTGGGAATGGATGAAACATGGGAAGAAAAGTGTTGCAAACACTAAAAAGGCAGTGCACAGTTAAAGTTCTGAGACATTTATAATTTATTTAAAGCATCATGGCCCCAGTATTCAGATCCTGTAGAGCTGTGCTAAAATTAGCACATGGTCATCTCTGAGCTGTATTCAGTCAGTTAGCATGCCTAATAGAGTATGCAAACTGACTAAATATGGGGTAATGTTGTCAAAGTGCAAAGTGTCAATGAGCTATGCTGACACAGCCTAGGGCTGCATATGGCCCACATGAGATAACACACCCAAAACATGATAGTGCCAGGGCTCCTGTGGGACATATTTAGCCTAAGCATGCAAATGAACCCACTACATGCCCATTATGGGTTTATTTGCGTGCCATGCTGCAACCCTGTAGTGCCCATGCTGCAAATGGCAATGAAGCACATCCCTAGCATCTAGTGGACCCCCATCACCTTGATTGCCCCTGTCTGTACACGTTAATATTTTCCCTGGTAGTTTACAATGGATCGGTGGGTGATGGCACTTGATCGGGGGAGGGTGGTCCACTAGACTATCATGGAAAATATTAGACTATGTAGACAGGGGTCCACAAGACACAAGGGAAGTGTCTGTACAAATGTAACCTCTGTGACTTGGGGTCTAGTGGACTGCCAGGGAGAATAGCAGTAGGGCAGCCATCCTACATTATGTTCAAGGAGTGGGAGCACAGTCTTAGTGTAAAAATAATGCCATGCTTTTTTAGCAGCAGTAAACAGTGTTGTGTTGGCAGTTGTTTAGCACCACTCAAGTCATTTCAATTCACGTTATACTGTATTCTTGTATCAATAGGCTGATTGTGCTTCCATGTTTGGGCAGTGTTCTGGGGACCTCTGAATATGGCCATGCTCAGAGTGCTAGCATTAAGCCAGGTTAGTGTAACACTACCCCAGTTAGTGCTATGCTAACCTCTTGAATATTGGGGCCCATGTGCTATTAATAAAGTGTGGTGTACTAAATTAAAGCACTTGGCTAGTATTTCTTACTGTGCCACCAGCTCTCCCTATGTATCACAGAGCTCTACATCTTTCTTGGGGGGGGGGGTACACCATTGCAACATTTATAGTATGACAAGGTCACATAACAATATTTGAAAAGCAGGAACAGAGTCATTTGTAAACGTATTTTCCGACAAATAATTACTTCATCTCATTCTGTCTTTTCTATCCAGTTCTGGAATGAAGGAGCTATTCTTCTTTCATAAAACAAAACCTTCTCATTTCTATTCAGCAAAGAATAGGAATGTAGCTGTGTTAATATCTGTGCTAGACCTTTAATGGCATCATAAACTATTGCAGGACATCTTACTTGATGTACTCTAACTGCAAAATCTGAGTAATAACATAATTACGCTTAAATTGGCAACTGCCAATTTGTATAGATATTTCTTCTTGCAAGTAAAAGCTTAAAAGCTTTCCACTGACTGCGCAGTTAGTGTAAGCAATAGCATAAATACTAAGGACACTTTGCCAGGAAAACTCTACGTTACACATTCACAATCCATCAAAGTATCCATCTAAGTCTACCTCAGCAAGGAAGCAGTAGATCTTGGCAGAGAACATTCATCTTGGCTGAAAAGCTGTCAGTAGCAACATGGTGGGTGTCAACTGAAATAAAGTATGAGATGTAAACACGTTTGCCAATTACATGCATTAGACCTCATAATGTGTATACATAAACATGACTGATGTCACCAAAGTAGTCTGACAATAAATTATCTTCAGGATGCTAGGTATATTTTCCAGCACTCCAAAGCTCCATTAACCCTTTTGCATAATATATAAGACACAATTCACAATGACATGGACTTGTGAATCAACAGTTTGACTATGGAGATTACTTTTATTAACCACCAATAAAAATTATGATTCAGAAAGCATTCTCCCTGTTTTTGTGAATGGTGTTATGATCTTTGTGAATATGAATGGCATCCAGTAAACATTATCTGCTGGAGAATTCAGGAAAAGATAAGTATTTCTTTTGCCTCACTTAAACAATGAGTGTCAACATTTATTTAATAAAATATTACCTTTTACTAAAACATTTATCCTATTAGAATTAAATAACATGTTGTTTGATTTCAATGTTTCTAATATAAGCATTTATTAATTTGCTAATGAAATAATCTTCAGAAGTATAGCAGCACTGTCAAAAGATAATTTGATAGCCACACACTAAGCAGCTAGTAAACTGGTTACCCATGTATTGAAATCACTAATTAAGGAAGTTTTCCTTCCTTTAGTTTAAAGTACAGTTCAGGGGATGTTTTCTTTAAAGTATAAATACTAGTTATGGCCTGAGAAACTGAATGTGTGAGCCTGATACTAACCTCAGATACCCCAGTCTATTGTGGGCAGGGGGTACACAAAATTATTTAGCTGCTCTACTGCAACATCTTTGAAGTGACCTGAAGGAGCATTTAGCCACTTTTTTGTACTTTCATAAACATAATATATGAGTTATAACAGTATAAGTAGAGTAAATACATTTTTGGAATTTTATTTTCCTGTTCTGGTATTAGGATAGCACTTGGTAGTCTATTCAGGAGGTCAGTTTAAAATACATAGAGCTTTTGATTATATTATAGTGGAATACAGGGACATGATGCAGAATATTTAGATATATCTCAAGATGTCATAGAAAATCCCTATTCATTTCAATAGGAGTTATTTGGCATTTCCCAGTGTATCCTGATATATAGTATAGTGCATCTTGTTACTGGGTACCACAGTATACTAATTTATGTTGACTGTAATGTCACAAACCATCAAATGTAAGGCCTGTTGCAGAGAGTCATTAGGGCTGCCATCCACAGCGGCACTTTAGCATTGCAAAATGGTTGAAATAATCACTTTATTAAACTGTTAGGGTATTGTGACCATGTGGGAGACTGGGCTTGGGACACCATTTAAACAGTGTGCCATGGCATGTACAACTACATGCAGAACCCTGCACACCCAGCCACACACCACAGCTCCACTGCCACATGTAGAGCTGCATGAAGCAGTTCTACAGAAGTGGTGTTAGCATGTGACAGCCCCCTCAAGATTTAGTGGGAGTATGGATCAGAAAGAACAATTAAGACTACAGCTAGCAAAGGGGAAATAGAATGGGAAGGTGGAACACCTTTGATGGCAGGGATTGCAATTTGGCTCTTAAACAGGTGTGTGCTACTATTTCTCTATTTATGCAAAGAGAACCACAATAAAAAATACAGATTATTTTGTCCAGATGTAAGCTGATAGGTATGGGTTTGGTGGGTAGAGGCTTGAAAGCACTGCCTCCTATCCTGTGAGCTGCCAGTCATGATGGCACTTTCTGGAACTCTGCATTTGAATGGACATCAGGGCTTTAGAAAGTAACTCTGTTGCCATAACCATGCTGTATCTTACTGCACTGCCTCGGAAGTGTTTCCAGATCAGGATTTTTGTGGACTAGTCTATTCCTGCTGTGAGAGCTCTCCCCTCACACCATGCCACTGATTTCTGGGAGCCACCAGCTGACTGACCTGTGGCTTGAAAAAACTTCCAGAGTCCCAGTGCTTGGAATTTCAGGCAGATAAGTAAACCATTAATGAGACTGAAAGCTGCACCTCCCCTCCTGTGAGCTGCCAATCACAAGACAACATTTTGGGAGCTCTTTAAGAATGGGCTTTGGGGTATTAAATAGTGACTGTATTGCCATGACCCCACTGTAACTCATTGCATTGCCACTGAGTGGTTTCCACATTGCAATCTCTGAGGACTAGTCTTTTCCTGCTGTGAGAGCTTTCCCCTGTAGCATGCCACCAGTTTCCTGGAACTGCAGCTGACTGGCTCTGTGTCTTGAAAAGCACTCTCTTGAGGCCCAGAGCTTGGAGTTTCTGGCAGATCAGCAGATCACCAATGAGACAGAAAGCCCTGCCTCTCCTTCTGAGAGCAGCCAACTGTAAGACAGCATTTTGGGGAGCTCTGCATATGAATGAACTTCAGGGCTTTAAATAGTAACTTTGCTGCCATGACTTAACTGTAACTCACTGCATTACCACCAAGGAGTTTTGAGATCGGGGTCTTGAAGAGATAGTCTATACCTGCTGTGAGTGCCCTCCCATTGCTCTTTGCCACTGATTTCCTGTAGCCACCATCTGACCTACCATGTGGCTTGAAAAGCACTCCCTGAGTTGAAGAAGTTTTAGGCATGTCAGCAGCCCACCAATGAGATCAAATGCTGTGCTTCCACTCCTGTGAGCTGCCACTCACAAGACAACATTTTCAGAAGCTCTGCAAATGGATGGACTTTGGAGCATTACATAGTAACTCAATTACCATGATCCCAATGAAAGTCACTCCATCACCATATTGGGAATTCCTGATCAGGGTCTTTGAGGGTTAATCTATTCCTGTATTGAGAGCCCTCCAACCATACTGTGCCACTGATTTCCTGGCTCCATCAGCTGACTGTCCATGAGGCTTGAAAAGCACTCTCTAATCAAAGAGCTTGGAGTTTCAGGCAGACCTGCAGCACAACAATGAGAATGAAAATTGTGCCTCCCTTCCTGTGAGCTGCCAATCTCAACATGGCATTTTCTGGAGCTCTACATATCAATAGATATTGGAGTTTAAATAGTAGCTCTGCAGTCATGTCCCTGCTTTAACTCACTGCATCACTAACGATGAGTTTCCAGATTAAGGTCTTCAAGGAATAGTCTTTTCCTGTTGTGAGAGCTGTCCCCCACACCTGGGCACAGATTTCATGGAGTCACCATTTGACTAACCCTGTGGCTTGAAAGGCATTTCCTGAGTCCTGCAGCTTGTAGTCTCAGACAGTCCAACAGCTCACCAATAAGAACACAAGTCACATCTCCCCTCATGTGAGCTGTCAGTTGTAAGACAGCATTTTTGGGAGCTCTGCATATGAATGGAATCTGGGTCATTAAACAGTAACTCTGCTGCTGTGTCCCCACTATAACTCACTGCATCACTGCTGAGGGGTTTCCAGATTGGGTTCTTCAAGGGCTAGTCTATTCCTGTTGTGACAGCCCTTCCCCCACAATGTGACACTGATTTCCTGGAGCCAGCAGCTAACTGACCCTGTGTCTTGAAAACTGCTCACTGAGTCCTGCAGTTTGGAGTCTCAAACAGATGAACAGACCACAAATGAGATGAAAAGATATGCCTCCGCTCCTAGGAGCTGCCAGTTGCAAGAAGACATATTTGGGAGCTCTGTATATAAATGGACTTCAGTGCTTTAAATAGTAAGTCTGCTGTTTTGTCTTCATTGTAACTCACTGCATCAAAGCTGAGGGATTTCCAGATTGGGGTCTTCAAGGGCTAGTCTATTCTTGCATTAAGAGCCCTCCCCCTACACTGCTCTGCCAATTTCCCAGCGCCACCAGACAACTGATTCTGCAGCATGAAAAGCAATCCCTGTGTCCCATAGCTTGGGGTCTTAGGCAGACCAACAACCCACCAATGAGACTGAAAGCCACGCTTTCCTGCCTGTGAGCTGCCAGTCACAAGACAGCATTTTCGCGAGCTCTGCATATAAAAGGACTTTGGGGCTTTAAATAGTAACTCTACTGCCATGACCATCCTGTAACTCACTGTATTGCTGCTGAGGGGTTTCCAAAATGGTGTCTTTAAGGGCAAGTCTATTGCTGCTATGAGAGCCCTACTCTGCACCACACCGCTGATTTCCTGGTTTTGTCAGCAAACTGACCCTGTGGTTTGAAAAGCAATCCCTGAGTCAGTTTGGAGTTTCAGGCAGACCAGCAGACCACCAATGAAACTGAAAGTCCTACCACCCCTCCTGTGAGCTGCCAATCACAAGATGGCATTTTCAGGAGCTCTGCATATGAATGGACTTCAGAGCTTTAAACAGTAACTCTGCTGCTGTGACCCCAATGTAGCTTGTTGCATCAGCAACAAGAAGTTTTTAGATCAGGATCTTCAAGGGCGAGTCTATTCCTGCTGTGACAGCCTTTCCCCCGCACTGTGGCACCAATTTCCTGGAGCTACCAGCTGACCAACACTGTGACTTGAAAAGCGTTCCCTGAGTCATGCAGCTTGGAGTCTCAAGCAGGCAAACAACCCACCAATAAGAATGCAAGCCACACCTCCCCTCCTTTGAGCTGACAGTCACAAAATGGCATTTTTGGGAGCTTTCCATATTGAATGGACTTTGGGGCTTTAAACAACTCTGCTGCCATGTCCCTGCTGTAACTCACTGCACCGCCACTGAGGGGTTTAGAGATTGCGATCTTCAAGCACTAGTCTATTCCTAATATGAGAGCCCTCACCCCACACTGGTGCACTGACTTCATGGAGCCACTATCTGACTGTCCCTCTAGCTTGAAAAGTGCTTCTTG
This sequence comes from Neoceratodus forsteri, assembly GCA_016271365.2. Taxonomy (NCBI): domain Eukaryota; kingdom Metazoa; phylum Chordata; order Ceratodontiformes; family Ceratodontidae; genus Neoceratodus; species Neoceratodus forsteri. The sequence continues at coordinate 14,568,374 of CM057453.1, read as the reverse complement.
AGTCCGGGAGCTTGGAGTTTCAGGCAGACCAGCAGACCACCAAATAGAACCAAGCTGTGCCTCCCCTCCTGTGAGCTGTCAGTTGCAGGATGGCATTTTTGGAAGCTCTTCATATGAACAAACTTTGGGAATTTAAATAGTAACTCTGCTGCTGTGAGCCCCACTGTAGCACACTGCATTACCATTGAAGGCTTACCAGATTGGGATCTTCGAGGGTTATTCTCTTCCTGCTATGGGAGCCATCCCCCAGCAATATATTGCTAATTTCCTAGAGCCACCAGCTAACTGACCCCGTGGCTTGAAACCACTTCCTGAATCCCAGAGCATGGAGTTCAAGGCAGACCAGCAGCACACCAATGAGATCAAAAGCTGTGCCTTCCCTCCTGTGAGCTTCCAATAGCAAGGTGACGTTTTCAGGAACTCTGTATATAAATGTACTCCGGTGCATTACATAGTAACTCTAATACAATGACTTGGTTGAAACTCAATACATCACAGCCAAGAGGTTTCCAGAATGGTGTCTTTTAGGACTAGTCAGTTCCAACTCTTACAGTCCTCCCCTGCACATCACCACTGATTTCCTGGTGCTGCCAGCAGACTGAACCAGAGGTTTGTAAAGCACTCCCTGAATCCCAGAGTTTGGAGTTTCAGGCAGACCAGCAGACCACCAGTGAACTAGAAAGTCATGCCTCCCCTCCTAGGAGCTACCAATTGCAAAACAGCATTTTCTGGAGCTCAACATATGAATGGACTTCAGAGCTTTAAATAGTAACTCTGCATGTAACCAACCGTAACTCACTGCATCAGCACCAAGAAGTTTCTCAATCGGGATCTTCAAAGGCAAGCCTATTCCTGTGGTGAGAGCCCTTCCACCGCACTTCAGCTCTGATTTCCTGGAGCCAGGATGACCAACCCTTTGGCTATAAAAGTACTTTCTGAGTCCTGCAGCTTGGAGTCTCAGGCAAACCAACATACCACCAATAAGAATGCAAGCCAAGCCTCCCCTCCCCTCCTGTGAGCTGCCAATTGTAGGATGGCATTTTCGTGAGTACTGCATATGAATGGACTCTGGGGCTTTAAATTGTAACTCTGCAGCCATGTTCCCACTGTAACTCAAGCATTTCTGACTAAAAGTTTCCAGATCGTGGTCTTTAACGGCTAGTCTATTCCTGTTATGAGAGCCCTTCTCCTGCAATGTGACACTGACTTCCTGGAGCTGCCAGGTCACTGACCCTGTGGTTTGAAAACTGCTACCTGAGCCCTGCAGCCTAGAGTCTCAGATAGATGAACAGACCATCAATGAGATGGAAAGCTGCAACTCCTGTGAGCTAGCAGTCACCATATGGCATTTTCTGGATCCCTGCATATGAAGGTACTTTAGGGCTTTAAATGGTAATTCTGCTGCAATGTCCCCACTGTAACTCATTGCATCAAAGCCGGGTTTCCAGATCAGGGTCTTCATAGGATAGTCTATTCCTATTGTAAGTGCCCTCCCCTACACTGCTCCGCTGATTTCAAGGAGCCACCAGATATCGCACACAGCAGCTTGAAAGGTACTCCCTGTGTCCCACAGCTTGGGGTCTCAAGCAGAACAACAGTCTACGAATGAGACTGAAAACCATGCTTTCCCTCCTGTAAGCTGATAATCACAAGACAGCTTTTTGGGAATCTCCGTATCAATGGACTTTGAGGCTTTACATAGCTTTAAGTCTGCTGCTATGACCTTGCTGTAACTCATTGCATTGCTGTTGAGGGGTTTCCAGAATGGTGTCTTTAAGAGCAAGTCTATTCCTGCTATGAGAGCTCTCTCTCTCACCAAGCTGCTGATTTCCTGGTGCTGTCAGCAGACTGACCCTGTGGCCTGAAAAGCACTCCTTGAATCCCAGGGCTTGGAGATCAGGATGACCAGCACAACACCAATGAAATCGGAAGTCGTACCTCCCTTCCTATGAGCTGCCAATTGCAAGATTGCATTTTTGGGAGATCTGCATATGAGTGGCTTCAGAGCTTTAAACGGTTACTCTGCAGCTGTGACCCATTGTAACTCACTACATCAGCACCAAGAGGTTTCTAGAATGGACTCTTCAAGGGCAAGTCTATTTCTGCTGTGATAGCCCATCCCACACACTGTAGTACCGGTTTCCTGGAGCTACCATCTGACTGATCCTGTGGCTTGAAAAGCACTCACTGAGTCCTGCAGCCTGCAGTCTCAGACATACCAACAGCCCACCAATAAGAATGCAAGCCATGCCTCTCATTCTGTGAGCTACCAATCACAACACAACATTTTCAGGAGCTCTGCATATAAATGGACTTCAGAGCTGAAATAATAACTCTGCAGCCGTGTCCCTGCTTTAACTCACCGCATCAACAATGGTGAGGTTCCAGATAAGGGTCTTTGACTGATAGTCTTTTCCTGCTGTGAGAACCTTCCCCCACATCTCAGCACTGATTTCATGGAGCCGCCATCAGACCAATCCTGTGGCTTGAAAAGCACTTCCCAAGTCCATCACCTTGGATTCTTAAACAGTCCAACAGTTCACCAGTAAGAATGCAAGCCACATTTCCCCTCCTCTGAGCTGCCAGCTGCAAAACAGCATCTTCGGGAGCTCTGCATGTGAACAGAATTTGGTGTATTAAACAGTAACTCTGCTGCTGTGTCACCACTGTAACTCACTGCATCAAAGCCAAGAGGTTTACAGATTGGGGTCTTCAAGGGCTAGCCTATTTCTGCTGTAGGAGCCCTCCCCCTACACTGCTCTGTCAATTTCCTGGGGCCAGCAGGTAACTGACCCTGTAGCATGAAAGCACTCCCTGTGTCCCGAAGCTTAAGCTCTTAGACAGAAAAACAGCTCACAAATGAGACTGAAAGACGTACATCCCCTCCTGTGAGCTCCTAATCACAAGGCAATTTTTTCAGGAACTCTGTATATGAATGGACTTTGGGGCATTACATAGTAACTCTGTTGCTTTGACCTCGCTGAAACTCACTGCATCACCATGTTGGGAATTTCAGATTGGAGTCTTCGAGGGCTAGTCCATTCCTGTTGTGAGAGCCCTCATACGACCCTGTGTCATTTATTTCTGGGAGTAGCCACCTGGCTGACCCTGCTGCTTTAAAAGGGCTCCCTGAGTCCCAGAGCTTGGAGTTTCAGGCAGACCAGCAGCCTACCAGTGAGAATGAAAGCCACACCTCCTATCCTGTGAGCTATGAGTTGCAAGATGGCATTTTTTGGAGCTCTGCATATGAATGGACTTCAGGGATTTAAATTGCAACTCTGCTGCCATGACCACACCATGACTTATTTCATCATCACCGAGGAGTTTCCATACTGGGGACTTCAAGGGCTAGTCTGTTCCTTCTATGAGAACCATTCCTCTGCATCATGCAACTGATTATCTGGAACTGCAAGCTGACCAACCCTGCAGGTTAAAAAACACTCCATGAGTCCTGGAGCTAGGAGTTTCTTACAGACCAGCAGCCCACCAATGAGATCGAACCCCAAGTCTCCACTTCTGTTAATTGCCAATCACAAGACTACATTTCTGGGATCTCTGCAAACTCTGACCTCCTTCTCTAATGTGATGACTCCTGAAACACAGAACATAGAAACATAGATTCTGTTGGCAGATAAGGACCACTTGGCCCACCTAGTCTGCCCATTCCTCTAACTAATGGATAAGCTGCAGGTCCTAGTTAACCAACAGCCTACTTCTTCCTACCACCCACTATAATTGCCTTATATCTGTCCCATACATTCTTGAATTCCCCCACTGTTTTTGACACTATGACCTCCTCAGTAAGGCTGTTCTATGCATCTACAACCCTCTCTGTGAAGAAATACTTGCTCATATTACCTCTGAGCCGTCCCCCTCTATCTTCAAATTATGCCACCTTGTTCTTACACATCTGTTTTTCTGAAAGATGCTACCCTCTTGGACTTTGTTGATTTCCTTGAGGTATTTGAAAGTTTCTATCATGTCCCCCCTCTCCCTTCTTTCCTTGAGGCTATACATTTTAAGCTCCTTTAATCTTTCTCCATATGTCTTCTGGTGCAGACTCTGAGCCATTTTGGTTGCTTTCCTCTGGACAGCCTCCACCCTGTCTATGTCTTTGCAGAGATGGGGTCTCCAGAACTGTACACAGTACTCCAGATGTGGTCTTACCAACTGTCTGTACAGAGGGCCAACAACTTCCTGTCTTCTACTGGTGATGCCACTCCCTATGCATCCCAGTATCCCCCCAGTCACCCTTACTGCCATCTCACATTGCTGGCCCACCTTTAGGTCATCTGATATGACTACCCCCCGGTCCCTTTCCATTTTTGTTGTTGTCAGTATCTCACACCCCATTGTGTGCTCTTCTCCTGGGTTTTTGTTTCCCAGGTGCATTACTTTGCATTTCTTTGCATTGAATCTAAGCTGCCATACATTTGACCATTCCTCCAACCTTGCCATGTTCATTTTCATTCTTTCTATCCCACCTTGCATATCAACCCTGTTGCAGATCTTTGTGTCATTTGCAAAAATACATACTTTTCCTTTCAGTCCCTCTGCAATGTCACTTATAAAGACATTAAAAAGGACCAGCCTTGCTAAAGTCTAGGTAGGCCAGGTCCACAACCCCTCCCTGGTATACTACTTTAGCCACTCAGTCAAAGAAAAAAATTAGATTTGTCTGACTTCAGCTTCCTGCTGTGAATCCATGCTGCCTTGGGTCCTGTGCCCCACTGGCTTCTAGGTATTCAACAATTCTTTCCTTTAGAAGTGATTCCATCATTTTCCATACCACTGAGGTCAAACTGATAGGTCAGCAGTTTCCTGCCTCTGTCTTGCTCCCACTTTCGTGGAAGGGAATCACATCCACCCTCCTCCGGACCTTGGGTGCCACACCATCTTCCCATGATTTATTACAAAGGGTAGTCAGTGGTGTTACTAGTTCTTCTCTTAGTAATTCTTTTAGAAGTTTGGGGTGAATCCCATCAGGCCCCATTGCTTTATCCAACTTCAGTTTTAAGAGTTCTTTCAGAACCCTTTCTTCTGTAAAAGGACTAATGTCACCCCCCACCCATCCAGAGTGCTTTTATTGATTGGATTAGGTATCTCCCCCAGCTCTTCCATTGTGAATACTGAGCAGAAGTATTTGTTCAGTATCCCTGCGTTTTCACTGTTGCTCTCTGCCCAACCACCTTCCACTTTATTCAGCCTCAGTATCCCTGCCTTAGTCTTTCTTTGCTCCCTAATGTACCTACAAAATATTTTATCCCCCTTCTTAACCGAGTTGGCTATCTTTTCCTCAGTTTGGGCCTTTGCTACTCTGACTACCTTCCCCAGTTCCTTCTGCTTTAACTGGTACAGTTCTCTGTCCTGATCCTTCTGTGTTTCCTTATACTTCCTGAATGCTGTCTTTTTCTCCCTAACTTTCCCTGCCACCTCTTTTGAGAACCATAGTATTTTTTTTCTTTTATTTTGATTTGTTTATTTTCTTCACACAAAGGCTTGTTGCCTCTGTGATGGTGGTTTTGATGTTTCCCATTGTTGTTCCACCCCACCTTTTTGCCTGTTTACTAGTGCTTTCTGAGGCACTCTCCCATTTTGACAAAATCAGCCCTCCTGAAGTCCAGTACCTTCACTTTTGCATGGCTTGACTCTACAGCTAAGTTTATCGTGAACCACACTGATTGTTGGTCACTTGTTCCCAGATGGCTTCCCACTTCAAGATCAGAGATCCTCTCTCTGTTGACATTTGAGAGTACCAGGTCTCAGATTGCTCTCTCCCAAGAGGGTTCCAAAACTAGCTGTCTGAGGCATGCCCCCTATAGGGCATCGAGAATGGCCCTACTCTTGGATGTGGCTGCAGCAAAGGTGCTCCAGTTAACATCTGGCATATTCAAGTCCCCCATCAGCAATATCTCCCCTTTCTCTGCCATCTTAAGGATGCCTTCTATCATTTCCTTGTCCATTTCCTCCCCCTGAGATGGGGGGGTCTGTATGCAACCCCTGTTCAGATTGTGGTGCCATTTCCAGTCTCCAGGGTGACCCACAGTGCCTCCTCTCCTACCTTTTTACCCTTTAGTTCTGTTGTTTTGATCCCTTCCCTTACATAGAGAGCTCCTCCTCCTCTTCTTCCCTTACTTTCCCTCCTGTAGATTGTGTACCCTGGTATGTCGACATCCCAGTCATGGTTCTCTGTGTACCATGTTTCTGTGACTGCCACAATATCCAGGCATCCCTCTTCCATCAAGGCCACCATTTCGGGGAGCTTTTTACCTAGACTACGGGCACTGGAACTTAGAATTATCAGGAAAAGACAGTCTTTCAAGCAACAGAGGGAGGTGGATCTAGCTTTACTTTTGTTCAAATTCTTAAGATTTTCAGTGCAGGAAGAGTTTAAAGCAGAGATGACTTATTTTGGGGTTGACTGCTTTCAGAGCACAAACCACCAGGCTGTTTTGGGGCTGGGGAGGTTTACCTGTGTCTGACTTGGATGTCGGGATTTTTCTCATTTTGATTAGCAGGGTATTTTCTCTGTCAAATTGTTGTGTAGGGCATCTTGCTGACAGGAAGGTACTCTATCACAGCGGTGGGTGAGAGCTTTTAGCTGATTGTTTCGTGAGGGCACAGTTTAGGCCCAACCCCTGCCCACCCTCACCCCACCCACCCTGAAATAATTCCTTTATACCTGAGGTTCTGACATCATTTCCTCAAGAGTGCAAGGTGCATATCACTGTCATATCCTATCTAGCACACTGCACTGACAATATAAGCATACACATTGTAAAATATATATATTTCTATATAACAAACCAATCACACACATACAGACACACACATACACAAAAAAAAGTAGATAAACATGTGGGGAGTAGTGCAATGTAATGGCTGTGGGGCAGCAGTCTTCCGGGAGTCTTTCTGGAGGCTGAGATGCTGCCCTATTTGCAAACAACTCTCTGCTGTGAGGGAGGAAGTTGCCCGTCTTCAGGCTACACTGGACGGTAGTAAGGGAACCTTCCCCGAGGCCACACTGGACAGTGGGAAGGGAACCTCCCCAATCCAGGGAGCACCAGAGCCACCACCACTACCTCAGAGGTTGCAAAGAAAGCACAGCAGTTGGACAACAGTGGGCTCAGGGAGGGCGAGGATGGTGGAATAGAGGTACACCCAGTCAGTTGTTCCACTCCACAATCTATACACCATTCTGGGGGAGCATAGCTCCCCTATGGATGCACCCGCAGAGGAGACTAAGGAGGCTGAGGACAACTGTCACAAGGGAGGCCCACAGGAAGGAGGCAGAGGACACCACAGGAAAAGGAAGCAGCTCCTGGTGGGGGACTCAATTATTAGGGGGAAAGAACTGGGGGAACAGGGAAAACTGAAGTAAGGTGCCTGCCTGGTGCCATGGCTTGGAGGGACAGGAAGCGCATCCTCAGGATCACGAGAACAGCTGCACAGGAGTCTGTGCTGGACATCATTGTTCACCTAGAGACACATGACTTGGCTCATCATGAGATTAGAGCAGTGCAGGAGGACTTTGTAGAGTTAGGAGGGGGCCTAAGACAAGTAGCATACACAGTATCCTTCTCAGAGGTGCTGCCTGTCAATGGCATGGGTGAGGCAAGGGTACTTTGCACTATGCAGTTTAATGAATGGTTGAAAAAATGGTGTGGAGCACAGGGGGTTGGCTTCATTGGGGACTGGGGTTCCACCTGGAGGGACACCAGCCTATACTGGCAGGATGGTCTGCATCTATCCAGGAAGGGAACAAGTCTTTTGAGCAATTGGTTTATTTGCTTCATTGGCAAGCTTTTAAACTAGTCGAGGGGGGAGGCACTGATAAGCAGCAGGAAAATCCCAGCCTCTCCCCTACAAAACAGGGTACTAAATGAGAAAAAGACTGAGGTAGAAAGGTCAGTGGGGGATGCTGTAACAGAAGGTAAAGCCATCAAAAAATGGAGAGCAATGAGTACCAATGCCCGTAGTCTGAGTAACAAGCTTCCTGAATTAGTGGCCTTGATGGAGGAGGAACATCTGGATATCATGACAGTCACAGAAACATGGTACACACAAAACCATGACTGGGATGTAAACATACCAGGATACACTATCTACAGGAGGGACAGGGAGGGTAAAAGAGGAGGAGGAGTAGCTCTTTACATAAGGGAAGGAATCAAAGCAACAGAACAAAAGGGTAAACAGGGAGGAGAAGAAGCACTGTGGTTAAATTTGGAGACAGGCAATGGCACAACAATCTGCACAGGGGTTGTATACAGACCCCCTTATCGGGGGAGGAAATGGATAAGGAAATGATAGAAACCATACTTAGAATGGCAGAAAAAGGGGAGATATTGCTGATGGGTGATCTGAATATGCCAGATGTTAACTGAAGTGCAGTTGCAGCAGCCACTTCGAAGAACGGGGTTATTCTAGATGCCCTAGAGGGGGCATGCCTTAGACAACTAGTATTGGAGCCCACTCCAGAGGGAGCAATCTTAGACCTGGTTCTCTCAAATGGAGATGGAGAGAGGATCACAGATGTAGAAGTGGGTAGCCATCTGGGAACTAGCGACCATTGAACAGTATGGTTCACAATAAACACAGCAATAGAGTCAAGCCATACAAAAGCAAAAGTACTGGACTTTAGGAGGGCTGACTTTGCCAAAATGAGTGAGTGCCTAAGGAATGCACTAGCAAATGGGCAGGAAGGAGGGGTGGAAGAACAATGGGAAAAAACAAAAACTGCCATCACAGAGGTAACAAGCCTTTGTGTGAAGCAAATAAACAAAACAAAACAATGTAAGAAACCATTATGGTTCTCAAAGGATGTGGCAGTGAAGGTTCAAGAGAAAAAGAAAGTATTCAGGAAGTACAAGGACTCACAAAAGGAGCAGGACAGAGAACTGTATCAGTTAAAGCAAAGGGAAGCTGGGAAGGCAGTCAGAACAGCAAAGGCCCAAACCCAGGAAAAGATAGCCAACTCAGTTAAGAAGGGAGATAAAACCTTTTATAGGTACATCAGGGAGCGAAGGAAGACCAAGGGAGGGATAGTGAGGCTTAATAAAGGGAGGGAGGGTGGGCAGAGGGTGACTGTGAAAAGGCAGAGATACTAAACAAATATTTTTGCTCAGTATTTACAAATGAAGAGGGGGAGGTACCAAAATAAAAACAGTAGAAACAATCTGGATACAGAAGTTGATACCAGCCCATTTACAGAAGAAAGGGTTTTGAAAGAACTCTTAAAACTGAAGGTGGACAAAGCAATGGGGCCTGATGGGATTCATCCCAGAATTCTAAAAGAACTAAGGGTAGAACTAGTGATACCACTGACTACCCTCTATAACAAATCATGGGAGGATGGGGTGGTACCCTAGGACTGGAGGAGGGAGATGTGATTCCCCTTCACAAAAGTGGGAGCAAGGTAGAAGCAGGAAACTACAGACCTGTTAGTTTAACCTCTGTGATAGGGAAAATGATGGAGTCACTTTTGAAGGAAAGAATTGTCGAGTATTTAGAGGCCAGAGGGGCACAGGACCCAAGGCAGCGTGGATTCACAGCGGGAAGGTCATGCCAGACGAATCTGATAGATTTCTTTGACTGGGTGACCAAAGTAGTAGATCAGGGAGGGGCTGTGGACATGGCCTACCTAGACTTTAGAAAGGCATTTGACACAGTCCCACACAACAGATTAATATACAAGTTAGCCAGCCTGGGAGTGGGTCCCAAGATGACAGCCTGGGTAAAGAATTGGCTGGAGAATAGGACACAGAGAGTAATAGTAAATGGAGTCCACTCTGAAGAAAGGGGGGTTACTATTGGGGTACTGCAGGGTTCAGTATTAGGACCGGTCCTCTTCAATGTCTTTATAAGCAACATTGCAGAGGGACTGGAAGGAAAAGTATGTCTCTTTGCAGATGACACAAAGATCTGCAACAGAGTTGATGCACAAGGTGGGGTGGAAAGGATGAGAAGGGACTTGGAAAGGTTAGAGGAATGGTCAAATGTATGGTAGCTTAGATTCAATGCTAAGAAGTGCAAGGTAATGCACCTGGGAAACAAAAACCCAGGGGAAGAGTACACAATGGGGGGTGAGATACTAACAACAACAAAAATGGAAAGGGACCTGGGAGTAGTCATATCAGATGACCTAAAGGTGGGCAAGCACTGTGAGAGGGCAGCAAGGAGGGCTGGGGGGATACTGGAATGCATAGGGAGAGGCATCACCAGTAGAAAACAAGTTATTATCCCTCTGTACAGACAGCTGGTCAGACCCCATCTGGAGCACTGCATGCAGTTCTGGAGACCCAGTCTCCGCAAAGACATAGACAGGATGGAAGCTGTCCAGAGGAGGGCAACTGAAATGGTGCAGGGTCTGCACCGGAAGACATATGAAGAGAGACTTAAGGAACTTAATATGTATAGCCTCGAGGAAAGGAGGGAGAGGGGGGACATGATAGAAACTTTCAAGTACCTCAAGGGAATCAACAAAGTCCAAGAGGGTAGCATCTTTCAAAAAAAGAGGTGTGCAAGAACAAGGGGGCACAATTTGAAGATGGAGGGCAGCTCAGAGGTAATTTAAGGAAGTCTGTTTTCACAGAGAGGGTTGTGAATGCATGGAACAGCCTTCTGGAGGAGGTTGTGGAGTCAAAAACAGTAGTGTAATTCAAGCATGCATGGGACAGTCAAAAGGCAAGTCCCCAATGAAAGCCAAATCCCTGAGCTCTGCACCAGTTTTTCAACCAGACATTGAATTCCAAGGTGCAGAGTATCCTAGCCTTATCCATGCCATAGACAGGTATCATTTCCAAGAAAGTTACCATGTATGCTACTTGTCTAAGGCTCCTTTACAGTTCCGCAAACTCCTGTTGCACTGCTCTAATACCATTCTTAGTCAGGTCATTTGTCCCTAGGTAGATAATGAAATCCAGCTCACTCCCCCTTGCAGCTGCTCCCATGATCCTGAAGATTTGTTTCCTGTCCCTCCAAGCCATGGTGCTGGGTAGGCACCTTACCTCTCTTTCACTTCCCCCAGTTCTACCCCCTAACAATTGAGTCCCCCACCAGGAGTTGTTTCCTTCCCCTGTGTAGGTCCTGTGCCACCCTCTTGTGGGTTTCCATTGAGGATGTTCCCCGCATTCTCCTTGGTCTCCTCTGTGGGTGCCTCCATAAAGGAACCATGCTCCACTAGAGTGGCAAATGAATTGTGGAGAGGCACAACTGAAGGGATCCACCTCTGTTCCACCACTCTCACCCTTCCTGAGCCCACCGTGGTGCAACCACTCTTCTTTCTTGGCAACCTCTGAGGTAGTGGCAGTGACCTGGGTGGTCCTTGGGTGGGAGATCAGGTTTCCTGAATCCCTGCCAGGTCAAAAAAGAGATGAACAACCTCCTCCCTCACACCAGAGAGGTGCCTGCAAATAGGACAGCAATGCAGTCTCCAGAATGTCTCCCAGAAGACTTCTGCTCCACAGCCAGTGTATTGCACCACTCCCCACATGTCTGTGTCCCTTCTTGTTACAGATGCTTTTTTTCGTTCTTGTTTTAATGTGTGCGAGCTTGTGAGTGTCTTTACCCTCTATTGTGTGCTGTGCCTTTAAGGATATGAGCAGGTGTATGTTGTTAGCAGTTTTTGGGAAGTGATGTCAGAACTCCTGCTATAAAGGGAGTTATGCACTTGGGGTGGGTGAGGTGAAGGGCAGGGTCAATGGGAGTAAACCTGTGCTCTACAGAAACAATCAACTACAGCTCTGACCCTCCACCCCGGGTAGTGCCTTCCTTCCTTTCAGACACCTGTTTTGCAAGGTTAAGTAATAGGTCTAGTGACAAATGACTGCAAATATCTCCCAGCTACAGTTCCTCCCTAGCAAATAAAAGTTAAACTAAGAAAAGTCAACCCCAAAAATAGAGAACCAATACTAGTTACTTACACTGGTCTAAAAAGTAATAATTCAATTTGGTGTAGTCTATTAAATAACCTCCTTGATTTAAAGAAGCTTTGGTTGCTTTCTCTCTCTCTCTCTCTCTCTCTCTCTCTCTCTCTCTCTCTCAGCAGCTGAAGTGGTCCTCCATGCTAAGGGTCACAGTGCAATAAACAACAAGGGATTATACCTGGGAGCCAGCCAATAAGGCAGCCATCAGCCAGAAACTCTCCTCCGTTTCAAGACTGTTGCCTCTGCTCTGCCTCACGTGTACTTCTTTCCCTTGTGTCTTCAATAACTTTGGATGTAACTTAATCCTTTTGGGTTATCCCATTTTTAAATCTTTTTGTGCTACTGCATACTCTGACTAGTACATTTCTGTTATAGATCCTAGCTGAATTCCTGCTCAGCTAGTTAAAATTGTAATTGCTAGCTTACATGTATAGCTTTTGGTTATGGCTCCTAGTTGTATAGCACTGTATACCTACATAGCTGGTTGAACTGAATTGTTAGCTCCTAAACCCATATTACTCATTTACTAGGCAAAAACAGAGACTGTTGTCAACTTCTACTCTTGTTCAACTGCATACCTATTTAAGTGGCTAGAATAGGGAAGCTATGGTGACTATAGCAGCTATGTATTTAAGAGTATGCTCTGTGTTTGGCAGATTCAACTCAGGCCTACTTGCTGAACCGAACTTGTGCTGGAGTAACTATCTCCATCCACATATTGGCACCTTGTGCATTACTCTTGTCATGTTACCCCTGTTACTGGCCCATATGAACCTGTGGGTCTTATCCCACTTTGAGCAAAACCGTCTGGGTGACTTATGTATCTTTGTTTCAACTGCTACCTCCTAGGTCCCACCTCCTACTGCTCCAAGTAACTGGTTCTGGCAAAGAAGCACCCACCCTTAATAACTTCCTGAAGCACCTTTTATGAGACATACAATATCTGAAAAAAACATTCGGCCTCCCATTCTCAGACATGTCACACCACTCCCAGTTAGTGCTACTTGTCTAACCATGGCTTTAACAGTCTTAGTCCTTGCCGTATATTCTCTAATACTGATCATGATTTCAGAAAGTTTAGTGGCTAAACTTCCTGCTCCCTACCCGGGACTGTGTGCCAGTCACTCTTTGACCCTGATTTATGCCGAGAGCCCACTATCCTACTCCGCTAATGTGATGAGCCTTCACGGCGGTAAATTGAAGGATGTCAGTTATTTTATGTCTAGACATCTGGTATTGACACTTAATAATCATGCTGCACCATTTCTCATCCTGCTAACTAAGCTCCCTCTCTTTATTCTCCTGCTATCTGCCAGAGACACTGAGACCAACATGGGCCCCTGTCTCTGCAATGCCAGAATTACCTTCCCCTCAAACCTTGTCTGGACTAATTGTTAGGGAATCAAGTTAGTCTATATGAACAGAAGCAGCTGTCTCATGAACTTGAAACCTGGTTGAATTTGTATTTCCCAGACATGCTCACTGTTACTGAAACCATGACCTATTGAATGAAAGTGATGTCCCTGGCTATTTCATGTTTAGGAAACTCTAGTCTGGCAAAAGGAAAGGCAGGGGAGTAATCTTATACAAAACAATCTCTCTGCAAGGCACAGAATTGCCGCTCCCCTCTCCTGGCTCATCTTCTTGTGAATCTGTATTTATTAAACCACTGCTTAGGAAAACCAAGCCCTTGTATGTGGGCAGCAAATGTAGTCCCCCTTAGTAGCCAGTCCTGCTCTGAATGACCTCATGGGATGCCTTGGGGAGCAAAAGCTTTGTCAAGTAATCCTGTTAGGGTACTTTAACCTCAACTGGATTGATAAGGGCCTCTGCAATTTCATTTGTGACTAGTCTCCAAAAATGAGATCCTCAACCAGCTCCTAAAAATCAGAACAGAAAAATTAGGTCAGCCCAGTGGTGAAGAGGGCTGATGTGCCTTAGGCACCTTACCTTTTCCCACACCAGTGACCCAGGTTCGGAAATGGACTCAGGTCACAGAGGGTCAGCTGGGGAGATCAGAATCAAGCATCCGGAGGACTGTTGTCCTCTAGGAAGAGAGGGCTACTCTCCTCGGTGCTTCTACCCTCTAGCATAAGTTGGGAGGCAGGCAGTTCAGGACTGAAAATTGGGAAGTAGGGATGCAGCTGTCAATGTCTCATGCATAGTAGCATGTGTGGGCATGTCTGGACAGTATTGCATGTCCATTCCTCCAGGGAAAGAAAAGAGGAAAATGGCCTGGTGCAGTACGGGATGAAAGCTACTACTTGCAAGCTTCACCCAGGCTACAAGGCCCACTCCCAGGACCAAATCAATTTGTCAGTGATAAGGCGCCCACTGTCGACCCCTGGCATGGGGGCAAGCTGTAGGGGAAACACCGGGATGAATGTAACTCCCTGGGATGCAAGGTAGTGGGGCTGGGGAGGTCAGTGGAAGGAGCTGTCTACACTGCTGTAGGGAGATTAACAGGCTAACTGCAAAAACAAAAAAATCTGCTGGGCATTATAATCTTGAGCCTTGGTTTGTAAAATGGCTGCCCCCATCCATGTTCTTCCTTTGGTTACTCTCTATAACCTGTCCCCTGCTTCAAGACACAGTCCCTAAAGTGGAAGGTAGAACATATGGTCCCAGTGCTCAAGGGATCAGCCTGGAAATCAATTGAAAACTATTGTCCCATCTCTGAACTCAGCACCATGGCAAAGGTTCAAGATATACCTATGTAAACAATTGCTGGCATCTATTGAATCCCACTCTTTTCTCAGAGGCTTTCTGCACAGTTTCTGCAAACACCTTGGCACCAGTTTAGCCTGGTAAATTTCACCATTTATGTCTCTCATACCTCAGACCATGGAAACCCTAGTGGGACTATACTTTTTGACTTGACAAAAACATTTGACTTGGTGAACCACAAACTGCTGCTATTCAAGTTGAGGGGCCTGAGCCTAGAGCAACTCTCTGTCAATGGTTTAGAAACTACCCCATAAGACATAAGCCATCAGTTAAGTGGGGGTCATGCCTCTCCTCACAGATGGGGTCCCCCAAGGCTCTATCATGGGGCCCATACTGTTCTTGCTGTTTGTCAGTGAGCTCCACTCCAACAGTGGAGATGCCACAGTGCTGCTGTATGCAGACAATGTGGTCCTATATACAACTTGCCCAGACCTAAATGCTGTCAAAGTTGAACTTAACCAGGACTTTGGTAAACTTGAAACTTGGTTTGTCTCTAACAGGCTTCAGTGATAACCTTCTAACTCCTCAGTGGTAAAAAATACCAGGGCCATGCTGTTTGGATCAAGAAGTCTGATCCTCGACTGAAATGAACTCCTGCAGATCTCCACCTCCACAAGTACCCATTTGGAGGTGGTAGACAAAATAAAGTACTTTGGTGTTCGCCTCAACCAGGAGCTCTCTTTCAAGCCGCACACTGAATGTGTCACCAAGGTCCTTTTCTAGAAGCTGGGTCTGTCTATAAGTTAAGATCCTACCTTACTTGTGAATCTCCTCTGTCTGTAGACAGCAGTATCCTCCTCCTTATGCTATGGTGTGGGGCTCCTATCCTCTCCTCCTTAAATGGCACAGAGCTTACATAGTTTAAAGCTCTGTATCACACAATTGGCAGGTTTGTGTCAAATACAGGGAATAAAACATCATTGCAATGTCTTTGCTTCCCTTAACTGGCCCCATTTCGAAGAGTGCCTCTACTACCCAACCCTTTTGCGTGGCGTATAAGACATTAATAAAATACCTTCCCAGTCTCAGAGATGTACTACTCTAGAAGCCTTCAAGAAGGCATCTCTGCTCTTCTTCACTACTCCTGCTTGAGGTTCTTAGGGCATGGACCACATCTGATCAATGATCCTCTTCTCACAAAGCCCCATTACACTGGAATGAGTTATCCAACACTCTGTCCAGGAAATCCATCCAGTACCTATCAGTTCTTCAAGGGACAACACAAAGGACACCCTCCACCTAAGCACAGCTTTATCTGTTTCCCCTGAGTCAGAATCTTTTTCAGGTGTGCCAAAGCTGCAAGATGTTCTGTCCCCTCTGTTCACCATGAATTACCCCTGGAACCTAACTGATGTGCTGTATACTATAATATTGCACACATGCACTTTGTCCTGTTGATCTGTATGTCTGAATTGTTTAACCACTGCTGGGTTATGACTGGTAAACCAATTGTAACTACTATCATTACACAGTCTCAAATGTTGTTTTTTGTACCTCACATTGTATCAAGTGAATGCCATTTACTGTATATAACTTATCCCAGGTCATGCTTGAAAAATGAATGCACATCTCAGTGAGCCTACCCAGTTAGCAAAATCCAATAAATAAACAAATTATAGATGTAGTGTCATTTCCATGGAGGACCTATCTTAGAGCCATATGACAGACCTTATGCCATCCACCCACCTCTATGGCTGTTGAAATTAAGATATTAATGGTCCTTTCAATCTTGTTCTATATATTCTATAAAATCCATTCATGATTGTTAATAAAAAAATAGATGTTGGTGGTTGAAAACCCTATTTTCAACAGCTAACAACTGCTAACCATCATCTGAATTGTGACTTATTTTCTGGGGAGACTCTTTCATAGTTATCCTTTGGTGTGTGGCATTTTCTTGGTAGACCAATGGAATGTCAGATCCAAGCCAAATCGGCACCACAACCAACTGTGATTGTGTATCATGCCCCTGATTTGGGAAATACAGTTAAATAAGCATTATATTAGTTCAAATACTTAGAAGACGAGAAATGGAAGGAGGTGATAAAAGAGAATTATAATTCATTCAAGTTAAACTTAAATGTACTGTAATTTTGTATATATAGGAGTTAAAATTCTTTCCTTTTAGCAGGTACTTGGTACGGAAGCAGAGTTCATACTTTTGCATGCATGGAGAAATCTGAGAAATAACTTTTAATAATGCACTTCCCTCTGTCTGACAATGAGTTAAACATCAACAATGTGATATATGTGCACTCAGAGCTGGGTCTTACAAGATGGTGAAAGGAATGGTCACTGCGCCAACTGATTAGCAACCTCTTACTTTGCTCACAGTCCTTGCTGGGTTTAAGTGCAGCATTGAATGATGATGCTCACTATGTAAACCTTTCATTGTTCATTATTATTGAAAGTTTAAACTGATATTTTTTATGGATATATTCATTTTTTTAAATATCCCCTTCAGACTGGTTTAATAACCTTCTATATGGCAGTTTATGAAGATATGATAGT
Source organism: Neoceratodus forsteri (assembly GCA_016271365.2). Classification (NCBI taxonomy): domain Eukaryota; kingdom Metazoa; phylum Chordata; order Ceratodontiformes; family Ceratodontidae; genus Neoceratodus; species Neoceratodus forsteri. The sequence goes on along the minus strand of CM057453.1, from coordinate 14,551,212 downwards.
GTGTTTATACTGTAGCACTGAAGTGTGACCTGGGAGATCACAGATTCATATTGTATTATCGTCACTAACAGTGGGACCATGACCAAGCCTCATCCTTCCTGTGGTACAGTCCTTTAAGCTGTAAAATATATGGCACCACACACTTGATCTATCCAGGATAAAAATAATGGAAAATAAGACTACAGCCTGCTCTGATATTTTGTCTCCAGAAATATTTTACCATACTTTTGCAAGCAAAAATTGTTTTAGGGCAAACAAAATTTCCCACAACAATATCCTAAATTCATGCTAATTATTTTTATACAATTTTAAGTATTTGTGGATGATAAATGCTTTTATAGATACTGAGAGAAAATAGAAAGGTCTAAATTCACCATTGAATAAAAGGGGTTTGCTGAATGTTTTCCTTTTTGTCATTGAATAAACATATTAAATGAAAAAGAAGAGGACATACCTCTTTTATTTCCACTTTTATTTTATACAGATCTATACAATATTTTCACAAAATCCTTCTCAAATGAAAATAAGTAAACAAATTGTATCCACATGTAGCTGTTACACTATCAACCGTCAATAAATTTAATGATGAAAGCAGCTGATAACAGTTCTTTCAGTTGTCAAAATGTAAACATTGGCTTTAACTTCCCCTATAAATGAATGAACATTAAGAAACTAACTGACAAACAATTGAGAACAGCCATCAACAATCACTTTATTGTCACTTTGCAAATAGCCCCACAACTTCACTGGACCTCATTCACTGTTCACCACTTTCTTGAACTGAAGAAAACAAGTAATCTCTCATTTATGACATTCATAGATAAGACACTTAGGCTGGGATATTGGAACCCAGTTAAAGTTTGCAAAACTCTAATTGAGGACTTGTTAAATGTGACATATTGAAAAGCACTAACCCATCTGTGAAAAGTATAACTGATGCCAGTGTTCTTATGCAAAGCAGCTGACATTTGCAGATAGGCACACTGGCATAGCCAAAGGTTTAGGAAGTTGGTAAAGAGCCTTCAGTGTGATGCAATTTACATCTGGCTGGTGCACCTCCACTTAATAACCCATCCCTTTTGTTGTCTAGTATTAACTGACTTCTTCTGCCACCCCAATCACAAGTTGCATATCTTTTAAAGTATTTCCTGAGATCAAGTGGTTTTCTATCCCTTAATCACCCATCACATATGGTTTAAAGTATTCCCTGACATCATGTAGTCTACCAATCCCTGATCACCCATCCTGTGTGCTATATACTGCATATTCCCCGACATCTAGTTGTCACCCACCACCAATGACCATAACTTACATCAGAACAGTATGACTGGCAACCAGTGGACCCTCACCATGCTGAGAAAGCATCCATGTAACACTCCCCCAAAGACCCCCTAATGGCTAGCAGCAGTCACCATGCACATCCCTGATTGTGAAGTACCCCACTGCACATCCCATAACATTAGTATCACTACTAGATGTGCTTTGTGTATAGTCCCTACCCGTACTGATCAGACTTAGAAAATATGCAGGCATGAGCAACTTTTGGTAAGGGTTGGTTCAGTTAATTTATTTTTGGTGGAAGTCTAAAACTTCTATGTGTCAAAATCTGGAAGCATTTCCAATTTTTTTAAAGTCAAAATACTTCCCAGATCTCACATTTTGGAAGTCAGTATTCTAGGAAGGACCAATTTATGGATGCTAATATAAATATTACTGGTAAAATACAACTTTTGCCCCCCCAAAAAATCCATAATTTCTGACATCCATGCCTACAATTTTGGAAGTCATCCCTTTTTTTTGTTTTAAATTTGGAAGCCAGTATGTTCCTCACTCTTGATTTTGATTTTTTGCATAAGGAAAAACAATTACCCCAAATCCCCTCCCAGTATTTTCTGGGCCTCTGATTCTCCAAATTTTCCTCGTACTCCTTCCTCTCCATCTTATCAGACATCCACTGGACAATGATCAGGGAACTGCCCGTCATAGATTATGCCCTTGATTTCATCACAAACAGCATCCGCTCCACTGCCAATAAGCATGCTCCCCAAGGCAGCTTAGAGTTAAAGGGCAAACACTTCAGATGGCTAACCAATTGGCTAACACAGCTTATGAAGCAGAGGTGTAATTTAGTGGCACAATTTAAACCTATTGGTCTTCATGCAGACTGACAATGGTGCAAGATATTAAGAAACATCTGTCAAAATAACCTGAAAACTGTAAAAAAAAAAAGAACTACCTTACATCATTACAGGACAAGAACCTCTGATTGCACAAAATTCTGGGTACATATAAATTTCCCACCTAAAGGGCATTTCCACCCTGATGGGAGATATCATTGCAGAAGATAAACGATATAGTGACCTCTCAGCTTCAGCAAATGTTGCTCACCTTCTTTACTGACTTAAGGCAGATATAAAAAACTCCTACCAAGATCAAAGCAGCACGCTCTGCAGCAAATATCCACATGAGCACTGGCACAGAATACCATTTCAGATTAGTTACTCAAAGCAAAGTGCAAAAATTGCTAAGACATCTCAAAGATGAAGGCACAGCAGGGTATGATAATTTGGACCCAAAACTTCTAAAGTTGGCTGCTCCTATTATAACATCTCCATTGGTAATGCTGTTTAACAGATCCCACTTAGGTGGGAAAATTCCTGCAAAATGTGAGGTTGCCATAGTGATACCAATACACAAAGGTGGGCCCAAAGAACCAGTAGAAAACTGCCAGCCAATAACTCTTCTATGCTCACTTGCCAAAGTGCAGGATAGATTAGTCTATAACCAAATTCAAGATTCTGTGGAACTGCATGGTTTGCTCATGGACAGTCAGCATGAGTTCAGAAAACACCATGGAACCGATACGGCCCTTGTCAGGTTTACCACAGATATATATAGCACCATGGATCAGGGGCTTAAAACTGATGCAGTCTTTATACACCTCACCAAAGCCTTCAACCTGGCTAACCACAGCCTTCTTCTAAGCAAACTGAAACAGCTAGGCCTGGACAAACTGTCCCTCTGGTGGGTAACTGACTACCTGGCCAACAGGTTGCAACTAGTAACATGGAAGGGTGCCTGATCAGAGCTGTGTCCAGTTACTGATATTGTACCACAAGGCTCAGTCCTTGGACCCTCACTGTTCTCCTTTTTTGTTAATGATATGCCAGAAAACTGCAGTGGAAAACCTTTTGCTACACACAGATGATGCTGTTCTGTACAGCAGCCCCAAATATATTAACAGTGTTAATGCCCAGCCATCTAAAGACTTTAGTGAGCTGGATGCTTGGTTCACAACCAGCAAATAAATCCTAAATGCTAGAATAAACCAAGGCTATCTTGTTTGGTCATAGGCACCTAAGGGCAGCATGGCAGATCCCGCCAGCCATTACAATCTGCACAGTTCACCTACTGGGGTTGTGAAGTCCATAAAATACCAGGAAATCTACCTAGGCCAAGAACTGTCACTAAAACCTGATATGGAGAAATTAACCAAAACTATGCACCAAAAAAATCGGGCTGCTCTACTGCATCAATAATTACTTCATCAAAGATTCAAGGTTTACAACTGCAAACTCTACTCTGCTCCCTGTACAGCTTTAAGATGTCCCAATAAACAGATCCACTAGGGCATTTGAAATGTAGAAAATAAAAATACTGCATCATAGAGTTGCTCACTTTGCTGCAGGGTCCCCAAACTGGAAGCATCATTGCTTTGTAATAAAACTACTTAATTGGCCAATATTGGAGGACAGACTAGATTTCCCCCATTGAGCCTAGCATTCAGATTACTAAGAGGCCCTACTCCACCTAGCCTGGTGGATATTCTGACTATCAAGCCACAGAGAAGGACTCTTCAATCCATGACCAACACACAACTGGAAGTTCTTAGCGTAAAGACCCACACTGGTCAAAGGTCCTTCACCACTATTTCCCCATCACTATGGAATAATCTCCCACTCTCCCTCCAAGACTGCACATTCCTTAGAAGATTTAAGATAGGGCTAACGACCTCTCTTTTAGAGCGTAACACATGTTTCACTGATATGATCTCTGCCCCAAAAGTGTACTCTTGCTAGAGGTGTGTGAAAAAAAAACCTTATGCTGGCAGAATTTAAGTGAAAGCCAGACTTTGTCTTCTGCAAAAGTTCAGAAATCTATTTCTGAACTTTTGTGGAAATTCCTCCTGCCCTGCACCCTTCATTACCATTTACTTCCCTGGTGTCTAGTAGCACCCCCCCCCCCGGTTGCTGATTGCTGACCAATTGCTCAATGTAACAATAATAATTCCCTCTTCCTACACAATCACCTGCTGCATATATACATAACAAATTCCTGGTGACCAGCAGTCCCTCATCCTACCCAATCATCTGCTGCATATATACATAAAACATTCCTGGTGACCAGCAGTCCCTTCCCCTACCCAATCACCTGCTGCATGTATAAATAAAAAATAAAGGACACGCTCATTCATTGACAGCTCAGTGGGTGGCCAGCCATGGCAGAGAGAGGATGGCTGTGCTAGCCTCCTACATGTGTCTGGGATGGAGGAAGCATGGTGGTGGGACAGTGCCTGCTGGGGTGGGGGAGTGGGGTGCACTAGACCACAATGGATATCATCCGAATTCACAGACTTGGGATCTGGGATAGGGAGGGGTTCACTAGATCACCAGGGAAATGTTTATCTTTTGGACCATATGGGGGATTGGGGGGGTACACTGGATATCAGAGAATGATATCTTTGTTGGGTCAGTGATCAGATGGGGGAAGGGACCACTAAAAATCCAACATTTTTTATTTACACCTGGTACTACTGTAAACAGATATATCAAAGTTGATTGGGTGGGTGGAAGGACCATTAGCCAATAGGGATTTTTTATTTACACATGCAGCAGGTGATTGGGTTGGGGGAAGGACTGCTAGCCACGGGGGATATTTTTTTTTATATATGCAGTGGGAGATCAGGTGGGGAGTGGGACCACTAGCCACCAAAGAATTGTTTTGCTATATGGGTGAGTGATTGGGTGGGGAGGGACCCAGACCTAAAGGGAATTTTATTTTTATTTTGGGTGAGGCATGGAGGGGCACTGGACAACAGGTATTTTTTTTCCTTTCACCTATATCTGAGTGGAACAGGATGAAACTTCACCAAAAGCATTCAGAAGTTTTCTGACCCACTATAGGCGGAAGTTCAGAAACTTCTGAAAAGTTGTAAAATTTCACAGAAGTTTTGCTAAGGCAGAAACAACAACTTTCACCCACCTTTAACTCTTGTCTCTGTTTAGCACTTGACTTGTCTTACAGTAGTACCAATAACTGACCAGGTCATGCAGCTACTGATAGGATCTACCTGGTTTCCTCTGACTTGTGAGAGTAACTGGTTTATTATTGTTTTCCATATGAAGTTGCCTCCGTATGTATGTAATACCATTAAAATGAAAGTAAAAATTCCTGCTCTTGTATCATGTATGTAACTAACCTAATGTAATCCTCAACCATGACTGAATGCACTAAATCTATACTAGCTATACCTTTTGTAATTAAACCTGATTCTTCATGAAAAAGGGACACTTAGTCTCAGTGGGCTTAACCAGTACACAGTATTCAATAAATAAATAAATAAAAACAATTTTTGTCTTATTTTTGGAAGTCAAATACTCCCAAAATGGAGTTAACTGAATCCCTGCTTCTGACCATATCTGTGGCTCACTTGGGCCTATTTGGCCACATTGAAAGAAGAGGCATCTGGATCCCAACCTCATGTCTTCCTCAGAGGTGAACCTACCAGGTTATAATAGAAAATCCTGAACCGCGCCATCTAAACCATGTTGTCAGGACTGCACAATGCCTGAATAGCAGCAGAGGTGGAAAAGTGTATGTCACCTACTGCTATCCCTGTAGCTATTCAGGCACTGGTGAGGATACAGAAGTAGCAGAAAAGTGTGGTTGGTAGCTGACCTGCTCCTGTGGCAGAAAGGGTTAGAGCAGCAACAGCAGTTTGGCCAGGACAGAGTGGGAGTTCTGTTCCTGCTGGTCACTAGTCAGACCAAATCTGGAGTACTGCATACAGTTCTGGTGTCCCTACTTGCTGCTGGAGGGAGACCAGTGCAGAGTGACCCGGATGATCACAGGCATGGAGGGAAAACTCTACGATGACAGAGTGAGGGAGCTCAACATCAGTGGTCAACTAGCTAGTCAGACAAGCTGATTACAAATTGCACTAGCCCGCAGATGGCTGCACTAGCCCACAATAATAATGGTCAACTTTTAGTGGTTATGCAGGAAAAATGAAAGCAAGAAATGATTATTGCACATTTATCCTGCTTCCACATTACTTCTTCCCCAGCAAGAAAAAAAAGACTGCAATACAATCACATGCAGTGTGTACCTCCATTGTTTTTACCATGTGACCATTGCTTCCTCTTTCTTCACCCCCTCCCTGACAAACCAGAGAATACCATAATAGTAAATGTTTAATCAAGCAGTTCTAGCTCTGCACACACAATAGCCAACATCGTCATCATGCACCACACCACAGTCCCACCCTGACCTGCAGGACAATGTACAGAATAAGAGAAAGATGCTCTCATCCCCCACCCTGTGATTAACCAAACCTGCACTTCTGTAAGTTTTCTTACACTGCAAGGTGAGCCAGGACAAGTTCTAGGATTTCTTTGGAGACAGTTAAAAAACACAGGGGGCTTGGGATGTAAGAAACTTTGACATATCTGTTTATATATGCCAGGCACAAAAGTATTGATTTAACATGTTCTGCCCTAACAAAAACAGATTTTTCATAATGGTGTCCTTTCATTAGTCAAAAGGGAGCAGTGTGCAGGCATGATGCTGTACTACCTCTCTTTTTATATACAGTAGGATGATCTATGCACATTAGGAATCTATAACCTTTAACCTTTCTATTAAGGTTTTGATTTGTACCATACATGCACCAAAGCATTGTTTTTAGGATGAAATAACATTCTGGGTGATAATGCATGGATGGCAATGACTGGTGTTATCCATTAAGAGGAGCTATGAACCCTACACCAGTGAGTAATGGTAGCAATGGATCTATTGGTGGCCACTTCAGACTCTAGTCTGCAATGGTTCCAAAGTATAGATTGGACAGACCACCTGGCTGGGCAGATTGTGTATATATCATAGAATTCTGTCACTGCAGTGTTGGATACAGACACTCAAAAGGTTGGGAAATGAGGCAAATATGTCTTAATATTGTGAGACAAATCAAAGACAAGTTTAACAAACTGGAAGCTAGTGACTTAACCACTCTACCTTTGATCACAGCATGCACACTAGCTAAATGTCCTAACAACTGAGTGATAATGACCCACATTGAGCCTTTTGTTGGATCTCCCTCTTGTACTGCCAGATAACTGCAGCTCTTAATGAGCTGCTAATCACACCAGGCCACCTGGAACACTGAGTGAGATTAGCAAAAGGACTACAGCTTGCTAAAGCAGGAACTTTTTCAACTTCATTAACAGCCATGAAAAACCTACACAAGTCAAGATGGACAAGTAGAGGGTTAGCTGCACTAGCCCTGGTCAATTTGCACTAGGTTCAAGGCTAATAAAACAATGTTAAGCTTGAATCCTGCTCAACATGTACTCCCTGGAGGACTGTAGGGATAGAGGAGATACGATCAGAACCTTCAATTACATGAGAGGCATAAACAGGGTTAGTACAGAGGGGATGTTTTGGCTAAAAGTAGGGAAAAACACTTGGAGACACAGTCTGAACCTGGAGGGAGGAAGATTCAAAAGGGAAATGAGAAGATAATATTTTATGGATATTTCATGGAAAGGGTGGTGGCTAGGTTGAATGCACTGCCAGAGGAGGTGGTAACATTGGGAACAGTGAGCAGTTTTAAGAGGGGATGGGACAGGGTCAGGTGGAAAGTCACTACTAGACAGGGAGGGGGAAACTGCAGAGTAAAAGCAGATAGTTGCACAACTGCGCAGACTCAATAGGGCTTAGGGATTGTATCTGCTGGCATTTTTCATATGTTCATATGGTCTCCCAACACAGTCTCTCAATTTGCCCTTGCCCAAAGTGTACTGTTTTTTAAGTGCTGAAAATTGAAATTCCACCAACACTGAGTTTCTCTTTTTCCCCTGATATCCACTCCCCCTAGGAGTTTGATATTTAAGTTATTATAGGTGTGGGGCAGAGCCCCCCCCCACATCAGGGGGGTTTGGGGGGTGGAGCCCCCCTGCAAAAACACAAGTTAAACACAAGTTGTCTCTTTGTTTTCTCACCATGGTAGCGGTCCTGATACCATTGGTGCTATTTTTTGTTGTAGCATTGTTTCTTGGCAATGTTATTGAGAGCACTGTTTTTACTGTGAGGCTGTTGACTGTGCTATAGTAGGGGATATCATTCAAACCTAGTGCCAGTGTGACAGGCAACATCCATCCAAAGTGGGTGTTTGAAGGGCAACCATGTCTGCTTGCTGAGCAACCATTTTGGGTGGTGCTTACTTGTCGCCACCTTTGTTGCTAGTAGGTGCATCTGCTCTGAGAATGTCTTTATTAAATGTACAGTATGTCACCTCTACTTGGGCTATTATTTGACCTTTATCACAAATTAACACTTGCAGACTGTGATTTTCCCTAAATTCAGCTTTTCTGTGTTGTCTGTTCCTGCCCTGGCTTATGCTGCACCTACCTGTTTTCACTCAGCCTGTGTCCTTGTGTGATTGTGACAGGTAACACCCTCCCAAAATGGGTGTTCAGTGGGTAATCATGTGTGTTCGGTGAGCACCTATCTTGGGTGAGTGCTATTTGTCACCACTTATGTGGCCAGGAGGTAGGGAGTACCAACACCGCTTGCCAACATTTGTGCCAAATTGGCACAAGAGTGCCAGATGTATGGGTAAAAGTTGCTCACACCCAAATGTTTTCTTTGTCCATTTGGTGTAGGGATTATACACAAAGCAAGTCAGGTAGCAGTAATACCACTACAGGATGTGCAAGGGGATATTTGGCAGCTGGATAGTAATATGTATAGTGGCTACTGATGGCCAGTAGAGATGCAGGAAAATTAAATGCTGCTGGTGAAGTGAACACAAAATGGCCACTTCACATTGTCACTCTGCTACACAAAGTGGCCAATAGGAAAGGCTCACTTCACCTTGTAATTATTACTTTGTATTGTCATTCCAACTTAATGCGAAGTAAGGTGGAGTGGCGACAATATTGGCAGCCGCAGTGCCCCCCCCACACACAGTCACCTGAATTAATGTGCATCTCCAAAATGCTACTGTCTTGTGTTCAGAAAACTCCCCAGTGCTGATGAAGTGAAATGAGAGTGCAACAAAAAATACAAAGTCTCCCAGAATTAGTGGCACACTCAATCATGCACACAATGGACATGGTCACATCACACACAGACACCAAAATTAATGTTCATAACCAAAATGCTACTGTCTTGTGTCCAGCAGATTCCCTAGTGCTGGTGAAGTGAAATGAGAGGGTAACAAAAAATGCAAAGTCTCCCAGAATTAATGGTGCACTCCGTCATGTGAACAGTGGCAACACACACAGTAAACAGAATTAATTCGCATCCCCAAAATGCTACTGTCTTGTGTCCAGAAAATGCCCCAGAGCTGCTGAAGTGAAATAAGAGGGTAACAAAAAATGCAAAGTCTCCCAGAATTAATGGTGCACTCCATCATGCGAGCAGTGGCCACACACAGTCACTAGAATTAATGTGCATCCACAAAATGCTACTGTCTTGTGTCCAGAAAATTCCCCAGTGCTGGTGAAGTGAATTTTTTTATTTATTTTTATTTTTGTTATTTTTTTTTTATTTTAGCTTTTGTTGACGGGGTAAGTGCACTAGACAAATCCTGCCTATTTTCAGGCATGACCCGGGGGAGGGGGATACAGATGAATGCCAACTGACCTTGAACCAGATTAAGCTGTTGGTGGTATTTTTACTGAATGAGAGGGTAACAAAAAATGCAAAGTCTCCCAGAATTAATGGAGTACTGGAAATGCACAGACAGATTATGATTGCACTGCGCACTCAAGAGATGCAGAGTCAGACGCAAAGGCACAACACCTAACCAGTGCTCACAAGTCACAAATCCAAATCTGGAAATGAATAACTTTTGCCAGTTGGGGTGGGGGGTTGTGCATCGCAGTAACAGTCCACTACCAATAAAGATACCACAAAGCAGTACAAAAAATTAATGCAGGTCCTGTGGATAGCAAGTTCACACTGCTGCAATTACTCTGGCACAATAAAAGGTGTCTGGTTTAATGGTATGCATCGCACACACACTCACACATACACTACAAGTATTGCATAGCAAATTGAAAACCTTTAGCAATATAACCAAATGTTTTAAACAAACTGAAATTATACCCTGCTGCACCACTACAATCAGCACAAAATGTCAAGAATTACTGAAAATATTACTGTGTGTACATTAACAATTATACAAAAAAAAATAACCAAAACAGAAAGATTGCCTTTTCTCCCGGTTAAACTACCTACACCACAGATATGCCCCTCCCCCAAAGCACACTTCACAGTACACAGACTGACTGTTCTAAATTAACATTCAAAATCCACACACAAAAAATAAACACTTGATGATATGAACACAGGAGTGTTTCCTACAATCGATGCACTAGATTTTGAGCAAAAAAAAAGGCTCAACAGCTTTTAGAGGATTTGAATCGCAGAGCTCTGCGAGGAAACTGTCTCCATCTTCCATTACACACACTACACAGAACTGAGGCTGTGTAGAACAATCTAGAGCCCATGTGACCTGCAATCCCATGAAGCACTGCAAATTCATCTTGGAGCTCATTAACAAGGCAAAGTGATGTGAAGTACATTGATTTCAATGTATTTCACCTTAAAATTGGGGGAAAAGTGGTTTGGGGAAGGCGGAATAACGCAAAGTCATTGGTTTCAATGGAATTCGTGTTCCACATTATGACTCGAAGTACTCCATTCCACTTCGCATTGCAGGGCACTTCATGGATTCTGTGTTACTCGGCTATTCACTCCGTGGAGCAAATTTTGGCCACTTCACCCACCTCAAATCGCCACCAGGGTGGGGTCACTAGGTGAGTGTTAGATGGATGTCTACATGGTGGGGTGAGGGACCATTGGTTACCAATAATACTATTCTGAGGTAAGGTATGGGCAAGGGAAGGGGAGTTGGAAGAACTGCTATATGTTGGGGAATGTACAGTATATGCAACATACTGTATAAGCTGAGGAAAGTGGAGGGTGACCACTTCATTCCTGAGAAGAATTATAGCATGGCAGATAGACAATCAGAGGTGTGAGTGAATCAGTAGACTGCCATTTTCACTTAGAAGCTGCTCTGTCAAGTTGGTGCTTGTAAATTCTGTGACAGCATACATATGCAAAACAGAGTCCGGCACTTGGATCCAAAAATTGACATAGGATGTTCAAGGATACATTCTGTTGTCTTTAGTATAGAAAAAAAACAACACAGCAAACATAGTTCAGTGCAACACAACAGTGAGCCTTATAGGAGCTCCAGCTTTCCACACCTCCGCTCCCTGGAGCTTTCTCAATGTGAGTGGGTCTCCTCTAGTGGATTTCTTTCACAGTCCATATGCAGAGTTATTTATGGTAAAGGGGTGTTCTTTATACATGTGCCTTATAAAAGAAGTCATCTAGAGGGGGACCTGTGTCAATTTTTCTACAATAAAGATCACAGAAACTATGTGTTAATATTTGGATTCAAGTGTTGGACTCTCAGGCATGTGGATCCGTAGACTACCAGAGAATACTTTGAAACATACAGGTGGGGTGATGGGGGGGCACTAGATACCTTGGTATACTGTATAATATCCAGGTGAGTGACCAGTGGTGGAAGGACCATTAGACATCACAGGAATATTTTAATCTTATAAGACAGGTGATCAAGGGGTGGGAGGAAACACTACTTTATTTATTTATTGAGTCTCAGAATTAAGACCTTTGAGCCAGGGTTTTTTTTACAAAGGCTCCATGTCAACAAATGGAATTATACAGAGGATTGAGTAACAGGCACAAATACACTGGATACAAATAAGCAGGCAAGTTGAGATACAGTAAGCCCATGACAATTGAAAAGAAAACCAGTAACATACAATACAAACTAAAAACTGAAATTAAGTGCTAGCATTAAAAGAATTTCAGATGTTGGTGGGCAGGTCAAGAAGCAGAGAAAGCAAGTTAGAGGCAGGCTAGGATAGTGATGAAAAAAGTAAGTAAGTAAAACTTTATTTTTATAGTGCCTTTCCAAAACCAAGGTGCTGAACAGGTTTAAAATACACATTCACAATATAAATTAACAATAAAACAATAAATACAATGAATTAAAAACAATCAGGGAAGGCTAAGCTAAATAAATATGTTTTCAGCATGGACTTGAAACTATTGACAGTCAGGCATTCTCTTAACCGACGAGATAGAGAATTCCCAAATCCACCCCTGGATGACCCGGGCCCACCACCAACACTTCAGTTTTGTCCAGATTCAGTCTCAGTCAGGTAGTGCTCATCCAGCCTTTGATTTTGGTGAGACAGTTGTTAAGCACTGAAACTGCATCAACCTGTCGGGGGGAAAAAGTACGTATACAGCTGAGTATCATCTGCATACCAGTGAAAACTCAAGCTGTAATGCCTAATGATGTCTCCCAAGGGCATCATGTACACTGTGAACAGCATGGGTGCCATTATGGAGCACTGCGGGACACCGCAGGACAAGGGGAAGGCATCAGAGGAATAAATTCCAGTGACCACTCTCTGAGATCTGCCCATAAGGAAAGATTGAAACCAATTGAGGACTGTACCCAACAGCTCACAAAGGACCTGCAAGGACTCCAAAAGCACACCATGGTCCACAGTGTCAAAAGCTGCTGAGAGATCAGGAAGGAATAGAATTGTACAGACCTTTTGGTCTCTCGCCATTAGGAGCTAATTTAATACCAAGACAAGGGCAGTCTCCATGCTATGTCTTTTCCTAACTTTGGACTGGAGAGCTTCATAGACAGTGTGGGTTACAAGGTGATTCTTCAGTTGCAACTCAACCACCTTCTCAGTAACCTTACCCACAAAGAGCAGGTTAAAGACAGGTCGGTAGTTAGCTGAATGGTAGGGATCCATGGATGGCTTTTTAAGGAGTGGTCATATGACTGCTTCCTTGATGGGATCAAGAAAGACCCCTCCCCCATTCAAGGATGTCCAGACAATTTCAGCTAGGATCAGACAGATAACATCTACACATCCCACTAAAAGGGGGGGGGGTAGGCCTGGATCCAAACTACAACTGGTTGGGTGCATAGCCTGGATGATCTTCACAATATCCATGAATTCTAGCCTTCTTACGGGTGATTTCTGATTGATAGTTCCTATAATATTCCATCAATTTAAGCCTGTCAGCATCTAGGCTGGATTTCTGCCATGCCCTTTCCATCCTTCGACCAACTCACCTCAGCTCCTTCAAGGAACCATCAAGCCAGGGAGACCTTGGGCGAAGAGTGAGTGGCCAAACACGAACAGGAACAATCTAGTACAGGGCATCTACCACCACCTTATTATAGGTGAGCACAAGATCCCCCGGACTCATGAATTCACCCAGCAATCCCAAGAGGTCCAGGACCACCGATTGACCATCTGGGGTAAATCTGCTTAAATGGTGGTACTGGACCATCTCCATAGGGGCAGGTCCATTGGGGGGAGTCCTGAAACTGAACCCTATGGTGAGATGGTCAGACCAACTGACTGGTTTCAGCCCCAAGTTCAAGATCTCCATCCCCAGAAGGAACACCAGATCCAGTGAGTGACCTCCTATATGGGTAGCAGAGGTAACTACCTGTGTAAGGCCCAGCATCATCATTTGCTGGAGGAGACTTTGACCAAATTGCAAGAGTTCATTGCTGACCCAGGCATTGAAGTCCCCCAGAGTAATCCATCTGGGGGATTCCAGTACCATGTTGACGATGAAGTGTGCTATCTCCTGTAGGAATTCTCCACCATCACCCAGTGGATGGTAAATGAGGAGTATCCTACACCCTACAAACTCTCCCATGATACACTCAAAGGATCTGGTGGGCCCCACTGGAACTTCCACAAGGCCCAGTTTGGTCTTAGAAAAGATGGCTCCAACCCCACTCCTATTATCCAATCTCGGGCAGGGAATCACTGAGTACCCAGCCGGAACAGCAAAGGCCAGTCCAGGGCCTGCATTTTCATCCAACCAGGTCTCGGTGATGCATGCCAGATCTGCTGTTCCAACAAGATCAGCTATAATGACTGTCTTGTTCCTAATGGATCTGGCATTGCATAGCACTGCCCAGGTTGGATGAGATGCTGAGGAAGACCTTGACACCTGCCCAGTGACTGTTGGGCCCTTGGGTACGGGAAGAAGAGAGGTAGTACCCCTATCCTGATCCCACTTTGCCCAGGGCATCTCCTGTTCCCCACTACCCCAATTTGCCCTCCCCTTTCCCTTCCCCCACCAGACCCAGATCTCCCCCTTCTCCTATGCCTTCTGATGATCCCTGAGGCTTGGTATCTTTTGTAAATTTCAGTAGGTAGATAGGAGCATTCAAAAGAACACAGTTCCCTGAGTCTGGTGGGGGAATAATACCTGACTGTCATTAAGCCTTCCCAATAAATTTTCTAAACACTACTACAATGATGAAATAAAAACCCCAAAATATATAGGCTTTTAATTATCTAAATAATACATTAAACTACCCAATTACTCAAAATATTAAACCACCCCACTAGCACATATCCAAAAGATCCCAACCCCAGGATCTAAAGTTGGGCAATCAAAATATCCAGAAATAGCCAGTCCAGTGGTGCTGAGGATTGAGGCGCTGGATGCCACACCTTGTGCTATGCTGGTAACCCGGGTTTGGGAATGAGCCCAGTTCATTGGGGGTTGGCAGGGGAGGACTAGGATTGAGCATCCACAGACTGCTCTCCTAGTCCTGAGGAGGGCTGGGGACACTTACTGCACTGTAGCAACCTCCAGGGGTGCCCAGAGGACCTACTAGTGGTGGTGTAAACATGGGGGGAACACAGTGGACGTCAGCAAGCTATGCATTGATGTCATTGCATGTCTATGTTCCAGGGGCTAACTATGGAGGAAGATCAGCTGGGTGTGACTGGGCAGCCTAATGGCCATGCTCTGGAGGACTTGTGATGAGTCCCATCGGGGAGGGTCCCAGGGCTGTCCTGGTTGAGAGAAGCACAGGGGGCCCTAAAGCAGGATGGCAAGATGGCAGTCCCTGACTATTCTCGTTTTGGTTAGAGCCACCCAGATCTTCAGGCTGGCAGAGCCGGTGGCTGGATGCCCCATGCTGGGAGTGCCACAGCAGGCAGAGCAAAATAAAGTGGTAATAAAAAAAAATTGTCCAGAAATACTTTAGCACAGGATCAGTTCCAAATATATAAACCACACCAACTTCAGATAAATGATTTTAGACAGGAGAGGCTCTCACCCTCTCCCAGTCTAAGAGCAAAAAGCAAAGTTGCTCTCCTCTCTCACTATCAACACCCAATAAGTATGTGGAGAAATTCAGTCTGTTTGAGGTACTCTCACTGCCTCAACTGTCAAATAATAAAATTCCTGTGAAACATATGAGCCACCAGAACATTTCCCAGGTAGCCAAGTCCAGTTTCCTTTTTTGACTCTCCTCTCATTGCCACTCCAGATCCTTAGACCATAGATACCATCCCCAGAAGCTAAACCCTGCAGGCCTTGGCCAGTAGATACAGTCCCTTGAGGAGAGGACATATGGGCTCCTCCCCACAGAACAACCCTAGGAATCTATGGGAACACAAGTGGTTAAAAGCGGTATACAGGCAATAGATGGAGGAAGAAGAGAGGCAGAAGAGCAAGTGCAGTGGTTTCCTTTAAACAAGGAATAATAGTAGTGGTTTTCCTGAATTAAGTACAGGTACATTGCAGATGACCATGGCCTCAGTGGTCACACAAAATAGCAGCCCAGGAAGGCCTTGTCAGTAAAAGTCTGGATAGTTATAAGCAGTGGGTCACCAGGAGTAAGTGTGGCAGTCGCATCTACTGAAGTTGGCTAGGTGCTGTCCAAAACAGTTCTTGAAAGATCAATTTTGGGAGTGGATTGGATGTGTGCTGGGAGGTTGTTAAACCAGCTGGGCGTGCTCTGCATAAATTTTCTTTGACCTTGGGATGTCTGGTAAAATGGTACCTGGAGAGTTTGATTTGGTGCACTTCTCATGCAGCATGAATGAGTGGGGGACCCTCTTAAGGAGCTGCTGGATGGGGGGGCTAACCCTAAGGAGATCTTTTTGTCAGTAAGGCAGGTGTGATAGGAGATTCTGTTCTGGAGGTTGAGCCAATTGGATTGCACGTATACGTCATAGGTATGTGTGTCCCTACTAGCACCGGTAAGTAACCTATAGCCTTTGGTAAGAGTAACCCCTATCCTTCTGAGGGCAGTGGCAGAGGCAGCACCATAAAATACAATGCCATAATCAATGATAGACAGTATGGAGCTAGTCACAGTGAGGCATAGTGCCTCTTGGGTCATATTGTGCCAATGTCTATAGAGGGGACCTAGCCTGATATTAGCGGTTTTGGAGATGTTAGAAATGTGCTCTTGATAGGAAAGTGTGCTGTCCAGGGTAATGCCCAGGTACTTAAAACTGGTTACCTGCTCAAGTGGTGTACTAATATTGTTGGAGATAGGTAGTTAGGCTGTTTTAAACTTGTTATGTGTTCCAGCAAAGACCATTGTTCTGGTCTTTTTATAGTTCATAATTAATCTCCATTCAGCAAAGCATATTTCAATGGAGGTAAAACTATGCTGCAAGACACAGGTAAGGGGTGCAGGATCAGGCTTGCTTGAGTAAGTCACAGCACTATTTGCATACAGGAGAAGGTTGCTAGGGCAAGCTAGATGCAGGGTATTGAGATAAAGACTGAATAGAAGGGAGCCAAGGATTGATCCCTGTAGAACACTGGATTGTACAGGGTGGCTGGTAGAGAGTGAGTCTGAAATTTTTACATGTTGGTTTCTGCCACCTAGATAACTTCTGAGCCAGGGCATAACATTGTTAGAGAGTCCTAGGGAGGGTAGGGTCAGGAGCAGTAAGGAGTGATTGACCACATCAAAGGCCTTTGTACTACCTATCTACATATAGACCCTACAAGTTGACCACAGTTGAGTGCTTTATGGATAACGTCCATATAGTGAGCAGAGCAGTGGCAGTACTATGATCTTTCCTAAACCCATGCTGCTGTGGGCATTCAATGCCATGAGCAGAAAAATATACAGTTAGCTGTTAAACCACTGTGCATTCAAGGGCTTTTGAGAGATGAGGTAAAATTGAAATAGGACAGTAGTTGACATAGTTTGCTCTGTCACCACTCTTGTGGATTGGTGTCATAACTGCAGCTTTCCAGACACATGGAAATTAACCAAGGCATAAGGACAGATTCAGGATCCAGGGGTTGTGGGGCCAGGACAGCATCAATGGAGAGGAGTAGTAGTTTGAGGTCAAGGGTCACAGAGCAGTGCCTAGACTTAGCAAGCACCTTCACAAGGTGTTTCCCGGTGGTAGAAGGGGAGACTGACCTGAAATAGAATTGGGGGGTGTTTGGAGTGGAGGTCCTATAGCAGGCAATGTCAGCAGTGGATGGTTCATTGAAGAAGTTGGAGGGGAGGATTCATCTTAAGTCAGTGAATGAAGTATTGAGAATGTTAACAATTTCACTCAGGTCTTGAACGGTGAGCCTGTTGTAGTTGAGTAAGATAGGAGGGGTAGAAGGGGCTCAATTGAATTTACCCATAAGGTTTTTAATATTGTCCCAGAATTTTTTTACTATTATCCCAGGAGCTAGCAAACATGACTTGGTAGTATGTGGCCTTTGCGCATCGGGTGGCCCAGGTGCAATTATTTCTGCCGGCCTTGTAGCATTGCCAGTCTCTAGGTTTGCCAGTGGCTTGCACCACTTTCCAAAGGTGGTCCTGAGTGGCCATAAGATGCAGAAGAGAGGGTGTAATCCATGGGTTGGAGACCCCCTTCACCTTGTGCTTCCTGAGGGGGAAAATATGTTACAGGCTAAGCTGAATAGGTGATGAAGAGGTTTAGTGTCTCATCAACACTTTCAGTGAGGATGACTGGGGACCAATAACAATTTTGGAAATATTCTTGGAGATGTTCCTGATGCCCTTTCCTGAGAACCCACTGATAGGATGGTTGGCATGGTTATTTAGGAACCTTATTGGTCCAGAGGCATGTGATTTGGGAGTGGTTACTCAGGGCATCAGGTAACACTATGGTGTCAGTGATCCTCTCAAGGCAGTTAGAAAATATCAGGTCGATCAGAGTGCTAGCACTGGTCCTATAGTTTATCCTGGTAGGAGAAGAGACAAGCTGGGAGAGGTTGATGGCTGCGGCTGCATCTTGATAGGTGTTAGAGTCAGGGGACAACCAGTTGATGTTAAAATCACCCAGTGCAATGACTTCCAAGCCATTAGGCAGATTTGCAATGAAGTCAAGGAATGTTTGAAAGCCTTTGTGATTTTCTTTGAATGGGATGTACACTGAGAGGATATTTAATTATTGAACATTTTACTAGGAAGAACACACTGAGAAGCAAGTGCTCATTTCTAGATGTGTCCTGGGGGAAGGGGAACAGATTGGGATACATTAGGCAAGTACATAAACAGAATCACAAAAAATATGAAATTGTAGCAGCAGCAAGCAGTAAGTGGTATAAAAACATAAAAACACAAGGAACAGAAGCATCAAGAACAGCAGAATAACAAATTACATACAAGATTATACAATATAATATAAAGATTGTTGCAATTTTACATTTTAAATATTTACAGGCAATACTGAAGTGGGATCACCCTGCAGGAGCGAGGCAAGAGCATGCATATGGTAGGGGAGGGTGGTAGGAGTGTTAGAAACAGGTGCAGGGGGTGTTGAAATGTTTTTCAGTGAAGGAATTGCAAACCCGAGGGGATGGGGCAAAACAAATGCAGCATGGTAGGGAAATCCACAGATTTGGAAACCTGTAGGAAAAGGCAGCCTGACCAGCTGATAAGGTCCTACTGGGAACAGAGAGGGTGAAACGGTCAGAGTTATGGAGAGTGGTGATGGAGGAGGATAGGTAGGAGGGGAGGTACTGTTACCAGAATTTGGCCATGAAGCTGGCACAATGGGTACTCCATCTGTCCTCTTAGAAGGAGAGAGATAGAGACTGCTACAGGATTCAGTGGTGTGTGCGGGGGGGGGGGCATTAAAGGGTGAAGTGGCAGAAGGAGTGGAAGAGTGTGTCCAGTCTGGTTAAGGAGGAGGAAGGAGTGGCACTGTAGATTAGGTCCCCATAGTCAAAGATGGGGAGAATCATTTTCTTTACAATGGGCCAGTAGCTCGGCAGGGGGATACAGGCCTGGTTTTGGTACAGGGCACCCAGCTTAGGATGCAGCTTCTTGTGTGTGCCCTTTATGTGTACAGAAAAATTGAGATGCCAGTCAAGCCAGACCCAAAGATATCTAAAGGAAGAACAATACTCAAGCAGATTCCCATCCAGGGTATGGTAGGAGGGAAGGGAGGGTAGTTGAGAGAGTCTCTGCCTAGTGCCGAAGGTCATAGAGACAATTTTCTTAGCATTCAAGAAAAATTGATTTGAGCAGAACCAGAGCTGAACAGTATCGAAGTCATGCTGGAGTCTGGTCACCACGTCAGTTATGGAGGGGCCAGATGTATGCAAGACAGTGTTGTCTGCATCTGTATGGATAAAGGAGTTGGGGCAGGCAGAGGGCAAGTTGTTGAGAAAGATAGAAATCAGCAGAGGCCAAGGATGGAGCCTTGGGGCACAACAGAGGTATCTGGGGGCAGAGTTGCAACCTCTGATGGATTGAGACCTGCCTACTATGTAGAAGTGGATCCAACTGGTGGCTGCATTTGATAGGCTTGCATTTGGAAAGATTTGTTAGGAGGAGGGGATGTGATACTGTCTCAAAAGCCTTGGTGAGGTTGACAGAGATAGCAGAGGTTATATGTCCTTGATCCATGCCTGTTTGGATGGGGTCAGTAATCCTCAGCAGGGAGATAATGGTGGAGTGGGAACTCCTAAAAATAGACTTGTATGTGGTGAAAAAGGAAGTGAAGTCAAGAAAAACGAAGAGAGCTGAGATAGCACTAGTCATTCCTGTAGTTTAATGAGGAAGGGGAGGATAGAGGGTGGTAGTTTCCAGGTGAGAAGGGGTCATCACCCTTAGGGAGTGGAACAACAGTTGCATGTTTCCCTTTGGCAGCAACAAAGGTGAGAAAGAATGATTTAGAAGAGAGGCGAGGGGTGTAACAATAGCTGGGATAAATAGGTAGAGCAGTTTGGCATCCAGCCTGGATGGGAATTTACCCTTGGAGGGGCTGAGTATATTAAGAGTGTTAATTGACTTCTCTTTATTACCTAAAATAATATTAATCCTAGTGATTGAGCACCATCCATGGGGGACAGTGTTGGAAAAGCCTGGCAATGTAGAGAGTCCGAAATGTATAGGGTCCAGCCAACTCCATGTTTACCAATCCCATCTGACCTCTGACCTGAGCAAAGTATAACCATTGAGGGAGACTGCTGAGTCTGGCACAACAGGGGAGAGCACAGTTTTGACTATGGGGAGGATATCAGGCATGTGCTGTAGTACCCAGACTTGTAGTTGATCTAATTTGGGCAGAAGGCTCTGAATGTTAATGGAGGTGAGTCTAAGACCCCTAGGCTACTGTTGATACCTAACAGTTGTTGCAGGGGCCCTGGGTTAGGATGCACATTACCTGACAACAGCAGTAGTCACAGGAGCTGTCTAGCCAGGATGTATTAAAGGAGTTTACATTTGCACTTGGGTGGGTGTTTAGTGGGTTGGGGAATGATTGGAGGGGTCATTATAGAGGAGAGCTGGAGAGACAGATAGTATGCCAGGTTGGACGGCAAGTAATTATTTTTTTTATTTATTTTGTTTTTGTTTACCGGGTAAGTACACTAGACAAATTCTGCCTATTTTCAGGCACTACCCTAGGGAGGGGGATACAGATGAATGCCAACTGACCTTGAACCAGATTAAGCTGTTGGTGGTATTTTTTTTAGTGAATGGAGGAAATTTGTCCAAGACACCAGGGAAACATCCCCTACACTTTTTGATAAATGCCATGGGATGTTTAACATCCACCTGAACTACCACCAGAACAGGCAGATGGGACCCTGTTTAACGTCTCATGTGAAAGATGGCACCTCAGGAGTGCAGCACCCTCCTCATACTGCACTACAGTGTCAGTACTGGGATATGAACCCAAGTGCCTGGTGTAGGGATAGAACTCACAACCTTCTGATCTCCCAGCCTCAGAGGTGAGGGTGCTATCTGCTGAGCCACTGACACCTGCACATTAGTGTGAGCCACTGACACCTACACATTAGTGTGAGAGATAAACTTTGCTGGCTTGAGGGCCAGGTCTGGTAGACTGGTTATGATGCCATATGCTGTGGAGCTTGGGAACACTGAAGGCAGACCTATAGTGGGTATAGAGTTGTTATCTAAGGAGAGTGGCAAAGTTATTGTTAGCAAAGCACTAAGGAGAGAGCAAAGATAAAGTGCCATAATATATCTGTGTTCTGATTCCAGAAGGTGGGGCAGTCACTGACTATGTAACTTACCATAAGGGTGAGTTACATAAGAAGGTTACATGGGTCTACAAGTCAGGGAATATACAAAACATACAAGACTGGTGACTGGGGGCATATTCCAAGGTTGGTCCAGGACTGTAATGAGGCCTCAATGAAATACAAATTATCCCATAACACCGTATCTGTGCTGTGGAGTTGCGTGCATGTGGCTGTGCAAACATGGCAGATAACACTGCAGGAGTAGTCAACATTTGTGTTTCCTAACTGCCCATTTGCTCCTGCAAGCCTCATATCTCCCTATTCATGACATAATTCATGTGGCTGGTAGGAGGTTATGGTTTGCAGAAGCAATCAGGATAATGTCTGACTCAGTTGGGATGCTATACTGGAATCTGCCTTCAGTGCTCACCATCTGTTTGGACACATTCCAGTATACCATTGGTTTGCTCCACGCACTGATTTGCACCTGGAGCAAACATTTTGTGAGCACAAACAGCCCTTAGAATGTAGACAAATTAGATTTAAGCAGAATAATCACAAGCTATACTTTTTGGATTATAAATAGTACACAGTATAATAAAGAATTCTAATCATTTGTGCACTAAAAAAACTTATAAACGTGGCGCACCAATGTTTTTGATGTTTACATAACAACATAGTAATCTATGGACGGAGGGCAAAGTACATCCTTTAATGTCTGGATCCTTGTTTCATAAGCAGGGATGAATAAGTTCTGTATGCTGTGCCCACTCCACTGCCAAGGGTATCCAGTGATTCCATTGATAAGTAAACATTTGTTGTGAATGGAGATCATGTTCGTCTCAGCCACCTTTTCACTGGTATAAACATGTTAAGGACCACCAGCCTCTCTGCATAGTTTTTCGTCTTTCATAGTCCTGACATTTGTGATAGTCTTGCATGGTGCTCTCTAAACTGCCTTAGTGCCCTTTCTGAATGATGGAGCCCCGAACAACATGCAGTACTGCAGTTGGGGCCTGATCATAGCCTTGTAAAGAGGCAGAATAACTTGCCCTGCCCTGCTTAAATATGTCAGAAGTAGACCAGAATCAACTTTGTTTTTTCTTGAAGTTGGGGCTTGAAAAATTGGTTTGGCTTTGCAAATTCAGCTGAACTACTTTGGCCATGAATACAGTAATTTTATTTAAAACAGATTACAAATCGGAAGGCTTGAGTTCAGCAATGAATATGAACTATTGTAGCTTATATTTGTCAGATGCTGTTGGCATGCATATGTTGTGCATTGCTCTTTGTGGTATTGTGACAGAAACTGCAAAACCCACTAAGAATGACAAGGCTAGTGTGAACTGCAGTAATGGTTACTATTGATTGCTGACCTCCTGGTATATACCACCCTGTAGTCTATGCTTTACCTCCATGCCAATTACTATATTCCCTCTGGCTCCATTGATTTTTAAATGATATAATAATACTCAACCACCTCAATGAAAAAAAAATATGAATCAGAAAACAAAACAAAAAAAAAACAGAAATGAAAGTCATTAAATGTAGAGCATTGCATTACCCTTCACAATAATGTCCATTCATGAATGTATTTTTCTTTGATTTGTCTTCCTTTTTTTGAACTAGTATTTATGTTTTGTGCACGCAAACAGTACAACACAACAAAACATATGCAACACAACATTTCATAATGTGCAAAAATACATAGAAATGAGGTGAATGGGACATGGTACACTATAACAATTTAAATGTGAAAACTGGACACTATTCATATAAGTAGTCCATCTAGAATGGGAGGGGGTTGTCAGGAGATGCTTATGCTTCCAGGCTCTGGATAAGAGGACATACAAAATCACCCCTAAGCATACCCAAAGGGAGCATATGAGACTAATAATAATTAGTGAAAGTGTAATCAGAAAAGAATGAATGGACTATTGTTAGAAACAGTCAAGCCCAGTCAGGTGGTGATCATCTAATGACATGGAAAAATGCTCCAAATATTTTAATTTGTTTTGAGTTATATATTTGCCTATTGGTTTCTCTAGTTGAGGTACTCTAGACTCACTGGACAGGAGAGATAGCATACTCATAGCTGCAGTACAAGAGGCAATATGTTCTTCCAGGGAGCTGAGATTAAAGCTTTGGCCAACAGAAGTGCCCACACCAGCCATATCCCTTCAGGACATTCCAGTGGGCAACCACACTCACAGATCCCCAAAGGACAGAACTTGGCTGTCAGCACCAGTGTTCCAAGTCATATCTTGGGAAGGTTTTGCACCACCTGTCACCAGAATCTCTAAAAAAATCTCCCAGTACCATAACAAGTGAGCTAGAGTTCTTATTGGCTTATGACATTTCCAACAGGCGGCATCTGTTTGTAGGTCCACCTGATTCAGTCTGCAGTGGGTCGAGTGCATCCCATGTACAATTTTAAACTGGGACATATGGAACTGTAATTGGACTGACAGCTCATTGATACTCCTAAGCACTGGCCTTTCAGTTCCAAAGTCAGAACCCTAGATCTGGGCCAACTCCTGGAAACTCTCCTTAAAAATGTGTATGGTAAAGATGCCTGATGCAGTCTTTTCTAGGCATGTTGGAGAATGTCCCTCTCTGGATAGCCTATTGTTCACCCCTACATTCTTCTCATTGCTGTCGTAGCAACATTTTTTAACTACAGGTACCTCTAGAAATTGGAATTTTTCAGGCCAAATATGCACTGCAGATCTTAGAAGGTGAGAACCCCTCCTTCCCCAACAAACTGTACCAAGGTACATATACCGCACACTTTTCAGGGAGACAAATTCACTGTGTGCCTACCCAACTTTACCTTTGGGTTACCCCAGGAGAATACCAGTTTGTAGGGAAAACAAAATGTGCAGTTATGTATTCTGCAAACTGCTGTATATATACTGTAAGAGTGCGATTAGGGTAGTCGGGGGGGGGGAGTCACACATAAAGGCCAATTTCACTGCCAATAATACATGAGTTGCATGCATGGTCTCAAAGTGGAATTATTTTATTTCACTTTATTTTATTTTTTTGTTATTCAGTAGGTACACTGGAATTATATTTCTTCTTCAGGTGCATCCTGGATGTTAAAAAAGAGTAGATACATATAAACTAGAAATACATTATTTCACATCTTTGTACATTACAATGGACATAAAAGTGAAGCAAGTTAAAAACAATCACAAAAATTTAAGTCACTAAAATATTGAAATGCAGCAGGAAAAAAACCTTGTAAGAAGGGTAATTTTGAACTATATCAGGAAGACAATTTCCAATTGACTCTGCACTGTAAGCTAAGCTTAGCTGTCCATCAACACTATGTACCGGGGGGGGGGGGGGTTGTAACAAGACAGAACATGAGGAAGATCAAGAGACAGGAGGGTGCTTATAATCTAAAGCTGGATCCTTTAAACAACCTGAAATATCTGACGGTCAAATTTTGCAACCTAAGCATGATGAGAGAAACTTAAAATTTAAATGAACAGTTAACCAACCCAACTCACTTAATATGCCACACTGATAAGCACATCTTGGTCCATCAAATTTACCTTTTATATAACAGGATAATTTCCTATCTGGAGTACAGTTAGGGGACAAATTCATGACAACTGAAGCATAGTTCAGAACTGGAAGCACGTTTTGATTGGCAATAGCCAGCCGAGTGCCAGGAGAAAGATAATTGCAAATTCTGTATAGAGTTTCCAATTTCCAATGAACCTTTGAGGATGTGCTGTCCAGATGATGGCCAAAAGTAATAGTGGGGTCTAAAATGGCCCCAGGGTATTTAAAAGTGGTGACATATTCCAGTGGGATGGCATCAGAAATGAGAATTTCTACTTGTTCAGCATGTTGCTTTAGTTTTGGAGCAGGACCAAACATCATTTGTTTTTTGTTTTGTTCAAAGTCAAAATGTGTGTTTAGAACTACTCCTGAAGCTTTTTAAATTCTTGTGTTAAAATTAGGTTAATGCCAAAAGCAGTGGCACTGTGGAAGAAAACCACTACCATCATCTGCTTACAGTGGCAACTCAGAGTTACAAATGACAGTGATTAGGCATCAATAAATAAAGAGAACAGTAGCATTGAGTTACTCCATACTATACCTGCATCATATTAGAAGTACTTCCACCTAGCTTGATGTACTAGAAAGGATCATACAGGTCATCTGAGAACCAGGCTAAAGTTGATTTACCCAGCCTCAATTGCTCTGGTTGATTTGTCAAGAGAGGTTGGTCGACAAGATCAAATGCATTGGTTACGTCCATGAATGAGGCACCTGTAAGGATACCACCCTCCATCACTCTAGTACCATGTCCATAAACCTAACCAAAACGTTTCAGTTTCATGCCCTATCTGAAACTCATGTTGAAGTTCTGAAATAAGGCTATGAGTATCAGTATATTCAATAAACTGAGTATATACCAGTTTCTATTCACTCTTGGACAAAGCCCAGAGTATGGAAATTGGCCTGTAATTACCAATGTCCTAGAAAGAACCAGGCTTGTGAACAGGGATAGTCACTGGCTGTTTCACAGATCAGAAATCCATTTCAAGAAAAATGGTAAATTAAAAATTAAGCTGATGGTAATCCTAATTCAGCAGCAGCCATTGAAAGCAAATTGGGGGTTAGCTCATCCCATCCACCAGATTAATCTGGTTTAAGACTCTTTAGTAATTTAAGCATCTTATGCTGACTAACAACTCGCAAGTAGAAATGGGGCCTACCCAAAGTACAGTAAGTAACTGAGTGCTGCCAGAGTGTGCTGCTTAACATAACTCACTCTAAGGATGAAAGAGTGACCAGCATGGTGCTGCAGGGCTCTGTACTGGGACCAGTCCTCTTCAATGTCTTCCTAAGTGACATTGCAGAAGAACTGAAAGGGAAGGTATGCCTTTTTGCATATGGTATCACAATGTGCAATTGGTTGGATAATCAGAATGTGTGGAAAGAATACATAGGGATTTTGGGAAACTTGAGGAGTGACCAAAAACATGGCAGTTGGGATTCAATGCAAAAAAGTACAAAATTATGCATCTAGGACATTGGAATCCAGGAACTGAGTATGGAATGAGGGGAGGGACTGTCAGTCACTAAGTAGGAAAGGAAACTTAGGGCTATCATATTTGATTATCTCAAAGTGGCAAGGTAGTGTGACAAAGCAGTGGGTAGGTCCAGTGCAATTCTGGGATGCATTGGGGGAGATATCTCCAGCAGGAAGAAGGAGGCATTGTTGCCATTCTGTCACTCACTGGTGAGACCCCACCTAGACTATTGTGTCCTGTTTTGGAAGCCACACATCAGAAAGAACATAGACAGGGAGAAAGCACATCCACAGCAGGGCAACTAAAATGTTTATTTATTTATTTTATTTATTTAGTTTTTGTTGACTGGGTAAGTGCACTAGACAAATCCTGCCTATTTTCAGGCATGACCCGGGGGAGGGGGATACAGATGAATGGCAACTGACCTTGAACCAGATTAAGCTGTTGGTGGTATTTTAAGTGAATGAGGGAAATTTGGCCAGGACACCGGGGAAATTCTCCTACTCTTTTCGATAAGTGCCATGGGATCTTTAACATGCACCTGAACTACCACCATTCCAGGAAGATGGGACCTCGGTTTAACGTCTCATCTGAAAGACAGCACCTCAGAAGTGCAGCGCCCCTCTCATGCTGCACTACAGTGTCAGTACTGGGATATTAACCCAAGTGCCAGATGTGGGAACTGAACCCACAGCCCTCTGATCTCCCGGCCTCAGAGGCAAGTGTGCTACCTACTGAGCCACTGACACTGCATGTTGCAGGGGTTGCACCAAAAGTGTTATGAGGAGAGACTGAGGGATCTCAACATGTACACCCTAGAGGAAAAGACAGCAAAATGGGACTTGATAGAGACCTACAAGTACCACATGGTGAACCGGGTGCAGGAGGGGGTCTCTCTTTCAAATGAAGAAAGCACATCAGGATCAGAGGGCATGTGATGAAGCTCTAGAGGGGGAGTTAAAGAGGGATGTGAGGAACTACTGCTTCACTGAAAGAGTTGTAGATGCCTGGGTTAGTCTGCCAGTGGAGGTGGTGAAGATGAAAACAGTATGGGGCCTTAAGCATGCATGGGATAGAAAATAGTGGGAATATTACTGAATAGTCAGGGAGTAGGGAATGTCACTGACCAGTTAGTGTTTGCAGAGGAAGACTAGGCAGGGACCATCTGGGAAGACTGGATAGGCCAAGCAGTTATTTTCTGCTCAGAAATTCTTTGTCTCTATGTTCTAAGCCACTGGTCAGCTTGTAACTCCTGTACAACACTTTTCAAGATTAGTAAAAAAAGAGAATTAAACTCATTTTCAATTTCTTGCTAATAAGTTGTAATTGTTTGCATTTATTCATACTTTGTTTAGCTGCAGTATTTTTTATTTTTATTTTATTTTATTTTATTGAAATCTAGGATTACAAATACCTTTGAGCAGGAACTGCTCGTTTACAAAGGTTCCACGTCGAAGGAATGGGGGGTATACATACATACAAAGGTCAACATAATAATACATAGTTACACAATAACAAGAAGTAAGAGACTGAGGCTTAGGAAATTCCAGTAATTCAAAATGTGCCAAATATTAGGTAGCATGAGATAACCAGCCAAGGGCAATCTTGGAAATAAACACTGCAGGTGAGAGGGAAGGGGGGTATGCAGGCAGGAAGGCCATTGTTGGAGGGTAGAGGGTGAGGGTAAGAGCTCTAAAGGAGAGGGAGAGGAGGGATAGAAGTCAGGAAATGCCCCGGGGGAGGAAAGGGAGAGGGGGCAAGGGGGTAGGCAGGTAGAAGGAGGCAAGGTGGTTAGAGATAGCTTTCAAGACTGAAGTGGAGGGCAGTGAACGGTGGGCCCCCGATTAGGCGAGGCAGTCACAACGACTAGTTGAAATTAGATGAAGTCAGAGTTGTCTCTTAAAAGGGCCAAGAGCAGCTGCAGTAAGAGTTTCTTTGTTGAGAGTATTGTACCACTGTGGTGCTCTGTGGGCAAATGTCCTCTGGCCCATGGTAGTCCGGCATCTAGGGACAAGGAAGGTTAGTTGTTGTGAACTTCTAGTTCTCTGGGTGCTGTGGTGATCAATAAGTAGCTTTTCAATGCCCGGGGGTATGACCCCGAGGAGGACCTTTTTGGCTAAGAGGCAGGTTTGATACTGTATCGGGCTGATGAGAGGGAGCCATCCTGCCCGAGTGTACAGGTCACAAGTGTGTGTAAGTCAATCAGCCCCAGTTAGCATCCTGCATGCTTTGTTGAGTGCAACTGTAATTCTGCAGAGGGCAGAGGCGGAGGCAGAGCCATAAATTGCTAGCCCGTAATCGATGATGGAGGTGACAGAGCTGTTGATAGCCAACCGGAGAGTGTCAGGAGTCATGCAGTGTTTATGCCTGTAGAGCAGGCCTATATGGATGTTGGTGGCTTTGGTGACAGAATCTATGTGCTGATGGTAGGACAGTGAGCTGTCCAATGTGACACCTAGGTATTTAAAATCAGGAACATGTTCAAGTAAGGTCCCTGTTTGGTTTAGGATGGTGAGGTCACGGGAGAAGTAGAAGGATTCAATGAGGACATGAGACACCACCAAAATCTTTTAAGGTCAGATAAGTTTTTTGTTTGCTGATCCTTGAAAAATGTATATTTAGCAGAACAAAGTTTGAATTTGCATTTGTTTCTCAGGTTCACTAAGGTTCGAGTAAGTAGCTGAGGGTCGAGGCCCATAAAAGTCCCTATCATTCTGCCATAATAAGATAACTTGACAGTAGAAAACAATAGTTTGCCAAGCCTATTTTTAAAGGTGTTTTTTGTCACACTGATCATTACATCTGATGTCAAAGAATTCTATGGGTTTATGACCCTCTGTGAGAAAAAATACCATCTTAACAAAGTTGCAATTTTGACAAGCATGTTGTAATGGGTGACCCCTGCTACCCATTGCTGTTTGCTTAAAGTCCAGTCCTATTTCTGA
Source organism: Neoceratodus forsteri (assembly GCA_016271365.2). Classification (NCBI taxonomy): domain Eukaryota; kingdom Metazoa; phylum Chordata; order Ceratodontiformes; family Ceratodontidae; genus Neoceratodus; species Neoceratodus forsteri. The sequence continues at coordinate 14,521,544 of CM057453.1, read as the reverse complement.
CATTAAGTGCTGATCTTGCAGCACCTCCCATGTCAACATTAGATTCCCACAAACCTTCTTTTCTTGATGTGCATAAGACTCAGTTCATGCAACCTATCATCATAACTTAAATTATTCAGTCTATCAATTTGCTTGGTAATTTTCCTCTGCATTTTCTCGATACGCATAATATCACTTCTCCTGTAGGGGCACCGAAATTTTAATGAGAAGTACAAATTTGGATGGATATATGATTTATATAGTGGCAATATAACTGACCTATCTCTAGATTTGATATTTCTTCACACATCCCACATAATTTTAATGGTTTTGCTAATAACCTCTGTAATTTGTTTGTTGAAACTAAAGCAGTCAGATATTACTACTCCCAAGTCTTTTTCATACTTCAGTTTATTCAACAGTTTAAAGCAAAAATAATATCATGCCTGGGAATTTGTAGTCCTAGTTTCATCACATCACACTTAGGTTGAACTTCATCTCCCATTTGGCAGTCCAAAGTGAGAGTTTGTCAAGGTCCAACTGGATATGAAAGATTTCTTCTTGATTACTACAGGGGCCACCAAATTTAAAATCATCCATGCATTTTGCAACCCATCCATCCAGATGACTGGATAAATCTGAAATGAAAATATGAAAAAAACGGAGGCTAAGTACTGAGCCCTGTGGCACTTCACTAGATACTGGACCCCAATTTGATAATGACTGTCAATTAATACCTGTGAAACATGATCTGTCAGCCAGTTAGCAACCCAGTTACTATGTCTTGAAGGAATTTCTAAACTATACAGTTTTTCAACTATGGCCCAATGAGTCACCAAATTGAAGGTCTTACTAAAATTTAAAAATATTACAACACACGGAACTCCCCTATCTAGGGTAGAACTAACAGCTTCATAAAAGCAAAGCAGGTTTATCACACATGATCTACCCTTCATAAACATATGCTGATTTCTATTGATATTACCTAGCCCACCTAGTACCCTGTCTTTGATAATATCCTCCATAATTTTACCCAATACTGGGACAAGATTTATAGGTCGATATTTATTCTGTAAGAGGTCTAAACCTTGCTTTCAGATTCTTGACGATATTGGGAATGCAAATAATCACAAACAAGTTGCATTCGAGTAATAAACAAGTTTATTACTACAAAAGGGATAAATCACAGTTGCCCTAAGCAGTTCTTACCAATACGAACCGGGAGCTAGTGCTAAGCGTTCCCTACACCTCGAGGTTTCTCTGTAGTCTCTTGGGATCTCTCGGGTCTCCGAGGTGTAAAGCCTGTGCATAACATTATATACCTGTGATAATTACTATGGTTACTAAAGGATAGAAACATTTCTAGTTACAGAGATGAGTCTATTGGCTAAATTAGAGGTGGCTCCATGGTCCAAGATAACATTATATAATTCTGTAAAGTCATCAGTTTTAGAACAAAGAAGTTCTTATACAGAATCTTACATAACAAAGTGTAGTGGTGAGCATCACCAAAGGATGGCAATGTTGCCTTACATATTATAATTACTTCAAGGACAGGTGTCTTGGCATCTGACAAGTAAAAAATAGACAGAAAATACATGTTATAATATGTGTGCATTAGCAAGCAAAGTGGATTACAACAATATGCATTCATATCCTGACATCTACTCTTGTACAGTAGATGCCCTTAGCCCTATGTATTAGTATAATCTATGCCTAAGCATTAGCTGTCTATGGTGTACCTCTGAGGGTATCAATTAGGGTGCAGGGACCTCATGTAACAATTCCCTGTTTGACATCTTTTTTGAACAGTGGGACATTAGTTGTTTTCCAGGCATTAGGTATGCCCCCACTATGAATGTTGCTGTCAAAGAGTAATTTAGGTGACTTAGCTACCGGTAAGTGCTTCTTCATGATTGCAACCATTTACTGTATATACCATCTGGACCAGGAGGTGAACTAATTTTGACCTGTTTTAAATTATTTTCAATTTCTTCAATGGTAAATGTAATCTCATGTAGTGAGGATGAATTGATGAATGCAGGTGATTTATCATGCTTGACAAAATATTACAGAAATGTTAATTCAAAATATTTGCCATATCCTTAGGAGTACTGACAATTGTATTTTTAATATTGAGAGGAGTGACTTTGCATTGTAGCCTTCTAAGTGAATTGATGTAGCTAAAAAAAAGTCTTGCTATTTTACTTCATTGCTTGGAGTGCTAGAGTTTTTTTTTCCATATTCATCTTGGCTTTTTTAATGTTGTTCTTACATTGTGTTTATACATTCCTGAACACCTTACATCTCTTAGGAATTGTATGTGACAGGAATTTCTTGTAAAGTCATTTCTTTTTGACAATCAATTTACTGATATACCTGGTAAGCCATGTAGATCTAGATCTATTAAAACTGTGTTTTTTTAATTCTAGGAAAATATTTGCTTGCAGTTTTGAGGATGATGTTCTTTAATTTATCCCACATGATGCCCACAGTACTGTCTTTAAATAATTTGTCCCAGTTAATGCCTAATAGAATTTCACATTTTTTTTTCTAAATTAGCTTTTCTGTAAGTAAATGAACACTTCAGTAGTGCTACAGAAGCTAGTGTGATAGACATCAGTTACACACGTAACTATATTATGATTGCTGTTGCCTAGTGGATCCTCAAATACACATTCACTGATTTTAATATGTTTAGTACCAAGGACCAGACTCTGAATATTATCATTCCTAGTAGGGGCCAGAACATACTGTTGCATGCCAAGCTCTTTAGAGATAGTGAAAAACTGTTTACTCATAGAAGATGTTGCTGATTTATGTACCCTGACAATATCCCTAAAATTAAAATCCCCAGAAAGAATGATCACCCTTATATCAGTAGCAGCCTCTGTCCCATTTATAATATCTAAGAAAACATCAGATGGGGTGTTTGGAGGAGGATAACATAAACCAAACATGGGTGAGTCAGATTTATCAGTATATAAAGTAACCCACAATTACTCAGTAATAGAAGAAATCTTAATCTTATGAATTATGTTACTAGAAAGAAAAGTAGAGTTAATGGGCACACTGGATGGGCCTTGTGGTCCTTATGTGCCATCAACTTTGATGTTTCTATGTTTCTATAAAGGGCAACTCCATCACCGTTATTTGCACTCTTGAAACTAGTGTACAAATCTTAACCCTGAATCTCTCTGTCCCAGGTCTCTGAACCAGTCCACCAGGTGTCAGTTATTGCAATTATATCTGGTTAATGGAGATCACATATAGCTAAAAGCTCCATGAATTTATTTTTTAGGCTGTATATATTCAATAATAACCCTTTCACCTTATTACATCCCTTAAGACTGACAGGCCCCAAGAGTGTGTGAACAGCTCCTACACAGAAAGAACTACTAGTTCCCCCCTTCAGTCAGTTTATACACATAACTGCAAGAGCATTTTTAAAGTAGTTACTCAGTTTCTTTGCTACCACTTTATTGAGATGCAACCCATCCTTTGAATAGAATGTTACTGTTAAAAAAAGTATCCCAGTGATTGATAAATACCATCCCCTACTTGCTGCCCCAGTTCATAAGATGAGAATTAACTCTAGTAATGGTGCATTTTTTTTCTGTTGAGGACCGTGGAATAGGTAGAATGCTAGAAATGGTGACCTTACATCATATATATATATAGATTTTTTTTTTACTAAGCCCAATCAATTCATAGTAAATATCCTTTTCATGCTGGCAGCCACCGTCATTAGAACCCACATGTAAAATAACCTTTGAGTTATTACTGACAATCACATGATCTGTTCTGATGTTAATATCTAAGATTTTAGCACCAGGTGAACAAGTAACACTGTTAAGAGATTTATCAAGTTTACGTAAGTGGGAATCTGTGAAATGTATTATGGAGTCCCCTATAACATGAGGGGCATTCTGAGGATGATTCATATTTTCTTCAACCATCTGATCTTGAGTAAAATTAGCTAATGTGGCATATCTATTGATCTCTGATTACACAAAGGTTTGAGGATTTGGTGCATACATACATCCTACTGTGTCTTCTATTTCTGTGTTGTACAGTTGTCCAATCTGCAACTTGCAAGTCCTCTGAGTGCTCCTCCCTATCCCTTTTACCAAAGGTTATATTTTCACTGCCTCTACAATTATTGTTACCTTCATGCGTGAGAGTTAAATTAGAACCGTTGTTTATTTCTTTTGGTGTTGTATGCAGATTTATCCCCCTTATAATACTACTTACAAATATTTCAAGTTCCTGAAGTTCCTTTATATTGTTTAATTCAGATTTCAACCTGTTCACTTCATCTTCCATTTATTTCATTTTACTGCAATATGGACATGCCTTATCACTATATACTGCAGTGAGAACAGGTGCTCTCACTAGGAGATGATTGCATATAGTACATAATAACCCAGCATCTCTATTTTTAAACTCCACTGTGTTCAGCATCTTAACAAATACAAGAAATAGTTAATTCTGCTAACTCAGCAAGGGGTACTCTTTGATTAATAGGCTTCTTTCTAGAAATAGCACTCAAATAATACAATGAAACATACCCATGTGTACAAACCAACACCCAACTGGAGCAGACTGCAGGAAAAACACCATCAGACAGCTGGTTAAACAGACTTTCCAGCCCAGCACAAGTAAGTATATTCTATACCTATAGCTCGAGGGGAAGTAATTAACCACAAGTCAGTGCTCTAAAATCCCACAGTAAGAATAATTAACAACCCTAATAGACCATGCTGCTGGGAATACTAAGTCTCTGAGCCTGCTCCTGCCCCATATGCCACACCAGACATGCATGACATGAGTTTTATGTGATGCGACCTGGAACTGCTCTCACGGGACAGGATTGCAAACCCAAATAAAAATGCACAAAGTTAAAAGAAATTATACAGAAGGGCCCTGCTGAAATCTAAAACAGAGGGTAATGTCTCCCCAAAAACTAAATATCTACAGTAAAATAAAGCACAAAAGCAGGTCACAATGTGCTGTGTAGTTCATGGAGCTTACCACAAACTACACTACCCAACAGTCCAACAGTACAGCAGCTAGGGAACTGGCAACACTCTGCTGGCCTTGGTGGCAAAAACCTAGCCTGCACTGTACAAATTATATTAATATCTGGGGAAGTACAGTTCTGCTGTCAAACAACATCACAGCAGAACTAGCAAGGAGTTTTGGCTACAGCAGTGTAACAGGCTTTTCAGCAATAAAAATGTAAGTCTTGGGTCAGATTGTATTTTTTTTTTTTATTTGGACCACTCTGTATCATGTTCGTTCTTTAACTGAAATAGTTCTGAACTTAAGCAATTGGAGTCCCTAAAACACACCCTTCTTTTTACTGATGGGACATGCTCATTAACTACTCTTGTAATTTCACAAATAAAATAACACAATGCACAATTAATATCTGGGGTTCATTTTAAGTACTGAACTACCAGTCAGTTGCAGGCAAGCTATTCAAAAAGTGGAGCACACAAAGTTTAGAGAAATCACTAACTTCAAAGACTTTAGGTAGGGGTTTTATTCTAGACCCATAGCTCTGTGTGCCAAAAATTGGGTGATGATCACATATTGTATAAGCCAGTATGTCAGAGGAAAGGTAGTGAATTGAGGGCAGTGTGATTACTGGATTTTAAGTTCAACTTCTCGGTGATTATAATCAGTTGTTGAAGACCAGAATTCAAAAGAATATTATTGCAGGCTAATATGGCATGCCCAGCCCACCTGAGATTAATGTCACCAAAACAAGAGATTTATTTCTAAGGCACAAAGGTGCCATTTTTACAAAATCCTACAAGCCCTTCTCAACAAATGTTAGGAGTTTATGCATGCAGTATACTTTCAGTTTTTAAATGCGTAGTTTATCTTAAATAACAAGCCATTCTGAGCAATATTTGAGGGGGGCTGAACCAAATATTCAACCCCAATTATTGTATCCATGACTTAAAACATTGCACTGCCCATTAACCCTGTCTTTTTAATGATATAATAAATGGCAATAGCTATTTTATTATCAGATATGGATGGTTGAAATCAAGTCTCACGAAGCCAAGATGTCCAACTTGAAAAAGGCTAGCCAGACTTCAACTTTGCACATTTTTGAGACTATGTTTCAAGCATTGAAGAGGAAATTTTGAGAATACCTTTTACAAAGAATGCTCCACAGAGGTTAAACTGGGTTGATCTGAGGTCTTTGGTTCTCTTCAATATCCCCAAATAACAGTAGTTCGTAAAATAAATTTAACACATGAGGACACATACTCTGTTTCACCAAAAACATTTTGTTTTGGGATATACAACAACACAGACTGTATTTGTATCCAATGTATTTTAAAGTTTTTCTCAGTGAATAAGTCTGAAGCAATTAAAATTTGACCATTTGCATAAAAATAATGTGATACATGTTTTTTTTTTTTCTTATACAAATTGTGGTACTTTCAAACTCATAATGCCATCACTCTGATGTCAGGAAGTCATAATACTGTACAATCGATCTGATGTTAGATCAATTGTATTATGACTTTGAATCTTTGGCTCAGTTGTGATTGTACTCTTAACCAAAACTACCATTTTCTATTTGACAGCAATGTATGCTGCTTTAGCCATGGTGGTGGTGATGTGTATGAAGCACCAAAAAATGTATTTCTCAGCTCTTCAATTTCCCCATGAACCTCACCAAGGACTTGGAGGTTGCCATGGAAGAAGAAGAATGGTGGCAGTGCATCGCAGATCGACTTCAACAGCTCTGGTATGAAAAGAAAAAATCTCTCCTGACTCTTAGTTCATGTAACAAACTGTTTGTAAACTGCTGGAGAGAAAAAGATGTCCACATATTATAAAAAGTTGGATGAGTGGGCAGCTGTGTTTGAAGTAAGTGAGCATCTGTAATGAATGATTGCAAGAGTGACAGAACTATGGCTGGTGAATAAAAGTACTATCAGAGTCCATTGAATCTGGGGGAATGGGGAGGGGGGCTGAGCTGTTTAAAAACATGTTTCAAACAGATAGGGAGCAATGTACAAAAAACAATAGATGTATCTTGCTGACTTGAACTGGGGGGAGCTAGGACCTGTGTCCTATGGTGATATTTCTCCCGATAAAGATCTTTGCACTGCTTAAGCTGAAGCAGAGTGGCGCGAAGCACCACTGCACTGGAAATGTTCAGCTGATATAGGAGGATGAGGTTGTATTTTAGTATGTGTATCTCAAAATGAAATGTTTTTAATTATATAGCCTGCTATTAGTAGGTCTGTTATATTTTAGAATTTAGTCTTGGTGGGTTATTTTTTTTATATAAGTTTATTATTTTTATTTAGATATTTTTGTGTTTGTTGTGCCTAGAGATATATATGTGTTATGGGAGGATCGAAAGGGGCTAGAACTGTTTATGATAACTTGATGTTGTGCGATCTGTGCCCTTTCATCCCCCTCCCAGTTTCTGATGTGACTATCAGACATTGTTGGGAGATGGGGATTGATAGGGACAGTGTTGGTCACGCACTACCAAGAAACTCCAGTTCGGGTTATGGGAGGATTGAAGTTGTCAGGTCCAGGAGGCACCCTGGGTTGCGATGGACACATGGGAGAGGCCAGTTGTGTTTGGTGTCCATCCCCAAGGAGCCTATTAGATCAAATGGCCAGGTAGCCTGTGGGGCTGCATCACCCCCAAATCCCCTGACGGCAGTGCTTTGTAATGCCAGATCGATCAGAAATAAGACAGCAATTATTGCTGCCTAGGTTTCATTGGTTGATCTGGCTTTATCATGGAAACCTGGGTGGGAGACGATGTGGCCCAATTTTGAGGCTGCAGTCCCCCTGGTATACTCGTGTGCACTGCCCCAGAGTGGAGCTGAGGTGGCGTGTAGCCATCTGTTTTAGATCCAGCCTGAACTTCACCGTGCACCGGTGAGAGCCCCGGTTCTTTTGAATGTGTGGCCATCCGGGAGGACCTGATCCGGGCTGCAAGATCTTTCTCATTTATCTCCCTTCTGGGTGGAGTAGGAGATTCCTGCAGGAGGTTGCGGATTTTGTCACCGTTATCATTGGAATCCTCCAGATGTGTTTTTCTGGGGGATTTCAATGTTTGGTTCGACGATGTGAATCATGGACATGGTTATGAACTTTCCCAGATCATGTCCTCCCTTGGTCTGACGCAGGCAGTCACTTTACCAACTCATCGGGATGGCCACATGTTGGACCTGGTGTTCTCACTGGGACTTGATATTAATGATCTTAAGATCAATCCAGTTCTCTGGTCCGATCATTGCACGGTCCAGTTCACGCTTGGGGCTCCCACCATAAGCCCTTCCCCTGTTGAGATGATTCGCTGTCGCCCTTGATGGGGTCTGACTCCTGAGGGTTTTCTGGTGGCAGCAAATTTGACTAGAGTGGGTGATGCATGCGTGGGAGGTGTTGTGGATGGAGTTGACGCCTATAACGAGGTGTTATCCGATACCATAAACCCTCGCACTCAGGTCTGTACTTCACTCCAGGGACTTCTACCTGAGGTGCCATGGTTCGATGGTGAGCTCAGGGAGATGAAGAAGCTGGGTTGGAGATTGGAGTGCTGCTGGAGGAGATCCTGTTTGGATGTGGATAAACTGACCCTGCATGCCCATTATGTTGGGTACCAGGAGGCAATCAACCGTAAGAAGTCAGTGTTTCTGTCTGGGGAGATTGCTGCCAGAAGGAATCGACCAGCCTCACTCTTCCGGACCATTGACAGACTTTTACATCCTGTCTGTCTATGGCCTGGGAGGGTTTTTTCTAATGCTGATTGTGAGGATTTTGCTCTGTTCTTTTCGGATAGGGTGTCTGCGATCCGGCAGGTGGCTCCTTTAGCCAGGAATGATACAGCTGGCAGTGATCGTCTGATGTGTTCTGAGTGCACTCTGTCTGGTTGGGGAGAGTTTTAGACCAGTGGAGGATAGTGAGGTTTTTGAGGTAGCAACCAATGTGAGGCACACCTTTTGTGAACTGGACCCGGTGTCAACGCATTTTTTAATGAGATGCACTGACTCTGTTGGCCCGGTGTTTGCCATGATTGTACGGTGCTCCCTTTCTGAGGTTGTCTTTCCAGATGCCTTGAAGGAGGCTCTGGCAAGACCCCTCTTAAAGAAGCCATCTTTGGACCCGGAGATCAAGGCAAATTACCGTCCAATCTCTAACCTTCCATTTTTAGGAAAGGTTATTGAGAAAGTGGTAGTGCTTCAGTTGGAAGAGCACCTCATATCTTATGAGTTGTACGAACCCTTCCAGTCGGCTTTTTCGTGCCAGACACAGCACCGAAACTGCACTTGTTCGGGTGCAGAATGACCTTCTCAGGGCTAGAGACTGGGGAGACAAGACAATTCTTGTTCTCCTCGATCTCTCATCAGCATTTGACACTGTCGACCATTGTGTGCTGCTTGCTCACCTTGGGGACTTATGTGGACTCACCGGTATTGTCATCAAATGGTTTGAGTCCTTTCTTACTAACAGGAGGCAGTGGGTTATGATGGGAAATTTCTCATCTACACCCAGTTTGTTTCTTTGTGGAGTTCCTCAGGGGTCAGTATTGGCTCCAATGTTGTTTGCAGTGTATATGCTGCCTCTGGGTGGGATCATTAGGAAATATGGCTTGAGTTTTCATTGCTATGCCGATGATACTCAGCTATATTTTTCCTTTGCCCCAGGAACATCCAATGCAGTGGATGTGCTTGATATCTGTCTGACCGAGATTAACGACTGGATGGCCTCCAGCTGGTTGCGGCTGAACCCCGATAAGACGGAGGTATTAGTAGTGGAGTCGAACAGAGTTTGTGATAGGATGGCCTCTGACACAGAAACTGGGCTTGTCCAAGGGTCTGTGCCATTGAAGGCCTCCTCTTGGATGTGAAATCTTGGCGTGATTCTGGACAGGGATTTAACCATGGAGGCTCAAATATTCTCTGTGGTTCGTACCTGTTTTTACCATCTCAGAAACATTGCCAGAATTAAGTCCCTTGTTCCGCCTCTGGACCTCCCTACTTTGATACATGCCTTAGTCACATCTAGGCTTGATTACTGTAATGCGCTCTATCTCGGGGTCATGGGAGGATCTCTCCGCAGATTGCAGCTGGTGCAAAACACAGCTGCCCAACTGTTGACCAGGCAGCAAAAGTTTTGTCATATTACACCGGTTCTGAGTGAATTGCACTGGCTGCCAGTCAGGTGGAGAGTCCTCATTAAGGTGGGTCTTCTTACCTATAAGGCCCTACACGGACAGGGCCCTGGTTACCTGTTAGACGTTCTGTCACCTGCTTTCTCCTCATGCCCCCTTTGTTCCTCCAGTGAATGCCTCCTAACCATTCAAAGAACTAGGCTGAAATCAGCTGGTGATAGAGCATTTAGTGCTGCGGACCCTGTCCTGTGGAACTCCTTACCAACTATGGTTAGAGAGGCTCCATCGGTGGATGTCTTTAAGGCCCAGTTAAAGGCCTTTTTCTTCTCTAAGGCATTTAATTTAATTTAATTTAATTTAATTTAATTTAATGTTTACATAAAGACTTATAGTTTAGGTTTAGTGTGTAATGATTTGTATCTGTTTATATGCATATTTATTATATTAAGATGCCTGTTTTAATATTTTGTACGGCGCCCAGAGCCTCTGGGATTGGGCGTCTTTTAAATAAATTTTGCCTTGCTTTGCCTTGCCTATCTCTATCCGTTATGGAGCAAGTAACTCTATCTCAGGATTCCTGTGCCATCATAAACCTCTCGAGCTTTGCTCACATGATTTATGATGAAACTGGAATCCCTTGATGGAGTTACTATTCTGTAACAGATAGAGAGGCATCTATTATTCTATTTGTCCTGCTGAACAGCTGCATCCAACTTCTCCACCTATAATCCCATTAGTAAACAACTGGTCAGTCAGCAGTACTGCAACCATATACAGCAGGCCCAGGCATAATTCCCTTGCTGCCATGTCACTCCCTTAGATTAAAAATAGCTTTGCAGTTACAAATGATTGGAAGGTAAATGCAACATTAATGCTCCAGAAACTACACTTTATCAATTTATTAGAATAGTGATATAATACAGTCAAGTAAAATTAATATGCTCAATAGCAGCAGACATATTTATAAACACTTACAGAAACAATGTTCAGTAGCACAGTCCCAGTCTTTTCCAGTCTGTCTCCAGTCAGATTTCAATTGTTGCACTTGGACTGTGCACTTAGCCACTGCTGATTGAAAGTACCACAACAACCGAAGGTACGGCTTCCATAGCAGTTAGGCCTGCCATGTCACAGCATTGCCACCACCATGACAGGACTGCAGGATAGCAGTTGGATCTCTATGTTGCAAGCAGGCTCTAAACAACTCAAGTGGGGAGAAAGGTAATATATTAACAACACCTCTCACAGGCATAGCACAAGAGCAGGCTCACAGTGCCTCTCACAATCTGGAGCACAGAGATAACTTCAGACTGGGAGGGAGGGAGAGCAAACACTCAAGTTGAAAATAGTTGTAGTTCTTAGATGAGCTAGTAGCAGGATGTTACTTCTAGGAGTCTGACACTGGAACCTGTCACACACCAGTCTGACTCCAGGTGCTGCACTTGGCCTCACTTAGCTAGTGCTGCTTAGACTGAAAATCATTGTTGTGTCAAGTCTCCAAATGCAAACAATCAAGTAGCATCCTGGTTCAACCTGAAGGCTATCAGATACCATTTCACTCATGGGATTCCATATTCCCACTGAGTAGTATGGTGATAAAGCTTGTGCAGGGCCAGCACCAGCTTCTTGGGAGCCCATAGAGATTTCCTCTGCACCTGATTCCGCTACTGAAAAGTGCAATCCAAGACTTTGCAGGGAATCATATATAGTTAGCATTGGACAATGGGTGCCAGAGCTATTTGGAAAACATTAGCTTAAACCCATAGGAAGAGACTGTTGACGGTCCACCTACCTAAGTCAGTTCTCATAGTTCTGCTAGTATTCTTTAACTGAGTATCTAGGACAGTAGATAAGGGTCATGTAGTAGATTAACTGTACTTCATCAGCAGCAATGCATTCAACTCAATGCCTCCCAGAAGGTTGTGAAGAAGTTAGAGAATCTGGGTGCAACAATGGACATGAGTGGAATGCTGGTTGAAAGGAAGACAGCAGAGGGTTATGTTAAACAGAGTCAGATATGAGAGGGAAGTCACCAGTGGGGTGCCCAGGGATCAGTTCTGGGTCCAGTCATTTTCAATATGTGCATCAACAACACAGAAGAAAGGATTTCAGAGCAACATGTGTCTCCTTTCAGATGACACCAAACTCAGTGGCATGTTAGACAGTGAAGAGGGGTTAACAAAGATGCATAGGAACCTAGAAATGTTGGAGAGGTGGTCCAAGGTTTAACAGCTGAAATTCAACTCTAAAAAGTGCAAGGTGGTGCACATAGGGAATAAGAACCCCTGAATGGATTATTGGATGGGATGAGTTAAGCTAGGCACTACTTCTGAGGAAAGGGGCGTAAGGGTCATAATACAGTACATGACTCCCTTAAACAATCTAGCCAGTGTAGCAAAGACTACAATAAGGCAAACCAGAAGCTGGGGTATATTAAGAGGGGTTTTGACAACAGAAAGAAAGAGGTATTACTGCCTCTCTATAAATCACTGGTGTGGCTACACCCTGAGTACTGTACCCAGTACTTGAGTCCTGACCTAAGGAAAGACAAGGACATGCTGGAGACAGTGCAGTGTAGGGTAACCAAAATGACTTAGATTTGGCAGAGTAGATCCTATGAAGATCGACTTAGGCCACTGAATATGTACTCACTTCTGGACAGAGGAGAGTGGGGTGATATCACAGAGATCTTCAAATCAAGTTTATCAAAGGAATGAACAAGGTGAACAGTGAGGAACTATTCAACATGTGCAGCAAATGAAGAATGTGTGAACGTGACTGTAAACTGGCAGGGGGAGGGAGGTTCAGGAAGGATATGGGGAAATGTTATTTTACAGAGAGTATGGTTAAGCCATGGAACAGTCTGCCAGCAAATGTGGTGGGTGACCAAACCATTAATGGGTTCAAGCACAGTCAAAATAGAGCTAAGAGCTTAGTAGTTACTCAGGGGTATAGTAGTAAGACGAGTAGCAAGGTGGTGTATAGTATACACCAAAAAAAATATTGTCAAATGGTATTGGGGTATGTCAGGGTGCTATGGGCAGAAAAGATGGACTTTTGGCCTTTTTCTGCCGACATTGTTGATGTTTAGATGTCTCATTGAGAAGTCAGTAGGGGATCAAAGTTATCTTGTTAAAGGGTGTCCTGCCTGTTGCTCAGACAAATGCTCAGAATTCAGTGGGCAACCTATAAAATCCCAAAGGGTATTCAGACAATATGTGGTTATTGTGGGGACCTTTGAATTAGTCCTATTACTTTTCTACATGGAAAGTGTACAGAATGAGGCAATGGTGTGCATGAGGGCTGGGACCAAGGCTGCAAACAATTGCAGATATCCTCAGTTTAAACTAAGCATTATTTTATACTCCTCCACCCCTGCCTAGCGCCATACCAAGTCAGTTGACTGCCTAATTCATGCTACCAAAGGTTCTAGGATAAGTAAACATAAAGGGGAGAGAGGGGTGACCCTGTCATTTTCCACGCATCAAGAGAAGTTGCAGAAATAAAAGACTAGTAGCCAGCCAGCTGATTTGGGATCATAATATAAAATATGGGCCTAAGACTCAAAAACTGAGCTGATACAGTATTGCAATAGTGTATGGAACAAATATACCGCTCCACCCTGTCAAACACTCTCACTACATCAAGGACACTCCACAATCACTCCAGCCCAGAAACACTTACTGTCAGCTGCCTGTCTTCAGCCACAAATTCCTCCTCTAGTCACCTCCAATACAGGAATATGCAAACATACCCCACAAATGAGAACAGACATGAAGGCAGTACAGAAATGTAGGATGGTACAACTAGGAAACTAAGCACCCTGCAACACATAGGCTCCCCATGTGATCATAAAACATGTAATAAACCACCAACCAAACAGTACATTTGAAGAATGGTCATTGAGCCCAGCAGCAGGGCCCTTGCCAAACAAAGAACAGATGGTAGATCAATACTGGTCCTTGACATCTCTGTGCAATGCTCAGTTCAGAAGCCCCTGTGCTGTCTCATAAAGACCAGCCAAACAGAGCTTATTGTGTTAACATTCAGCATGAGTAGATATTTTGGTAAACACTGAGTAGGCTAAAACAAAAGTCATTGATCCTGCTGATTTTCAGATCCCAAGAGAACCAGGGTAGAGTTAAAGTGAAGAGGGTTCTACCAGCCAGATGAAGCCAGCCTGCATATAGTAGCAAGGATGCGCCAACATCCCAACATAGCAGGCACATCAAAGAGTGTGGTACACAGTGCGGGGGGGGGGTGCAGACTAGCATAGCAATGTGAAAGTGGCAACTCTGCTTCCACCTAAAGCTTCAATAGTAGAAGACACACCACATAATATAATTCACGTGACAGCAGAACTACCCCAGAGAAAAAATTACAGCTCCATAGTGTCAAGAGAACCAGGATCCCCTTCCCCACCACCGTCGATCTCTGCCGAGTATTAGTGAGTGGTAAGGAGCAAAATTAAACCACGCTTAATGCTGCTGACATTTGTCCATTGGGGTCCTATGTAGCAAAGTTTCTTTAACTGTCTCTAAATATATATGTAGCTGCAAGCATGCCATTTTAGCAAGGGGATGTACCATCCACCTGGTTACCCACAAGAACTGAGCTGAAGCATCCTCACCCACCCAAACCCGAGCACCATAAAGAGCAAATGCAAATCACCCCACTCTGCCACCCTTCAATAACAACTCCCCTTACTTCTGGTCTAAAAATTAGAGTCAAAAGTTCCACTGATGGTGCTATGCTGGGTCAGGGAAATAAATCCTTGTCTGCTGCTGTGTTCATAGAGAATCCATGCAGTCCTATCCCATCTGATCCCTCCTCTGCCAAGTTTCATAGCTTTGCAGATGAAGAATAAGTAAATATGGTAACAGCATAAAATCACCTTATCTTGTGGGTCAAGGCTGTCAGAAAGAGAAACCATCTGTCATAGTAAACAAAACTGTTTAATTCAGCACAACATGTAGAGGCTAGGCAACATGCTTGATGCCATCCACAAGGTTGTTCACCATGGTAGACTACCACTGCCCCATTAACAGCAACTATCATTCCTCAGGTCCTTCAATCTCTGGTTCCCCATTTGTTCCAATACCGAAACATCATGAAATACAGAATACAGATTAGTGTGCATCGTATCCAGCTATACCAGCATGCAATCCATATGCTGCAGAAACCAGCATAATTATCCTCCAGTGCATTGTCCACCAAACTGTTCATGCAACTTGTGTGCTACCATCATCCTACCCCAGACCCAGTATCTAATAAACCTAGGTCTAAATATTGCTGTTTTAGTTAGGGTGGTGGAGAGGGTGTTCCCACATCTATGTAATCAACTCCTCTGGTGATCCAAATGTAATTGAGCCATGTTCTTCAAAAATAAAGAATGATGCAGGGCAGGCCAACATGAATGTCACCAGTTTTGTCTAGCAGCATGTCTAGACCTTAATAGGCATTTCTTTCACATGCAATCTTTAGGCACCATCAGTGAAGAGGTGTAGCCAAGCTGCTTCACACATGATTTTTCTTTTGTCCCAGATTGCCTGGAGAACCCACTGCTTAACTGTATTGATGAGAAAGTATTTAACTATCAGGCATGGAGGCTTCACCACAGCTGGCATACAGCAAGTCCAGCCACACTCTGGTCCCCTCTCAATCCCAATCATTCAAGTCCAGTTGCATTTTACTTAGAAACTGGAGCACATTTTTCCCCTTGCTCTCCTTGACAACCCCACTATCTGTAGGCTATTCCTGTGTAACTGACCATCAAGATTCTTTACCCTGAGAATCTTCAACTGTCGTATAAGATCTCCAAGCCAGACTCCATGCACTAATGTAGAATCCTCTATGGAGGATACCCTTCCACCTATAAGCACTGCATATCCAGACTTGTAATGGATGTCTAAATACTAGCAAGGGACAAACACATCAAGAAAACATCTTGAAACACCATCTGCAGAGGGACATAAATTTTGTGTACATCAGTCAAACCAACTGAGTTCCCATTATGCAGTGCATGTGAGCTAAGGACAGCTGGGGATTTAGAGTCTTTCTTAAATTTTAGGATGTGGAGGAGTGTAAATCAGCAACCAAGAAGGATCTAATATAAATGGGACAATTTTATACCTGAAAATAATCTGTTCACAAACTGAAAAATTTGAATTAGATGTTAGGTAGCACAGAGCTCAGGCTTCAGGCAACCGTCACAGTGCTGTGCATTATGCAACTTAGTCATATTTTTATATTTTAATTGCTTCAGTGACTCAGATGAAGTTGTCATGATGTTAGTTATGATGTTAGTACTTCCTCCTCAGCCATCACCATCACATTATTTCTTGCCCCCACCAACAGTGCCGCCATAGTGACTACCAAAACCAGCTTTGCTTTGCTTTGCTGGGTCACTGTAGAAGATTGTAAATAACTGTTTATGTGTGTCGTTCAAGTAGACTCACCATGGAAATAGCCATGCTAAGGATTTCTGATTAGTTGCTGAATGCAGCACCCCTACAACATCTTTATACGTGATGCCATCTGTGTGCACACTTTCCCATACAGTAGATAGCAAGAAGAACATGCTGAGAAAATGTGATACAAGAAAATGTGATTCAAACAATTTACCTGGTCTTGACTTTATCTTTATCTCTCATTTTAATTAAAAAGGCTATATTCAATTTGACAAAACATGATACCAGAAAATGTGATTTGAGAAAATGTGATTAACAAACATGAGACTGATCATTATTTTGCCTTTCTCACATCATTTTACATGACGTTACTAGTTATGACTCTGCCTTTCCTACCTTACTTTACATAAAGTGGCAACATCAAATTTGAGAAAGCATGGTACAAGAATATATGATTTGAGGAAATGTGATTTGAATAAAATGTGATCGATCTTGACTTTGCATGTCTCACCTCATTTAACACAAAGTGACTATATTAGATTTGAGAAAACACGATACAAGAAAATGTAATTCAAAACTGTCATTCGTAAAAGCATGATCCAAAAAAATGACCGGGCTTGACTGTGCCTTTCTTATCTCATTTACATTACATGACTGGTCTTGAAGATGTCTTTCTCAAATTATTTTACATGTAGTGGCTATATTGGATTTAGGAAAATGTGATATGAGAAATACATTATTAAAGAAAATGTGACTGGTCTTGTCTTTGCCTTTCTCACCTCATTCTACATGAAGTGGCAATAGAGGTCAATGAGGACTGGAGAAGTATTTTAACCTGGAAACACTTGAAGGAGGAAACAGGTCAGATCAATGTCCTTCTGAGTTGCTTAGAGTGGTTTCATTATCAGCTGCACTGGACATCTGGCTGGGAAAGCTGTTGCAGTGGGAATGGAACCAATGGATTTCCTGAGAGTAAAGGACCATATTTTTCTGGAAATTCTATAACATGTCCATCCCATGTCCTTCTCCAAGGTGTAGCCCTGCCCTACTAGTAAGATCACCATCACCACTTACAGAACTTGTACTTGGTAGAACTGGCATGGTGTTACCTTGTCCCACTCTTTTCTTCCTCTCTCCTGCATCTCCTACTTCTCCAGTTCTTTTTGTTATAATTTCCCCAAGATATGGTTGCAAACACCCCATACACATGCCATTCACTTTGCCCATGCAGTGACACACACCTGAGAGTAATTGCAACTGTCATACAGATGATCAAAGCACATGGATTTTTGGTGTCTTCTTGCCCACCCTGAAGTCCTGCCCACCTTTCTATGGCACTGATAAGTTCATTATCAGGGTTCACATGCATGAAGAGAATCCCTGGACAGGAGGAAAGTTCTCCAGGCCATCACAGGGGTCACTGTGGTTGTTGGAACTCAGTGCCATCTCTCCTCAGAAGGAAGCACTGCTGAGAAGCAATGCAGCCCAAGCCCCATTGGCCATCTTACTCACCTTTCAGATCTACTCCCAGAGCTGGGATACCAGCACAGAAGTTCAACACATTACTTGCTGGGCCATAAAACATCCTGTGTAGTAGCTTATATGATGTAATTTTCAGCCACATGCAGAAAAAAAAGAATTTATATACCTGTGTGCCTCTATAAGCCCCATAGGCTCTAGTAGTCATCTGACATATTACAAGAAGACAGGCAAGTACAAAGTTTTGCCCTAGACAATTCTCGACTGTTCTTTACTCAAGAGAATGACTGACATGAGGGAACCTGATGTTGAACACCACTATAGGTCTGCCTCATCTTTAACTCTCTGCATTGTTAGGGTTTGCTCTGGGTGAGGTCAGGCAAGGTGCAAGGCAAGGATTCTTTGTTTCCCTCTCAAGCATCCCTTACTGCTTGTCATTCAGAACTGCCAGCTTTAACCTTGTCTCACTCCAGCAGGCCATTGCCAAATGCCCCAATGACCCACCTGTTGTCCCATATGCAGTGATGCATCACTACATTGCCAAACCTGTGTTGAGAAAGCCCATATTTCCCTTACATAATTCCATTTTATAGCTGATTATTTCCCATCACTCTGTCACTGGTCTACTCATTTTGTCCCAGGGATTGCCCACTACTCTTGCCAACAACAACTGACAGGCAAATGGACCTAATGGTGCTTATATAGCCCAGAGCTGTTCTGGTACATGTTAAGGGCCTCCAGGAACATGGATGAGACTGTACTGCCACTTGCCACCCACCCCTGATTTCATCAGGTAGAAAACATGCAACAATGAATGCTGCTGTCCCTCCAAAAAGACTTAGTGTAGCCATTGGGTCTGCATATTGCTCATATCTCAAAATCTTCTGCAACAAATAATATTCCCTATACATATAATGCAAGTAACATGAATATTTTAGAATTGAGATTCATGCTGCCCAGTACTATAATTCAAAACTGACATAAAAAGACTACCAGTGCCAGTTTCCTTCCTTGCTGTATGTTAGGTAAGTAAAAGTGCTATAACCCCCCCAATCAACCTTTACATATAATTTTTTTAATCCATCAAGGACATGCAGCATGTGAGTAATGTAATTACTTTTCATTGCATTCTTCTAGATAAAGCTGTACCTTTCATAAGATATTATCAGGACTGAATGCAACACACTAGTATACTCCTCTGCATCATATGACTTACTGTAAGTGTAACCATCTTACACATGTGTTATTTAGCTCCTATTTGCTTTTCACCAGCAATACAGCACACAGTAGACCTAATCTCTTGTTTCTAACAGCGTTTCTTTGCAGATCTGGTAGACTTCTGTCATTCAATCATGTTTACCACTGTTAATCCCACCATGAAGTATCTTACATTAATACAAGAAAGGTTTAATTCTCAGATTTGCAGTCTAGGTGAAAACTGTCCACACATACATTTGTGTTCTAAGAGAAAAATACTGAGTATTTGTCATATCATGCACCTTAGTATCGCCATCAATAACTCTAATACTGTGCTGTAGGTTACACCCTTATAGTATGTACTGTATTTGCACAATATGCTTATTTATATCTGTTTAGGTAGCAGGAGGCAAGCATGATGAACAGAAAAACAGAAAAGAGTGGACATTCACCACAAAATAAAGATGACAAAAACTAAGTTTTTTTTAATGCAATGTACAGTATAGTTGCATATATTAAGGTGACTGGAAGAAACATCCTGTGCACCTAACACATTTCAGATTACAAAAATCATTCTTCAGAAGTGTGGATAATGGACCTAGAGTCCATTTTGACAATAACTTACTATCTTACCATGTTACTATGTACTAGAAATGTCATCTTTAAAATCATCAATACAGAAGGAGGAAAAGGTCTGTTCCAAGACACATTATTTTGGTAGTTTAACAGTATTCTGTACACAACAGGAGACATGTGAACATTGATAACATGATCTTTTGTTATCTGTCATTCAGACAATTGCCTATTTACCGAACAGGCATAATACACGAGCATGTAACTTTTATTTTCTAGCACATTTTGAGTACACTGTGATTGGAAGCATTATAAAACAGAAAATGCATCATTTCTAATGCTTCACCATTCTGTGCAAATTTGGTTACCTTCTCAAATGACTGTCCTAAGGATTATTATTTTCACTTGTTAGAAAACAGATTACAAAGTTAAAAAAGACATATTTTTCAGTGGTGGGGGGTTGGATAAATATTAAATGACACACAAGTAGAGCAATGGTATACCAGTATGTTCCAAGTGGCTGCATCTTTTCAGATTTAGGGGAAAGAAAGAAGTTGTGCAATGAGCACTAGGTGGCTCCACTTCAGCACTCATTTATTTTGCACTCCTGGGTATTTGCAGGAATGTTTGGCAAACACGTCCCTCCAAATTATCTTATCTGTGTGCAAAGCTTAAATTTTAAAGCTTGCTCAAGCACAACAGTTTTATAAATCAGGCCCAATTTGTAATTTTTGAAGATCAATCAATCAATCAAAATCTTTATTTATCCAGGCGGGCACCATTGAGCAAGGCTCATTTGCAAGGTGGGCCTGGTCATGAATATATCAAAGTACATACAGTACAGAAGCAGGTATACAAAAAGCAATAATATACAAGGAAGAAAAAGTATATACATTGTATACAGTAGAGTACAAGGTTGAAATAAATAAAAAAAACAGCATTATCTTACAATTGAAGATCACAGGAGACATTTTTAATAAGATGATACACTTTAAGAGCCAACTTTAATATTTATGAGCATTTACATTACCGTTTAACACATAATCAGTCTCTAAACACCAAGAGTAAAATTAAAATTTGAAACTGTTAATTTTGCTGTAATATCTGGATACTGAATAGTATGTACATTTTAAACAAAATAGTACCTGGTGTGCCTTGCAGTGGCTCTGGTGGAACACAGCAATTCCCTGCACTCCACTAAACATGTAGGTGAGAAAACAGCTGATAAAACTCAGATCCTTAAGTAATAAGAGATAAACTTAGCAACTGTAGTTCTAAATTACTTCCATCTTCTAACTTCCCATGTCAGTAAAAAGATACAATTATTGATACAATGGGCCAACTTCATAATGAAGATATTTTTCTCTTTCAGTTTTCTGGCAAAAGGTTTGACACTGATGCCATCAAGTATATCAGATGCTTAAAGTAATACAGATTTTTAAATGGAATACTTTGGTTTTTCAGATCTGTTATCAAGTGGTGTAGGGCCATATTTAATTTTCAGTGTATCTGGCAAGACCAATATCAGAATTTCTTTAACATAATAATCTGCATAACACATTGCCTGCATTCCACTGGAACTTTGGCCAAAAGACTTGAAATAACACCCACACTAAACCCATTATTTTAAACAAGTCTGACAGGTATTGGTAACTTTAGTTCACTGAGAAAGAAAACAAATTACCTGACTTATTTCTGTCACGAACACACAGTCAATAATTTTCACTAAATTCCTCTTGTGACTGATATAACAAAGTACTAATGCCTGCAGCTCATGTTTTCTTCCTTGTGCTAAGGCATTTAATGGCTATAAATTATTAACGTATAATCAATATAATCTGCATAATCAATAACAAGCTGGGAGTGTATGTGAAGCACAAGGTGAGAAAAATGAGAGCAGAAGTCCACAAAAAGTCTACATCTGAAAGATGACCTCATGTGGTGCTGGAAAGTAACATTACCTTGTGCACAAAAGGTCAGATTATTTAACCTAGACATGGCAATGTATATTATGAGACACATATTATTTTACCTTCTAAAATAAGACTAATCAATGATGGAAAGAACAAAAGCCACCACCACAAAAAACACTAAAAAGCTGCTTTAAGTCTCACAGTAAACAATGCACACATTTTGTAAATATTATATTATTTCTTTGAAATAATACATTTTTGAAACAAAAAAAACACTACAACTGTCTAGATCATTTTACACTATTAGGAAATATATGACTACAGGAATAGAAGTTAAAATGTATCTACAATTTTTGCAAACTCTAATTTCAAAGAACATATTTTACAGCTAAGCTTAACATGTAGTGCCCATACCATTGGTGTTCTGCTAGAAAAAAAGGCAAGCACATACCAGTACAGCATTAGATTTATCAGGAATACATGTCAGAAAAAGCATTGTACATAATATATTTATTCATACATGTAATGATGTAGACGTCACCTGTACAGATAAGAGAGCCATCATATGCACTCTGTGTAAGACAAGGCTAAGGGGAAGCAAATGATTCCTGAGGAGATGCTGATATATTTATAAAATACACATTTTAAACACTTATCTTCACTAAAAATACCACCACCAGCTTAATTTGGTTCAAGGTCTGTTGGCATTCATCTGTATCCCCCTTCCCCAGGTCATGCCTGAAAATAGGCAGCATTTGTCTAGTGCACTTACCCGGTCAACAAAAACTAAATAAATAAAATAAATAAATTAAAGCAATGGAATAAACTTTCTGCTGATATTATAAAATGCTCATGAGGAAAAGTACATCAGGAAGCTTTTACACTCACTAAGGGCATCATTATGTGTAAGCTTAAGTCTGCTCTAGACAAGTACTGTAGATAGTGTTGCTATAAAGTATCTTGATTACAAGAAAGAAAATGAAGATGAACATATGAAAATATGGTCACTTTGCAATACACAAAATCAATGAGTTTTATGCTCCTAACAAATGCCTGGATAGGTGTTCTGAATGACTGTATCATTTTTGGAAGTTAATTTAAAATACATTTTTTGATGTAAAGATTGTGGTACCATGGGAATGCTTTGCATCCACCAAATAGTTGTACATCTGCAGTACTACATCTGTTGTGAACCAAAAATTTGCAATTGTAAAAAAAAAAATCTTTTTTTTCAATGTACATATTTTGTATTGACACTTTATCCCATTTCAGCTGAGTTGTGTAGGCAAAGTACAGTTCTCTTCCTGGCTACCTGAGGTCCACTACCCTCACTGGTACATCAAATTCTCCATTCTCTCCCTGAAGTTCTCTGCATGTTTTTGATCCTGGGAAGGGGTAAGGGATATACTGGTGATCTGATGAAAGAGGTTATGCTCAATTCACCTACTGCTAGCCATATGCATTATTCTGAGTTAAAAAACATGGCATGGCAATTGGCTCCTCTAGCAACTTTGATATTGAGCAAGGTCTCATTAGCACATATATTTATTTATTTATCTTTGATGACCAGATAATTGCACTGATCTAATGGACCATTTTCTGGCATGACCCAGGCCACAAGCGTGGCACACTGAGTTAGGCATATTCAGGTAGCACAAACAGTATAACAGGCAACATAGTTCAGTGCAAGAAACATGGTACATAGGGACAATACATAAGTTGAGGTTACAGTATAGTACAAGGTACAGCAAACAATTCAGTAGTATGGTATATATACACAGCTATAATATTACAAATCAAAAAAACAGTAAGTTTGATGATGTAGTCAGGAGGGAGCAGAGTACAAAGGAAGGTAAGGGAAGAGTGAAGAGCACAGTATCATGCCAGAGCCTCTAATAAGGGCCCTGCAATATAGAATGGGGAAAAAGAGGGAAATAGGCAGGAAGGGATTCCCACCTTCCCGGGACAGCAACAGCATTTGGTTCTTTGGCACATTTTAAATGGTTCAGTGTAAGTTAACGCAAAATGAATGGGAAGCATCAATAAACCGGATTTTCTGAGAGCTAGTTGACAGTAAAGATGTTGCAAAGTTTTAATTCACTAGTGAAGTTTGTGTACATTCTTGCAGCTTTGTAAATTATCCAGTGGGCAGACCAACTTCACTGGTGAATTTAATTTAAAACAAACTCTCAAATTACATGAAATACCTCCCCTCATCCACTGTAGTATAATTCCTCACCTCCCAGACACTTTTAAATCTAAAAATCTCCCTTCCAACTCTCACTAACACCTTCCTTTCCCATCTAGCCTAGTGAATTTATGTATACTATCTATAAGTTACACTACATCTCCTGGGTCACCCTTGAAAAAGGGACTGCACTGTCTCAGTGGGCTCACTCAGTTACCAAAATTCAAACAAATAAATAATCTCCATTATTTCTTAAATATAGATGCATCCTTCCACTGATGCATTAAATACACTCCCTGTTCCTTACCTGACCAGATCTTATTTTACAGGTATCCCCACACCCAACTGCCTCTAGCACCCACCTTTCTCCTCCCCCCACCAGCACTGAGAAAAGATCTTTAAATCTAATCATGTAATAAAGAAGACCATCCCCCAGTAGAGAGAATCTGCTCTGGTCAGTGTCCCTCTCTGTAATGGTGCTGGTGCATGAATGAAAATGAGGATATCTTTGTTCCTAGCAAAACCTGACTGACTGAAGTTTCAGTCAGTCAGGTTTTACTAGGAGTAAAGCCATTACCATTCACCATTCATACACATGCAACCATGTCATTAGTTACAGGGACACTGAACAGAGCAGACAATCTACGTTGGGAGGCTGTTTTCTTTATTACAGCATTATATTAAAATATCTTCTCTCAGTGCTTCTGGGGGGGAGGAGGTTGGAGGGTGCCAGAGGGGCTTGGGTGGGGGGCTACATTTAAAATATGATCTGGACTGGTGGGGGGTGTTTGGCATGTGGGTGGGGAGAAGGGTATATATAAGGACATGATGTGGATGTGATGTTAACTTATAGATAGCATAGATAAATTTGCAAGGGTATGGGGAGGAGGGTGCCAGCTGGGGAAGGGACAAGGCTTATAAGATTTAAATGAGATTGGGATATGAGGGGGGAATTACACCACAGTGGGGGGGGGGTTACCATGTGTCCTTTAACAATTGCAATTTGCTTGCTTTTTGCTGGCAAAATACACAAACTGGCATGGTGGAACTACATAAATTGCCCAGTTTACCCATGAATTGAAAATTCACACAGTTTCTCCACATGATTTTGGGCAATTTGCCTGCTGACTAAATACACAAATTGCAGTCATCATCAAAGGGAATGTGCTGAAATTTGCAAATTTTTTCACAAAGCAATTTTGGCAACTTCACACACCTCTATTGACAGTAATATTTCAACTCAATAGAACAGTTATAAGCTACCTCCTGCCAACAGATAATTTACACTTAATTTATATTAATTTGCCTAGCATCTCCCATGATGTTCCCAGTAAAAATGGCTACAGACATTATTGATCAGTCATGTCTGAAATGGTAAGCTTGACTTCCATAGTGGAGAAGCTGATGGAGACCATTCTGAAGGAGAGGTTGATAACCTTCCTGGATCTCAATGGACTCCAGGATGAAAGACAGCATGGGTTTGTCTCAGGAAGATCATGTCAGACTAACCTATTTGACTTCTTTGATTGGGTCACAAAAGTGGTTGAGGAGGGCCATGCTGTGGATGTCCAGTATCTGGACTTTAGCAAGGTTTTTGACTCAGTGCCACACGGAAGGTTATTGGGCAACCTGAGGAACCTGGGCTAGCCCGGTGGTGCTGAGGGTTGAGGTGCTGAACGCCACACCTCATGCCACACCAGCAACCCTCATTCAGGAGCTGACGTGGGACATCAGGGGTCAGCAGGGGAGGAAAGGATTGAGTGTCCAGAGACTGCTCTCCTTTCCTGGGAGGGAGGATGGATGTTGATCTCACTGTCTGTCGACTCCCAGTGGATACTGGGGGTGCAACAGCAGTCAGGATCCTTGCAAGGGGGACTGGCCTCGGCACTCCTGTGGGCATGTGTGGGTGCATGCATGCACCACAATGGTGTGCACTGCACTGCCAGGCCAGTGGGGGACAGAACAAGGAAAACCCTGGCACCTGATAGGCAATGGAAGGTGCAGTGGTCAGCCCCCATGCCCCATGCTGGGCCTTCCATCTCCTCCTCCTCCAACACTTCATCCAACTCTTGGTTGCTCTGTTAGATTCCAGATAGAGCACCAGGAGGAGTCATCAGTCCCACCCTGAGGGGCTCAGAGCTGGGGGGCTGGGCAACTAAAGGATGTGGGGAAGATGGGCCCATGTCAAAGAATGGAGACTGGAGGCTTCAAGTGGGTGGAAACAGGTTGCACCGTGAGACCATGCCAGAGAGAGTTCAGGTAAGCCAGAGATTGGGGGCATAAAGAAAGTTTAAATAAAATACAAAAACTGAGGAACCTGGAGGTAGGGGAGAAACTAGTGGAGTGGGTTAGGATCTTGCTGCAGAACAGACAGCAGAGGATAGTTGTAAGGGGGGCAAACCTACAAGCCAAGACCTGTGACTAGTGGAGTACCACAAGGTTCAGTGCTAGGCCCTGTTTTATTCAATTGCTTTATCAGGGACATTGCAGAGGGGGTCAAGAGTAAGATCAGCTTGTTCGCTGATGACACAACGATATGTGCAACAGTGGACAGAAAGGAAGGGAAGCAGAAACACAGGGTGGCTCTAGCTAAACTCAAGCACTGATCAGATGTGTGGCAGTTGGGGTTTAATGCTAAGAAGTGCAAAGACATGCACCTCAGAGCCAGAACCCTCAGGGCCAACTATTGGCTCGAGAGGGGGAGTGCAGTATCAACTTCAGAGGAGGAGAAAGACCTAGGTATACTAGTCACAGGTGACATGAGGGTATCAGCACAGCACAGAAGGGCAGCAGCAGGGGCCAATCATGTTATGGGTATCACCTCAAGAAAAGAGGAGGTCATCCTGCCCTTGTACAGATCACTGGTGAGGCCGAACTTGGAGTACTGTGTGCAGTACTAGTGCCCTTACCTAAAAAAGGACATAAGATTGCTAGATGGGGTGCAGCATAGGGCAACAAAGATGATCAAAGGTCTAGTGGAGAAACCCTATGATGAAAGATTGAGGGATCTCAGCATGTACTCCCTAGAGGACAGAAGGGAGAGGGGAGACATGATAGAGATCTTTAAATACTAAAACAGAATAAACATGATCAGAACAGGAGGATTCTTCTGCTTTAAGGGAGGGATGGTAATGAGGAGGCACAGTCTTAAGTTTAAAGGGGGAAGATACAGGAGGGAGATGAGGAGGAACTACTTCACAGAGATGGTGGTAGCTAGGTGGAAAGTACTGATGGAGGAGTTGATCTCACTGAAGTCAGTGGACAGTTTTAATTGGGGATGGGAGTCACGCAGAGGGTAAGTACAGACAAGAACAAAAGGGGAGATGGGATGATGGAAAGGGAATGGAGGGGCAGCTGCAGGAGACGTAAACTGTGAGCTGCACACTCGGGCAGACTTGATAGACATATGGGCTTTTTTCTGCCAGCAACTTCACATGTTCTTAGGTTCATATGGACTTCAATGGGTTAGTTATTATCCCTCTCCAGTAACTTCTGATAAAAGGACTGAGTCAGCAATACAAATAGCCTGACCTACAGCAAAATACAAAAAGAACTAGTCACTTTTGTCAAATGCAACTTATGTTAAATATCCTGAGTGTCCTTCCAATACTGCCATCAAAGTCATGGCACATAGAATAGGCACCAAATTCAACTGTTTCTTCATGTAGTGTACATTTCTATTTTGTATTTCCCCACAAACCACTGCTGCCAAGTACACTCATGCTTAAGAGAACTCATCGAGCTATTTTAAAGCTGCAAACAGTGTTAGCCAGTGACAAGAGGCACTTTATATCAATATATATGGAAATACCACAGGAATGCTATTGAAATTAAATTGGATTTCTTGTGGTATAGTCTGATATATTTGGATATGCTGCATTATGCTATTGGCTATCAGTGGAAGTATTGTAATGAGACTGACACCATACCATCTCACTCACTGATGCCTTTGGTGTCACATCACCCATTCCCATCAAAAACAAAAACTGGACAACTACAACTGCTGTGGATCATGTGGCACACAGTAAGTAAAAGGAAAAACCTTGCCAGTATACTATGAGCTCCTAGTAAAGTTCCTGAATGACTGCTTTAACTGCTACCACATGTTCCTGTGCTACTGCTGGGCCCTTCTGTCCATCTGCATGCCCATCATTAGGGCACCACATAGTGGAATTCACCACCCCTCCCTGAATATTTAGAAAGGTGGGGTATGGAGGCATGGGGGGTGCAGCCTCCAGCAAAAAGAGACGATGGTGACTTCAGAACGTGGTGTCCTAATGACTGGGTGCACTGCTGCTGGTGCCCTGTATAGGTGGAACCAATGCAGGGAAGGGGGGTTTGATGAATCCAACTATATATATCTACTGCCCACTCTTGCGCTGCTATTTGCAATGTGGGGGGCCAATATAATTAGTCCTTCTGAAGAAAAAAAAAGGTATCATCTACTGGCCAATGCCACAGCACTTTTTATTTAAGTTTATAAAACAGGTAGGATAGTACTTGCATCTGCTTGCCAAAGTCACTTTTCCAGCCATGCTCTTTAGTCTTGACTATATCATAGCGAAAGAAAGACCCAGCACAAGTAACCTATTTACAGATCAAAATCTAGAAGCTGTCAATTCAGGTAAAAAAAAAAAAAATTACTGGCCAATGCTTTTTCTTGTTCTTAAAAAAAAAAAAGAAAACAAAAACAGAACTACACAAGTGTTTCTTTTGTTGTACAAACTCTGTCACCTCCCTCCTGACCCACAGACCTCACTTGATTATCCCTGGCTCACCAGCACTCTATCACTCTCCCTCCCAACCTTCACAGAGTGAAACTGCCAGAATTTTCTCAGAACTCACTGTCACATATATTAGTGTGCTGTATGTAAGACACAAACAAAATTGTGATCTTGCAGGCAGACTAGCATAGTGACCTGGAGGGTCAGTTACACACAGATTAAGACAGCACAGCACCCCTAGTAACAAGTGGGCAACGTAGTGGCATAGTGAAATGCAAAGGACTATTTACTATAAAAAAAATTACATGTTTTGCAATTGTTTATACATTATTAAAACTACATCATGTTTCTAGACACATATTCATTTCATAATCAACCCAACACACTCCAGGGCGTGGATTAGACTAGATAAATATACTTCTAGGGATATTATGGGCAGTCAGTGTGTGGTCTTGTGCTTCACTATGCCCCTTGGTGTGCATTTATCCAGTTTAACTCACATCCTATTGAATGTTATAGTTTGCATAACCATATTCTAATAAAATATTATTGATTTTTAGGGTTTTTTTATTTTTTATTTAATCAAAAATACATTTTATTAGCAAAATAATACATTTCTGGAAACATATTCCAGTGCAGTGGCACTTCTTCTGTAGTTAAGACATAGAAATGGTGGAGGCTGTCCAGAGGAGGGCAACCAAAATGATGCAAGGTCTGCATCAGAAGACATATGAAGAAAGACTAAAGGAACTAAAGATGTATAGCCTTAAGGAAAGGAGGGAGGGGGGGACATGAGAGAAACTTTCAAATACCTCAAGGGAATCAACAAAGTCCAAGAGGGTAGCATCTTTCAGAAAACGAGATGTGCAAAAACAAGGAGGCACAATTTGAAGATAGAAGGGGGATGGCTTAGAGGTAATGAGAGGAAGTATTTCTTCACAGAGAGGGTTGTGGATACATGGAACAGCCTTCCTGAGGAGGTCGTAGAGTCAAAAACAGAGGGGGAATTCAAGAATGCATGGGACAGACATAAGGAAATTCTAGTGGGGGGGGTAGGAGGAAGTAGGCTGTTGGTTAACTAGGATCTGTAGCTTATCCATTAGGTTTGGAAATGGGCAGACTAGGTGGGCCAAGCGGTCCTTATCTGCCATCAAATTCTATGTTTCTATCACAATAAGCCTGAGGTGCGCTGCTATACCAAAGCAATGAACACATAATTGTCTTTTTGCTTAACGCATGCATGCAAAAAGCATAATCTAATTTTTAAATTAATCTGCATAACATTTTTCAAACATATCTTGCCAGTTAGTAATGTTATGACGTTTTATTTCACTATTGATGATATGACATAGTCACAAAACTAGCCTTTTATGGAAACCTCACAAAGAGATCTTGCTTTGACAAATTTGATGTATATCACTCTTTGTAAAACTACATGGGATAATTTACTAATAAATTTAGTTCTGCTGTACAAGGTATCAATATTATTATAATAGTATTAACAATTATTTTAGCTAGAAGATGACAAGGCAAATCACACTGGAATTGGCTCCTGATAAAAAAGGGATAGAGAAAATCATTGTGTGTGTTATTACATTAGTATTGTTACTGTTATGTTAAATTTGAGAAGATGATGATGATGATGAAGGATGAGGTTTGGCATGGCTGAAATTAGCCACAATGAAGTATGCCCTTGAGACTGAGGAAAAGGCTGAAGTGTACAGAAAATGAAGAATTATAAAGAAAAAAAAACTGTATTCAATCAAATCCTGAAAAATAATAGTTTACAGTATGTTATACACTATGTACATAAAACTCTTTCATTAATATAACTTTTATTTTTTATCTTTATTCATTTTAATTAAGTAAATTATGAAGAAGAGGCCACCATAGAAAATAATGAGAGAAACTAACTAAACAAAAGTACATAGCATAAGCCTGATCTCCTCAGCTTGGCATAATGTAATAAAAGTGTACTCTGGTTCCATTTTTTTTGTTTGCTTAACTTGGGCAACTATAAAGCACAGGAAATAGACCTTGGCCTGGGGTTAATTTTTGTCAGCCAAGAAGAGTACAAAAAGGCAATGTGGACAAGGAAGAAGAGGTATTTAAAACTTTATCAGTTATTATTCTGCAAGATGTGAAATTTTTGGACTGGCACAAGAAGGCTGATAGTAAAAAACAATAATAAGATGTAAATATTTATTATTAATAGCTCATTGCTGTTTATTTTATTTTTATTATATGAAAATGGTTAATGTTTTAAAATAATTATTCATTATTTTGACAATGGTTAACAAAATTTATTAAGTGTTTATGTAATGTGCCACTAGCCAGGCCCCCTTTACAGTGCTCACAGTGCCAGCATTATGGCTCTGGACAATCAGGGCACTAAATTCAGGATTCGTTGCCCCCTCCAGAAGGTCCGTCCCCCCGGAGTAGGAATCTTTAAGTAGGGGGTGTGTGGGCGGCACAGCCCCCTGCAAAAAAGTGATCAGCAACATTGTCAATTGGTGCCCTAATTGCCCAGTACCAGAATGTGCTGTTCCGAGGGTGGAACCACCAGGCCCACTAGGTGTGAACATTCTGGAGAAGGCACTGATAGATGAGAGTATGTCTACCCTAGGCAAACAGGTCTGAGTAATCTACTGCACACCATTCATCAAAAGAATTGTCATTTGCAATTATTCTCAATGACAGAGGATATATTCTGCAACAGTGAAAGTAAACAACAAATCATGACAAACTGGAACAAAAGCATCTTGAAATAAATGACTTATTATGCAGTACGAATAAGTTATTAATAATTATAATACGTAATATTGCAAACATTTATAATAATTTTTCCTTCATTAATTAATTAACTCTAATAACAAACAAGATGCCCCCATGCTAATTATTTGGACCCATGTGGTCATGTATAATTTCATAGAGACACACATGGCTTTTAATCATGCAAGACCAATCAAAAACAGCTCTATGATGCCTTTACATGTCCCAAGCTGCAAATATGCTATAATGAAAGGATCGATAGGATGTGTCTAACCTAGATATTATCTAGAATCATCTGGGTAATCTGTTTAACCTCATTTGCTTCAAGATCTACTCTAATTTCAATCAAGTGATTGAACCTTATTTTTTTTAAATTATTTGTACCCTCCTTGAGCCTTGTTGGATCATTTGCTTCCCACTAATGAGGGCAGAGAAACTGTTTTTCACATCTCAGACAATCGTTAAGACAGGAAGTGAGGAGGATTCATGTTGTGCCACTTGACACATCTTCTATCTAGGTACATGGTATATATAATAAATACAAAAAATTAATCATGGCAGCTTTTGATGATTGCACTCAGCACACAAAGCACAATCCACAACATTTGCAGATTGTGGAGTGCAGGATCAAATGCGAAGTGTGGAATTTCACTGGCAAAATTCCACACTTTGCACACAGATTTTGCCAACAAATATAAATTCCTGGTGCCCAATTCACAAAAGGGCCTAGATTGGCGCAAACTGTGGCAAACAGACACCTGCACCAAAGCCTGGTGTGCCAGGGACCCTGCAACAGATTCAGGTACAGGTTGGGTCCTGGCTCCTAAGTCCCCAAAGATGTGGCAACCACTCCCATGTGACAAACATCTGGCACAAGGGAGGGGTTTGCTGCAGCTCCGCCAGCAAAGGCAAGCATCCCTGTTCTCTTCTTTGTGGGTGCAGTGACCCTATCCTCCCTGATCACTGGGATCATCTGGTCTAACAATAGTTAAATTGGTCAACAAAAAACTAAATAAATAAATAAATAGCCCAGACCTGGTAGTCTAGTGGTCCTCTCCCCAATATAGCCCATTATTAGGATATATTGTATCTTATTTGTCCCTTCCTGGTGGTCTGGTGGTCCCCACACCCACCCTAGCAGGTAGTGCCCACCACCCTACTCCCCCATCCCAAGTCAGAGCTTGAGACTGGTACAGCCCCCTCCGACCTCCACGGCTGTCCCCCAACTGTACTGTTACTGATCATGTACTGTAATGTGTATGTGCTCACAGATAATCAATGCTTGCGTACACATTACAATACGTAGTCAGTGACAGTTCAGTTGGGACCAGCCACGGAGATGTGAGGGGGTGACAGTCCCTGGTTCTGTCTGGGGATGGGGGGGACTACCTGCTGGGGTGGGGGCTGAGGGCACTGGACCACCAGTGAGGGGCTGTTTTATTTGCCACACTGACAAGAACATTGGGGATCTGGGTGGGGGGAGTCTTATATATATTAACAGTGTGGGGCACAGTGGGGATTTGGGGGGCAGTGACCACAGGACGGTAAGCTTTAAAATTCAGAAAGGGCTGGTAAAGTGCATTTTCACCGCTAAGGTGCTAGACTTTAGGAAGACAGATTTTAGGAGGATGATAGATATTGTAAGAAAGGAACTAGAAGGAAAGGAGAATGTGGATGATATGGAGGAGCTGTGGGGGGGGATTAAGGGAGGAATACTGAAGGTGACAGAACTATGCATTAGGATGATGAGCAAAAAAAGAAGGGGAGGAAACCACTTTGGTTTGTAAAGGAGGTGGAGGTAGCAGTTAGAGAGAAAAGGAGGGCATTCAGGGCACATACAGCCTCTCAGAAAGAGATGGACAGGGAGGTATATAAGGTAAAACTGAGGGAAACAGGAAAAATAATCAGAAGGACAAAGGCTGATATGGAGGAGAATACAGTGAGGGAAGTGAAAAAGGATAAGAATTTTTTTAGATATGTGAGTGACAGAAGGAAGGGGAAGATGGGATTATTAGACTCAAAGGGGAAGGGAGGTAATGGCAGAAGTGGATATGGAAAAGGTTAATGTTCTGAATGATTACTTCACATCAGTCTTCACAGTGGAGATGGGAAAAGGGCTGGAGTTGGAAGTCAGAGGATGGGAGGGCAGGGAAGTGGACTTGGGTCCATTCACAGTGGATAGGATATTGGATGAACTGGGGAAACTGCGGGAAGATAAGGCAATGGGCCCAGACAGGATTCACACAAGAGTGCTCAAAATGCTGAAGCAGGTGCTGGTGGCACCACTCATGAGGTTATTTAATCTGTCACTGGACAAGAGAAGATTTCTTGGGGACTGGAAAAGGGCTGAGGTGATGCCATTGCATAAGGGGGGAGGAAAGGAGGAACTGGGACTCAACCACCCAGTTAGCCTCACCTCTGTGGTGGGTAAGCTAATGGAGACCTTTATAAAGGAAAGGCTGATTAATTATCTGGAGACAGAGGGCCTCCTTGATGGCATCCAGCATGGATACACAGGTGGTAGGTCCTGCCAGACCAACCTGATTGAATTGTGTGGCAGCTCATTCATTGGGTGCATACAGTACAAATTAGTATGCACACAGGAGGAGCTCAGTCAGCAGCTGGCCATGGTGGTTACAGTTGGGCTGTGCCAGTTGCCTGCTGGGGACAGGTGGGGGAGGAGAGGAGTGGAATGGGCTGGCACTGCCAGGTGGGAGGTGGGTGGGTGCCACTAGACTACCAGGGTGTACGGGTTGTGTTGTGCTGTTATGTGTAAAGTTTACTATTGCCAGTGAGCTGGCTATCAGGGATCAAGGCATGGGGGAGGAGGCATAATTAGCTCTGTGGGGCATTACTTGAGGATTGGGGAATGGGGTTGGGGGCATGAATAGCCCTGCGGGGCATGACTTGTGGATCAGGGCATGGGGTAGGATCATGATTAGACCTGTGGGGCATTACTTGGGGATTGGGGCATTGGGATGAGGGCATGATTAGCCCTGTGGGCATTACTTGGGGATCAGGGCATGGGGGTAGGGGCATGATTAGCCCTGTGTGGCATTACATGAGGATCAGAGCATGGGGGTGCTAGCAGCATGCAGTGGGCATTTATGTGTAGTGCACAATGAGGAATGGGTGAGGGGAGCTTATGTGGGATCATGGGGGGGTGGCTGTTGGGTGCACATGGCACAGTGGTGCACCCCCTGTGGATGCAGAGTACACTTAGTCTCATCTGAAGTGGGGTATCTCACTGGCCGTGCCATCTCACTGCATTCTGTGATTGGCAAGTCTCAGCACTGTCTGTGGTGCCTTTTTTTTTTTTTTAAATGAAAGACTGGGAAGCCACTGAATTGCTGAGACTGTGATCTCTCCCAGAGAGTGTTATTTGCTATATTTATTGTCTGATAAGTTTAATTAATTTGTGTGAGGCTGAGAAATTAGTTTGTGTTTAATATTCTGCTTGTTAAACTTTTTTAGCTGTATGATGTTAAATTCTGCCATTCCAGATAATTGTCCAAGCCAGATTTTAGTACAGCTTATCTGCTCTTGTATTGTGTATATCATCAAAAAGACTGCTCAGTTGAAATGTGCATGATTTTTCATTCCCAGACTTGGCCCTGACCATATACCTGCCATCCAAGTTAGACAGTTAACACAGTATTCAGCTTAGTGTTATAGCTCTGTAATGTGCATGCCTGCAAATGAATGGTGCTTAAAATATGTAACTTTTGCCCAGGACAGACTTTTTTCCTTTTTCCTTCCTGTCTCCTTGCTAAACTGCTGTTTCATTAATCTCTACCCCAAACTCTTGTATCTCAGTCTCTCCTTCTCCCTTTCCCCGACCCCTCCTCCATTCTAAATACCTAAAGTCCCTCTGTAGTGCTTAAAACTTGTGTGCTCCATTCAGATCTATCTCTGTCTCACTCTCCCCCCACCCACCACTTAACAGGGGCAAAGTCCTTTGTTGTAAGGTTAAGATTGGCACCTAGCCCAAGACCCCAGACTGACTTGTTCTGTTCTACCATCCCTTTCTCACTAATCCTGCTCTCTCCCTCCCCTTTCTCACACTTACGATCTGCTGCATTGTTCTGTGTCCCCAACCCCTTGGTGATGCTTCCTTATTTGTGGCTAATCCAGCATTCTGTTTACTCCTCGGGTCCAGTTCAGTACTGCGGGCAATCCCACTGCTGTAGCTGCCTGAAGACCCCCGCTGCCCACACCCCAGATACGCTGCTGTCAGGAAATGTAACTTCTGCTGTTGCTTCTACTCATCTGGAGTGGGGTATCTCACTGGCCGGGCCATCTTGCTGCATTCTGCGACTGGTCTGGCTCGGAGCACTGTCTGTGGTGCCTTTTTTTTTAAAAAACGCAAGGCAAGGAAGCCGCTGAATTGCCGAGACCATGATCTCTCTCAGGGAGTGTTATTTGTCCTACCCACCCGCCCCAACCCCAGCTGCTATTAAATAGCCTCCTCCCCACCCTAAAGCTGCATAATAAGCCACTCCCTTTGGCAATCCAGCCTCTCCTTAAAGTCATTACCTCTGTTTTTTTGTCATCTGTGCCCCATTCCTGCTTTGATCTCTACCTGCTAGTTCAGTCCACTCCTTTCTCTTTATCTGAGCTTCCTCCATTGCTAACTAGTTCTATTAGTTATAAAGTTGCTCCACTATAGCCCCATATCTATAAAGCACCTAGATAACCCCTTCTCCTTTAGCTAAAATATCCTATTTCTTTTCTCTTGATCTAGCGGGCTGCACATCTATATTTTTTCACAGTACCCCGTTAAGCATTATCCTTGAGATGGAACCCCTAGCCTACATTCTCTTCCTGGGCTGCATCCTCCATCTGTCCTTGGAACCAAATAGGGTTTCACTGAAATCTACTATCTGCCAGAACTCCAGTACATGTCAGAATCTGGCTCTGGTAGCATTAGCTTCTCGGCTATTGCCTTCCAAAGGCAACATTCCACACACTGGCAAATTATTTCACATCCCCTATTGCCCAACACCCACTAAGCAAATACCCCTCTTCCTCTCTGTTAGGGTAGTAATATTCACTCTGATCATGCTTCACCACCCCTCCAATGCTTATTCTATTGCTCCAGGTAGTGCCCACTTGAAGCAATCCAATAAAGCCTTCTTGAAGTTCCTTGTAAAAAGGCTCAGGAAACTGCTAATCCTGATGTTACTCTGTGCGAGCAGTGTGGAATTAAACACGCCCCCCCCCCCGTCTGCTAGCTGCTCCAGTGGAGCTCTCACAGCTAAAGGGGTTGAGCTTCCTGCATATGAATGTATGCAGCCTAGTCAACAAACTTGACCAGGTCCAGGCCTGGGTGTTACACTTTATGCCTGATGTGGCAATGTTCTTGGAGACATGGCTTAAAAGCCACTTATCTGACAAAACAATCAACATCCATGGCTACAATCTACATAGGTGTGATAGGTCAATCAGAGGTGGTGGTGTTGCCATATATTTTAAGGACAAATTCCTAACTAGCAACATAGTCTACACATCAGTGACTAAAGAATTTGAGTGTCTTGCCCTCAAGCTAACATTATCACTTGGAGTGACCCTATTTGTAGCGGTGTGCTATATGCTGCCTGCTGCTGGTCTAAGTCTGCTGCTTCATCTTCATTCCCTCCTGGACAATGCAAATATTGAATGCATCATTATGGGGGATCTTAATATCAATTGAAATGATGACTGCACCAATAGGCTTAAGGTCTTCTGTGATGAGCATGGGTTAACGCAGATCACCCCTGAGGTCACCCGACCTAATAAAATAAATCCTGATCATAGTTCCTTATTGGACCTTATGCTCATAAATAAGCCACATAATATTTCCCATGCAGGGGTCTTCCATAATGATCTGCGTGATCACTGTGCCATCACCTGTGTCAGGTGCTCTGCACACCTCCCTTCTACTTTCAAATTAAAGCGCATCCTAAAACAATTCAGCCTCCCTGCCTTCCTGACAGATCTTGGGAATATCATGTGGCAGGAGTTCTATCTCGCACCTTCTGTGACTGAAGCCTTCTGCATCTTTCAGGAACTGTTAACAAAATTAATAAACAAACATGCCTCCCTAAGAAAGGTCAGAGCCAGAAAATGGGCACCTGACTGGTTCAGCCCATCCCTAAAAAGGGCTTTGCAGTTCAGAGACACCCCATGGAAAAGTGCAAGGAAGTCACAGTCTGCTGCAGATTGGCTCGCCTTTTGGGTAGCCAGGAATGCCTGCATAAAATTGGTCAGGGCAGAAAAAGCACGGTTCTGTCAGTCCACCCTTGAGAAAAACCAAAATTGCTCTGCTAAGTTCCGGCAAATACTGAGAGAGGTCGAAGGACATTCCCCCGCCACCCCAGTCCTGGCCAAAATTGTTGCCAACAATAATTCCTATACAGACAGGTCTAAGATCCTTGGTCAACTCAATAACCATTTTGCAACCACTGGCCTTGCTTTCAATGTCTCTCCTGTTAGAAATCTGCATGCCCCAAGAGCTGCTAGCATAGGTACTAGCCCTATCCCTGTCCCTGGTACCGGTTTCCCTCCCTTCAATTTCCAGCCAGTTTCCTTTAAGCAGGTGGAGGACCTTCTCCTCTCCTTGGATACCAAAAAGAGTGCTAGTGCTGATTCGCTAGAACCTTTCTTTCTAAAAGCAGGATTCTATTATCTAACAGCTCCAATCACTCATCTATTTAATAGCTCACTTATGCAAGGGGAGCTAAGACCCAGCTGGAAAGTTGCGCATATTGTTCCCTTGTTCAAGTCGGGAAATCCCACAGACTTGAACAATTACATGCCAATATCAATTATGCCTGTGCTGTCCAAGTTAATAGAAAAAATCATCAATTCACAGCTGAGAGAGCACTTGGATTGTGAAAACATCCTCAAACCAGCCGAATCGGGGTTTAGACTGAAGCATAGCACTGTGTCGGCTCTAGCCAAAGTGTCTAATGATTGGTTAAATGCCCTTGATAGTAAACAGCATACCTATGCTCTCTTCCTTGATCTCAGTAAAGCATTTGACATGGTTGATCACTCCATCCCGCTTGATTCTCTAGGAAACATTGGCCTAACCCCTACAGCATTAAAATGGTTCCACTGTTATTTTACAAACAGAAGACAACAAATTAAAACACAAGGGGAATTGTCCCTACTTAAAGTTCTGCCTTAAGATGTGGCGCAAGTTTCTATCCTGTGGCCCATCCTTTTCACACTCTACATTAACTGCATTGACTCTGGCATCCTTTCAGGGAACATTCACCTTTTTGCACATGACACAGTCCTTTACACAACCAACTCCTCCTTAGATATTGCTCATAAGGAGCTACAGAAAGACTTTATCACCCTCCAATATAATTTATTGAACCTTAAGCTCTGGCTCAATGCAAAAAAAAAAAACAAAAGCCATAATTTTCTCCCCGCACCTCTCCCATAATTTGGGGACTTCTGGCCTCCCCTAGATCACCACCCTCCTTGGTGAACCATTGGAAATAGTGGATAATTTAAAATATCTGGGAGTCTGGTTGGATAACAAACTCAGTTTCATCACGCATCTGTGTGAGTTAACAAAAAAACTAAGACAGCGCCTCGGCATATTCTTCCCCATAAAAGATCTTCTCACTCTTAAAGCCAGGAAGCTGCTGGTTCAAACAAACTTCCTACCCTTGCTTGATTACGCAGATTTTCTATACAGCCACCGCCCCCAGCATGCACTTCAGAAACTTGATACACTCTACCACCGAGCCTTGAGATTTATACTTGATATGCCAGTTCGGACTCATCACTGCCTGTTGTACCAGGCTATTGGTTGGCCACCCCTCCTTCTGAGGAGGCAAATAAATGCAATTACATGGATCTTCAGGGTACTCTCCAACAAACTCCAACTTTATATCCGTAATCTGTTTGAACAGTCAACTGGCATATATGTCTTACAGAATTCCTCCCTTGTACTCCTCAAGGTGCCATGAACAAGGACCCAACTTGGTGCAGCTGCCATCAGCTCCTTCCTACCATCACTCTGGAATAATTCACAAAAAATTCTTAAACTCTTCCACCTGCTCAGCCCTTATGTATTCAAACAACTGCTCCTTAGATGCTTGAAAACTGCTTGTGACTGTTTCAGGTAATCTTTGATACACATTTTGAATATATCCGTAGCTCATGGATTCTCCTGGCCTATCTATTCCCCCTGTAGACCGATAGCCCCTAGAGCAACTATACCTCCCATAGCACCTTCCCTGCTTCCCTTACTGTGGCAACCCCCCTTGGGGATTCTAACATAGCATTGCTATCCTTCCCCCTTATGTGTTTTTTTTCCCTTCCCATTATATCCTATGTGTCACAGCCACCCTCTCATGCCTTGCTCACCTACTGTCCCCAAACACTATATTATGAAGTAATTATATATGTACACAGCCTTTGCTATCTGAGAGGTGATCCCAATATCACCTACCCGGTAATGTTATTTTTATTTATATTGTTCTCTTATATGATATGTTTTGATATGCTGTCATAAACTGTAATTGGAATTTGTTCTGTGTGTCCAGGACCATCTTGTAAATTAGCTCTCTAAACGATGTAGCTACCTGGTTAAATAAAGTTTGATTGATTGATTGACTTAGACCAGCTAATTGCTGGTCTAATTGTACTTTGACCAATGTCCTCTGAGGATTCTCTTGGAATAGCAAATGTGCTGTTCCAGCATCCACCCTTCCAGAACATGGTGCAACTGCTGCCATAAACCCCACTGCACCATGTCGCAGGGGGTTCAAGGTGTACATGGTGGCATAGGACCACTTTGGCACAAGCAGCCTGCAACATGTTGTAGGCTCTTTTTTGGAATACTGATCATCATAAATCATGGCCAAAAGTGTTACTTGTGCCATTTGTTTTGGTACAAGACATTGCGCCATACATAACAGTTCTGAAATGAGGCCCAGAAAGTCCAGTACTGCTTATCCCTTCAGTACAGTATTAAGACATTACATTTACATGAAATAAATGAATGGTTGCTTTTCCTTCAAGTTGGATTGGATAAACAAACATAAGCAATCTGACGCCCCACCCCTCAGCACCGCACACTTTCCTTACTGGTCCTGGTTCCTTTTGGTCAGGGTGTTAAAAAGCAAACCTAAAACTTGACTAACTGGTACTAAAAGAAAGATATATCACGGCTGTATTTGAGACCTTGCTCTCCTGAGACACTTCAGCAATAGGTTTTGCAGCACATCTCTTAAACTGCTGCAAAAGGTTTGTTTTACTACAGCAACTGGATATATTTACTTCTGTGCAGATTTTTGGCCACTGAAGTTTAACAGACAATTGAGAGGGCTAAAGCCTGAGGTTTAATATGCAGGAATAGCTCCTTTCACATACAAAACATAAACCAGCATCTCCTAGCAGCCCATGCTTAGCCCATTTTGAAACACTGGCATTTTGTCTCGTCCCAAGCTCCTGCTTGGCTAGTGTGTCCATGCCTTCTTGTTTTCTCAGTTCTGCTGCTCGTTTTTCCCATTACCTGCTCATTGTCTGTTCTCTCTCTTGTCTTGACTGATCCTTCCCCTTCTGTCTCCATTTGCTCTTTCCTCTGTTTGTTTTGTCGCCCCAGCCCCTTGGCTATCTCTGTGGTTGCCCCTTCGGTCTCTCCCTGCTTTGTTGTTTGTGCTCCCCAGTCACATACATTGTCTCCGCTTTCTGTCATTGTCCTGTGTTTGTTTTTTTGGGCGTCTCTGGATGCCTGCCTATAGCTCTCCTTGTTGTTCCCCCTTCTAGCATTGGGGCTTCAATATTACAGGTAAGTCCACAATGTTTCACATATTTTGTTTTGCACAGTAATCCTTCTGCTTTATATTTGTAATGCACTCACATATTCTCTTTGCTTTGAAGGCATCAGTAGGCTCTTTGGAACAACCTCATCAGAGTGCCTCTTCACTCCTTCACCAGTGCTTAAGGGTTGCATTGCTCCTGTGGTGCTCTTAAAGCAATAGGCACCTCAAGTCCTTCCTGACCATAATATGCCATTACTGTATTAGGAACCTCTTCATTGTCATTGCATAGTGTGGTGAGACTTTGTTGATTTTCTCTTCTCCCTTTAGTGATACTTAAATTGTGCAGCATGATAAGTATTTTAATATTTTATTTGTTGAGTCCTTCTTGTTTACATATTTTCAGAGCCTTCAGCTATTCTGTTTCCCTTCTCTTAGTCTCATCTGCCTTACTTATTGTTACCCCTTTTCATTGTGCACTCCTCTCCATTTGGCTCATAACATTTACTTGCTTCTATTTTCCTGAACCACAGTTTCTGCTGCTCTGTCATTGCTTGACACACCAGCAGCCTCATAGCTTCCGTTCCTAACTCTACCTAGTGGGGTATTGAGCAACTGTAGGATTGGCCTGTCTACTGGGGATGGAAAACCTGTTCCATCAGCCTCTGACCTATATCATCATTCTGACAGCCTCCATCCTTAATTCTTCCTAGTGAAGTATTGAGTGAAGGTGGACTTGCCCTGTTAGCTGAGGATGGGAGCCTGAGTCATTAATTTCATCCTATTCCATCGTTCTGACTGTCTCCATCCCAAACTCATACCTTGGAGGCATTTGAGTGCAGGTGGACTTGCCACATCAACCGGGGATGGGAGTTTTGTTCATTCACTTTATTCATATCAACTGACTCCAATTTATTCCAGTGTTCAACAGTCTCCATCCCTAACTCATACCTCAGAAGGTATTGATTTCAGGTGGACTTGCCATATCTACCAGGAATGGGAGTTCTGTTTCATTCACTTCAACCATACTACCAACCAATGGTTTGGTCCCTAAACCACACTTGAAGTATCGAGTGACATATGCTTGCCACATCAACATTAGATGGCAATCTGTTTTATTCATACTGGTTCTTCCATTTCCTGTTCTCTCCCAATTCTTTATTCTCTCAATTCTACATGACCTACTGACCGACATGGCTTTTGCTATGCCACCAGATGCCACACCTCCTAACCTCAAAATCAATCATCCTCTATCTTTTCAGTCTCCTTCTCAAGTATTCCCTGTCCGTAAACAAACTTTCAAGACCAATTATTCCATCAGACTGGACCATGCCCTGCTTAGCATCTGAACTTAAAAAAATGGGGCATCCAATACTCAGGTTCTGTAGGCAAGCAGGGACTATGTGACTTATTTCTGGCCTCACAGCATCTCCCAATTATGAACCCCAGTCCCAGCAAACCTGTTCCTCAACTGGAATCCACTCCGATATCTGAAATTCAGAATTTCATGGCTCAACTTGTATCATCAGTATCGAATTAATCTTCATTCCTGCATGACAACAATTGAAGACCAAATTCCAATTCAGCCTCCTCCACCCTGAGATCCATCAACTCAAGCTACTGTCCCATCTACCAACAGTGTTCCAGACTGTCCTCCTCTTCAGAGTACCATTCCTCATATCATTATTGCAACTGCTTCAATGTCATCACCACTCCTTACCACAGGTGAGTAGTCCTCCTCATCTCCTTCAAACATTTCTTTCATTCACATTATTCCGGATCAGCTCCACATGCACATTATTGATGGAAAGGACAATAACTCAGTTTCTGTTCTCATCTCTTCTCATGACATCATGGACAATAGAATTATCTCCTGTGGTGATGTATAAGTAATATTGAAATCTAAGGAACCTCAGCTCCTCTGAAAAATTCATCTTGGCTTTTAGTGGCTTCCACAACATCATTTGTTCCATATTTCCTGCATAACGTAAAGAATTGAACTCTTATTTCTATCTTATAGTCAACTTAAGCACGTGTTATGGTAGAACTAAGTTCTAAGACTATCACAAATCTTTTTCTGCAAAAGCTGTGGCAGCCTTGTCCCACTATATCACTAAACTGAACTGGGCAGTCCTCAGTTATGAACCATTTTGCTGAAACTTCACTGGACAATGTGCCTAGTCCTGTTCTCTCTGGAGCTCTTTCAAACACTTTGCTCCCCTTTGTCCCCTGTCAGTGACTCCTTCCTCTTCCTCCACCTATCCAACCAGAATGACTCATCCATCAAGCTTGCCCTCTGCTTCTGTTTCAGGATTATCTTGCACAATCTCCAACCCTCGTACTCACCTGAATAGTCATGGATGTCCTACTAAAACTGTTGGGGCAAATCAGTCTGCAACAACTTTAATGAGAAAGGCTGACCCATTTCTGGCTGCTTATTCCTGCATGTCTGCAGTTTCTGTGGTGAAGCCTACGCTTGCTATATCTGCTTGAAAGCTTCCAGACCTCCTCAAGGACATGCCGTTCGTCCATTAACTCCAGTTAATGTACCTGCCCTTAGTTAGCTCCTAGCTTCACATTCTTCTCATCCAGCTATGCAGCATCTCCTCCTTGGGTTCATCCATGGTTTTTCACATTGATATCTCCATGCTCCCGTCTGACACTTTCCACTGTCATTATCTTTAATCTGCCATAAAGGAATCTGACACCATTCATCAGCTACCACTATACAGAAAGAACTTCAAAAAGGATTCTTCCTGGGTCCCTTTCTGTATTCACCATTTCCTACTCATCGCATCAACCCCATGGCCATCGTAACTAGAAATGTTTCTGGCAAGAAGTAGCTCATTGCTGACTTATCAGCTTCCTTGGTCCTCCACCACACCCAGAATTAATGCATTGATTCCCTCTGATATGTACTCCCTGTCCTATTCTCATTTTGACAATGACAGTACGATCGTGAAATACTTCAGTTCTGGCTCCTGTCTCTCAAAAGCCAATATAATTGACTTCCTTAAACTTTTGCCCATTTACCCATCTCTCTGGCACTTATATAGAATGTTTTGGGAAGAATGTTATTACTTTGCAGTACATCTCCC
This sequence comes from Neoceratodus forsteri, assembly GCA_016271365.2. Lineage (NCBI taxonomy): Eukaryota > Metazoa > Chordata > Ceratodontiformes > Ceratodontidae > Neoceratodus > Neoceratodus forsteri. The sequence goes on along the minus strand of CM057453.1, from coordinate 14,477,279 downwards.
ATTCAGCTGCTGAAACAGACCCAAACTTTTTAACACTTTTGTTGACATCTTATTTGGGTGTTAATTAATGTCTGTCACTGACTAGCAGTTATCCATCTGCTTGATGACTTTCTCCTGATTGATCCACCTGATTCTCTTCCAGTAGCTGGTAATTCTGCTCTTGTTCAGCTCTTCCACAAACTATCTGTTCCTTTGTCTGACAAGAAAATCATGGGACCAGTTTTGCCTTTCGATAAATTGCATAGGATCCAGGTTTTACTAAAACCCTTTTTAACACGATCCCCTTGCATGAAATGTGAACTCCTGTCTCTCCAGGGTTACCTCAACTTTGTTGTGAGAATAATTCTACAAGGTCAATCCTTAATTTATTACATCTTGACCCAGGCTTCATCAGTTTCTGAACTGCATCACCATGTACAAATTGCAGCTGCAGCAAAATAAGATATCTCTATGTGTTCCCTATTTCTAGCTTTATGGAATGACTGTTCACTGTTCTACAAGGACCCTTCTTCTGACTGGTATCCCAGAATGTACACTGATGTTACTCTGAATCTTGGCTATGTTGCTATATTTGAGCAGTCCTGGATTGTCACTCAATGGCCTCTGGCTATTGTGACACTTAATGACCTTTCCACTACACCTTCTTCTTTGAGATATTCCCTATTGTGGCAGCTGCCTTCCTACAGAGTCATCATTGGCCCCTCCAATCAGTATCCATCTTTTCCGATAATCAAACCACCATGACTGTCATTAACAAAGGGTGGTCCTTATCTCATTCCATCATGTTGTTCATGTGGATTGACTTAGCTAACACTTCTTTATAATTTTACATTACAATGTTTTCACATACTGGGCTATGCAAATAAAACAGCTGATGCACTCTCTCAATTTCATTTTCAGATTATTCATCATCTCCATCCTTCAGCAGACCCAGTAATGACTCCTCTACCTTATTTCATGGACCTAATAATGATCTAGAGTTTTATCTCCAGCAAGATACCTCCATCATGTGGACTACTCTAGCTCTGACAACCAGAGCTACTTATACAACAGCATGGACAAAGTGCTCTTCATTTCATGCATTGCAGTCCTTCATTCTATTCCTGCTTCTGTGGATCATATCTTAGCATTACTGACTTTTTATCATCAAGTGTTGCTCTTATCCTATGGAACTATTAAGCAATACCTATCTGGTATACAGTTCTTTTCCTCACAGTCAGCTCCATCCTTGCCATCACTGTTTTCCAGTCCATCAGTTAAATTTCTTCTAAATGCATCCATTGTTAAAATGCCTTGTTTTCTTTCTATAGATGGCTCCATAATGAGAAACATGTTGGATTTACCAGGTTAAGGTCCATTCAAATCTATCTCAATCCTAATGGTTTCATCTGCTATTTGTTTAACTTTTTATGGATTACTGCATCACCGAGAATTCATTGTATCATCATCTTGCTTTACCAACTTCCTCAAGATCAACAATCTTCAGAAAAAGGATGACCATATCTTGGCATTACCTTTCTCAAAAACCAACAGATTATATAAGGGAGTTCACATAAACTATCACACTCCATTGAACTCCTGGCACCCAGTAGCTCGATTAGAGAAACTTATGCTGGCCCACTCAGGTTCAAATTCATCATCTCCCTGTTAACATCAGATGATCAATCTCCTGGGGCTACAAAATAATAATAATAATAAAATGTATTTAATAAAGGTTCATAGATCATATCAGAACCCTTCTCCAAAGGCTTGGACTCAATCCATATTCATATTCAGACAATTAATTTCTGATTGGAGCAGCTACTTTGGCATCAATAAATAATATTCCTGTACACATCATCAAGAGATTCAGAAGATGGAAGTCATCAGCCTTTGAAGTCTACATCCTTAACCCAGAACTAGAACTCAGACAAGAATTTATGATCATATCCTCCTAGTTTGACCAGAGGTTGGGCAGGTTAGTAGCCATGGGTCCTCAGAGAATTCCCCCAAAGGGGGTTTTAATCTCCTATCTGCTACTGGTCATATTCTCCATGAGTTGGAGGAGGTAATCTTTTTTGGGTCCTGTATTTCCTGCAGCAAAGTAGCTTAATCTACCAAGGGTGGGAATAGAGAAAGGCCAAAAGATCATAAGCATTATCTATTCACCAAACATTGAATGGGAGGGCAAAAGGCCAAGGTTCAGTGTGGGGGAATAGCTCCTCCCACACACCAAACAGAAACCACCCTCTCTCAGCAGCCCATGCTTAGCGCATTTTGAAACACTCACCATCCTCCGTCCTCCTCTTCCTCTAGCACTCTGCTCACACTTGATGCTAGGCCATCTATTTCTTACAGTTACCCAGCTTAATCTACCAAGGGTGAGAATAGAGAATGGCCAAATGTTCATAAGTATACACAATCACTATCTATTCACCAAACATTGAAGTGATGTTATTGACTTCCTATTATTAAAAGGCAGTGAATTAGCACTAGTGTTGTGCAAAATGCAAAAATTTTACTCCACTAAATGTCTCGCATAATTTCTCAATTTTTTGAAATTTTTCACTTCGTGAAATTTAATTTTGCCTGGGTTTTTGATTTTGTGTAATTGCGAAATTTGACGCAATATGGTTTCAAAGAGCAATTTCACTCATGCAGGTTTAAATTTCACCTAGTGGCGAAAATTTCACCAGTGAAATTTTTGATTTTGCCAGTGAAATTATGCTCCAAAGATGAAATTTACAATGCATTGTGGGTAAATGGGTCAAAAATCATGTGCAGGCTGTTTCCAGCAGAATCTATTGCCTGTTGAGTCAGAGAGCAGTCGGTTGTGGTGCATCACCGTCAATAAACCCTTTTAAAACCTATCTAAAACCATTTTTTGAGAGCTAATTGCTCCAAAGTATGCCATTTGTTCCTAGTAGTACTAGTAAATATTTTCTAATTTTGTGCAGTTTTTCATAACAAGTAGTTTAATTTGTTTTGAGTTTTGAGTTTTGTCTGTGTCTGAGAAGGAGTTGAGTGGGGGGAGGGTAGATGTGTAAAAGCAGTGCAGGCTAGTTTCTAAACTTTTACCAAAAGATTTCTCTAAAATTGTGAGTGATTTACTGTTATTTCTTGTAAGCCTTTATATTTTTGTTGGTGTTCTACTTATTTGCCTTTTTTCTTACTGTATATCTTGACAAATATTTTTTCACCTTCCTTGGAAAGTTACTACCTTTGAGAGTTTCAGCTCCTCTTACCCTGTGTTATATACCATTCTTCTGCTTTTAGATGTGATTGTGAATTCCAAAGTTTTGAACACACAGTGCTGATCCCTTTTTTTTTGGGGGGGGGGAGTTGAGGTCAGTTCTGTTTGCTGTTAACGTGTCTGTGCCACATAAACTGTGAAAAGCAACAATGTTATATTTTTTTCTGTTGAAAGTACTTTTAGTTGACCACTTCAACTGTCCATATGCAGTTTCATTGCTTTAGTGAATTACTTCCTTGTATTTTATTGCTGGAGCTTGCCTCTGCATTGCGATGTTCCTGCTCTAGCTGAATTTGCTTACCCTTTCCTGTTACAGCATTGTTTACTACCTGATCCGTCCAATCTAACAAACTACATATTAATGTAGTAGGTGCCTGAGATTGCTGAGCCCATCCAGCATGTCATATGTGCCTTTGTTTGTCAATGTTATTATATGGTAGCCTCTGCACTCTTACATAAAAAAAATTATAGTATTAGGAATTAACACATTACAGTTCTTCAGTTATCCAGACACCTCTGATCTATATTTAAAGTAGGTTACCTGTGCCCTTTTTCCCCATGTTACTAAATTCATGTTTGGTGAAAGAAAAAAAGTTACCTTTTTATTTTTTTCTAGAAAAGGTTACCATATATGGTTAGTATAAGCTGTACAGATTGCTGCTACCTGTCCTGATTTCTGTGATTGAACTTTGAAGCCAGTACTGCAGGTGTATGAGGTGTTATTCACACAGTCAGTAATTTACTAATACATCCTTTCTTGATATACTTCCAGAGAAAGGCAAAGATGTAAAGAAGCATATAAAAATGCCTGCTAAGAGACAGTCCAGTACAGGGCAATGTGCCAGGGGGACACGCAGCTAAGAAATCTGCTGAGGAGAGTACAACTTCAGTTCCATTTCCCCAAAGCACTTGTATGTCTGCATCAGTGTCTTCTGTCACTGTGGGCTCCAGTGTCATTGCAGGTACCAGCAAAGTAGTTGTTCGAAGTACTGGTGGAGGATGATAGTAAGTAGAAGGGAGACACTGACAGCAGCACACTGGCAGTGATCCAGGAGGAGGGTGATAAGTCTGTCGGTGTGACTGTCCCAATTCCTGCTGGAGTTTGTGGTGATGATAGTGTTCAGCCAGACTCTGATACTCTTGGAGATAAGGATAGTTACCCCCCCCACTGAGGAGATGGTTTTAGAGAAAGAAAAAGATGCAGTGCAAGAAAACAGTGCTAGGGAGGAGGAGGACAAGGACATCATCAGCACTGGTGCTGATGACAAAGACTGGGAATATCCTTCATGGGATCCTGAGTTTAAGAAGGTCAGGTGTGATGCAGGCCATGATCATGCACAGCCTGTGGGTCAGGCTGTCAACAATTCTATCAGCAGCACTTCTCCAAGCAGTCAAGTCACCCCCCACAAACACGTAGTTTTATGGAAGTGATGAACGCAGCCCAAAAAGCACAATCTTCAATGCCTGTTTCTCAGCTCTCCAAGTCCCAGCAACATATTAAGTCCAGAGGCTAAAAGTCCCTAGTTTGGGTCTTTTACATGCTTGATCCAGTTGATGAGACCATAGTGATATGTCAAATATGTCAAGCATGTGTTAGTCAGGGAAAAAAGAGAAGCCACATAGGCACCAGTGGCCATCACACCCACCTGAAAAACAAGCACCCTCTATGCTGGCAGCAACACCAGAAGGACACCAGTGCTGTTGGTGGGATATCATTCGGCAAGTTAAATGTAACTGAGAGCAGTTCAATACTGCAGGAGGAGGGAGGGCAGAGTGGGTCAGTGGTCATGGAGGAGGAGGAGAAATCCTTTGCTGTCCTGAGTAGTGGGCATAGCAGTGGATGCACCACTCCCAGTCCCTTGACTCAGAAAAGTACACCACCACATCCAAAATCAATCATACTAACTGGTTTCATGCGGTCTGCACATCCCCAAGAGACTACTGTTACCCCTAAAAGAACAGCATTGGTGCCTCAAGCATGGCATTCTGGTCAAACAGTCTCAAAGATGCAACCCACACTGAAGACCATCCTTGAGTGGCACTCAAAGTACCCCCACAATCATGCTGCTGCATGCGAGTTAAATTCTGCCACCACAGAAATGCTTGCCACCGATCTGTTTCCATTCTTGTACAAGGCGAATGCTGGGTTCTGCAGGATGATGGCCCATGCATGTCCCAAATGGTAGGTTTCATCGTGAGCTTATTTCTCTAAATGTGCCATGCCAGAGCTGTACAGTAGAGTTGCTGATTCCATGAGACTTGCAATGAAACATTCTGTGTCAGAATATATCCATCTCAGCATGAATATGTGGATCAGTGGACAAATAGTTGCAAGCTCATATCTATGTATAATGGCACACTGGGCACGGGTACCTGAGGTGGTAGTTAATGTTGGGCCTGGCAAATCTGCCTGAAGCAAAATTGTGGTGGTAACAACATGCCTGGAATGTGGCAGCATATAACCCTGAGTATGCGAAGTGTTACTGGTTCTCACACAGGTGAGAACACGCCTAATGTTCTGCTGGACAAGATTGATGAGTAGCTACACACACAGTCACGTACAGCAGAATTTATCACAAATGATAATAGCTCCAATGTAGTGAAGTGCATTGGTGATGGTGGTTTCTTCAGGGTGCCCTGCTTTGCACACTGCCTTAATCTCATTGTGCAGCAGTTTCTAAGCCATGCAGACATTAAGAAAACTGTGACTGTGGCCCATCGCATATGTGTGCACTTCACCCATTCTGCAAAAGCCCATGACCATCTACATGAGCTGCAGTGCAATAACCATCTGCCTCAGCACTGTATGAAGCTTGATGTTGTGACCAGGTGGAACTTCATGTTGTACTTGACTGACCAGTTGTATAAACAGTATAAGGCTAATTCATAATTCCTGCTGGTGCACACCAGCCGGGACAGTGCTGGAGTGTCCATCACTCTAACAACAGAGCAGTGGTGCCAAATAGATGGGTTAATACACATTCTCCATCCATTCAAGCATGCTACACAGGCAGTGAGTGAGGACACTGCCTGAATAAGTCAATCCATACCCCTCATACATGTGTTGAGGCAGACATTGGTGAATGTCCGACACCAGATGGAAGCAAGTGGGGATCATAGTAGTTGTGATCTAATGGATCACATGCTACATATGCTGGTCAGCAATACACATATTTCTGACATTTTACAGTAGGATAAATTTGCCATTGCTACCATGCTTGATCCACGCTACAAATGTGGCCTGCCTTCTATAATTGAAGGAGGTCATCAGCGACTGCAAAAGTTGACAGATAACCTCAATAAATGGGAGTCTGGTGCACAGATGAAAAGGCACATAAGACACACACTGCACAGACAACAGGTGTTGCTACCACCACCAGCAGCTCACAGACAACCCATTCTGAGAAAATGGGCAAGGTACGGCAGAAAATGGCAAGCAATCCCATTTGTAATATTCCCCATCAGGTGGGAGTGGAAGATATGGAAGAAAAGGAGGAGGAGGAGGAGACAGATGAGGCAGCAGGACTCAGGGCAGCAGAATGAATGGTGGAGGTCCACATGGGGGACACAAAGCACCTTGACATTATAGACGAGCCATTGCAGTACTGGAGCAGCAAAGTGACTGATTGGCCAGCACTAACATCAGTTGCTGTGAAATACCTGAGCTGCCCACCATCCAGTGTCAGTGTGGAATGAGAGTTTAGTTCTGCTGTATGACCAATTTGTCACCCAAGAATGTGTCCATGCTAACATTCATCAAAATGAATGAAAGACACATTCCACATAACACAGTGATGTCAATGGTGTTGCCACATGAACTGTGTCTTGGTATTGATGAAGATGACAATCAAGAAGTCACCCCTGTTAAGGCTTCCACCAGCAGCGAGGTGGGTGAAGCAGCAATGCTGAAAGAATTTCCACCTTTTGACAACTCCAGTCTTGAGGTCTGTGAGGGCTGCTTCCTGGAGGATGTGACAGTAGAAGTGGAACAAGGCTGAAGTTATTAGTTGCCCCCCCCAAACCACTGTCAGCTCAATAAAGTGTCATACATTATTTTTATACATTTATCATTGGATTTGTGATGGTTGTGTTATCTGCTGTTAGCCTGTTAATCAGTTAAATTTGATCATCCTTCCCCTAAACCATTGTTTAGCCCCCACCTTATAAGCAGTCAAATTACCATAACCATACACATTTTGCATTATTACAGTAATAATGTTTCACTGCCAAAAATATCAAGTTACACATTTTACTTTTCATTTAGACTAACCCCCTCCTGAAGCAAGACATGTTGTCTTGACGTCTTTAAAAGTGCCCATGCTGGTACATGCCACATCCAGCCCTCCCATGCCGACATATGACACGCCCAAGCACACCATATGAAAAATATAATTTTCTGCTGCTTACTATCCTTGACATGTTGAAGAACCCTCCTAGTACAACTAGAGTATGAATGTAGCATGTTCATCCAAAAGGATATACCAGTTGTACAGATTTTGCTAAATGGTGAACATGGCCCTCTTTAATGACTTGAGACATTAATTACAAAACAGTCATAACAGAAAGGCTTAACAACAGCCAGTTCCCACAAAAAGGGTAATTACAATAAGTGCTACCATAGCACTTGTACAGAAACAACGATGATCCCTCCCTTGGTGGGGGGGGGGGCAGGCATTTGCTGCCCTCAGTTTGACTTTTAAATATTCCTAATTACTCCAGCTCTGCCACATCAAATGAATAGACATTGTCCCCCCTTCACCTATAATTACTAAACACCATCTCCACCAACCATTTCCACATAGACATCCTCCCTGGATGTATTATTTAGTCATTAATGAAATCAGTGACCTACATCACAGCTCATGCAACCCACTGAGTCTTCCACACACCAGCTCCTGAAGGGCCTGGATGTTGTCATCTCAGAGATGGGGATGATTACAACTCACCAGAGGAAAATGACCTAAACAAGAACAACAGGAAACATGATTAATATTTGTCCATCTGCAGAGCTGGTGTTAGCAAGCAAATTGCTAGCAGAAAAGAAAAAAAAAAAAAAATATATATATATATATATGTGTGTGTGTGGGTGTATGTATATTATATATATATATATATATATATATATATATATATATATATATATATATATATATATTAGCTGCACAGTAGTGCAGCTATATTTGAGGTTGCCTGGCCACTTCTATGTTAAACCCCAGATTTTGCACTTTAATAACTTTGCAACCATATGACGGATTTGCCTGAAATTTTGCATGTGCAGTGTGGCACTATAGATCTCTGGATCTTGCAAGTTGTGTAACATTCAGATGAACAGCTGTGGAGCTGCAGAGCACCAAAAATGCTCAGAAAGGGGGTTTTGCACATTTCTTTGCTTGGAGTTACAGCCCAGAAGATTTGTCAGTCTGGTCTGAAATCTTCAGGAAAAATGCAGGATGGGTCACTCATGTGCCTTCTGAAGATCTGGTGAAAAAATATTAATCCATTCAAAAGTTATAAAAATTTTAATTTCCCCATTATAGTCAATGGGGAAAAAATAAATGTGCCTCTCGAAAGCTGCCACCAGTACATTTCACTGTCGCAAATGACCCTTTTACTATCATGGTGCCACCATCTTGTTCTCAGTTAGCGGTGGAGAAAAAAGGCTGTTATTTAAAACTTACTGGCCCTAGGTAAACACCAACAGTTGTGTTTACTTAATCAGGGGCCGATGAACATGATCCTGCCTCCAGATTTTAAAAACAATGCCCATGTTCACTGCAAATATTCATTAGCAGCATGTTATGGCTAGCTTTGAATGTTACAACTGCTGCTCTCACATGTTGCTTGTAAACTATACTGCAAAACATTACTTTTATTATTATTACCATTTCTTATTCAGACTGACTCACTCTATCAGAAAAAAATATGCAAACATCCAGTGACTAATGCTAGGGTTATCCAAACTCTTATTTCCAATATAGCTATCTATAGGTAACATACTGTGTGTTTCATTATTTCTTTACAATTGAAATATAGGCATCTGCTTAAATATTGTTATTGATGTTTTTAACAGAAACATGCTACCTGTGGGCCATCTCCCATGGTTGCCCAGCATGCATGTGAACCCACAAGGCACTCTGATGGCAGCAAAACTCATATAGTTGCTGCACCATGATGATGGATGTCTCTTGTACTGCTTGCATGTGTGTGAGTGTGTGTGTGTGGGGGGTGTTAACCCTGATACTGAATTTCCAAAGTTTTTTCACTGTGGAAACAACTTTAACTGATGCATTAACAGAGTTTTTTTGCAATAAATACACACGCACACACACACACACACACACACACACACACTCACACACATACATACGTACATACATACATATTTTCACACTTACCTTACCCGGTAAATGTAATCTACTGAAATTTCCCACAGCAGGAACATGAAGCGCACATGTTGATGAAGCACAGGAGCAGCAGGCATCCCCATTCCACTGAAAGCACTGTGTACCTGGAAATAAGATAAAAAGAAGAACACATTTTGAGGATTGTTACAAGTGCCCCCCCACCCCATTAAAAATGAAGAAATACTTACCTCCAGGACTGGCTGTGTGAAACTGAATCATTCTACAATAACAACATGAAGTGCCCACGTCTGATCAGCAGCAGCAGGAGTGGGAGGTAACACATGCATCAGTACTGGAATTCCTGAATATTGACAAAGGCATATAGAACACAGTTACTGTCAACGCCAGACATCCAGACTGCAGTAACCCCACTTCCCCATCAATGGGAAATTAAATATTTACCTTTGGTGTTGAGAAATGTGGTGCATTTAAACATCTGAATCCCAGCATGATGAAGCTTCCTTCATCTGGCATCATGATGTAATCCTCCGCCAACTGGAAAAAAATGGAAAAGCAGTACATGTTAGACCTCAACAGACCACAATACCAATCCATTCCACACCTCTCTTGAACAGAAAAATAAAATGAAATACATAGAAATACTTACGTGAGCAGCAGTAGCAGTATGTCTGTGAGGAATTGGGATGATCCATCAACATCAGCCAAAACATTACTTGTCGTGGTAAGTTGGCAACCAGTCAGAGCAGCAGGCAGCAAACTAGAGCACCCTAAAATCTCAATCCCTCCACGCCATACAAGTTATAACCACAGCATCACCACAGAAACATAGAAACATAGAATTTGACAGCAGATAAGGACCTCTTGGCCAACCTAGTCTGCCTATTTTCCTACCTAACAAATAAGCTGCAGATCCTAGTTAACCAACAGCTTACTTCCTCCTACCCCCCACTAAGACTGCCTTATGTCTGTCCCATGCATTTGTGAATTCCCCCACTGTTCTTGACTCTACGACCTCCTCAGGCCACCACACCACAGCCAAACAGGACAGCATTGGCAAATTAATATTATATAGATTAATCTCAATTGTGAAACCAGCAGTAGGAGGCAGCAAGTATGAGTAGCAGCAGCATTTTGAAGGAGGAATTTATTTTTCTTAGCATGGCCCCATGCCATGGCCACCACTTGCCATGTTGGCTATTTCATAATTGCCACACAAATTGTGTCTCACATCTCTCACAGTTTTTTCATGTTACATTTCTGGAGTTCTAAGGTCTGTTCTGCACAGCACAGCAGCTAGCAGCAACAAGATATATCTTGAAATCATTTTTAAACAGTGGAGAAAATAGCATGTTTTTGTCTGGGTGATGCTTGGGCTCTATAAACTTCTGGACTGAAACCACATTTATGTCTCAATTTTATATAACATCTCTGGATTTCTAAGGCCTGTTCTGCACTAGTGGCAAAAAGATTCATCCTGAAATCATTTGCAAACATTGGACAAAACAGCATTTGTTTTGTCCTGGTGGTTGTTGGGCTCCACAAAACTTCTGGTCCAAAATCACATTTATGTCTCAATTTTAGGTAACATTTCTCTTGTAACATTTTTAGACTTCTAAGGCCTGTTCTACACTAGTGGCAACAAGATTCATCCTAAACCATTTGTAAACAGTGGACAAAACAGATTTTTGTTTTATTCAGGTGGTGGCTGGGCATTATAAAACCTCTGGACTAAAACCACATTTATGTCCCGATTTTATGTAACATTTCTCATGTAACATTTCTGGACTTCTAAGGCCTGTTCTGAACGAGTTGCAACAAGATTCATCCTGAAATAATATGTGAACAGTGGACAAAACAACATTTTTTTTTGTATAGGTGGTAGTTGGGCTCTATAAAACTTCTGGACTGAAACAATATTTATGTCTTGATTTTATGTAACATTTCTCATGCAACATTTCTGGACTTTTGAGGCCTGTATTGCACTAGCAACAATAAGATTCATCCTGAAATCATTTGTAAACAGTGGACACAACAGAATTTGTTTTGTCTGGGTGGTCATTAGACTCCCATAAAACTTCTGGTCTGAAACAACATTTATGTCTTAGTTTTATGTAACATTTCTCATGTAACATTTCTGGACTTCTAAGGCTTGTTCTGCACTAGCGGCAACAAGATTCATCCTGAAATCATTTGTAAATGGTGGACAAAACAGCATTTTTTATCCAGGTGGCAGTTGAGCTCTATAAAACTTCTTTAATTGAATGAACATTTATGTCTCAATTTTATGTAACATTTCTCATGTAACATTTCTGGACTTCTGAGGCCTGTTCTGCACTAGCAGCAAGAAGATTCATTCTGAAATCATTTGTAAATAGTGGACACAGCAGCATTTATTTTGTCCGGGTGGTCATTGGACTCCATAAAACTTCTGGTCTGAAACCATATTTATGTCTCAATTTTATGTTACAGTTCTTGTGTAACATTTCTGAACTTCTAAGGCATGTTCTGCACTAGTGGCAACAAGATTTATCCTGAAATCATTCGTAAACAGTGGACAAAACAACATTTTTTTTGTCTGGGTGGTGATAGGACACTATAAAACTTCTGGACTGAAACAACATTTATGTCTCAATTTTATGTAACATTTCTTGTGTAACATTTTTGGACTTCTAATGTTCTGTACTAATGGCAACAAGATTCATCCTGAAATCATTTGTAAATGGCAAGTAAAACAGCATTTGTTTGTCTAGGTGGTGGTTGGGCTCTATAAAACTTCTGGACTAAAACCACATTTATGTCGCAATTTTATGTAACATTTCTCATTTAACATTTTTGGACTTCTGAAGCCTGTTCTGCACTAGCAGCAACATGATTCATCCTGAAATCATTTGTAAATGGTAGACAAAACAGCATTTTTTGTCCAGGTGGCGGTTGGGCTCTATAAAACTTCTGGACTAAATCCACATTTATGTCTCAGTTTTATGTAACATTTTCTCATGTAACATTTCTGGACTTCTAAGGCCTGTTCTGCATAGCACAGCAGCCAGCGGCAACAAGATTCATCCTGAAATCACTTGTAAATGGTGAAAAAAACAGCATTCTTTTTGTCTGGGTTGTGGCTGGGCACTACAAAACATCATGAATGACAGTAGATTTCATCCTGCTTTTTTCCTTTCATAGTTCTCATTTTATCAGGCCTACTCTGCACAGCATGGCAGCAAGAGGCTGTGTTAAATTGTGGCCCAAGTGCACATTTTGGACTGAGTGGAGGTTCGGCACTATAAAACTTCATCATGAGTGGAGGAGAGGGACACCAAGTTAACATTTGTGGCAAACCCAGGGGACACATGTTGTGTTAAGTACAAAAAACATATTTATATTTAATTTCACAATAAATGTGCTTATGTTTCTGTGATTGCTGCGTACGTATATGGACTGATGTTGCATAGAACTAGGACAAGTGCCACTGCATCACATAGCTTTGGGAAAAATGTTATTCATAGGGACAAATTACGATACTTGACATTTGTGGATAGGAGGAGGAAATATATAAAGATGGAGTAACATAAAACAAAAATAAAGGTACAGTGTTTATGGGTACAATGACTGACAGTAACACACAATAGGAGGGACATGCAGGGTCAGGGCAAGGGTATTCATTATAGAGGGGAAAAGTAAATTACTAAACAAGGAAGAGGATTGAATGCTATAGAGAGGGAGCATAAAAATAATATAATACAAAACTGGTGGTCAAGAAAAAGAAATAAGAGGGTATAGAAGAGGAAGAGAACAGAAAATATTTTTTGTGTGTTTTTTTTTACTTTTTTACTTTTTTTTTCTTATTTTTAGGTGGTGGAGATGAGGAAGAGTGACACTAACAAAGGATACAAAAAAAAGACAAAGAAAATTATCTGCTGCCTGCCTCACTTGCAAAAGAGCACCTCACTAGTGCCAGGTCCTGATTCTGCATTGCTGTCACCACCACCCCCAAGATGCAGCTCTGCCAGGAGTTCCAACTATTTCTGTTGGTCCTAAATCATTTTCTTCATATCCCCCCTGGCCTCCTGGTGGAACTCTTCAAACACCCGCAGCAGGGCTGTCACCTGCACAAAGCTGCCAGGTCTTCCTGGCTGACTGTCACCTGACTAGCTGGGGCTGCTGCAGGCTGTGTGGATTCATCATTATCACCAGCATGATGGTGGCACTGGTGGCTTTGGGGTGATGGTGGTGGTGCTACTGCCTCCTGCTGCTGTCTTCTGGTATGACACTCCCTTCAAAGCTGACCCCTTCCTCCTGCTGGCCCCTTCCCCTTCTGTCTGCTCAACCCCACTGCCTCTTGTTGCTGCCACCTCTTGTTGTTTTTGAAGCCACTCTGTATGGTGGAGGTGTAGCAGATGGTTCCTTTGGCCACCAGTTCCCACGTGTGCCCCTTTCTTCCCCCTTTTTATGGATCTGCCACACAGATTGCAGATCACCATGCTGTCATCTGCAGTGTTTGTGGTGGAAAAACACCACACAGATCACACTCTTGGGTGGTGAGGAGAGCCACCACCAGCTGATGTCCCAGGGGCCACATCCTGCTCCTGCTGGGGGGGCAATGGTGTCCTGCTGCTGATGGGGGTTGGGAGCAACATGTTCCTGCTGCTGCTGGTGGGGGCAATGGGATCCTGCTCCTGTTGGGGGTGGGGGCACATGCTCCCCATGGTGCTGCGGAGGGGGCAATGGGCTCATGCTGCTGCTGGGGAGTGGGAACCACATGCTCCTGCTGGGGGGTGGGGACACATGCCCCCACTGAGGGGGAGCCACAGACATAAAGACCTGCCTGTCAAGGTGAACACTTAGTCCTGCCTTCTTCCCAGTCCCCCTTGCCCTACCTTTCCCCTCCATCATCCCTAAAAAAAGTTTTCTTAACAGAAAATTAATAACAAAAGAAAAAGAAAGAAAAGGACAGAGTGAGAGAGTCTCACACACACACACACACACACACACACACACACACACACACATATACACACACGCACACACACACATACGCACACACACAATCAATCTATACTCACAGAAAGGAAATTATAACCACACACCAGATATCCTAAAAAAAGAATATAAATCTACTATTTTTAAACAAAATAGTATTTGTGTATCACAAAATACTATATCACACTGTCTCACAAAGTCCACACAGCAACCTCTGCTGCTGCCTGCTACTTCAGCTATGTCATAAAGGAAATGAATCACTCACTTTCTGCCTGTTTACAGTTACCCATGTGACCTGCAGAAAGTAAGTCATGTGACAAGCTCAATTTTAGGCTGATTTCACCTAATAGTAATGCAAGTTGAAATTTACAGTGAAATTACTGGTGAAATTTCTCTGTAAGTACATAATTATGTGAAATATTTCACGGGGTGAAATTCATCATTCCGCCGGCATTTCACCTGAGAAATTCAATTTTGCAAAATCTTTAATTAGGGCACATAAAGAAGGAGGATAAATACAATAATGAAAAATTACTATTTTTAATCTCAGTGATCATGAATGGTTAATTCTCCTGCAACTTTGAAGTTCTATGGCTGGAAGCAAGCATCTGCAGAACCATAGTATTCCTATTGCCTTTCTAATGACACTGCACTCTTTTTCTCCCTTCTAGGCAATGACATATAAGCATCCACCCCCTCCAGTTCCTGAGCATAGGCTGTCTGGCTTTCATCCTTCATGTCATACCTAGGAACTATAAAGTAAAACAGCAATATCTAATTTTCTTGGAAGTCACACTTTCACTATATACTGTACTAGATCAGAAATCTTGTGAGCACTTCTGGTCAATCTTCCCTTATTCTGTAAACAGTGTCTCATGTACTTGTGCACTGGAAACAAGATTGCTTGGGGGGGTTCTTTTTTTAATTTATTGATCCACCTCTTTCCTTTTCCCTCAGATTTAACCCCGGTGATCCACATCTGTTTGGAGCTGAACTAATATAGACAAGAGTGAATAATCATGATGATAACCACACTGACAGTAAGAGTTTGAAAACCAGCACAATGTTAGACTTTTAAAGTTGTCTTTAGCTTCATATTTACCTAGAGTGGTGATCTATGGAAATGTTGATTTGGAATAGTAAATCTTCACTAAATGGAGTTGAATGCAAGAACAAATATCTCTTGCAACAGACTATTTGCTTCACACTGATACCAGATGTGTGCCAGTTGAAGCCCATTCCTATAGTTACACAGTGTGACTGTCCCCCTCAGTAATTGGTTGCTACCAAGTGAGTTGGACCTGTACTGGAGATACTGACAGTTTGTGATTAGTCTGCTGAACAGTTGGCAGCAACTGGAGATCTGCCTCCATAACTCAATGCTAATATTCTCTACACGTGTGCTTTTACCTGAGCAGAGGTAAAAATAAACCATCTTATTACTTGTATGCCTGCTAAATTGTTAACCTTTTTAAAGTTAAAGAAACTGCCTCTCATTTCTTGGAGTTTGGAAGTCACATACTTCCAAAAATTGAAAAAAAATGTCCTGCTTACAGTATATGCATTGCAGTCCTCTCTGTTGAGTGCATAAAACTGTTACAGCCATTGTTATTCTGTGATGGAGATCATGTTTCTTTTTTTTCGACTGTTACTGTATATATCTCCTTGATAAAACAATAATATGAACACATAATAGTTTCTTATCTTTTACCAAACAAAACAGAAGGGAATTTATTGTAAGTGGTAGAAATGCTAAATTTCTCTTCCTCACTTTGTTTGCAGAGTCCTTAAAAGGGTTGTATTTTAGATTTCATATCCAAAATTGAATTCAGGCATAAGGCATTTTAAAAATCCCCAGCCCCTATACTATATTAAAGTTTTCATTATCACGCTGCCATAGTGTTACTCATTCATCAGCATGTCTGCTATTTCTCACACTATATATTAATGCAATCATAGTGATTTGCTGGTTAATTGCGGATGTGTCTATGCATTCATTATTTTCGTACTGAGCTTTGACTTTGGGTTATCAAGCGTTTTGAATTCCTAAAACGTTTCTGTGCAGAATTATCAGAATACTGCTATTAATATCATAAAAACACAGCCATCTGATGATGTAAGAAAAATATTTCCTTTCCTATGCTTGAGCACTTGCAGCCATGGCTTGTAAAGACATCAGTATTACACCTTTCACAAAAAAGTAACATATATCTGGATTAGTATTAATGTCTGCCTTTTTAGCTTCACATTTTTAATTGTCTTAGGCTCTGTAACAATAGGTTGTAACATTTTTGCCATTTATTTTTATATTTTCCAATGGCCACCTAAGCTCTCTCCTTCAGTTCTTTCTAACAATCAAATCATCTACCCACTGAGCTCACTGCTGGCACCAATACATGCCACCAGACTCCTAGATAGTGCCCCTGGTATCTGGGTGCAGATCTATCCCTCTTTGGGGAGCCTCCAGTCCCTACATAATGTTGGAGAGATGGGAGAAAAATTGTGAGCCATTAAACCAGGACTGGGAGATTGCATGCTGCTAGTAGTGTCAGATGGCGTGTGAAATGGACACATGAAAACCATCATCTAGAGTGGCTAAGAAAGACATTTTTCTCTTATTTTCTGTGGCTCCACCCACTTCCCAAGGAGGTACACCACTGTATCCTGGGTTTGGAGCACTCTTGAGATACAGTCACATATTGAGTGTTAGGAGCCACTCCAAGCATGAACTGCACTTGATCCCTCCCACCTGAGGAGATCATCCATGCTGACACTCTTGGCTCCATGCGAGCCTCCACTCCTGACAGCCCAGCAACAAACAGCAAACCCAGATCTGCAGCATGCCAAGTCAGATTCTCAGTGTGCAGCACCATGGTGACTGCTGTTTTTTTTTTTTTTACATCCACCTACCAGGTCTTCCACAACAGTCTGGGCTGCCATGGTTTCACCTTTTTTCCAGCCAGGATGTAGCTTTGCTTCCATATACTAGCCCCTCGGCCAGCTCTTTTTTTTTATTTATCATTTTGGTAAAAAAAAAAAGGTAACTGACCACTTTTGACTATTGTTTTCAAGCCACTGCTGGCTTTAGGACATTTGGGAGTGTTACATGGCTAGAGTTACTAGTAGGAACCACAGAGGTAATTTTTTATTACCTAAGACAGACTCAAATTGCAAGCAACATCTCTCCTAGAAAGCACTTCTGTTTTTCTCTTTCATCTTCCTTGAAACATCTCTTTACACATGACAGCCACACCATACTTTCTACTCAGTTCTATGAGTTAAAAACTAATCTACAGTATGTTGGCAACATTTTTCTTTTTACTCGTGTCTATTACAGCACACATTTCCTCAGCCACTGTGGGTTATGGCCAGGCCCAAATGTTGCAAGCTTGCCCCAGTAGTGCTTTGCACAACATTATTGACATTTGGGCCTGCCAGCAAAATGCAAAAGCTGAGATTTTTTTTGCACAATATTGTACATATACTGTAGAAAGATTAATGTTCCTGTACCAAGACAGACTGAGGCTGATGACTTGGTGGTAGGGTAGGCCATCAATAAACAAGACAGGAGTAGTATGAATAAGATGGAAGTAACATGACTGTGTGCCCCCCAAATATTGATCTTGTGTTCTGTTTTTAATAAAATGGTGTCACAAAATGCAACCTACCCACTAACAATGTGAATAGGATCACAGGCACTCTTAGAGGAGGGTTACGGAAAGGCAAACATGGCTGCACACCTGAAGACAAATTTATTGAGATAAGAACAGTGGGACACAATGGGGGTTAGGGTGTGTGGATGGTTGTCTGGTAGGGTTGAAGGATAGGTGCAGTGGTGACCTAGTGGTTAAGTGAACAAAGCTGAGAACCAGTGGAATCAGGATTGAATCTGACCACTGTCACTTAATTACTGTATGACACTGTGCAAATTCAATGATCTCCATGTCCTTCCCACAGCTGTGACTTGTTCACTGTGTGACCTTCAACAAATCACTTTATCTCTCTGTGCATAAACACTGTATAATATTTCTAATCTACCTTAGTGATGTTTGAATCCTCTTGTCTGCTGAAAAGGTACAGTAGCAACATTCTTTCCATCCATTTCCTGGATTCTAAAGTGCTTTGGGATACATTTTGTTTCAAATGCTGCATCCAACGTATTTATTTCCTTTCCTTTATCTGTAAAGTGGGGGAAGGGTCAGTGTGAATGGGTCTTGGTCCCAGGGCCTCACACTCCAATCTGAATCTCAGAACCTGTAAACATCCTACACCCAAAGGCATGTTTATGTTTGAAAAAAATGATTACCCAAAAGAGGTGGTGGCTAAATATAACACAGAGGTAATCAAATGGATAATTTATTTTATGTCTACAGCCAACCCTGCTAGGATAGTGTACCAGCAACCAATGTCCACCCTTTATGGGAGTATGGCACCCAGTCCATCAGATTCATTCAGCTCATAGTCCCATGTCCCAGACAGTAACAGTGTAGAATTACAAGGCCTATATGCACTGCCCCTGCACTATTTGGCAGGGCACTAAAACTGGAATTTTAGCCATCTTATGCTGCAAATCTTTGGGTAACAAAGAAAAGGTGTACCCTGATAAATCTTTGGTAACAAAGAAAGGGTGTACCCTGATCCATGGAACTTTAAAATACTTGATGCTATTCAAGATATTACACAGTACCAACCATGTTTGCAAGGCAGGAATGCAGTAGGTGTTTGATGATGTCATTTCTACCATCCAATATGTTCAAAATACAAAAACTGGTAACAAATTCTTAAGTGTGAGTGTGTGATTAGTAGTTTTCTGATCCCAAAGGGTATCTAAATGTTTTGAGTCTGCTAGATCCAGAAACAGAATTCAGATTGTGTACCTTGGCTGAAACTAAAACCAAGGATGGGTGAAGAGGACATGAACAAGGGCAGTGGAAATTTTCCAATCCAGCCTGAAAGGTGTTTTTGCCAATCTACCACAAAATTACTTACAGCCTTGAGTTGCATCATTCCACCAGTACTGGTCATGAAATAGGGTCGAAAAAGGCCATGTTAAAAATCTAGGGTCAAAATATGCAAAAATGACAAAAGTTATGCATCAAATTTCAAACCCCCTTTGAAATACATTTACCCGCACTTACCTTAGTTTCTCATATTGTGGTTGGTGGTTCCATCAGCAAGACTTGTCTTCAACTGGAGAGTGGATCTTTGACCTGGGACCTGTTTAGGTGAATGAGAGTGTGTGGGGTGTGTGTGGGAGTGTTGGGTGGTGGGTGCTCAGTGGGTGGTCGGGGTGGAGTGTGGTTGGATTGGTGAGGGACCATTTTCCTTTTTTCATGTGTGAAGCAAAATACTTTGAGGGATGGCAAACCCTAAAACCACATTTTCCTACTTTTGTTACTTTACTCTGAACCCTAAATGTTGCATTAATGCAGTTCTTTGCAAAGAATTTCTGTACTTTTTGAGAGCGTATAATTGTATCCTTGTTTGCTTTTCGCAGCAAAATACATGTATGCATCTATGGAGAGAGATGGGAGTGCAGGGCCCAGAAACAAATCAGGAGTGCAGTCTTCCTTGGGGTTGTCAACCCTAAAGCTGACCCAAGAAAGCAAGCTCAGATCTGATGGACTCAGGTGGGTATGTTTCAGGAGCGTATAGAATTGGGTGAGCAGTAGTGTTAACTTTAAATTATAAAACCTGTAAAACAAAAAATGTGTAACTTAATGTCTGGATGTGGGACTGCATTCAATAATTTGTAGTAAGGAATAGATGCCCAGAAAGTTATGTCCTGATAATATATGTGGACAACCTTATTATGGAGTACACATTTATTGATCCAGCTCATCTAAAACAAGCTGATCAGTCCTGGCAAAAATAGAATACAGCAGCATGCAGAATATGTAGTACATTGGAACCCTTCTCTCAGGACTTGGATTTGAATGTTTAGCTGGCCACATCCAAGTGGCACTGATTGATAGGAATGATGTGACATTCTTGCCACCCCAGCAGTGAGTAATTCTGGATAACCAGTGAAACACTGCCACAACACAAGTGGCAGCATTGGAGGTGGAAAATATAGGTAGATGAGCAGCTTTATGGTAAGTTAAGGACATAGGCTGATATGAGCATCAACTTTGCTCCACCTTTACTGTAGGTGCATTAGTATGTGCTTACACCACAACTTTTGACACACAAGATTAGTAAGTTACTAACAACTCACTTAACCTTCCATTGCTCCAGTTCACCCAGCTACTGAAATGGGTAGAAACAAGGCCCCAATGAACACCATAAGTCACATCTCAGCTGGTCTATCTTATACATAAAAAAACTCTACTGCACTGCTGTCCTGCAGTAGGCTGACCACTGATTTAAGAAGGTGGACACCAGTGTTAACCATGGTGAGGTGCTTTAGGAAAGAGAGGGCAGACATTCACATCTTCATTTTTGCTGTTTTTTATGGGGGTACTGCCCCATCCTACACAAGATATGCAGTTTGGCAGTGAAAGACAGGATTATAATGAAATAATTATTTCAGGGATTAGATTTGTTACAACAAAAGAAATGCAAACGTTAAGTCTCCTGAGCTTATATGGCTCATATTTAAAAGGACATATCCCTTACAGTTATTTTTGCCTCTGTCGTGCACCAACTAAAACTTCTCCCCTCTCCCCGTGCTCTTGCCAGACACCTGCCTGAACTCTTCCTAACCCTTCACCTACAATTCTACCCTCCACATACTTTTACTTCCCTGCTAACCACGTGGTGTTGGTTGTTTCCTGTGTAGTATAATCATTCTGTTTCACCATTCCTCTCAAGTCTAGGTCAGTCTCCACTCATTGAGACACTAAGCATCTTTTGATTCTGTCCAATTGCACAGGTCATTTGTATGCTGATTTGTTTGTATTCTGTTATATGAAAGATCTTGCTTTCTTGTTTGTTCTGCACTCTGCTATTTAATTTTATCATCGTTGCCATTGTAACCACATCATCTGACTTGCTGTAATCTTAGTAATTGTGTTCTACCCTTCCCCCTTCCACTGGCCACTCCTGGAAATGAGCCTTAGGTCAGTGTGCCTCTCCTAGCAACCAATTTTTAAAAACATGCATAAATAAATAACTAAATAACTAACTAAATACATAAATTCATAAAAAGATGAATGAATGAATGAATATCAGTAAATCAAACAGTACTGGGTGTAAAAGCCGATTCATTGAAATGCTGGTATGAAATTGATTGAAGAGCTGCATGCAGGTTGTAAACAGTGCTGCAATCTTATCTGTGTGTGTATGTGTGTGTGTGTTTATGGGGAAGGGAAAATCATGTCTCTAGCACTTTTCTGTCAAGCAAGTGCAAGTGAGAAGAACAGCCTGGCAAAGAGGCAGGGAAGATAATTAAGCAGTAAACCACTCCAGGGTGTGGGTTGTGCTGGGATTTACCCATGCCTGGTGTGGTTTGGTCACAAGACTGCAGGCCAAGTGAGTACACCTCATAGAAATGGATAAATCCCAGCAAAACTCACACCCTGCAGTGGTTTACTGAGATTACACAATGGCCCCTTTCACTTCTTGTAACAAAAAAAAAAAATTAAAGAAGAATACAGTTGTTTGCTACTTTAAATTATTTTTATTTTATTTACTGTTGTGCCATAAAAAAATGTTCAATGTAAGGTAGAATAATGCACCCCTGGCACAATTGAGAGTGTGATGTTTACAGCAAGAGAGAATTATGTGATGTTTGATTTAGATAGACCCTGTAAGTCCTGATATTTCTTTTTTGGTAAAGACAGAGCATGTGAGTTGCAACTAGCTGTGACATTGACTGCATGATAAAGAATGGTGCGAGCACTAAGGGGCTGCCATTATTTAGCATGTGGTTCCAGGTGACTAGGCTTTGCAGATGGGAAGAAGAAATTGTTGGAATCTGTTGGTATTTCTTTTAAGTGATTGAGACTCTGGCATTCTTCGTGGAGGATACCGGGACATTTATAAACGGGCAATTTGTGTACTCCAGGTGGCAGCTAGCGATATTGTCAGCAATGCAGGATGGACAGGGTGTGACCAGTCTTGAAGGACAGACCAGTAAAAAAAATGCTTTTCTGTATTGTAACATAAAGTGGATTTGGGCTTGAGGTTGACAGTTATGAAGATCGGTAGCTGCGGTCATGATAACATTAGGAAGGCTGACAGGACGTGTTCTACCTGATGTACAAAGTAGTATCTTTTGTAAGTTTTGCTGGGTACTGTAGCAATTATGAGTTGGGGAACACTGGTGGCTCAGTGGGGAGTCAGTGAGCTGTTGAAATCGCAGGGATGGAGCTGACCCTGTGGAGCTGCATTTTGAAGAACTGTGGAGATTGTAGTGATGTAGCTGACACTGTGGTGAGGTAGTGATTTTTTGTGTTGTGCAGTGATCAGCTGAGATGGCTGAAACTTTACCAGTGAGTTATGTTGGGATTTACCTATGGGTAAAGACTCCAGCAGACCAATCAGGTTAGTGGATTTAGAGACCCCATTATTTAATATAACCACAGCTGTTCTTGCATCACATTTATCATCACTTTATTTATTAGTCTTAAGCCACAAAGTATGATTTATTTATTCAAAAGAATTGCCCTGCAGAGGCACTTTGAGTTGTACATCTGGTTTTCAGGTACTACTTCCTGAGATAAGGTGACAACTGAATACAAAGGATGGACGACATCATAAAGAATAACAGTAATATTGTTCTATTATATTATTAGCAAAGCAATAGCAGTCCACTGCTGAAAGCAAATGGATCAAATCTGGTCATAGCCTAGGAGGTGTTTATGAGTGTTGTTTGCTATGTACTTTTAGAATCAGGGGTCCTACAGCAGTTCAATACTTAGCATTGAGATAAGTTTGTCTTTTAGCTCGGCTTTACTCAAACACTGATGTCCCTTATTCACCATCTTTTGGTTATGGCATTCAATAACTCAGATTTAAAATGGCCAAGTGCAGTATCCCCCAAAGGAAAAAAAAACTCCAAACCAGAAATAAAATCACCTCAGAATGTCTAATTCAAATGTAACTGTTCCATGGGGTGTGCCCTCCCAAATGTGTGGGAGCTGCTGTCCTACTGCAAACACTATGTGCATTAAAACCCCTTATGGTTTATTGATGCTTTTCTATGAAAATGAACATTGGTTGAGCAGTACAAATCAATAAATGAATGCATCATTCATAACAATCAGCGCCTCCTACTTATACCTTGGTACTGCACTGCATCGTTCAACTCCTTTCATAAACACATATAGTAAAAATGATACTCATTCCAGTGATTTAAGGTTAGTCAGTACTGGTGGTGCTACTGCAAATGGAGCCTCAGAAATTAGGGCAGTGAGCGTCACAATAAAAAAAAGGCATGTTCAGTATATCAGTCAATAGGCCTGTTATTATACTATGGGATATTAACATAGAACATAGAAACATAGACTTTGACAGCAGATAAGGACCACTTGGCCCACCCAGTCTGCCCATTTCCCTACCTACTGGATAAGCTACAGAGTCTAGTTAACCAACAGCCTACTTCCTGCCACCCCCACTACAATTGCCTTGTGTCTGTCCCATGCATGTTTGAATTCCCCCACTGTTTTAGCCCCAACAACCTCCCCAGGAAGGCAGTTCCACGCATCTACCACTCTCTCCGTGAAAAAAGATTTCCTCATATTACCCCTGAGCCGTCCCCACCTATCTTTAAATTGTGTCCTCTTGGTCTTACACATCTCTTTTTCTGAAAGATGCTACCCTCCTGGACTTTGTTGATTCCCTTGAGGTACTTGAACATTTCTATCATGTCCCCCCGTCCCTCCTTTCATCAAGAGTATACATATTAAGCTCTCTCAGTCTCTCTTCATATGGTTTCTGATGCAGACCCTGCACCATTTTAGTTGCCCTCCTCTGGACTGCTTCCATCCTGTCTATGTCCTTGCATAGGTGAGGTCTCTAAAACTGCACACAGTACTCCAGATGGGATCTCACCAACTGTCTGTACAGAGGGATAACCACTTCCCTTTTTCTACTTGTGATGCCCCTTCCTATGCATCCCAGTATCCCCCTGGCTCTCCTCACTGACTTCCCACATTGCTTACCCACCTTTAGATCATCTGATATGACTACCCCCAAGTCCTGTTCTATTTTTGTTGTTGTTAGTACCTCCCCTGCTATTGTGTACTCTTCTCCTGGGTTTTTGTTTCCCAGGTGCATTACTTTGCACTTCTTTGCATTGAATCTAAGTTGCCATATGTCTGACCATTCCTCCAACCTTGCCAAGTCACTTCTCATCCTTTCTACCCCACCTTGTGTATCAACTCTGTTACAGATCTTTGTATCATTGCAAAGAGGCATACCTTTCCCTCCAGACCCTCTGCAATGTCACCTATAAAGATGTTAAAGAGGACTGGACCCAGTACTGAGCCCTGAGGTACTCCACTAGTGACCCCCCTTCTTCGGAATGTGTGCCACTCACTAGTACCTTCTGTGTCCTGTTGTGCAGTCAGTTTGCAACCCAGACTACCACCATGGGACCCACTCCCAAGCTAGCTAACTTGATTATTAATCTTTTGTGCGGGACTGTGTCAAATGCCTTGCTAAATTCTAGGTAGGCCATATCCACAGCCCCTCCCTGGTCTATTACTTTGGTCACCCAGTCAAAGAAATCTATTAGATTCATCTGACATGACCTTCCTGCTGTAAATCCATGCTGCTTTGGGTCCTGTGCCCCTCTGGCCTCTAGGTACTCAACAATTCTTTCTTTCAGAAGTGATTCCATCATTTTCCCTACCACTGAGGTCAAACTTACAGGTCTGTAGTTTCCTGCTTCTGCCTTGCTCCCACTTTTGTGAAGCGGGATCACATCTGCCCTCCTCCAGTCCTCAGGTACCACCCCATCCTCCCATGATTTGTTAAAAAGTGTGGTCAGTGATGTCACTAGGTCCTCCCTTAGTTCTTTTAGGATTCTGGGGTGAATTCCATCAGGCCCCATTGCTTTGTCCACCTTGAGTTTTATGAGTTCTTTCAGGACTCTTTCTTCTGTAAATGGACTGGTGTCAACCCCCCTACCCAGAGTGCTTCTATTGTCTGGTTTAGGTAACTCCTCCTCATCTTCTTTTGTGAATACTGAGCAAAAGTATTCATTCAGTATCTCTGCCTTTTCACTGTCTCCTCTGCCCACCTCCCTCTCCCTTATTAATCTTCACTATTCCTCCCTTAACCTTTCTATGCTCCTAATGTACCTATAAAGGTTTTATCCCCTTCTTAACTGACTTGGTTATTTTCCTCAGTTTGGGCTTTGCTATTCTGACTGCCTTCCCACTTCTTTCTGCTTTAATTGATACAGTTCCTGCCGTGCTCCTTCTGTGATGCCTTATACTTTTTGAATGCAGCCTTTTCTCATAACCTTCCTGCCACCTCTTTTGAAAACCATAGTGGTTTTTTACTCCACTTTGTTTTCTTTATCTGTTTCACACAAAGGCTTGTTGCCTCTATGATGGCAGTTTTGATTTTTCTCCATTGTTCTTCCACCCCTCCTTTTGCCCATTTGCTAGTGTATTCCTCAGGTATTCACCCATTTTGCCAAAGTCAGCCCTTCTAAAGTCCAGTATGCTTGTTTTTGTATGGCTTGTCTCCATGGTTGTGCTTATTGTGAAGCACACTGTGCAGTGATTGCTTGTTCCCAGATGTCTAACAACTTCTAAATTTGTGATCCTCTCTCCATTTGAGAGTACCAGGTCTAGTATAGCTTCCTCCCGAGTGGGTTCCAACACTAGCTGTCTAAGGCCTGCCCCCTGCAGGGCATCGAGAATGACCCTGCTCTTGGATGTGGCTGCAGTACATGTCATCCAGTTAACATCTGGCATATTCAGGTCCCCCATTAACAGTATTTCCACTTTTTCAGCCATTTTGAGAATGTCCTCTATCATTTTCTTGTCCATTTCCTCTCCTTGAGATGTGGGTCTTTATACAACCCCTGTGCAGATTGTGATGCTGTTCCCTGTCTCCAAGGTGACCCAGAGTGCCTCTTGTCCTCCCCCTTTACTTTTTAGTTCTGTAGCTTTGATCCCTTCCCTTATGTATAGAGCTACTCCACCTCCTTTTTTCCCCTCCCTGTCCCTTCTGTAGACTGTGTACCCAGATATGTTGACATCCCAGTCATAGTTCCCCGTGTACCATGTTTCTGTGACTGCCACACTATCCAAGTGTTCATCTTCCATCAAGGCTACTAGCTCAGGAAGCTTGTTTCCCAGACTACGGGCATTTGTACTCATTGCCCTCCATTTATTGTTGGCTTTATCCTTTTTTCCCCCATGCCTGCTCTTTTTGCCCTTGTCTATTTTTCCATTTACCCCGTTCTGCCCTCTGTTGAGCACTGTACCTCAGTGTTTACCTTACTACACGTCATGTTTTGTTGGGGGAGGCTTGAAATTTCCTGCCTTTTATTAGCACCTCCCTTCATAGCTAGTTTAAAAGCTTGCCAAGGAAGCATTTAAACCTGTCACTTAGGATCTTGGTTCCCTTCATGGACAGATGCAGACCATCATGCCAGTATAAACCTTCATCTCTCCAGGTGTACCCTAGTCCCCAATGAAATAAAGCTCTGTGCTCTGCACCAGTTTTGCAACCATTCATTAAACTGCATGATGTGGTACCCTAGCCTCACCCTGCCATGGACTGGCAGCACCTCTGAGAAGGTAACTGTGCTTGCTACCTCTCTGAGGCTCCTCCCCCAACTCCACAATTTCATCCTGCACTGCACTGATCCCATGCCTAACTAGGTCATTTGTCCCAAGGTGGACAATGATATCTAGTTCCCTCTCCTGTGATGCTGCTTCTGCAATCCTGAGGATTCACTTCTTGTCCCTCCAAGTTATGGCACCAGGCAGGCACCTTACTTCCCTCTCTTCTCCCTTCCCCAGGTCTACTCCTCTAACAATTGAGTCCCCTATCAGAAGCTGTTTCCTTCCCCTGTGGTGTTCCTTGCCACCCTTCTGTGGGTCTCCCTTGTGGGTGTCCTCAGCATTCTTCTTGGTCTCCACTGAGGGTGCCATCATAGAGGAACCTTGCTCTGCCAGACTGGCATATGGTTTGTGTAGAGGTACAACTAGGGGGCTTCATCTCTGTTCTACCACCTGTACCCTCCCAGAACCCACTGTGGTCCACCTGCTCTTCATACTTGGCAACCTCTGTGGCAGTGGTGCTCTTTGGGTGGGGGAGGCCTCCTTAGTCCTTGCCAGTTTACCCTGGAGGTGGGCTCCCTCCTCCCTCAGAGCTGACAGCTGCCTGCAAATAGGACAGCAATGCAGTTTCCAGAAGGTCTCCTGGAAAACTGCTGTCCCACAGCCAGTGCATTGCACCACTCCCACATGTCCCTCTCCTTTATAATATACAATATGTAATATATATATGTATATATATATATATATATATATATATATATATATATATATTCTTCCTTTGTGTGGTGTGTTCTTACCCTTTATGCACTGTGCTGGGTTATTAAGAATATGACAGTTCTGCCCCAAGACCTGTTGAGGAAGTGATGTCAGAACCTTGGCTATAAAGGAAACATCATGCCTGGGGGGTGGAGTGTGGGGAAGGGTGGGTGGGTAGTCCACAACCACTGGTGACTGTTAGAAACAATCAAATACACCACTGCTCCACCACCCTGGTGAGTACTGCCCTTTATAGTAATTCAGCTAATCTCCAGTAACTGATTTGTTAACTATTTAAAAATAATTTGATGCAAACTGTTACAGAATACTAGTAGATAGTCCAGTTAGCCACAAAGGAAAATCAAATATGCAGTTATTTCAACCCTTCTGAAGTTGCTCACAAGATAAGTAGTTTTGAAACCCCCCTTCCTGATTTAAAAATGAAATTAAACACAAAGCAATAACAATGTCAGACTATAAAGTAATGAAAACTTCCCTCAGATGTAAGTAAGATAGATCAGTTGCAGATTTCTAATCCAATATAGTATATCCCATGCAGCTTCTCAGTTGTCTCAAAGCACAGCCTGTTACACCACTTGAAGAGATGGGCTTCTGTCTGAAACAGGATCACACCAGTAGTTTATAGTAATTGATCAATGCTAGAATAGTCATCCACCCAAAACAATTGGCTATGATGCAAGGTCTCCCTGACTAGTGAAGACAATTTTCACCACCTGAGGCTGTGTCTGGCATCAAATTACAAACTGCAGCCTTTGCTATTCAAAGTACACAGCTACTACCAGTAAGTTATTTCCAACTATTTTATTTCCAACTATATTAATGTAAACTGTCAGAATACTAGCAGACAGTCCAGATAGCCACAAAGGAAAATCAAATATGCAGTTATTTCAACCCTTCTGAAGTTACTCACAAGATAAGTAGTTTTGAAAACCCCCTTCCTGATTTAAAAATGAAATTAAACACAAAGCAATCCCAACGTAAGACTGTAAAGTAAGGAAAACTTCCCTCAGATGTAAGTAAGAGAGATCAGTTGCAGATTTCTAATCCAATATAGTATATCCCATGCAGCTTCTCAGTTGTTTCAAAGCACAGACTGTTACACCACTTGAAGAGATGAGCTATTGATGAATGAGTACAAAATACTTCCATATGTCTTGCACAAGCTATGTTTTTGCACTTTTATAGCAACTGACATAAACAGTAAACATACACAATCATGAAATTTCCAAAACATGAAAGCTTGGTGTCTACCTACCAAGTATGGGCACTACAAAAATGTCAGCTTGTTGGGTGCATGGGTTGGGGGGGGCAGAACAAGTATCCAAACTCTGGAATAAGCCACACAGAATAATGTGAACAGGTGCTGTTGAGGTATTGTGAGAAAGAACACAAATGAGATGGGGTAGATTATATAGTCCATATTTTGTTTAGGGCAAAGAATATGACCATCACTTCTAATCCAGAGATTATTGGATGCAGCTATCTTTTAATGAATCCCAAGCTATTGATGTTTTCTATATCAAATCAAAAGCAAAAAAACATGAAGAAGAAAAAACAAAAAGGTTAAGGGTTTGGAAACTGTGTTGGGCAATCACGGTGGGGGGAGGGGGGCACCCTGGATAAAGTAATTCAAAGACTCTGTAACTCATTCTTATGGACCAATTATTGATTGGAGTCTCTTTCTTGATGGACTAATGCTGATTCAGAAACATAAGATAGATGAGCTGTAAAAGGCCTTAGCTGGGCATTGGAACTTTTGAAGTTAAGGGACTGGAGACAGCTTTAAAGAGCCACTGATGCCAAAAGTGCTACATTGCAGAATCTGAATAAGCAAACCCCCAATAAATCTCATACCAAAAACTAGGTTTCTGCATTACTTCATTTTAAAGTTATTAGCCATTTTGTAACCCTGATTCTACTACCTGTACAAAAAAAAGTCATGTTTCAGTGAAGAGCTGCTGCTGATGTCATCTAGGGACCTCACAATCTAGTATTCCCTGTTGGCAAGCTTATATGACCTGTGTCTCCAAAGTTGTAGAGATCACATGCAATGGTTTCACATGTAAAACAAGCAGCACCGTTCAAAAAAAAACAACATTGTTTTAAAAACTGTATGAGTTTCAGACTTTGTAACAAAGGTCATTCCACAATAGAACCATACTCATTAGTGGCTTAATGTGCTTATAACATGGCAAGTGCAGAAACAGGGACTTCAGCTTTATAAGAGATTTTAACATGACATCCTATTTTAGCAAGTACAATAAAACAGAGATATAGACACATACAGAGTGGTATCATCTCTGTTATTCTGCTGTGTTTGCTGTTTGAGATTTGGTAACATTGCATTATGGGAAACGCATATATTAAAGTGCACTGGAGAATTCAGCTCTGGTAGCTGTTCCTGCAATTCCCTTGGCAGGCCAACAGATGGCTGTGAAACAATGCTACAGCCATATTTAGATCAATTTCCAAATGTACTGAATTGAGCCACCCGGGGGGGGGGGACTCTCATACACCAAATAAAAAGCAAAACAGCCCACATATTTTGCTGACAGGTGCTGCCTGTTTTACTCATGAAAACCATTGTGCATGATCTTTACAACTTTTGAGAAACAGATACTATAAGCTTGCTGTCAGAGAATACTAGACTGTGAGGTCCCTAGATGACCTTAACAGCATTAGTTCACTGATAAAGACTTTCTTTTTTTGAACAGATAGTGAAATCAGAGTTACATAACGACTAATAACTTTACAATGAAGTAAAACAGACATCTAGTTTCTGGTATGGGATTTACTGGGGGTATGCTTATTCTAATTCTGCAATGTAGTTCTTTTGGCCAGATGGTGTCAGTTGCTATTTAAGTTCAATATACGTACAGTCCTCAACTTAAAAGTCACTATTACCGTATTCATACTTAGGTGAATATGCTATACATATCATTTTAATCATATGAACATATGCTTTCATTATGGAATGATAGTTACAGTACTTAAAGTAAATGATGAAGGTTCCCCAAATGCCTTTGACATATAGTATGCCATTGCCAGACATGCTTCTGATGTTGAAGCTGTAATTTGTTTTGTAAAGAAATCTGTCATAGTCATTTTTTTATGTTTTATTAGCATTTTGTGCTCCAGTTTCTGTGTGTGGCCACACCCCCAGAATGATGTCATGCCAGGGAGCTGTCAATGTTTTACATGAAGCAACAAAGAATTCTGGGTAATGTATAATGTTGACTTAAATATGCCTTACTCAAAAGTACAGTCCCATATGTTGGTAGTGGTGAGCACTAATATGTCAATGTACATAGTAAGGCATTGTGGGTAAAATAAGAACCCTGTTCCAGTTCTCTTACTGTGAGATACTGTCCCATATTTCTGTAGTGGTGTCAACAATATAAGCTTTCGTATGTTTATTTACACAACAAATCATTGTGCATACCGTATCTAGCAACACGACTTCTATACTGAGATATAGTCTACTATTTCTTCAGTGAGAACATAAATATCATACCCTGTATACTAATTTATGGCTCTATGATGCCGGTTCGACAAGAAACATGTCAACCAGCAACACAAGCGCCAGGCTCCATGTATCAACCAACGATTTTGATCGACATGGAGCCGCACACATTGATGTATTGTGGAAGAGTAAGAACCCCCACACACACATTTATTTGTTTCATGAGTTCCCTTATAGGAATGATAATGATCCTCCGATGTACATCTGTTTATGTGTCCATGTCATTAGTGAATTAAATGTGTGTTCGTTGGGCTGGCCACCCATTTTTTTATAACTGTATGTTTGTCCCCTGTCTGTTACTGTGAATCTTTCCCTTCTGTACATTGAGATTTCATTATCATCTCTGTAATAAAGGAAACATAGCGGTAAGATACTAACATTAGGATTAAAATAATATTTTGCCACATTGAGAATTAAAGCCCTTTTTATTTTAAAAGATTAGTTTCTGCAGAAACATTTTTTGTCTTTCCCCTTACAGTATAGAACTGGGCTTCAGTATTTTATATTGGTACTTGTAAGCAGTATCCCCTATTTTGTTTTCCCCTTCCTTTCTTTGGTGCTAGTTGTAGAAAGACATAAATTCCTAAAAAATGTAAACCGAAGATAGGCATAAAACAAGTTTAATGAAGTCCAGTTATTAGGGTTTTAAACCCTGTTAAAGAGCCTATGCTTTAAACCCTTTACAGTTCCCTTTTTAATTGTATGCCAAGTTAAAGTGGAATATAGGCAATGCATTTAATTCATATATTCCCCTGGAGTTGTTTCTCCTTGGAGCACTTGAGAAAATCACTGCTTTTCTTTTGAATTTGTAGGCAAAACCTTCACGTTAAAACAAGCAGTTTGAATGTAAACTGAGTTAAAATCACCCCTGCATACCTGAAGATTGAAATTTAGGAGTTATAACCTTCATAGGGACAGCTTGAAGAAACGAGGAAGTTTGTAGGGAGAAGCTGGTGTACTGTGGTGTTCCTCTGCCTCCCTATGCATTCAACAAGCTCCTTAGGGACTGGCTGGCCTTTCTGTAGCTAGTTTTATGGGCTGACTTAAAGGGGCGGTACATGTTTTTGCTGCTTAAGCTCTAAAATCATTAAAAGGAACTGTTTATTGTTTAACAACTCTAGAAAAAGCTTTTATACATTAATGGAAAGATTGTAATGTAAATAAAATAAAACATGCTGTATTTAAAAGATTTTTGAACCAGAAGGCATTGTTCACTTGGGAGCTTAAGCAACAAGTTGGTAGAAAAGAGGCCAGGAGTTATATTTTGTTTTAAACTGAAATATTTGAATAGTTGTAAGTGAAATTAGTTCTATGTGTTAAAAATTATTACCTTGAATTTGAACTGATACTTGGGCTGTGATATTGTAGGTTTGGGGATAGATGTTTGGCAGGGAAAATTAGAAGGTAATTTAAATGTGTTGTTTGCCTGGTGTTTGGAGGAGGGACATTAGCTGCAATTAACTTGTCTTTAAACAGGAATTACTGTGGCTTTCATTGTTCACTTGGGAGCTTAAGCAACAGGTTGGTAGAAAAGAGGCCAGGAGTTATATTTTGTTTTAAACTGAAATATTTGAATAGTTGTAAGTGAAATTAGTTCTATGTGTTAAAAATTATTACCTTGAATTTGAACTGATACTTGGGCTGTGATATTGTAGGTCTGGGGATAGATGTTTGGCAGGGAAAATTAGAAGGTAATTTAAATGTGTTGTTTGCCTGGTGTTTCTTAAATACTGAAAAGCCACTGGGGGTTGGGATTGAAGGGCTGAGTATTTCTGTTTGGGACTGAAATTTGAAGCAACAGGAGTTTAGTGGGCCTGTGACATCATCACGGTACCTGGTGTCTGCTTACACACACTGTTAGTGGGACTGAGCACACACTGGACTGTATGTGTTTGTGAGACTTAGGAACTTTGTTGGTGGGATTGAAATTGGGTTTGTAAATAACTACAGTCAGTATAGAGAAACTGTACTCAGGGAAAGGGACTGAGAAAGGAGTGTGCTATTATAAACAGAGGGGATAATCAAGGTATTATATTCCACCATGGCAGGCATCTTCGGAAGGGTTGTAGGCTGCACAGGCTGTGGGATGGCAATAATTCTAAATTGGGCCTGAGAGAGGAGGCTGCCCACTCTGTAGACAGCTATCTTGTATCAGGAGTGAGGTATATTGGTTAAGGAGTAAGCTGTAGGAGCTGGGGGGTGTTCAAGGATAAGGGGTGTGGATATTGGCAGCAGAAGGGTGGGGCTGAGGGGAGGCTGGGGCAACGCTCTGAAATTACAGGACATTATGCTACAGCAAGCAGAAGGGGGGATATTAGGGACAGAGGACCCTTAGATAGGGAAGTTGATGCTAAGGGGAAAGCGTACAGGGTGAAAATTCTGAATTCAAGGAGACTGGAGGGGGAAGAGTCAGGAGGGGCTGTTGTGCGGAAGCCTAAAACAGCAGACTGTGGGAAGGGAGCTCCTAAGGTGAACAGTGCAAGAGGAAGAAGAGGGTCAGTTTAGAGATGCAGTCAGGAAACTTGGGTTACTTGATGGAGGCTGACATAGAGTGTCACAATAAATTTGAGATACTAAGCATCCTAGAGGGGAGGAAGGGTTGGTGGAAATGAGGAAACTTATACAGAGGCTGG
Source organism: Neoceratodus forsteri (assembly GCA_016271365.2). NCBI lineage: Eukaryota > Metazoa > Chordata > Ceratodontiformes > Ceratodontidae > Neoceratodus > Neoceratodus forsteri. The sequence continues at coordinate 14,443,083 of CM057453.1, read as the reverse complement.
GGGGAGGGAGTCAGATACCCATAGGGCATCACAGAACAGCTATGGAAAGGATAGACATAGTCCCAGAGGGAGAAGGGGAAACATATATGTTAAGCAAATGGGGGAGATGCAACATATTCCAGACATGAGGGAGGAGATCATGATTGGAGAGAAACTGGGAGACAAGGAGGTGGGAGAGGAGCCCCCCTTCAGCAGGAAGGTCAGTACCAAGGATGGGGCCCTAGCTAAAGGGGACCCACAGAGAGCCTCTGGAGACAGGGGTACTATTACAAGGGGGGGATGGGGTGCGGGGAAGGGGAAACCATCAGGGCCAGGATAAATGGTTCAGATAAGAGAGGGTTAAAGGGGACACCTATTCAGAAGGGGTTTGAGTTAAGTGGGCAAAATAGCAAGGGAGGCAGAAAGGGAGGGTGACAAGGGGTCTCTAATAAGGCAGGAAGACCCATGAAATTGCGATCATGAATAAAGAGTGGGGAGAGGCTGAGAGGTCATAGTGGAGGTAACCATAAGGATGATGGCGGTGTTAAGGTTCTGTTACTGGGAGACTCGATGATTAAGGTATCCATTGGAGGGACAGGGGATGGATGCCATAGCCAGGTGAAGGTAGTGAGTATCTCTGGGCTGACAGTGCACAGAGCAAAGTTCATGGTGTATGAAATGGTTAGGGATTGTGGAGGGAAACCGGATTTCCTGGTGCATTTGGGAACTAATGATCTAGAGGAAATAGCATTATGGAAATCAAGCAAGGTTCCAAGAACTTGCCAGAGTCTGTCGGGATAATGGATGCAACATTTCCTTTCAGAGATATTGCCAGTACTAAAGGCCTCAGTGGAGAAAAAATGAAGCTACTACAGAGGTTAATAAATGGCTCAGGAAGTGGGGTGAAGAGAATGGGTTGGGGTGTTAAGGAACTGGAATGGAGTTTGGGAGGATAAGGGACTATATGCCAAGGACAGGTTTCATCTTGCCCCATTAGGGAAGGAATCCTTAAACAGGGGATGGCTGACTACATACAAGAAAGTGGGGTTTAAACTTGTAGGGGGAAGGGATAGGAGGGCTGGACAGAAGCCCTCCCTCCAGATGAGGGGAGTAGCCTTCAAGCCCAAGGGGAGGGGGAAACAGACTGGAGGTGGAGGTTTCAGGAGGAGCAGGGGAGGATGGAAGTATAAAGGAATATGGGTGGGGTTCAACAAAAAGGATCAGGGATAAGGGGTTGGGGTTAGTGTTAGTAAATGCCAGGAGCTTGGGAAACAAGTTGCCAGAGTTCCAGGCCATGCTGTTCGAGGGGGGAGTGGATGTGGCGGCAGTCACGGAAACGTGGGCCAACAAAAACCATGACTGGGACCTAAATGTACAGGGGTACACTATGCTTAGGAAGGATAGAAAGGAGGGCAGAGGGGGTGGAGTGGCTATGTTGATTAGAGATGACATAGAAATTGCTATGGTAGAAGAGGCAGAGAGAAACGTGGAGGCCTTATGGGTCACCTTCCGATCCCCAGCAGGAGATAAGGTCAAGCTGGGAGTAGCATATAGGCCCCCCCGGGATGAGTGATGTTCTAGAGGATGGTTTGCTGGACAACATCATTGCCCAGTGTGGTCCAAAAGGGGAAGGAGTGGTGTTGATGGGGGACCTTAATATGCCAGGTACAAACTGGGGAACCATGTCCTCTAAGGTGGCCAAGGAGCAGACGCTGCTGGATGGCTTCCAGGATGTGTTCTTAACACAGCATGTGCTGGAGCCCACAAGGGAGGGGCATGTCCTGGATGTGGTTCTGGCAGATGGGGATCTGGTAAGGGACATGGTTGTACAGGACCCCCTGACTGGGAGTGACCACAATACTGTCTGGTTTCAAATAAGCATTGGGGAGTGGGGGTGAGATCTAGGACACTGGCAGTGGACTTCAGGGGGCAGACTTTATGGGCATGGAAATATTCTCAAGGATCACTTGAAGGGATTACCTCAACGACAAGTGTGGAAAGGAGATGGGAGGTCATAAAACGGGACTTCATGAGGCAGTCAGGATCTGTGCTAAGTTGAAACGTAAGAGCAAGGTCACATAAACCATGCTGGTGGTCCAGTGAGGTCCAGGTAGCAGTCAGAGAAAAGAAGGCAGCTTACAAAAAATATAAAACAACAAGAGGGGATAGGGATAAGGAAATGTACCAGCTTGCATCTAGAAAAGTCACCCGTATGGTGAGGGGAGCAAAGTCCAGTAAAGAGCAACGGCTGGCACAGGGAATACATGGAGGGGAAAAGGGGTTCTTCCGGTACATTGGGGAGCAGAGAAAAACTAAGGGCCATCTCAGCAGATTGAGATCAGAAGAAGGGTGGGTGGAAGAGGCGAGGGACCAGGCAGAGGTATTTCTAGAGTACTTTGCCTCTGTGTTCACTAGGGAGGGATGGGATATCTGCAAAGCAAGGCACAAAGGGAGAAAGCGGCAGGAGTGGGATCAGGGAGCAACAGAAATGGAGCAAAAGGGAGGGAAAGGTACCCAGGGGTGTCACATCTGGATAAGGATAAAAAGACCAGTAAGGTGGAGGGACAGATGATGCCATCCCCACCAAAAGGTGTGGTTTGCCCTCAAGGCCCTAAAGAAAGACAATCTCCTGGGCCGGATGGCATTCATCCGAGAGTACTATGGGAATTGGCGGACATACTGGCTGCACTTGGCGGAGCTTTCAACAGGTCACTTGAGACAGGGAGGGTACCTAGGATTGGTGAGAGGCACATGTGGTACCAATCCATAAAGGGGGTCGAAGGAAGTACCAGTAAACTATACAGACCCATCAGTTTAACCTCGGTGGTGGGAAAATTAATGGAGAGTATACTAAAGGAACGATTGGGGGTTTACTTGGGGGAGGTGGGAGGTCTGATAGTCGGCAGCATGGGTTTGTGCCAGGTAGATCATGTCAAACCAACCTTGTGGAGTTCTATGAATGGGTAACATCAGAACTGGACAGGGTAAGCCTGTGGATGTATTCTTGGACTTCAGCAAGGCGTTGACTCTGTCCCCACAATGGTCTGGTGGAGAAACTGATGGGGTTAGGAGTAGGCCTTTGATGGTCAGATGGATTGAAAACTGGATAGCTGGACGCACTCAGAGAGTAGTGGTCTGTGGGGAGCTCTCAAACCCTACAGAGGTTGGTAGTGGGGTACCACAGGGCTCGGTCCTGGGTCCAATCCTGTTTAATGCATACATATCAGACATCAGGGATGGTATAGGGTGTGAAATGAGTCTCTTCAGGATGACTCCAAGATGGGAGCAGTAGTTGAGGGAGAAGAGGGAGGCTGGTCCTGCAAGGGACCTGACACCCTGGAAAGCTGGGCTCACACATGGAAATTAAATTTAATATCACCAAGTGCAAGGTGTTGCATCTTGGTCGGGGAAACCCTAAACACAGGTACACCCTGGGAGGGGAGGTGCTGGAAGCCTCAACAGGGGAAAAAGACCTAGGGGTCATGGTGGATACATGTATGAATAACTCTGAGCAGTGCAGGAGAGCAGCTAGCAAGGCAAACAGGATGTTGGGATGCATCGTAAGGGGATCACCTCAAGGAGCAAGGAAGTGATTCTGCCGCTGTACAATGGACTGGTTAGACCACACCTTGAGTACTGTGTACAGTACTGGAGACCACACTTGAAGAGGGACATACAGCTCCTGGAGAGGGTACAGAGGAGGGCAACAAAGATGATACGAGGGCTAGGGGATTTGACTTACGAGGACAGACTTGAGGAGCTCTGCCTGTTTTCATTGGAGGAGAGGAGAGACAGGTGGGACATGATTGAGGTCTTCAAGTACCTCAAGGGAATAAATAGGGTAAACATGGAGGGGATCTTTAGACTAAAGCAGGGAGGCATCACCAGAGGGCATGGTTTGAAGTTGGAAGGTGGAAAGGTGAGGGGGGAAAAGAGGAGGAGGTTTTTCACTGAGCGGGTGGTGGACCCCTGGAATGCTCTGCCTGGTGAGCTGGTTCAGAGATCCACAGTGGAGGGCTTTAAGAGAGGGTGGGACAGACACAGAAAGTGGATGTATCAGATGATGGCCTGTCCGGGGGTGGGGATGGATGATAGGGGTTTCTGGAGCACAAGGGATGGGAGGGTCTCTGCACCCAACTAAGGATCTAGGTTCGAGCAGACTTGATAGACCATAAGGCCTAATCTGCTGGCAAATAGTATGTAAGAGACTTAAGGGGAGGAGTTGGGCAAGCACATGACTTATGAATTGTATAAAAATGCTGTGCTCCCAACTCAAGTCAGTCAGTTGGTTCTGAGAAGTCAGACCTGGAAGTGCTGTTTGTAAGTCTCCAATGGAACTAGTGTCTGCTAGTTCTTAAAGCTGTTATTTTTTTTTGTTATTTGCTTCTGTTATTTTGTCGCTATGAGTTCGCTCTTTATGAAAATAAATAAGTTTTATTTGGATTTACTTCAACATCTACTGCCTCCTTGGTCCATTATTCCCACAGCCTGTGACAGACGGTGTCAGAAGTGGGATCGCTGTGTGGATTTGAGCACAGATTCCTGTGGACCTGAATGCAAAGAGATGAGGCAGGTTGGAGTGGAGTGGCTACACAGCCATGTGTCCAGAAGCTACGGTTATCCTTTCTAACTGGGGTTGAGCCAGTAGTGAGACGAAGGATAACCAGGAGAGGTGCAGAGATGGAAGATAAGAAGACTACAGAGGGGGCCACAGCAGGCGACCCTGAGAGGGAAGAACCCCCTGAAGGTTTTAGAGAATTACTACGCTGGCTTTGTGTCCATCAAACGGAAATGGAGAGAGAGAACCAAGCCAGATAGGCAGATACATTGAGAGCCATCCAGACTATAGGTGCTGCTAGACCTCCTGCTACACTGGGGACAGTCCAAAAAGACATTAAATTGGTAAAAATTTCTAGTACTGATGATATTGAAGCTTTCCTAATGACATTTGAAAGGGTAGCAGCTGTTGTGCTTGGCCTAGAGATGAATGGGTCATAAGGTCAGACCAACCTCATTGAATTTTTTGACTGGGTGACTAGGGAGGTGGATCAGGGGAGGGCAGTGGACATGGCCTATCTGGACTTCAGCAAGGCCTTTGACACTGTGCCACATAGAAGACTATTACACAAACTGGGGAATATGGGTGTGGGCAGGACAGTAGTGTGGTGGGTAGGTAACTGGCTGGGTGGCAGGACACAGAGGGTGGTGGTAAATGGCTGTCACTCCACAGAGGGAAGAGTGACCAGTGGGTACCACAGGGATCAGTGCTGGGACGGTCCTATTCAACATCTTCATCAGTGACATTGCACAGGATATAGAAGGCAGAATTTCACTGTTACGCTGATGACACAAAGCTCTGTAACAGAGTAGACACACCAGAGGGTGTAGACAGAATGAAAGGACCTGCAGAAACTTGAAGAATGGTCAAGGGTTTGGCAGTTGAAATTCAATGCAAAAAGTGCAAGATAATGCATAGGGGCACAAAAACCCTGGCACAATATATCAGTTGGGGGTGAGGATATAGCATACCCAAGCAGGAAAGGGATCTTGGGGTTGTCATCTCTGATGACCTCAAGGTAGGGAAACAGTGTGACAAGGCGTCAGGTAAAGCAAATAGGATGCTGGGATGTATAGGCAGGGGCATCACCAGCAGGAAAAGGGAGGTCATAATTCCGCTATACAAGACACTAGTGAGGCCCCACCTGGAGTACAGTGTACAGTTCTGGAGACCATACCTACGTAAGGACATAGACAGGGTAGAGAAGGTTCAGAGGAGGGCAACAAAGATGGTGCATGGGTTGCATCACAAATCCTATGAAGACAGGTTGAAGGAACTGAACATGTACTCCTGGAGGAGGAGGAGAGAGGGATATGATAGAGACATACAAGTATCTTACAGGGAGGAACAGGGTGCAGGAAAACACTATTTTCAAGCGAAAAGATGTTTCAGGACTAGAGGCATGGGATGAAGTTGGAGGGAGGACAGATTCAGAGGAAACATGAGAAAGAATTTCTTCACAGAACGGGTGGTGGACAAGTGGAACACCCTGCCAGAGGAAGTGGTGGGGGCTGAAACAATCACGGGAATTAAGAATGCATGGGATAGACATAAAGGAATTCTAGAGGTCAGGGGTAAGGGGAAATAGACTTCTAGGAAAACAAACTGAACTTACAAGCTCAAATCAGCAGACTAGGTGGGCCATAGGCCCTTATCTGCTGACACTGTCTATGTATCTATGTATCTATGTAAGGCTAGCCCCTTATCTAACTGGAAAGGCTCAATTGGCCTATAGCCATGTCGAAACTACCCATGTTAATGATTATGACCAGGTAAAACAAGCTATTCTAAAAAGATACGATATCAGTACTGAGACTTATAGGCAGTGTTTTAGATCCCTTAAGTTCCAGCATGCTGATAATCCTCATGATATATATACCCAATTAAAAGACATGTACATAAAATGGTTGCAACCTAATACCCAGACTGTGACTCAAATATTGGAGGATGTTGTACTTGAACAATTTATCAATAAACTTCCCCAAGACGTGCAGTTGTGGCTAAAGGAACATCGCCCAGGGACAGCTGAGCTAGCTATAAGACTGGCAGAAGATTACATCACAGCAAGACCTCACAGGATTCGACCTTTAAAAAGTTCCTGGACACCTCAGGCCACGGTAAGAACACCTTCCCATACTCCTACTACCAATGTAACAGATAGTCATGTCACAGGGGCCAGATTAAGTCCTAGACCAATGAGGATATATAAACCTGATATTGTGTGCCACAAGTGTAATGCTAAAGGGCACATAGTGAGATTCTGCCCTAAAAAGACATTAGAAGATGTACATCTAGCTCTGGCTAATTGGGGACATTACATATGACCAGTGAAGATTGGAGGAAAAGAGGTATCAGGCCTAATAGACTCCGGCAGTAAACAGACTTTAGTACATGCCTCAATATTGGATACTAATGTGATGACAGGAAGGCCTACGATGGGTGTTATGTGCATTCATGGGGACATACATCATTACCCTCTAGAAGAAACAGTTGTTCAGGTGGATGGGCACAGTCAAAAGATGAAAGTGGGTGTGGTCACCCATCTCCCTGTCCCAGTTATTATTGGACATAATTTCCTGGACTTTGAAACTTTGTTAACAACCAACCTTACGGCAGTGATAACCAGAGCACAGACTAAGAGTGAAGAAATACTGGGACAAACATATCCTTTTGAGGAAGGACTTTTTGAAGTAGTGGGTAAAGATAGAAAGACTAAAACTCAGAAACGAAAAGAAAAACAATTATGGACTAAAAATAAGAAAGCTTTGGACTTTAATAGCATGCTGGATATTTCTGTTAAGCTACCTGATTTAGAGTTTAAAGAAGCACAAGTTAAAGATGTGTCCTTAATACCATTCTTTTCACAGGTGGGACAAACAGATAAATCTGAGGGTCCTAATTTTGAAATTATAAATGGGTTATTACATCGTGTCTGTACTAACTCTCGAACTGGGGAAGTGGTGGAGCAGTTAATGGTACCCCAATCTTTTAGAACACAACTATTAGAGCTAGCACATGATATACCCATGGCTGGGCATTTAGGGAGAGACCAAACTTTAAGTCACCTCCTATATAGATTTTATTGGCTGGGTATACATGGTCAGGTCTCTGAGTATTGTAAAAGTTGTGAATCATGCCAAAAGGTAACCAAAATTGGAAGACATGATAAAGTACCATTACTACCTATGCCACTAGTGACGGTTCCATTTGAAAGGGTAGCGATGGATATAGTGGGCCCCCTACCCAAGAGCTCAAAGGGCAATAGGTTTATCCTAGTGATTGTGGATTACACTACCAAATATCCTGAGGCTATACCCCTAAGAACTGTCACGGCCCAAAGGATAGCAGACAAATTAGTAAAACTATTTAGTCGGGTAGGTATACCTAGAGAAATCTTAACTGATCAGGGTGCTAATTTCCGTTCTGCACTACTCAAACGACTATATCAGGCTTTGAGAATAGAGGCTCTCTTTACAACTCCCTACCACCCACAAACCAACGGGTTAGTAGAGCGCTTTAACCAGACTCTAAAACAGATGTTAAAAGTTTGTGGCAGACTAAGGTAAGAACTGGGACACATACCTTCCATATCTTATGTTTGCTTACAGAGAGGTCCGCAAGCATCCACAGGTTTTTCACCTTTTGAGTTATTATTTGGGCATAATCCAAGGGACCCTTAGACATTGTTAAAGAAGAGTGGAGGACCTAAGAATACAAAAGAAATATTCCCTTAGAATTTTGGCAAAAAGTTACGCCAACGGCTGATGTCTTATGTACAGAAAGCTCATAGCAATAATTTACAACAACAAGGGAAACAAAAAGCATATTATGACCAAGGTACAGGTCATAAAGAATTTAATGAAGGAGATAAGGTCTTGTTATTACTACCCTCCTCTGACCATAAATTACTGATGAAATGGCAAGGCCCTTATGTTGTAACTCAAAGAACTGGCCCTGTGACATGAGATAGCAATGCCAGAAAAAAGGGGCAAGAAACGCGTTTACCATGCCAACTTATTAAAAGCTTGGGTAGAATGGCTGGACACTTTATCTAGTTATCTTCTGCCTGAATCTAATAATGAACTAGATAAAGTGTATCAACGGTTGGAAAGTACAGGGAAAGTGACAGACTTGCTGGTTAACCCTGAATTAACAGCAACTCAGAGGATGGATTTAGAGAGGGAGTTATGTAAATTTAAAGATACATTTACCAGTACCCCTGGGAGAATTAGTACTGTTAGCCACCATATTAGAGTAACAAACACTCAACCTATCAGGCAAAAGCCTTATCAAATCCCTGAAAGGGTAAGACAGGAGTGATCCAAGAAGAAAAAGAATGTGTCAAATGGGAATCATTGAACCATCCCACAGTGAGTGGTGTTTCCCATGGTGGTGGTTGGGAAAAGGAAGGGGCATACGTATTGTCTGGATTTTAGGAAACTAAATACAGTATCACATTTGATAGCTATCCAATGCCTCGTATAGATGACATCTTGGATCATCTGGGTGGTGCTATGTACTTTAGTACACTGGATTTGACCAAAGGGTACTGGCAGATTCCCCTAGATACTGTTGATAAGGACAAAACTGCCTTTAGCACTTCTATCGGTCTATTTCATTTTACAGTTATGCCCTTCGGACTACACGGTGCGCCTGCAACATTTCAAAGAGTAATGGATACCCTGTTAACACCCCATGCAGCTTATAGTGCAGCCTACCTGGACGATGTTATTATTTTTAATCCCACATGGGAAGAACATATAAAACATCTGTCAGCTGTAATTTCTACAATCTCCCAGGCTGACCTTACTATAAACCCCCAAAAATGTGCAATAGCCATGCAGGAAACTAAATATTTAGGTTTCCATATTGGCAAAGGTTATATCAAGCCAGAGATAAATAAGGTGGCAGCAGTTGCACATAGTCCTACTCCCGTTACTAAGAAAGATGTTAGATCTTTCCTGGGCCTTGCTGGTTACTATCGTAGATTTATTCCCAATTTCTCTACACTAGCAGGCCCATTGACAGATCTAACAAAGAAAAGGAACCCAGAGAAGGTTAAATGGACTGAGGAATGCGAAGAAGCATTCCAGTCCATCAAGGCAAAACTGTGTTCTTCACCCGTGCTACGCACACCTGATTTTTCACAAACATTTATTTTACAGACTGATGCATCGCAGTTTGGAATCGGTGCTGTGTTAACTCAAATTATAAATGGAGAAGAGCACCCTCTAATTTATATAAGCCGAAAACTTCATGAAGGGGAAACACACTATTCTGTCATAGAGAAAGAGTGCTTAGCCATTAAGTGGGCCATAGAAGCTCTTCGTTTCTATCTATGGGGTGTAGAGTTTGAATTATGGACTGACCATAATCCATTATGTTGGCTTCAGGTGATGAAAGACAAAAACACTCGCATTATGTGATGGTACCTGGCCCTACAACCCTATAGATTTAACATTAAACATAGAAAAGGAACAGCACATAGCAATGCAGATTTCATGTCAAGATATGGTATGGGGAATAAGAGTACTTTTCATCAGGCTTCGGGGTACAGTTGTGTCATAATTTAGGAATTAATACTCCTAATATTCGTTGTTTGTAAAGCTTCTTAGGGACCCCGAGGTGGAGCCCTAGGTGAGGGTGGGCTATGGCTCCATCTCTCATATTGAGAGATCTGATGGCAAGTACATGGATAATGGTTTTTTTTTTAAACCAAATCTGTAGGTTTGGTTTTGGGTGGGGAGGAATGTGGAAGAGTAAGAACCCCCCTCTCCCACACATTTATTTGTTTCATGAGTTCCCTTATAGGAATGATAATGATCCTCCGATGTACATCTGTTTATGTGTCCAGGTCTTTAGTGAATTAAATGTGTGTTTGTTGGGCTGGCCACCCATTTTGTTATAACTGTACGTTTGTCCCCTGTCTGTTACTGTGAATCTTTCCCTTCTGTACATTGAGATTTCATTATCATCTCAGTAATAAAGGAAACATAGCAGTAAGATATTAACATTAGGATTAAAATAATATTTTGCCACATTGAGAATTAAAGCCCTTTTTATTTATTTATTTTTTTATTTTTTTTTATTTTTATTTAAACAGCAGTTTGGAAAACCTTTGAGCCATAGGCTCATTTATACAAAGGTACCTTGTCACAGTAAGACAAACCAAAATACACAGTATAGCAGTACAACACATAAGTATAACAGTAAAATTAAGACATAGATACAAACAAGCTGGTACAGGTAGGATGGATGCAAACAATACCAGAGTTATGTCGTCCTTAGCAGCTTAGTAATAAGCTTTGTCATAAGTATTGAGTACGGCTTTGACTAGTGGCAGTTACAGCATCGGGTGTTAATAAGGTGGTTACGTAAGGAAGTTTTGAAGCACAATATAGTTGGAGCTTCGGAGATGGAGGGGGGCAGTGTGTTGAACCAGGAGGGTTTAGTTTCTGCAGAAACATTTTTTGTCTTTCCCCTTACAGTATAGAACTGGGCTTCAGTATTTTATATTGGTACTTGTAAGCAGTATCCCCTATTTTGTTTTCCCCTTCCTTTCTTTGGTGCTAGCTGTAGAAAGACATAAACCCCTAATAGAATGTAAACTGAAGATAGGGCATAAAACAAGTTTAATGAAGTCCAGTTATTAGGGTTTTAAACCCTGTTAAAGAGCCTATGCTTTAAACCCTTTACAGTTCCCTTTTTAATTGTATGCCAAGTTAAAAGTGGAATATAGGCAATGCATTTAATTCATATATTCCCCTGGAGTTGTTTCTCCTTGGAGTGCTTGAGAAAATCACTGCTTTTCTTTTGAATTTGTAGGCAAAACCTTCATGTTAAAACAAGCAGTTTGGGTTAAAATCACCCCTGCATACCTGAAGATTGAAATTTAGGAGTTATAACCTTCATAGGGACAGCTTGAAGAAACGAGGGAGTTTGTAGGGAGAAGCTGGTGTACTGTGGTGTTCCTCTGCCTCCCTATGCATTCAACAAGCTCCTTAAGGACTGGCTGGCCTTTCTGTAGCTAGTTTTATGGGCTGACTTAAAGTGGCGGTACATGTTTTTGCTGCTTAAGCTCTTAAATCATTAGAAGGAACTGTTTATTGTTAAACAACTCTAGAAAAAGCTTTTATACATTAATGGAAATATTGTAATGTAAATAAAATAAAACATGCTGTATTTAAAAGATTTTTGAACCAGAAGAGACTTAAGGGGAGGAGTTGGGCAAGCACATGATTTACGAATTGTATAAAAATGCTGTGCTCCCAACTCAAGTCAGTCAGTTGGTTCTGAGAAGTCAGACCTGGAAGTGCTGTTTGTAAGTCTCCAATGGAACTAGTGTCTGCTAGTTATTAAAGCTGTTATTTTTTTTTGTTATTTGCTTCTGTTATTTTGTCGCTTTGAGTTCGCTCTTTATGAAAATAAATACGTTTTATTTGGATTTACTTCAAAATCTACTGCCTCCTTGGTCCATTATTCCCACAGCCTGTGACATGTATGTTTTTTCTTCAGTGGTTTCATCCCCGAACTCCCCATGTGGGAAGCTGCACCCCCCCCCCACAACCCCTATACTTTAGGATTCTAACTCCAGGTCAGAGTTAGTTTGGGGAGGGGGTGCAGGTCTTCTACGGTGGCATGGTACTGTTGTCGATATCAACACATGTCACAGTAGAAATGTTGCTGTTCAGGCCCATACCCTAATTTACATAGTGGGGCACTGTAGGTACATTACATAGCAGATTTGTCTATCTAAAACTAAAAAATGACAGTGTCCCTTTAATAACTTTGTTTCCCTGGTATGATGTCACAGTTGGAGGCTGCAACACTGAGAAAAAAAATGGTGGGTTATGCAAATGAAGCAGAGCACCAACATAAAATGATTTTTTTCATGGAAAATTGCACTATTTGGCAGTTTGAATGGTAGGAGATTGATTCAGAAGACCTACAGTTCTGATTCAGAACACCTACAATTTACTACACACATATGCTATGGGAACCTTCAACATTTACTTTTGTAACCCCACTGCAAATGGGGGTTCCCAAAAGTCTCCTAATAGCTTGCCTAAAGGCCCCAGCGTGGATGGTGTTCAGAATTTAAGCCGCCTACTTGTGAGTGCTTTTAGAGCCTCTAGTACTGTCTCTTTAAGAGCTGTCTGCTTAGAGGAAGGGCTGGAACCTGAGGAGGCTGTGTGGTTCCTTGCTCGAGTCCCGCTCGAGCTGCTGACAAATTGCTCCATTTCTGCTGTTGCTAAGTGGGCAGAGTGAGTGCTATCCAGGGAGGTAATTGTTTGCTAGCGATCTGTTAGAATGGTGGTGAAAATGTAAATTGTCTAACCTGCCTTTCTTGCAGCTGGGACTTTGTGTACTTTGCCCCTCCATTTTGGATCTGAACTGCAGATTAGATCCAACCAGGAGGAGGGGCACCTAAAATGGAGTATTGAACGACCAACCAGGATCAGGACTCTCTCGGGAGCTGGCTAGCCATGGGGGATATAGCCAGTAATTCTGGGAAATGAAGTTCTGGACTGTGGCACCTTTTCACACCAATGGGGGGCGTTTTGAGTGACTGGAAACTGAAGCCCACCAATTGGACCGGGTGGCGCCCTACTGTAATTCCCTGCCTAGTGGCTGAGAAGGCAGATCTGTTGTGGCCGTGACTGGGGAAGGAGCTCCAGGCTTCTGCGCTGCAGAGTTTTCATGTGGGAAGTGCGTGTGGAGGCCAAAAGTCATGCGGTGCATTTGCCATGGCGATTCGGACTGAATCCACTGTGACGGAGGAAAGGAGAGGCTGTGTAGCCAAGAACCAGGCTTACCCTGTAGAGGACTGGAGAAATTGCTTCATCGTGCTCGGTCTATCAGGAGAGTGAAGCTGCATCATGAACTCCAGGGTTGGCAGTAAGTGCGATTGGGACATGAGAGCAGCTGCCTGGTTTGGTAACTTTCTTTTACATATAGATGTGTGGGGTGTGTCCTGTTCACAGAACCATGTTCCCCTGCTGTGTGAAAGGCTCCCAGAAATTCACGCCACTCTAGGGGATAGCGTCCAGCCAAAAGTAGTGAGTGAAAATCAGGGTAGCTCCCTGCCAGCTGTACCATTGAATTGCAAGTGTTTCATCTGATTTTCTTTCTTGATACATGAACTGAGCCAACCAGCTCTGGATTACAAATTTGGTATTGTGCAAGTGTTTTCCTTCTCAGGGCCCCAACCAGCTGCACCGATCCTGGCTAGCCCCCTCCCCCCCATCCTGGGTACCCAGTGAAAGTGACAATTAGGGACTCTGACATTGTGCACAGTGCTGTGAATATTAATGTGATTGATCTAATTAACCTGATTTTCCCCCTGTCCTTGTTTTCACCCCCTAAATAAATCAGATCTGGTTGTTTCAGCAAAGTTACACTGACTAAGATATGTGTTTGTGTTAAAATATTGCACAGTGGCTATTGTATTACATCATCTTGCTTTACAGGGGGTCACCAGAGTCAAGCTGACCGAACCAGTCCTGGAGGTACATGTATACTGTGGAAGTACTCCTGATATATTGTGTGGGCCACTAGTGGAAAGAAAGGAGGGTCGCAGTGTCCCAGAGGGCTGTGACCAAGTCATACCAGACAGTATTAACCCTGACTTCTGGGTGGAGGCACCCGCCATTGAACCTAGGCCCCTCAACCTGTCAGTAGTCAGTCAGGCAGGGGTAGTAGCCCTTGGGATAGCGCCACCTGGGGGTTACATCCAGGAGGCACCACTGGGATTAGTGTCCTCTAGTGGCCAAGTGAAGGAAGTACCACATTATGTCCAAATTAATGGAAAAAATGGAGGGGGATGCTACGCCCAAGTTAAAACTTGATCTCATTAAAATGATGGTGCATAAATAAATGGGATGGGGTGAAGCTGAGGAGTTGGACTCCCGGAAGACTGTATTACTGTTGGACGTCCCCTTGGGGATTAAAAGCACTGACATTGTCTCTACTGTTGAGCGTGTTAAATGTCTGGGCAAGGTGGAAGTAAAAGGGCGATGTGCTGACTTGCTCGAACAGACCCTGCAAGTACTGCTTTCATGTAGTATTACGATAGACCCTGAGGGAGTACCCCCAGTGATTTTCCCCTAAGGTGCCCAGAAGGGATGGAGGGTTATTCATGCACGGAGTGGTTTGGTCACCCCGGGTGAGTCCCCTAAGACCAATAGTTTCAAGGATAAGCTACTTAAACTGTTGGCCACAGAGGGGAGAACTGCCCAGGAACTGATACAGGTATTAGACATCTCAGGTAACCACACTCCCCTGCCGTCCCCAGATACATCTCCTGGGTCATCTAAGAGCTCCATTCTAGCCCCACCCCCTATGGTTGTCCCTCCAATACAATTAGACTCCTATCGGAGATTGAGATTCTTCTCTGGTACTGTGCCTGTACCTTCAGGGGAAGATGATTTGGAGACCTGGATGGACCTTGCTACGCCTGTAGTGCAAGAGTGGCAGTGTTCTGAGGGGGTGAAGAGGAAATGGCTGATAGAAAGTTTGAGGGGTCCTACACTGGAAGCCATTTGGTTCATATGGGCCACTAGTCCTGAGGCAACTGCAGCAGAATATCTTTCCACTTTAGAGGGGGTGTTTGGCAGCACTGAAACAGAAGAGGATCTGTTATGGAAATTCAAGTCAGCAAAACAGTGGAAAAATGGGAAATTGTCTGCATTTGTTACTAGAATGGAGAGGGCCCTGCAAAAGGCCCACCGAAAAGGGGAAGTGACTGCCCAAACACTAAACCAGGCCCGATTAGACCATATATTGAAGTCAGCCAGATTTTCAAGTGTAATACTGCTGAAACTCAAATTGCAAGACCGGAGGGCTGACCCTCCTGAATACTGTCAATTGATGAAAGAGATTTGTGAAATTGAAACCAATGAAGGGGGGTGGGAGCCCTATGCTGGGGTCGTGAATCTGTGCCAGACTCCCAAGCAAAGTGAGCTGGACGAGACTCATCAATTGAGAGAGTTGACCTAGGGGATGACAGAGACCTATCTCGAGCCAGATCTGTATCAAGCTACCCCTGAGCCCAAAAGTGGAGTGGGAGTGTATGCTGTTTCCTCTGACCCCTGAGTTGAGAGTAACTTGAGAGCGGAAATTAGAAACTTATGGAAAATGGTGAGGGAGCTGTAACAGGCTGCTGTCACCCCCAATAGAGTTGGTGAACCAGAGATATCCCTAGGTAAACATACCATTCAAGAAGAGCCATGTAGAGCCCCTGAAGTGCCCCGCCAGATAAGAGATTCCCCTTCCTTCAAAGACAACCGAGATATTAAGTTATGTTACCATTATGGGGAAGATGGACACTTTCAGACTGAGTGTCGGCTACCAGAGAACTTGAGGAAAGTCACCAGCAGGTTAGTGGCCTGGCATCGCAAGACCTGTGCCCGGCCACCAGGAGGGGCCAACCGGAAAAGTTTTGCCACCAGGGCCAATGCCCTATCGACCTCTCAAGTAATGCCCCCTGAATGGTCTGAAGTAGTGGGTCCCTCCATGGAGACTACAGTGAAAGTGAATGGGGTGTCCACCAAAGCTATACTAGACAGTGGCTCCCAAATGACAATCATGTTTCAGGACTGTTATCAGAAGTATTAGTCTGATGTGCCCCTGCAACCCCTAGAGGGGCTACATGTGTGGGGTTTGAGTGATAAGGCCTACCCCTACTCTGGCTATATCTGAATTTGGTTGTCTTTTCTTACTTCTGTGGCTGGAGTGGCAGAGCAAGTAGAGACCTTAGCCTTAGTGTGTCCCCCCACTGGACTGTATGATGGGGTCCCTTTATTGATTGGAATCAATGCTCATATGTTTGGGCGATTGACGCAGTTGTGTTCTGAAAAACAAAAGTCCAAGACTGGCAGAGCTCTCAGAATCCCAGCTTTAATTAAAAGGGCCTATGAAGCACAGAGAAATGCTGGTAGAATGTAACCTGAAGACCCGGTGGGGGTCGTCTGGAAGAAGGATCCAGAATCTTTGCTGCTAGCACCAAATGCGCAATGTGTCCTACAAGGAGAAGTCCATATCAAGAAGGATGTAAAGAACAAAATATTAATGCTGGATGCAGCAGGGGATGGGAAACTGCCCAAGGGGCTGCTAGTCAAACCCAGTATCCTGCCTGCTAGAGCTCATGCTTTTGCCAAAAGAGTAATGGTTCAAGTCCACAATGTGTCTGACAGGGAGATCTGAGTAAATTGAGGCTGCACCCTGGCCACTGTGCACTGTGCAGATACTGTGGTCCTGCCCAGTAACAAGAGTTTGGGGAAGAGTGACCGAGTGACACCTGACTTGTTTGATTTTGGTGACTCCCTGTTGCCAGCAGAATGGAGGGAACGGATCAGTGAGAAGCTTGCCCAGAGAGACCAGGTGTTTTCTTTGAAGGAATGGGATGTAGGATGTGTGCAAGGAGCTGAACACCGCATCCGGCTACATCAAATCTTTATTTATTCAATCAAATCTTTATTTATCCAGGTGAACATCATTGAGCACAGCTCATTTGCAAGATGGACCTGGTAAGGTCAAGGTTCAACTTACATAGATATAACAGATAAACAACACATACAAAAGGTTTACTATATACAAAATTTGAAAAAAAAATCACAATGTCTAACATACATTCTAAGCAAGATGTTCAATACTTCGATAATTAACATAGATAGTGGAGACAAGGGGGGGGGAAGCAGGAGTGGGATGCAAGTTGGTGGGGAACGTAGAAGATGATATTAATTATAAGGTGGATGGATAAGTGATAGGTGATGCCTAAGAAAGGGCTGGGGCCTGTACTGGCAGTAGAATGACAGGGGTATAGGGCTATGATGAGGTTAAGGAAGTGCTGGGAGCTGGATGAAGGGTGGGGTGTAATACATCTAAGGGGTGGAGGCACTTGATAAGGGTGGATTCATTCCATGGACTGACTGACTGAGGAGGGGAAGGATAAGATTAGCACTAGTATTAAATTACACTAGTACTAGTGGAAACAGTTACATTTTTCTTGGATAAGCCTTGTATACAGATGTTTGAAGGATGTAACTGTAATGTAACTGCTCAATTTCAGGGTCTTCTGCGTCATATTCCATAAAGTAGATAGTATGTAGCTGATAGTAGTTCTCCCATACCGAGTATTGAAGTTGGGCACTTTAAGCATGATGAAGTTGAGGCTTCTTAAGGCTTATTTACTTGCTGTGACCTGTGTGAAGCAATCTGAAATATAGTTTGGGAGCTTTTTAGATAAAGCCCTATATGTCCATAGTATGGCATTCCTATTTCTTCTGAAATGGAGTGAAGACCATCCAACTGCAGCATAGAGCGAGCAGTGATGAGTGCTGAGGGGAAGATCTGTAATGAGCCTCAATGCTCTGTGGTAAAGTGTGTCCAGTTTATGCAGATAAGAGTTAGGGCAGCGACTGTATAGGAAGTCTGCATAGTCCAAAACTGAGAGAATTGTGGCCTGGACCAACTTCTTTTTTGAATCCCTATTTAAAAAAAATGCTTTATTCTGTGAAAGATGCCAAGCCTCTGCTGGAGCTTTTTCAGTAGCTCTTCCAGGTGAGTTAGACAGTCGAGTCAATAGTCTAGCCAGACCCCCAAATATTTGAACTTTTTGGCGAATTCAAGATTTTCACCCATAACAGTGGAGAGTTGGAGGAGATTGCTTAGAAAGGAGTTGCCGGTTTGATTTTGGGGGGAGAAAAACATTGCCTTTGTTTTTTTTGCGTTTAGGAGAAGTTTTTTTTCCAGTAACTGATGTTGAAGTATATTGAATTCTGCTTGTAGCTCTTCACAGGCTGAGACAGGAGAGGGGTTACTGACGTATAAGACAGTGTCATCTGCAAACAGATGTACAGTGGCTTTGGTGAGATTAATATCGATGTTATTGATGTAAATGGCAAATAGGATTGGGCCTAGGATGGATCCTTGGGGAACTCCTCTTTGCAGAGGTTTAAGTGGAGATAGGTCTCCTTCAGATTTCACTTGCTGGGTCCTTCCCGTGAGGTAGCTATTATACCATCTAAGGGAAGATGCAGCTAGGCCTATGGAATACAAGGAAGAGAGGAGTAGATCATGGTCGACCATGTCGAAAGCCTTACTCAGGTCTAGGAATACAGCACATACACAGTTTTTTTTATCCAGCTCACTTTGCCAATCATTTGTTACTTTGGCCAGGGCTAAGATAGTGCTATGTTTGGTTCTAAATCCTGATTGTGCGGGGGTTTAGCAGAGTAGCCTCTTCAAGATATCCTCTCAATTGAGTACTCACTATTTTTTCAAGCAGCTTGGATAACACCGGTAGGATAGAAATTGGTCTGTAGTTATTAAGGTCCATGGGGTCCCCTGCTTTCAGTAGGGGGATGACTTGAGCTGTTTTCCAGATTGGGGGGGGGAATAGAGCCTGTTTTTAATGAGAGATTAAATAGGTGTGTTATTGGAAC
Organism: Neoceratodus forsteri; assembly: GCA_016271365.2. Classification (NCBI taxonomy): domain Eukaryota; kingdom Metazoa; phylum Chordata; order Ceratodontiformes; family Ceratodontidae; genus Neoceratodus; species Neoceratodus forsteri. The sequence continues at coordinate 14,424,102 of CM057453.1, read as the reverse complement.
TGCTAGTGCTTGCATGGCAAATTTTAAAAAATAAGGATCAAGGGAGTCTGCACCTGCACTTTTTTTGATGTCCAGTTGAGAAATAAGGTCTTCGACTTGTTTCAAGGTGGCTGGTTTGAAGGACAAGGTAGATTCAGTCATCCGAACATCAGGACTCTTAATGCCTAGCTGAGAGCGTAGATGGCTAGCCGGAGAGATGTCGAATGCTAGGCCAGCAGTTGCAAAATGATTATTAAACGATTCCAATATTTCCAATATATCAGAGACTGGTCCATTATTATAGTGAATTTTGACTGGGAGTGTAGTGCTAGGGTCTTGACCTGTTATATCCCTATGGTATTCCAGAATTTGGCAGGATTATGGTAGGAGGAGTTAAGTTCGGACATATAATATGCAGCTTTAGCATCCCGCACTTTCCTGGTACAGCTATTTCTAGCTCTTTTGAACAGGATCCAGTCAGTCGGACTCTTGGTTTTACGTGCCTTTTTCCATAATCTATCTCTGTCAAGAAGAGCGGATTTGAGCTCAGATGTGAACCATCGACAGGATTTGTTTTTTGTGCGTACCATAGAAATTGGGGCATGAATATTAAGTGCATCTGTGATTATGTCGTTCAATACCTCATGCGCTTTTCCACTGTGTTTGCTAGGTAGTATTCTTGCCAGCGTGTTGAGAGATTTAAATCATGCGAATCGCCTCAATGTTGAATTTTTCTTAACCTCCTTGGTATAAACTTAGCAGGGGAAGATAGCTTGAAAGCTGATCTTATTCCTGCAATAGGGCAATGGTCACTGATATCACTGAATAATACTCCGCATGAGAAAAGGTGAGGTTTACTCACTAATATAACATCTAGCAAGGTACTATTGCTCTGGTTTTTTATTGACTCTGGTGGGTTCATCAATGAGCTGTAGCCATATGTATCGCAGAATGATATTAAGGGTGCCGCTGCCTTGGAAAGCCAGTTTAGGTTTAGGTCACCTAATATAATAGTTTCTTCTGTTCCTTAATAATTAGATCGCCCAAATGAGATAGTAGCTTGAGGTCAGCTGAGGGGGCCTAGGCAGCCAATTAGCTGTAGTGTTGCGGTATGGGAGAGAGCCACTTTGAGGAGAGGCATTTGTATTCTTTCAGCCATAGATGATGAATCAAGGCAGGTTACAGGTAAGTTGTCCTTCACATATATAGCTACACCCCCGCCCCTTGTTAGGCGGTCAGCTCTGAAGACCTGATAATTGGGTAAGTTTATGTCTCTGTCTGCTGTGGCAGGTCTGAGCCATGTCTCTGACACGACTAGTATGTCTGGTGATATGTGGTTAACCCAGGCTTGGATCATCGTTAGCTTTTTTAGCAGGCTGCATGCATTGATATGCAGAAAGCTTAGCCCTTTAATCTTGGCAATATCAGTTGGAGCAGTGATGCACTCTGTTGGACCTGGATTAAGTTCCACATTTCCGGCACAGAATAGTAGGAATATCAAGAGTTTTATGATTGCTTCAAGAGAGAATTTAAGGATTCTTTTCACTGCTCTCTTTTTATTTGTTTTGAACTTTTTCCTTAGATTATGCCAAACAAATATGGAGTCGTAAGATCTTGTCAAGGCACTGACTAGAATTCTGGTAGACAGGCGCAAAGGGGAGATATAGACCCAGTATTGAAGCAAAGTCCCATGTGATAACAAGTCCGCTTGAGTCCCATCTTGGTGGTTGCCCTATGGATTGTGATACAGCATTGGTAGGTCATAAATGCAAAGCCAGTCCCTTGTGATTGTTGAGGCACTACTGTAACCAAGATAGGAAGACACATCTCCCTGGCTGCTAGTGAGAGAGAGATAGCTTTTTTCACTGCTTTCCAAAAATAGCAGAGTGAGTAGGATCCAGAGGGGTCCCCACATGATGGGGAGCTCAGCTGGTATACAGTTGGTACTATGAAATAAGACTTTTGCGTTGTCCACAGTAGTATACTAGTATATACGACTTGGTCAGCTACTGCATAATGAAAGGGAAGTTAACATAAGGAAGGGGATTAAAAGGGGGAGGGGTTCCAGGAAGGATTCTAGCTCTCTCGATATATCAGTTGACGTTGTATATGCCAATTTTGCTTACAAGTGGGCTAAACAAGGAGATGGAGAGATAGATATGTTATAATGCTACCCAGCTTCCTATTACGATACATGAATGATTATGGTTAGGTATTGGTCAAGCTTAGGCTCGGCAGATCAGTCAGTATGAGCGAGCCGCAGTGGGGACTGCTGATTTGGTGGCTAAGCAGTGGATGATGAGATGATGATGAGAGGCCATTTTGTGAGAGGTTTCGATGCCTGGCACCTGCTAACATAGATGATGTGAGACGACATCTGCAAGAGATGCTTTCAGCTGGGGTAATACAAGAATCCAGAAGCCCATATGCTTCACCTATCGTGGTAGTGAGGAAAGAGAATGGAACAGTCAGGATGTGTGTGGATTATCGTACTTTGAACCGGCGGACTATTCCAGATCAGTACACCATGCCACACTTTCAGGATGCGTTGGACTGCCTGAACAGTAGTAAGTGGTTCTCAGTGCTGGACCTTCGCAGTGGGTATTATCAGATCCTGATGGCCCCCAAAGACCATGAAAAGACTGCCTTTATTTGCTCACTTGGTTTCTATGAGTTTATGAGGATGCCTCAAGGGATTTCAGGTGCTCCAGCCACTTTCCAGCACCTAATGGAGCGTGCAGTGGGGGATATGAACTTGTTAGAGTGCTTAGTGTACCTGGATGATGTCATTGTGTTTGGCAGCTCCCTGGAGGAACATGAAAGCAGGTTATTCAAGGTGTTGGACCGATTGGAAGATTTTGGCCTCAAATTGTTCATTGATAAGTGTCAATTCTTTCAAACATCAGTAAAATATGTGGGACATATAGTGTCCACCGAGGGCATAGAGACTGACCCCAGTAAAGTTGAGGCATTGACCACCTGGCCCCAGCCAAAAAATCTGAAGGAGCTGCAGAGATTCCTGGGTTTCTGTGGTTACTATAGGCATTTTATTAAGGACTATTCCCGAGTGATCCGCCTTTTACTTAACCTTACTCTAGGGTATCCCCCAACCCACAAAAAGTACAAGAAAACAGTACCCATTGAGAATGAAAAAAAGTATTTCTGTCCGAATGAAGTGTCTGGGGCCCACTGGACTTCTGATTGTGAGACTGCTTTCCATGAAATCATACATCAACTTACCCATGCCCCAGTGTTGGCCTATGCTGATCCTACCAGACCATATGCCCTTCATACTGATGCTAGTTTGCAAGGGTTGGGAGCTGTGTTGTATCAGGAGCACACAAATGGCCTGAGACCAGTGGCCTTTGCCAGCAGGAATCTGACCCCATCACAAAAGAACTATCCAGTGCACAAACTAGCGTTCCTAGCCTTGAAGTGGGCCATTGTTGATCAAATTCATGAGTACTTGTATGGAGCTAAGATACTGGTAAAATCTGACAATGATCCTTTGACCAATGTGCAGACTTCAGCCAAGTTGAATGCCACAGGCCATAGGTGGCTCTCTGCCTTGTCCACATACGATTATGCAGTTGAGTACAGAGAAGGCCTGAACCATATAGATGCTGATGCTCTCTCCCGGAGACCAGTCCATTCCAATAACTGGGTCAAACTGTCAGAACCGGACATTTGAGCACTCTGCCAAATGTTTAACAGGGAGGAAAAGATGTCCACGGACGCAGTGGACTGCATGGTGGATTGCTTGGGGCTATCCAAAAACTGCATACCTGCCGCTTATTGCCATTTTTCTGCATTGGACACTGGTGCTTTGCCTCAATTCAATAATGATAGTATTCAGTGGGCTCAATCCCGAGATTCTATGATAAAAACAGCCCTAGAAGCCATTCAAGCAAGGAAGGATGTGTCAAAATTACGCTCCACTGATTTGAGAACTGCATTGCTATATAAAGAAGGCCCTAAATTGAGAATGAGGAATGAATTGTTATACAGAGAGACAATGGACAAGGGGGGCCAATTGGACAAACAACAGTTAGTTTTGCCTGTTGCCTTTCGGGAGCTGATGCTGAGGTCTCTACACAATCACATGGGACATCTCGGCATAGACAGAACCCTTGATTTAGTGAGATCTAGATTTTATTGTCCTAAAATGGGGGCTGATGTGGAACAACACATTAGAACATGTAGTCATTGTTTACAGTGGAAAGCTTTGCCTCAGAGGACTGCCCCCCTGGCTAACATCACCACCAGTGCACCCATGGAGTTGGTCTGTATTGATTTCCTGAGTCTAGAGCCAGATCAAAGAAATATTAGTAATGTATTAGTAGTCACTGACCATTTCACTCAATATGCTCAAGCATTCCCCACCAAGGATGAGAAGGCATCCACTGTGGCAAAAGTACTTATAGAAAATTTCTTTGTTCACTTTGGGGCCCCTCAAAGAATCCATTCTGATCAAGGGTGGGATTTTGAGAGTCATCTGATTAAAAAGATGCTTTCATTGTGGGGGGTGCGAAAATCAAGAACCACCCCCTATCATCCCCAGGGAGACCACCAGCCTGAACGGTTTGATCGCACTCTGCTTGACATGTTAGACATCCTTCAACCAAAAGACAAGCCCAGATGGAGCCAACAGATTAGCCCACTGGTACATGCCTACAACTGCACCAAAAGTGATGCCACTGGGTTTTCCCCTTATCTACTAATGTTTGGAAGAGAAGCCAGATTGCCAGTAGATGTTTGCTTTGGAGTCTTTCCTGATGGGGTTCAAGCAGCTACTCATTTACAGTATGTGCAAAAATTAAAGGCCCAATTAAATCATGCGTACCAGCTGGCTCAAACCATGACTGCCAAAAGAAATCTAGCCAATAAAGAAAGGTATGACAAAAAAGTGAAAGCCCTGGAACTCAGGGAAGGAGATCAAGTGTTGTTGAGGAACCTAGGGCTGCATAGCAAGCATAAGACTGCTGACAGATGCATCACCTCCCTCACATTGTAGTGGGCAAACTGGATGATCTGCCTGTGTACAAGGTACAACCTGAGAATAATTCAAAAGATGTGAAAAGTATGCATAGAAATCATTTGCTTCTCATTGGACAGATCCTGATAGAGTCAGGACCACCAGACAATGCCCCCTCTGGACCAGTGACTAGAGCCGCTACCAAGAAAAAATCAAGAAACACTGCACCTACAGAAGTTAAATTAAAGTGTCCCCCTCCACCAGTTTCAATTGAACATGATTGTCAATCTGTGTCAGAGGACAGTGAGTGTAATCTTGAATATTACCCTTCTTATGAATTGAATCAACTGTTTCAGGGCAATCCCCTAGTTAACCCAGGGGATGAAGCTGGGTCTTCTGGACTGCCTAAGCCCTCAGCTTTGTCTCTGGAACCAATGCTCCCAGAAAGTGAAATACAAAGCATCAAATCAGAGGATGTGGAATCATTGTGCATGGGTGAACTCCTTGACTTTTCAGAAGAAGGGAGTGATGTATCGGAGCAAGCTGGTGATACACCAGAACCCGAACAGTGTGTTGAGTGCTCTGATAGTTCCCTGCCAGAACCAGGAGTCTCCCCAGTTGATCCAGGTGTTGTGGACTCAGAAATTGTAGACTATGGAGCTGAAAATGCCATGAATTCTGGCCTCCCTGCCCCAATAGAGGCCTCCTTGGCCAGTACAGACAGTGCTGAAAGTGAGTCTAACCATTCAGAAACTGTGCCAGTTCCCCCCAGAAAGACTGGTCGAGAAGTGAGGCCTGTAGTAAGGCTAAGTTATGAGTCCCTGGGAAGACCTGTGGACCTGGCCTTTAATGTGGTCCATAAGGGACTGTACGTGACCCCGAGCTCGCTGCCCAAACTAAGCCTGGGAGCTAACTCCAGATTACTTGCTTTGCCCTCTGAGTATGGTGCCCCTGCCATTTCCAGCCCCAAGGTAAATGGTAGGGATGGGCCCCCTTTATCCAGGTTTCAGGTGCAGGAAGTAATGACCTGAGTTAAAATATTTGTATATATATGTACAGTTGAATGATCAGTAGTAGAATGCATAATACAGTGCACATGTGTCTGTCAAAGGTTAATATGCTGATTGCTGTTTGGAAAAAAAAAAATAAAAAAAGCAGGACAGTTCAAATGTTCTACCTAAAAGTGACTTAGGGGTATCTACTTGACGCAGATGTCAAGCTTTTCAGACTAGGAAGGGTGTAACCCCCCTGCAAATGGGGGTTCCCAAAAGTATCCTAATAGCTTGCCTAAAGGCCCCAGCCTGGATGGTGTTCAGCATTTAAGCCGCCTACTTGTGAGTGCTTTTAGAGCCTCTGGTACTGTGTCTTTCAGAGCTGTCTGCTTACAGGCAGGGCTGGAACCTGGGGGGGCTGTGTGGTTCCTTGCTCGAGTCCAGCTCAAGCTGCTGACAAATTGCTCCATTTCTGCTGTCGCTAAGTGGGCAGAGAGAGCACTATCCAGGGAGGTAATTGTTTGCTAGTGATCTGTTAGAATGGTGGTGAAAATGTAAATTGTCTAACCTGCCTTTCTGGCAGCTGGGACTTTGTGTACTTTACCCCTCCATTTTGGATCTGAACTGCAGATTAGATACAACCAGGAGGGAGGGGAGCCTAAAATGGAGTATTGAGTGACCAACCAGGATCAGGACTCTCTTGGGAGCTGGCTAGCCATGGGGGATATAGCCAGTAATTCTGGGAAATGAAGTTCTGGACTGTGGCACCTTTTCACACCAATGGGGGAAGTTTGGAGTAACTGGAAACTGAAGCCCACCAACTGGACTGGTTGGCGCCCGATTGTAATTCCCTGCCTAGTGGCTGAGAAGGCAGATCTGTTGTGGCTGTGACTGGGAAAGGAGCTCCAGGCTTCTGCGCTGCAGAGTTTTCGCGCAGGAAGTGCATGTGGAGGCTGAGAGTCAGACGGCGCGTTTGCCATGGCAATTCAGACTGAATCCGCTGTGACAGAGGAAAGGAGAGGCTGTGTAGCCAAGAACTAGACTTACCCTGTAGAGGACTGGAGAAAATGCTTCATCGCGCTCAGTCTGTCAGAAGAGTGAAGCTGCATCACGAACTCCCGGGTTGGCAGTAAGTGCGATTGGGACATGAGAGCAGCTGCCTGGTATGGTAACTTTCTTTTACATATAGATGTGTGGGGTGTGTCCTGTTCACAGAACATTGTTCCCCTGCTGTGTGAAAGGCTCCCAGAAATTCACGCCACTCTCGGGGATAGCGTCCAGCCAAAAGTAGTAAGTGAAAATCAGGGTAGCTCCCTGCCAGCTGTACCATTGAATTGCAAGTGTTTCATCTAATTTTCTTTCTTGATACATGAACTGAGCCAACCGGCTCCGGATTACAAATTGGGTATTGTGCAAGTGTTTTCCATCTCAGGGCCTCAACCAGCTGCACCAATCCTGACTAGCCCCCCCCCATCCTGGGTACCTAGTGAAAGTGACAATTAGGGACTCTGACATTGTGCACAGTGCTGTGAATATTAATGTGATTGATCTAATTAACCTGATTTTCCCCTTCCTTGTTGTCACCCCCTAAATAAATCAGATCTGGTTGTTTCAGCAAAGTTACACTGACTAAGATATGTGTTTGTGTTAAAATATTGTACAGCTGCTATTGTATTACATCATCTTGCTTTACAGGGGGTCATCAGAGTCAAGCTGACCGAACCAGTCCTGGGGGTAAGTGTATACTGTGAAAGTATTCCTGATATATTGTGTGGGCCACTAGTGGGAAGAAAGGGGGGGTTGCAGTGTCCCAGAGGGCTGTGACCAAGTCATACCAGACAGTATTAACCCTGACCTCTGGGTGGAGGCACCCGCCATTGGACCTAGGCCCCTCAACCTGTCAGTAGTTAGTCAGGCAGGGGTAGTAGCCCTTTGGATAGTGCCACCTGGGGATTACACTTTAATTTGTGGAGGTGGATGTTTGGCAACTGGTATTTGCCTACCAGCTCCCCTAAGCATCAAGGCACAGTGAAACACCATGGGGGCTGTGGCTAATTAACTGTAGTAGTGGTTGTGCAACTTACAGTTTTACTAAAAGCAAAACACATCTTATATTAAAACTGATCACAGTTGATGCCCTAGGAACTCCTCTGGATATTCAGTTTGGAGGCTGTTACCACCCAACACCAAAGACGAGGGCAAGCACCATAAAATATAACTGTACTGTACAGAAAACTGTAGGATGACTGACAGCCCTCTTCACTCAAATTGTTTAGATTGTGATTTTGGACAATTAGATGCTCATTGAAATAATAAAAGAAAAGTCAGTAGGTTTGCTGAAAGGGTCTCTAGCATTTCTGTCTCCAGGCTTGCCTGTCATTAGGCTGATGTCATGTGAGCTGCAAGCTGCAGAGAGCAAGAAAGAGGGAAGAGAGTGAGTCTACATAGCTGAGGACCTGGAAGAGGGAAGTAGTGGGAGTAGGAGTAATTTTTGTTGTTAGGATTCGACAAAGGCATGAGAATATTTCAGCACCCCTGTGAATGCTCTGAGGCAGGAGAAATGTGTTTAAAAACAACAAAGAATAAGGTACCAGAGGGATCTTTCTCATCTTTAAAGAGTCATCACTCCTAAGAACATCTACAGTGGATCAAGGCTGTCTCATTAGCAGAAGGTAAATCATGCTACATATATCAGTTTGTGTAAAACAAATATCTCATGTAAAATCAAACTTAGACTTGATTGGAGACCTGATATATAAAACGTGAATCTCACAATTCAGTTTTAAATACAGTAACTATGCATGGGAGTTATGGAACGTTATTAGGCTAGGGATTAGACAATATTGTTGATCATGTATACGATACCATCCAAGGAAGAATGCTGACAAGGGCTTTCTGCTGCATAACACACAAGTTGATTATATATAATCCCACTTGTATTCTTTTGTGGTTAATAAGTTTTATTGATTTGACTTATTAAGATGATGCAAACATTAAAACAGTCGGATACATTGCAAAGATCTTATAGACTGTTACATATGTCTGTAGAAGCAGAGAACAGAACATGCTGGCCAAATAGTAATGAACTGAATATACTAGCCAGGTAAGCAGTAGGATAATACTTTGTGCCTGGATGTACAGCACCTATCCAGCTGGAGATTAACTTTGAAAGTATTAGCAGTTGGTGCCTTGCATTATAGCTAACTCATACAAACATATCTTACCTGGCCCCATCCTGCTAGTTTCTGCAGTATTTGACAAAGCACCAGAAATTATGAGAGGTCCAGGGCCACTGTTCTCTACTTTACGCCTACAAAATACAAGAGATCACACACACAAAGCAAACAGGTCTTCATTGTCAGAGAAGATACTATCCTTTACTGATATTATACCATGTCATCTGTAGAGCAGGGTCCCCTATAACTCAGTAACAATCTTTCCAGCACTTGCCCCTAAATGCACCATGAGAGGAGACCATTATAATAGCATGGCTGTGCCTATTCAGCTGAGTCCCTCCCTAGGTTTCAAAAACAGAAGGAAGGGATTCCAGAGGGCAGTATATTTAAACAGGGTATTGGTCACAGTGTGTGATATTCTGGCCCAGTTGGCAACTTGAGCCATGGAGCTAAGTACCTCCCCAAGGGAGGGGATTATCTGAGACTGCCATTTACACAATAGGAGTCTTTTAACCTGCATACTGAGTGTCAGAAGTAGTTTCAACTCGGAGAGATGAAGGTGAGGGGCCGGGGTCTGGAGTCCTAATAACAGCAACTCGGGACTGAGGCACAGGCTTCCTAAGTTTTTTGGACCCCATCTCACAGGTAGCCTGCCATAGGGACTGGATCAGCCTGCTGGACCAAAGTATATGGAACAGGTCACCTGGGAGTTCCTGAGACCTCCAACACAGGTCATACTGAGCCAGCTTTGCCTTGGCGAGGACTACAGGAGTCCTGTACCAGGAGTGAATTATCTTGTTCTGTATTAATTGACTACTGGTGTCAGGATATGCCCCGTGAGCTAGTTTTAGGCAAGACTTCCACTCCAGGTTTGTAATAGGGGCATGCAGTGCTTTCTCCCATTTATGCTTGGATTCCTTTGCTTGGGATGAGATGGTGCTCAGAATGGCTGCATATATCCGGCTTGACTGTCCTCTTTCTAGGGTCAGCCATGACTCTACCTGGGAGATTTGTTGCCCTTGGTGCTACTTATGCCTGTATGTAAGGATGGTGCTTTTTATTTGGAGGAATCATCAGAAGTCTTTGGGAGAGATCCCATCAGAGCTCCGCAGGCCCTCAAAGAAATTAAGGGCATCTGTACCAGGAATGAGCATATCTCGAAGCAATGAGATACCACCATGTTCCCTTGAGGGTCATGCAATTGGTTGTTTATTTATGGTAATCTCATTATTGCCCCATAGTGGGGTAAGTCTTAGGGGAGATGGGGAGGTGCTGAACTTTTTATGCACCTTGGCCCAATATTCCAGAGAGGGACGTATAGTAGGATAAGAGCGAGTGCCCTTAGGAGGATGGTTAAAGAACAATAGTACCAAGTGAGTACACTGACATACCTCTCTCTATATCCAGCCACTGGGGAGTGTTGTGTTCAGGGAAAAGGAACCATTTTAACGTCTGAGCCAGCTGAAAGGCTAACCATGGAAGGTCCCCGGCCCTTTCCGACCAATGAGCTCTGAGCTTATTTCTACTGTACCTAGGTTTCTTACCCTCCCACAAAAAGGATCCCAGCAGGGAGTCTAACTTAGTAAACCAGTAATGAGGTATTGTCAAAGGAATGTGGGAGAGAAGATACATAATTTTCGGTGCTGTGACCGTTTTAATTGTGGATATTTTACCTACAAGTGACAGTTGAAGAGATTTCCATATGTCAAGTTCTGTACAAATGGACGCAAAAAATGGTTTCATATTCAGGTCCCAGATTTTATGCAGATTAGGAGAGATAGTAATGCCCAAGTAGGTAATCCCCTCTGGGGCCTATTGGAGCCCATGCTGAGTAACCATTTGAGAGATACACTTAGAGTTTAAAGGTAGGACCTCCATCTTGGCCTGGTTAATCTTGAGCCCTGAAAATGCAGAAAAACCTGACAAGGTGGACAGTAGGGGAGGGAGGGAGGTGACAATATTGGCTATAGGGAGCAACAGGTCATCCGCATACATAAGAGTAGGGTATGCCCTTGTTCCCACCTGGACCCCAGAAATTAAAGGATTTTGCCTAATAGCAGCTTCCAGGGGTTCTACTGCCAATACAAAGAGTGGTGGGGAAAGTGGGCAGCCCTGATGGGTATCCCTACCCAGTATGAATGGGGGAGACAGCATTGTATTGGTGAGTATCCGTGCAGTTGGGGATGAATATATTGCCCCAATCCAGGCCCGAGACCCCACCCCCAAGCCCATAGTGCAAAGTACTTGTTGGACATAGTCCCACTCCAGGGAATCAAAGGCCTTTTCAAAATCTATTGCAATGGTAGCAGTGCAGGAAGATAATGTTTGGCCCTTATGGATTAAATTTACTAATGATCTAATATGGTCCGTGCTAAAGCGGCCCTTAATAAAGCCTACTTGGGATGGGTGGATCAAACTGGGAAGGAGAGAATTAAGTCTATTAGCTAGTTTAGCTAGCATCTTGCTATCAGCATTCAATAATGAAATAGGGCCGTAGCTGGACGCTTGAAGAGGGTCTTTACCTTTTTTTGGTAGGATAGTAATAGTCACCTCCCTAAGGGATAAAGGGAGAGACCCTGTTTGCAGTGACTCAGTAAATACTTGTCGCAATACCGGAGAGATTATGGGATGCAACAACTGCCACACTTCAATAAGGAAACCATCCCTTCCTGGGACATTTCCCTTTTTAAGGGAGAGGATGATGTTTGCCACCTCCTGGGTTGAGATTGGGGCATCTAGGGCATTAGCTTGGGCTTCTGAGATTTTTGGGAGATGTAGGGACTCCAGAAATGGGCAGATCCCCTTGGGGTCTGGGGCTCTGGAGGATTTATATAAAAAGGAGTAAAAATCCATCATTATTTGATTAATACCTTGTGCCGAGGTCTAGGTCCTACCCCCTGCATCCTCTAAAGCCGCTATATGCCTTTCGGCTTGCTGCTTTTTTGAGACGGTATGCCAGCAGCTTACCCCCCTTTTCTCCTTCTTCCCAATATTTATGCTTGAGTCTAATGATTGAAATCTCTGCCTTTCTAGAGACCGGCTCGTTCACTTGCATCTTCAGAGAGGTGACCTTGTGACCTGCCTCTGACCTAAAGGAAGCTCCACTTCTTGGAGCTGTCATTCAAGCCCCCTCAAATGTTGTTCCCTCCTCTTTCGGTGCTGGCTTGCATACCCTATATCGCCCCTTTTAGAGTAGCTTTGAATGCCTCCCATGTGGTACCGGCAGAGGAATCTGCTATGAGGTTATGCCGAAAAAATTCTGTTGTTTCCTTTTGAAGCTAAGGGGGAAAGTATGGGTCATGAAGTAGCAATGGGTCCAGCCTCCATGCCAGAGACTTAGGGAGAGGGGGGCCCAATGTGAAGGCAAGATGCACAGGAGTATGATCGGAGACAACTAAGGGATGAATAAGGGTATTAACAGTGCTACTAGTAATAGTAGGAGAGGTGAGGCAGAAGTCTATTCTACTAAGAGAACTATGTACTGGGGAATGAAAGGTGTAGTCCTGCTTGGAGGGGTGAAATATTCTCCAGATGTCCGTAAGGGCCAAATCTTGTTGTAATTGAGCCACTGCCATCACAGCCCTGGAGTGGGGCTCAGTATTGGAAGGGGATCTAGCCAGGAAAGGGTCCAGAGTAAGATTAAAATTGCCCCCTAACAAAATGGGGGTGTCTTCCGGAGCTATGGATCCCAGCACCTGGGCCAACTTGTGAAAGAAGGAGGGCAAGTCCTCATTCAGAGCATATTTGTTACCCAGGATCAGAGGGCCCTTCCCAGTATCCATGAGTACCACCACTCATCTACCCTCAGGGTCTCTCACTTGTCTCTGCAATTTCCATTGTAGTTGCTTGTGAAGCAGAATCATCACCCCTCTCTTTCTAGAGAAGGCCGAGGCAAGAATGACCTGACCTATCCACTCCTTCTTCAGTCTCTCAGGATCCCCCACCCTGATAAGTTTGGTCTCCTGCAGGAAGGCGACCCTCGCTCCCTGTCTCTTAAGGTGGCCCAAAACTTGCTTCCTCTTGTTTGGGGTGTTAAGCCTGCTGATGTTCCATGTCAGACAAGTGATATCACCTGTTAGTAATAGGGAGCAAATATTTAATTAAGAGATATATCAAGAACAACCAGCAGATAGGGGGTGAGGGCAGCCCAACCAGAAGAGGCAAATTTCTATAGAGTGCCACCAGATATGGAGAGAGTGGGTAAAGCCCATATACCCTGCCCCTATCAGACGACCTTATATTAACAAATAACAAAACATCTGCATGTGTCTCTTGTGAAACAAACATACATAAACACAGTAACAAACTATATACATTGTGCACAGTGTACCATGCAATTTGGGGATATAGAGGCATCTCTTCAGCCACAGAGCCCTGCTGTAGGCCAGCCCCTATTCCTAGGGCATTATCAAGTGGTATCCATCCTTCCTTAGCACTACGGTGAGTACGGGAGGGGGAGGTTTCCCTTCTGAGAGAATCGAGCAACCCAATAAGAAGGTTGGACCACGTAGCTCATTGCAACCCCAGAGGGTTGAGAGAGCTGCTCTAGCGGTGTAGCTCAGAAGATGGGGTAGTTAAAGTAGGACTACACAACACTTCTAATGAGGTGGGAGTTTGCAGGAAAGAAAGTTGGGGGGAACTGCCCACCACTTCGGCAAGCCTAGGGTTATTGCTGATGGGTGCCAACGTGTTCTCACAACAAAAATCAGGCTTGTCACACCTATGAAGAGTGTACTGTAAGCCACCCAATGTGGGGGCTGGGAGATCTCCCCTTGATAGAAAATAATAACAAAAAAAAAAAATACCAGAGGGACACAGGCCTGTGCCATTCACCACTTAGGGCCTCACGTAAAACACATCCTGGCTACCCATTCAGCACAACAGTTTACTCATGCTGTCAAATACTTTCATATTATATGACACAGCTTCCCAGTGGACCTCACCCCCCCACACACACAAGTAAGTGAGATAGAACACACAGAAGTTCTGCTGTTTAATCAGATGGCACAAAAAAAGCATTCTTTGCCATCTAGATGTGTCTGGACCTTTGATCAGGACGTCCACTGACAGCTTGTTGGTAGACCTCATTGAATCCCTCCTGGTATAGGAGTGATGCATCTTCTCTGCCATATGGCAGTGCAAGTCAGGGGTCAAGGTTGGGGTGAAAAGGGGCTCAAAAGTTCCCTTACATGGGTAACATGGAGAAAGGGTAGCAGATGGGTCAGCCAAGGAGATTGTCCACTGACGATCAATTTAGACACCCCAAACTCGCCCCATACCTACAACTCCCCGGTACATTAAAAGAACAGGAATAGAAAGAAAATAGCAGGATGACTACTTATCTGACCACACCGGAGGGCTTTCTCTGATCAATTGCCCTGGAGATGTAGAGTGCTCAGGACAGTCCACACTGAAGATGAGATCTCCGCTGGTAGTGGAGGCCTCTCTAGTAGCCTTTGGTGGATGTTGCCTTCCGCTATCTGTATCTCTGTTCTGTGGCTGGTGAGGAGTTGCTGACGGGGACGGGTAGCTGGGCTGCAACATAGGAGTAGAACTGCCTTCCACAGTTGAATCCACGATGCCTGGGTCTTGATCTGGAGAGCTGGGGCATAAAGCTTTATATCTATTAGCGATGTAGTAGGCCTGAAATGGATCTGGAGCAACAGTGTCCATGCTTGTGGCCTCCTCTGTGTCGTCTTGCCCTCTCTTCGAAGGATGCTCCTGGTAGCTGTGTTTTTTTGAGGATTGCCTCTTTTGGTGGGCTTTTGGGGGAGGTTCCCAGTGTTGCTCCCTGAAGTCTTGCCAAACTGCAGGCCTGCTCACTGACTGAGAGGAGTGGTAATCCAACCCGTTGGTAGCAGTTTTTGCAGAAGGGGCTCCCGGGGTAATGGTGGTGAATTCTTGGGGCCAGTTGCCCCGTGAAAAATTCATGAGTGCATCAGCATATACAAAACTGTTTGGGACCCCATTATGCATAACCCGCATCGTGGCTGGGTAACACAAGGAGAAGGACAGTTCAATACTGTACATTTTATGCCTTGCCTCAGAGTATGCTCGGCGTTTGTCTGACAGATCCTTAGAGAAGTCCTAAAAGATGTGGATCCTATTCAATCTCCACACTACATGCTATAATTCATGAGCTCTAGTTAGGACTCTCTCTTTGTCCCTAAAATCAATAAATCAGGCTATGATAGGTTGTGGTCTGTGCTGGGCCTGAGACATGGGTGCTAACGTACGGTGTGCGCGTTCCACCTGGAGCGGTATCAATGGGTCCAACTGCAGCATTTCAGCAATGGCTAATTGTAGAAATACCTCAGTATCTTTGCCTTCTACACACTCAGGGACTCCCAGGAAGTGAAGATTATGTATGGCGACCTCAATTCTCGAGGTCATCCATCTTACTGTGCAGCATCTGTATGGTCCGTTGTTGATCTCTTAATTCTGCCCTTAAGTCCTGAACATGCCCCTCCGTCGCCAAGACCCGCTGTTCGGTATGCAGCATCCTGGCTTCTAAATTTTGAAACACTTGGATGTTTCGATTAGTTGCCACAGTGACTTGTGCCATCTGGGCCATAAGTTGGCCGAACATCGCCTCAACTGACGGTTGCTCCCAGGTTTGTGGCAAGAGGCCTTCAGCCATATTTTCAGGCCTACCTTGTCCAGGAGGCTCTTCAGTAAAATAGCAATTTCCACACAGCAAATGAAGGCTTTTTGTATCAATAAGGCTAAATTAGTGTAATAATAATAATAATCTTTATTTATAGTGTGCCTTTCAAAAATCAAGGCGCAGTACATATTTAAAGTAAAATCACAGTAAAACATCATAATAAAATCACTAAAATCAATAGCATCAGTCCATGTCAGCACCATCCCCATATGCCTTGTTCCATAGAAAAAACTTCAGTGCTTGTTTAAAACCCCCCACAGTCATGCACTCTCTACTCCAACGGGATAGAGAATTCCAGCCGGTCGGTGCCACGAACATAAAAGCTCGGGCGCCGGAAGATTTTAAAGCTACCCTCAGAGCTTGAGTATTACCCCACAAGTTACAGTAGAGTGAGGATATAATACCAGCTGGTAGAAAAAGGATTTTAAAGGATATTTCCCTCTGGGTTGTGGAGCTGATCTTTAAGCTGCCATCCTATTTAGCGCTCCTAGTGGCCACCCCCACTTGTATTCTCGATGACATTTTTGGGCAGGTGGGTGGGTAGGGTATGGTTTTCTGGTCTTTCCATTTATCAATTTTAGTCAATCAGTTGCATTTTTTTAGTGGTAATTGGTTACTATTGTCTCAACATTACACTGTAAATGTACAAGTCTAATGTACACATCATAAAGTCCACTATATTGTGTTTGGTTCCTACTTGAAGTCAGTGTTGAAAATTAAATCATACTTTATGAGCTTTGGGAGCTATGTGGATTCATGAGGTTCTTGTCTATTAAAGTGCCCCCCGGATTATAAATCAATGGCAATGATACAAGAGTTATAGGGGCTCGCTTTACAGCTATGGGAGCCGAGACCTGGCAAGCCCCTGTAATTCCAACACTGCTTGCAGTCTTCTACCCTATGGGTTCACCTACTGCATAAATTATTGTAAGTAACAAACACTGGTGTTTCAAAGATGTCAAACTTTAAATGTCTACATACCCTGCTTTATTCTTTTCCATGTGAACTAGATCAAGATAATGGAGTCGCCGGATATACTATGGTGTTCCTAAACTCAGTATCATGAGTCTTGGAATACTGACCCCACTGGCCCGAAATCCATCCAGTTGAATCAATCAGATGCCTGAAAATATGATTTCAGGCATCTGACTGAAAAATACACAAGGCAAATTGGGGAGCTTTGTCCCCTGAACACCCCATGTAGGGGGCTCTGCACCACACCCCCATAACTAAAATAACTAACTCTGAGGGGGAGAGAACCTTGAAGTTATAAAAAATTAGTTACCAGGGTATAATGAGTAAAACATTTTTCTGCCACAGTGCAGAGAGAAACTGCAACTCCAGATCATGCTGGTTGAACCACCAGTGGTGTATTCCTCAACACCACCAGGGCAGCTCAGCCAGCCTCACGATTCCTCCAAAATTTCAATCCCATGGACAAGGGTAAGGTACCAAGCCATCACATCTGCTACCTTACCCCAGTAAACGTCTGTCAGGTTTCCTAATGCCAGGATGCTCACTGTCTGGATACTGAACCTGTCAGGATAGTAAACCTCAGCAAACCATAAGGGCACTGTGTCGCCAATGCAGATATTCTGAAACAACCGTATGACCCTGTGTCCTACTTCTGCAGGCTTCTCAGATGAGGAGTGCCCCTGAACAGCTCCTGGCCATTTGCTTGGGTGGCGGACAACTTTACTGTGGATGGGGCCTCCAGCAATGCCTCCCATGCCTTCCCAATTATCATCATGGAGGGCTACTTGGTTATGTTTGTGGTCAGCTTGGTGGAAAATCTGCTCATCGTGTTTGTCATCATCAGATAAGATGTGAGTGACCTCCTCCCCAAAGTCCGGGTCTTACAGTGCATTGCTCTGAAGCAGTGGCAAAGAGAAAGGGGTAATTCTTTGGTGACCCTCAGGCCCACCAATATTTCTCAACAGTAACACATACGTTACCAGAGACAGCACTCACTTTCACTCTCAGAAACCCAACAGTATATTCCCATGGTGAATGCATAGTCCCTTACTTGGCTTTAAACATCAAAGTAGAAATTCATACTAGCCAATTATGACACTCCTTCAGTAGTAAACTTCAGGGTCACCAAGTAAATGCAGTTTCAGAGCTCCAGTTACATAATCTTATGAAGTGCATGTCACACGTTATCTCTCCATTACACATTTCATTTTAAGGGGTACTGTCACCTCACACATTGAAGTGAGTAATACAACTGTAAAGATTTATGCCCCTGCTGGGTGGGCGACTGCCAGAAAACAGCAGAGGACTTACTTTACAAGTCAGCATGTAGGTATTGACATGCACAAATGTCTTGTTGGTGGAAAACATAAGGCCAATCTGATTTGAGTTACTTTTGAGTGCAGAGTATTAGTGGAGAGGAATAAGAAAGCTGATAGTGTCACTCACTGATTTCGGTCTGATGAAACCTATAGATAAAGGGCCTCCTTCTGAGGCAGAAAGGTATCGTGAATTGAGGAACCTGGAGACAAAGGTGTACACCAGGAGAAGGGGTCTCTCTTCATGCCTTTTGGTCACTACAATGGAGAAAGGAAACAAAGACTGCTGCTCCACTCCAACAAAAGACTGGGGGGGGGGCGCGTTTTCTAGCAATCTTTAAGTTGGGCATGCAGAGTAAACCCAGCAGTTTTATCGGCATCCATGATTGAAATACAGCATGAAATACAGGATGGTGCCAGCACAGCAGTAGTGCTACTGCTTGTGATGCTGACAACCCAGGTTCAGGAAAGTTGGGGGGCCAGCCAGGAGGAGGAGACTTCATGGACTGCTCACCATCTCCAGGAAGGAAGAAAAGGGAAGAAGAGGCTCAGCACTTGACTGACCTCCATCAGAGGCCAGAGGTACAGCAAGCACCAGCCACCCACAGGGGAGGTGGTGTGACAGACATCAGCAATCATGTCTTGACATGACATCATAGTGCATGTCACACCCACAGATCACAAGAAAAACAGCTTTGTGCACTCTGAGAAGGTGGACCACCCATGCATATCCCCAATCCTCTGCCTTCCCAGTGTCCCAACAAAAATACAAAAGACTCATGGTGTATGAGCCCCACCTTGTCCCCACCTAGGTGGAACAACCAAGGCTCCATGGGGGGGGACACTTAGGATCAGGTAAGAGGAGAACAGATGCCCAGGCAACTCCCAGTGATGTGGAATGCAGGGAGCTGGGGAGCATAAACATAAAAAAAAATACAGGATTTATTTTATGTCTGTCAAGCACAATTCAGCCCTTGCACTGCATGACTCCTATCTACCCATGGAAGAAATAATGCATGTAGGCAGGAGTCAGGTTAATACCATGGGTGTCTGTCCAAGTTGTGTTAAAAAACAGTCCTGCTATTGCAGTTTTTATTTTAATGATTTTGTGTGTTTCACTTCTTAGAAAATGTATTGCACCTGTCAGCTTTTAGAACAATTACTGCAGCTATTTTCCAAACCCTGATGCATTGAACAATATAACAATTGAACAATTTAAAAGGGTAGCAACCTTAACATGATCATAAATAACCATATAACAATTTATAATTTAACTGTACAGAAACAACTTTATTGAGGGTATCATATATAGTCAAACTTGCCCCAATACTTTATTTTGCCAGTGTGTATCTGACCTTAAGTAAAGCCATGTGGCCAATGGCAGCAACAATTTCAAGGTAGGAAAACTAGAACGCATTTACTCCAGCACTAAAAATTTATTGGAATTTCAAGCTATTTCATTATATATTTCAAAATTTTATAGGAACATGCAGTACTTTCCCTTAGATTTCATTTGTTCCTTTTTTCATAGATAAGCTAAGTCCAAAATGTATTTGCATATGAAGGGATCCTTTTCACATAGTCAAAATCTTTTTTCATTTGGCCATATGAAAAAAGCAGAAGTGAAGTACTAAAAATGATGCAAAAAAAAAGCTACATTTGAGGGTCAATTTAACAATAGTAAAGTGCAGAATCCCCTGACTGGGTCACGATGAGCAAGATACATGTGTTGGTTTCTTTGCAGCATGTCATTTGTTTGCGTTTTGACATTTTTATTAAAAAAAAAGAAAAACAAGATGGTGGCAAACAGAAAAGGAAGTTTTCCTTACGAAAAAGGATTGACCCCATACAAAAAAGGATTATTTTTTTGTTTCATACACCTATCTTGATTTGAAGTGCTTCATGAGCATACTCAGAACCCAAAATTTAAAAAATTAATAACTCTGGAATGGATTAATATTTTTTCACCAAACTATGGGAAGTCACTATTGTGGGCCAGACCCTTTATATCCTGCAAATTTCAGACCAAAATTCCAAAAAGTCTAGATTCCAAGGGCTGAAACAAAACAGGAAAAAAACACCAGAAAAATCACTTCTCTTTGCTATCCATATCTCAGAATCCACACATGCATCCAGAATGAAAGTTGGAACATAAAGAGATCTACCAATGAGACCGCACAGTCAAAATTTCATGCAAATCCATTGAACGTTTGCAAAGTTATTAAAGTGCAAAAATTGGGGTTTAACATTAAACAGCCTACTCAACTCTAAATATAGATGTGTGGCCACATCCCTATAATTAAATTATAGGGGTGTGGAGCCCCTATATTTGGGGTTGAGAAGAGGTTTCTATTTTAAACTGCAAATTTTGAATTTTAATATCTTCACAACTGTTCAATGGATTTGCATAAACATTTGCATGCACAGTCTTGTGGGTAGATCTCTTGACATATCAAGTATTTTTCCTGTCAGATGTGAGGATTCTGAGATGAGGATAGTGCAAAAACATAAACATTCACTGTTTTTTGCTGGGGTTTTTTTGTCATTGACTTATGCTCAGATGGTTTGGAATTTTGGTCCGAAATGTTTAGGGTAGAAAGGACATGGCCCACAGATATGTCTTTTGCTGGTTTGGTGAAAACATATTAATCCATTCCAAAGTTATTTAAATGTTAAATATCAGTTTCTGAACATGCTCAGTACAGTCTTTTGCATAGATGTTTGGAATGAAAAAGAAATGTGTTCCATAAAGGAAAAGCATCCTCTTTTATTTGGGGCCAATCCTTTTTTGTTTGGAAAAATCTTTTTCCATTTGCCATCATCTTGTTTTTCATTTTCTATAAAAAAAAAAAATTCAAAACACACAAAAATGACATACTGTAGTGAGACCAAGACATGTATTTTTTTTTACCAGGAAATGGTCTGGGCACAGCCCTTTTTCAGCTGTGCCTGACATGCAATACATCACATACACAACATTAACAGACAATACAATTAATTCCACTTACACAAGTTTTCATTATACAACAATCTATGCAACATATGTTCAAAATGTAAAACATTATTAGCATTAAGTACCAGTCTGATGTATTCATTTAACAAAGCAGGTGCATACCATGTAAAAGCCTTCCTGCTGATTTGAAGTTTAAAGGCAGGGATTTGATACTGTATTATAAAATATATACTGTATGTATTGATTATGTATCTTGCTCATCGGGACTCAGGTGGATTCTACAGTTAACTGTTGTAAAAGTGACCCCAAAATGTGTTTTTTTTTTCATTTAAAATCCTTTTTCATTACCTGCTTCCCCTTTTTCCATATGGGCATTTTTGTTCAAATCAAAAAAGATCCCTTGATACGGAAATTGATTTTGGCCTTTTTTTTCAGCTTTTCCCATATCACCTTTTTCATTCAAATGAAAAAGGATCCCTCGATATGGAAAAAGATTTGGGGCTTAGTTATTTTTTGTTCTTATTTCATTTGTCCTATTTAATTTGAACAAAAAAGGATCCATTCATATGGAAAAAGATTTTGGACTTAGTTGTTTTTCCTCTTGTTCCATATGACCATCTTTGCTCAAATGAAAAAGGATCTATGCAAATGGAAAAAGTGTTTGGACTTAGTTTTTTTGCTATTCTTTTTTGCATTTGAAGGAATCCTTTTTCATTTCTGTTATTTGAGTGAAACAGAAAAAGATTTCTGCAAATGAAAAAAGGATTTTTGCAAGCTGTCCCTTTAGATATGGTCTAATAATTTAAAATTTTCCTGGTGTCTAGTGGCACTCCCTGCCCTGTGAATGCAGTCCCCCTACTTTTGTTCATTTTTCCCTGATGTCTAGTCATGCACCCCACCCACCGATTGTCATTCCCATATTTATTATTTTTCTCTGGTGTCTAGTGGCAATCTGATCACCACCCCCATATTTATTTAACTTATCCTTGGTGTCTAGTGGCTCCCCCCACCCTCCAATCACCATCATTGTAATTGTTTAAGTCATCCCTGGTGTCTAGTGGCATCTCCCCATTCTCAGATCACCATTCCCATAATTGTTTAAGTCATCCCTGGTGTCTAGTGGAGTCCCCCAGCCTCCATTCACCATTCTGGTAATTATTCAATGTATCCCCAGCGTCCAGTGCCCCCCACACGCTGATCCCTGTCCCCATAATTATGTACTACCTCATTGTTGTCTAGTGGTGCCTCCACCCTCTGATTGCCACCCCCCTACAGATTTAATAGTTCCCTGGTATCTAGTGGTACCCCCAGCTTTAATTGTCATCCTTATAATTGTTGTATTTTTCCCCCTGGTGTCTACTGGCATGCTCCACTGTGTGATCAATGTCCCTGTTCTGATTTTTTTCTTTCCCTGGTGTCTAGGGGCACCCTTCACCCTCCAATTGCCGTTCTCTGCTGAAAGGAAGAAAACAGTCCCTCAATGTTTTTGTTTAAATCTTTTAAAAAAAGGTCCCTGGTTGATCTAACCCCCCCACCCCTACCACCCACTGAGCACCCACCACCA
The DNA here is from genome assembly GCA_016271365.2 of Neoceratodus forsteri. Lineage (NCBI taxonomy): Eukaryota > Metazoa > Chordata > Ceratodontiformes > Ceratodontidae > Neoceratodus > Neoceratodus forsteri. The sequence continues at coordinate 14,401,505 of CM057453.1, read as the reverse complement.
CACACCCCTCACACCTTTCCACATACCTTCACTCACCTGAACAGGCCCCATGGTGAAAATTGAAACTATAATGGAAGACATGTTTTGCTGCTGGAACTGGTAACTGCTATGTGAGGAAGTAAGGTAAGTGCAGCTCAATGCATTTCAATGGGGTTTTCAACTTTGGTGCATAACTTTGCCATTTTTGTATATTTGGACACCAAATTTTCAACACGGCCTTTTTGATGCCATTTCATGAACAATGTCAGCTGAATTACACAAATGTCGATCGAAAGGTGATTTTGTGGTCACTTGGCAAAATCAGCTTTCAGGCAAGAATTGAACATTTGCACTCCCATTGTTTATGAGGTGGGGTCATAAGAAGAGTATGTTGAAAATTTTGGGTCAAAATATGTTAAAATGGCAAAGTTATGCATATCCATTGAGATTTAGCTGCACTCACTCATAACTTTCATAATTTTAAATATTTTCAACCCAGATTTTAAATATAGCCATTTCTTTACACCACCTCATGAATGTGACAGCTGTCATTTTTCAAATCTTGGCCAAAATGTCTTTTTGTGCCTCTGGTACAGAATGATGTTGCAGTAGTGCAGAATGACATTTTAGTAGGGGTTTGCAAGTTTTCAGTACCGTGTTGATTAGGTGGGATAATAAGAAGGCTGTACTGACAAATTGGTTGCTGTTGTCCTACAAATGGAAGCTTCCACATCATCATGCATGTATGTACAGTATCTATGGAGGGATGGGAGTGCAGGGCCTAGAGGACTCTGCACTCCCTCAGGAAAATAAGGATATGATTACACTATCTAAAAAATTATGGATGGATGAGTTTGCAGGGCCCTCTGATATGATTATGCTATCACAAAAAGTAACAAAATTATTTGGAAAAAAACTCAGTTAATGCAACATTTAGGGTCTGGGGTAAAGTAAAAAGAGAAGGAAAATGTGTTTTTAATATTTTCAACCCTAAAACTCCACCCCCACACCTAAAACAAATCAGACATCTGGTCTTCCTTGGGGTTGTTAACCCTAAAACTCACCCTTCTGTTTCTGGGGTATATAGAATGGTGTGAGTTTTAGGGTTGACAATGCCAAGGAAGACTGGACCCCAAATTGATTTAGGCATGGGGTGGAGTTTTAGGGTTGGAAACCCTAAAACCACATTTCTCTACTTTTTTCGCTTTATCCTGAAAACTAAATGTTACATTAATGGAGGTTTTTTTGTGTGCAAATAATCTATCTATCTATCTATCTATCTATCTATCTATCTATCTATCTATCTAATTGATCTATATCATCTCTCTCTCTCTGTCTCTCTCTCTCTCTCTCTCTCTCTCTTTCTCATGCTGGAAAGCTGCTACATTCAGCACAGGCATATTCATGACCATGTAGTATCTATTGTACTTAGGTGAGGCTGGTTATGTTCTTCCTCAGAATATTAAAACTGATTTTTTTAAAAAACACATAAGTAATGTTTGCATTATTCAACTCTAATTTTAAATTTGCAGTTTGTTTTTAAATTACCAGGCTCATTCTAAAAGTTAAGTTTTTATTAAAAAAGCAGAGATACTTTAGTTACATTTCACAAAACTGTGTTGCAGACAAACTTTAAGTTGCACAGGAACAAAACTCATTACTTTTAGGATAATAAGATAGAAAATACACTAATACACATAATACTGTAATTCAGCAAAGTTAATTAAGTGCCGTGTTTGTGGATACTATTCTGTAATTAAAGTCTATTTCAGACATGACCTTAAAGGCAATCTAGAGCTATATCTCAAAAGCAGGGAATGCACAGATACTATCCACACTGTTTTAAATGATTCAGATCAACCAAATGGACTGGCAGTTTCCTACCCTATTTGTGTCTATCCATTTTTTGTCAGGTCTGATCAAACTGGATAACAGCTATCCAGTACATTTTGTACAACGCTTTACCATTCAGGAAGATGAAAAGCCAGTTGCTGATCCAAGTTTCTAAGTTTGCACTTGTTGGCAACTTTTGTACCTATGCTAATCCACTCTCAGCAGCTATAGTTGTGTCCCCAGTGCCATGCTTTTCCACAGGCTGTGAATACAAACACACACCTCCTGTCTAGGTGCACACAGCTCCCCTTTCCTTTATATACTATATGTTTTCAGGGGCATGAAAATCAAGTTAATCCTCTACTCCCTTGAACCATTCTGTAAAGGTGATTGGCATGACTCCTTAGTTATTCACATTGCTCCCTACCAGACCTGTATGTTTTCTGGGCTGATGTGTATGTGGAAATGCTGATGTTTCCTGTTTGCTTTGATCTACTTGTGGCAGCGCTGCCCCAACCAAGAAATCATAGAGGACTGGGAGAAAGCACTGTGGGTCATCAAATCACTTATTAAGTTAATATTATTTTTCCTTGAAAAACTCAGTAAGACAGTAACATCCACATTACAGGACTGGGATGAAAGCTACTGAAATAGCAAATAATAGATAATGCTCAAATATGACAACATGTATACATTATTATGCACTGACATATGGACTATTAAATTAACAGTATTACAATCATTTTTAAAATATAAAAATGTAAATACATACTCAGCAGCTACAGTGGTGTGGTTTACAACTGTGTAACGAGCAATGCATTCTTACAAAATGGAAGTAAGAAATGGAAGAATATGATGATTTGCTTAACAACATCATGCCATTGTGCAGTAAGATTTTTGTACTGCTTGTTTCGCTATCAAATAAGAAGCTATCTTTTAATCCCATAAAATGGATTATTTTTTACATGTTTCTGCATAAATGAGCCATTTTATCAACCCAATAAACCATTCCAGTGTACAGTATGATAGATCTTATCACTCTTCCCTGAAGGTTGAATGCAATCATCTACACCACATGCTTCACAACCCACTGGGACATGTGGAAGATTTGTTTTTCCACACACCTTGTTGTAAGTTATGATATAGGATGGTATCTTATCAGATAGCAGTCAGTTGCAACAGCTGCAGTCATCATGAAAGTACATGTAAGTAAAAGCTGTCAGCCTACAATAAAGATATGTCTGCTTCTGTATCTGGGGTAACTGAATCCATTTGGTTCACCCTCTATAATAGGCTGACTGCTTGCCAATCTCCCTATCCACAGCATATGTAGTTAACCAATTTCTGGTGTCAGATCTAAGTTGATAAGAGGCCTGAATGTTCATGAGGGGCAGATACAACTGCCTACTCCATTTGCATCTGCCTCTGAAATTATGCCCAGACTTACTGTGTGCTACATTGGGTATAAACTGAATTTATGTCTTTTTGCTACATATTTGAACTAACCACCAGAAATGTCAGAAATGTTTTTTTCCATAGAGCTTTTTTCCTCCATTAGCCACAACAATCAATGATAACAAGTTCATGTTTGCATTTATTTGGATATTAGCCCCTGAGCCATGGCTCATTTCCAGTGGTATCCCAGATAACTTAAAACAGTGTATATTAAAATAATAACAGTAAACATAACGCCTCAACTGACAATAACAATTTCAACTACGTAATGGTTAAAAATACATTTAATAATACTGGCATCAAGTGTCATTGTCACAAAGTGCTTCGTTAACAGTTTGGTTGGTAACAATGTGCCAGGCAACACAATTAATGTAATAGGCAATTGGTCCAATGGATATGCCTGTTTAGGCCTGGTGATCTCCTGTCCTTCCTGCATTCAGCTGCCACCAGGATGGCTCCCACAACTTTCCATCCATGGGTAGAGACCCTGGGATAGGGCCATCCTCCCCTAAAGGAGGTCCACCAGGTGGACAAGGTTCCAGTGCTAGTGTTGCTAGGACTCCAGGGAGACCAATAACCCCAGTCATCACAAGATTGTATGTAGATTTTTACATTTGTGTTGTCCCTTGTCCTCCTTCTACCCATGAAGAAATGGGAAAAGTCAGGGTAAATCCTCCAAGTTTGCTTTGCTGTGGGGTGCACATTGAAGAGGTCTTGCCTGAGGCACCCACCTTCACCCAGTGAAACTACCTATAGTGGCACTTCATCAGCAGAAGTGTTAGAAACATGCCAACATACATACATACATTTTGCTGGGTGAAGTAGCCCTTCTCTGATGAATACAATACAAAGAAGATTTCTCTCTGTTTAAAACAATGCATATTTTAACATGTAATGCATCTGTGCACATAGCACAAACCACTCCCACCCACATGAAGTCACCAAGACCTTTAAAATGTTGTCCCCACCCTGTCACCCTCTAGCATCCACCTCCCTCCTCCCACACTCACCACAATATTTCCTTATAATTGCTGCAGATACATAGTATAATAATCTCTTCCATTACCCATGCCAAATCACATAATTTTAACCACCTACATTTCATACCCCATCATTATACTCCTGATTGAACTGTCAATCATCCACCTTACCTACCCTCTAGCACCCAATCGCCCTTCCTGACAAGCCCCAAAGTAGAAGGATTCTATTAAGACCTATGAAAAATAAAATCTTCCTAGAGTCGAGCAAGTCTGCTAAGTATTCAGTGTCCTGCAAAGAATGAATAAATTACATATCCCTATAGTAACACGTGATTGGCTGTGTCTCATTATACATTGAGTGTGTAGGTCCCTCTAACTGATAAAAGTTAATGCGTTGTGTAACCTTTAAAAGTGCTTTTGGGCCTCACCATTCAGATTTGTGGGCCTTACCACTCCGTAGCGGAGCTATGTTTTTCTGTGCTTTTTATAGAGATGTATTTTAATATCCAGATCACATCTAAGAGAACAGTAAATGTATTAAATTAGGGAACAGCTGTAGTTTCTGCTTTGTTTAATCAAGTGACTGAAAAAAATGTATTGTGCTATAGCTGATGGTGGAAATTGAGTTTATTGGAATTGCTCTCAAGACCATGCAGTACATGGCTCTGGTGGGATTAATCCTCATCCTAGGTAACTCCAAATAGGTTCATACTGACAATTTCTATGTAGTAGATGCAGAGCTGCTCTATGACTACAATACTCTGTTTAGTAAAACAGTTGCATTATTTATCATTTCTTTATATTGCATTCTTAGTTCTTATTTGTCTAATTTGATCAACATGTCAGAACTGGGAAAGCCAAACCACACTTCGATAGTGCCATAGATTTTAACACAGTATCCAACAGCATTTAGCAAATTGCTCAGAAATACTAAGTAAGTGGTGATTATGGAATTCAATCATGCATCTCATGTTCACAGTCCTGCACTTTAACACACCCTCCTGCATTTTAATAGCTCTCTTCCCTGAAGATACTTTGCCAGGGCCACCCATCAGGCATGGCTATAGGATTAAAATTGTTCCTTGTTTACAGCTATGTGCTTCAACACACCTGCTTGTTGTCTCACCCCCTTCCCCCCAGTAACTTACTCAGGGTTGCCAAGTGAGTGGTGATGGGATCTGAACTTGGGTTTCAGACCCAGAATCACAGCTCCACATTGCAACCCCAACCCCCTAAAAATTCAAAGCAGCTTGCTCAGGGTCACCAAGAAAATGGGAATGGAATTCAAACCTGGGTTGCTGGTTTACAGCTTTGTGTTGTGTCCCCATCTTACATTACACCATCATAAGGCATATTGCTCAAAGGGGGTTTCCACATTCATTGCTCTGCACTGTACCCACCAGAACAACTTTCTCACAGTTACCCAGTGAGTGATAAATGGATTTAAACCTCTGTCCCATCCCCAAACACCAGCACAGAGCAACTTGCTCAAGGACACCCAGTGAGTTGTACTTATGGGATTTAAATTTGGGTCCCAAGTTCTCAGCACTACTCTGTAACCAAGAGGTTTATAGCTTTGAATTGTAACCCCACCACACACCACTACAAACTTATTCAACAGGTTCATCTAGTAAATAGTGCCTACTGGATTCAAATGTGCATCTCAGCCTTCTATGACTGCCTCCCCAACCCCCACCACCACCACATGCAATTTGCTTGAAGTGTCAGAATTCAAGGTTGTGGGATTTGATCTATTTTATTTCTACTGTTACTTCCTTTTATCCACTCGCCCATCAACTCCCAATAAACAAATTACAGGACTTCAGTAACAATAAATTCCCCCACTATCTGTACACATTAATTAGTAAAGCTCAAACATATGGCCATGTGCATTCCAGCAAGAGGCTGATCAAGGATTTTAAAAAGGATTTTGTGGCAATAATAAAAGAGGACAGAGTTAAACTATTTGGGTTGTAAGCAAGCAAGCAGAATCCTATAAGTATTCTTTTGTATGAAACAAGATAGCTCTTGGTACTGGGTCACTCTAACATTTATTTCAGTTATGTTAGAAACACATTATAACATGCTGGAGTACATTTAAAAATCATGTGCAACAGTTTTTACATATTTTTTATAAAAGCTTGAAACGTTGAAATTCAATTCCCTGTGTCATGATTAGTGTTTCCTGAAAATTTCAAACTGTTTGGGTTTGTGGTTTTCTTTAAATCAACATTTGTCAACTTGCTCTACAGTGGCTGAAAACAGTGGAGTTGTTTTTGTCCTCTCATTCAAACTTAGAGTGCAATGACATCATTTTGGAATAGCTTGCTGTTTCAGATTCCCAATCAGAGCAGTAGTTTGTAGAGTTAATGGTTTGCTGAGCTCTCCACATTTCTTACAAACACAGTCTCTGGCTTGTGTTTAGATAGATCAGCTTAAAATATAACATTATCTTCTCATAAAAGGCTGATCATTTTAATTTCTATGCTGAATTGAAGTAGTGGAAATCTTTCTTTGTGAGAAATTAGCTTGTCTATCACAGCTCTCACTTTTTTCTAATCAAAACTCAAGATTGTTTTTCTAACTACAGTAGATAGCACAGGGCTAGTGAATATAAAATAAATATACATTTTGTTCATTCACAGAAACAGTTTGTCTTTGATGTAGCCGCCATAATCAGATTTCATGTAAGAACATTTTTTTTATGTCAGATTGACAAACAGTACATGTGCTTGAAATACCGAAGCAGAGTGTGACAGGCACCTGTCAGAACTCACAAATTTCAGTTCTTTGATGGTTTCTGTGTGAAAATACATTATGTTAGGTATAACCAGAAACACTATGTGGCATCCTGATGCACCGTGTCTCTGCCTCACAGTTGAGGCAGCTGCAGTCTACTGCCACCTGTCCCTGCCCCAAAAGCCCCCTTCCTTCTGCTCCACATTTGAGGCTGCTGCATCCTGCTTCCCACCATCTTCTCCCACACAGTCAAGGCTTGCGCACCCTGCTACCTCCATCCCCTGCCTAAAGAATCAAGGATGCTGTACCCTGCCTCCCCTTGCCTAAGCAATTGGGGTTGCTGCATCCTGCTGCCCTCTCTCCCCCAACCTCACAGTTAGGGAAGCAGAACTTGTTGCCCCTTGTTCCCATCTCCACAGTCAGGGCTGCCATGCTGTGCTAAGCCCTAGAGTGCCAGGTTCCCTGCCTCCACAGCTGGGGCTACTGTACCATGCTGCCCTAGCCACCAGAGGTGGGGCTTTTGCTACACCCTACTATTCACTTCTGTTGACCCAAATGGTCAGGGCTGCTGCACCATGTGTAACCCATCTCACAGTCAGGGCTGCTGTAATCTGATGCCCCCTGTGTTCTGCATCACAGTCAAGGCTTCTGCACCATGCTGTTCTCTGTACCCTGTCATCAGAGACAGGGCTGCTGCACCCTGTTCCTTTCTACACAGTTGGGGTTGCTATGGCCTGCTGTGCTGTAGAGCCCCATGCCTCTGCAGTTAGGGCTGTGGCACCATGCTGCCATGTCACCCTGTTGCCCCCTGTTCCTACTGGTGTCAGTAGACTGCAGCTGCCTCAGCTGTGGGGCAGAGACATGGTGAATCGGGATGCCACCTAGTGTTTTTAGTTATACACTTACATGATGTATTTTCACACAGAAACCACCAAAGAACTGAACTTTGTGAGTTCTGACAGTACATGTGCTTGAAATACTGTAGCAGAATGTGACAAGCACCTGTTTGTTAATTTGACATGAAAAAAAAAATGTTCTTACACGATTGTATTTATGAAGGCTACATCAAAAACAAACTTTCTGTGAATGAACAGAAGTTAGATTTATTTTATATTCATTAAACAGCCCTGTGTTATATAGTTAGAAAAAAAATTGAGGTTTGAGTAGAAAGAACAGAGCTGTGATACAGACAAGCTGTTTTCTCACAGAAAAAGATTTCCACTACTTCAATTCAGCACTAAAACTGAAATGATCAGCTTTTTAAATGAAGAGAATGATATATTTTAAGCTGATCTATCTAAACACAAATCAGAGACTGGGTTTGTAAGAAACCTGGAGATCTCAGCAAACCATAAACTCTACAGAGTGCTGCTCTGATTGGGAATCTGAAACAGCAAGCCACTTCAAAATGATGTCATCGCACTCTAAGCTTGACTGAGAGGACAGAAATATCTCCACTGTTTTCAGCCACTACAGAGCAAGTTAACAAATGCTGATTGAAAGAAAACCACAAAACCAAACAGCATGAAATTTTCAGGAAACACTAATCATGACACAAGGACTTGAACTGCAACTTTTTAAGCTTTTATAAAAATATGTAAAAACCATTGCACATGATCTTTAAGTATAATGTCATCATCAAAGAAAGATTCTGATATTGCAAGATTCTTAGTAATTCTGGATCCACCATTGACTAAAGCTGTCTCAAACATGCACTGCCATCTGCCGGTATCCTGTGATATTAGAGCTGTGGAATGTGCACCTACAATAATGGTGACCCACTCACAAGTGCATTTTAGGGATGGCTATGGGAGGGTAGGGTGGCCGGATGGGGCAGTGGTCGAATATAGTGACAGGATGTACTATACATATGAACATGTGGGGAAGTGGGCACACACAGTGAGGGGTGGGAGGGTATTTGAGGGCTGGTGCCGCAGTGGGTTGCCATGCCAACCCTGTGGTGTGGTGGGTGGGTTCACAGCATTGGTCTCCAGGGTACTGGGTTTGGGTCCTGGCATTGGTGTGTTTTTCTTGTGCCCAGCCCAACCTTTTTTTAACATTTTCACCCCCCCCCACTGACATGCACCCCTTTGGAGCTGGGAATCCTTAGGTAGGGGTGTGTGGAGGGTGCAGCCCCCCACATAAAACATTAAAAAGTGAAGTCCCCAGTGCCCTTTTGCTTTGCACAAGGGTGTCAGAGTGCTGAACATTTATTTTGGCACTCTTGACTTCTAGATAATGATGATCGCCTTTAGACTTTCACTGTTGTCACATAGAACCCATCTGCCCCCCTGTCATACTAGGCTCTTGATGTGCTTAGGGCCGGAGCTGTCCCATAAAGCTTCATCATGTTGAAATCCATTTTGTAACTATTCTCACCCTGAATACGTACTGTAGGAGAACAGACTGTAGAATTATGACTTGTTGGTAGTGTGTGTGAGAGAAAGTGAAAGCGAACCATGCAGAAAAATCTAACTAAAGGCTTAATGAACTTTCATTGGGCTACAGAAGGTGCCTGGGGCATTTTAGAAACATAGATTTTGCCATCAGAAAAAGGCCCCTTGGTCCATTGAGTCTGCTCATTTCTGCTGCACCTAACTAATGCTGGATGAAAGAGTCATAGAGGCTCTGCACTCTCCTTTTCCCCACGCTCTCTCTGGTATAGTTCTAACAAATCTGTTGTATCTGTTCAACACTTGTTTGAATCCCCAACTGATTTTGTACAGACCTACTGCATCCCTCAAATCCACTGTATCAATGCACCACTGAAGTTCAGTAATTACCATGGTCAGAAAGTTAATGACATTTCTTTGATATTTTTAGAACAATTTCCTGCCAGCCTGCAGTACCACTATAAGGTCACTAAAGAGAATCTCTTTAAAAAAGAAATTGTGACCTACCTTGAAATATTTGACCACATCTTTTGCTGTACCTGTAGGTTGCTCAAGTCTCTTGACCTCACTTCCCAAATCGACAATATTTGGCCCATTTACTGATCTGCCTCATACTTTCCATTGATAAATTGTAAATGGTCTCTAACATTTTTCATGTCCAAATTAATTGCAACATGGGATGAATGTGTTCCTCTTAAAGGTCTCATATCTGTGGATCTCACTTATTTGGTTTTCTGCAGAGGTCCTTTACCTGCCCAAAGCTAGTAATTGTGCCAGAGATCTCCACAAAGCCTGTCTTTTTTTTTAACACCAGGAGAGACACACTAAGTGGAAAGCTTGTTTACAGGTGCAACCTGGGAGCACAAGGAAGTTAAGTGACTTGCTCAGGGTCACACAATATGCAATTGGGGCCTGTGGGATTCAAACGAAGGTACGCAACTCAGAGCCTTAAACCACTGTGCTATACTGCCTCCTCCATCTCTCAAGGAATTGTTGAGATACAAACAAGTACTGTATGTAACTCTAATACTAAGGCTCTCAGTGATGCCCAATAAGTTCACTTCTACAGACTTTAAAATAACTTTAAATTCTCTAATAGGATCTGGAAGGTTGTTTACTCCATTCTTGGCTCCTTCACCCAGCCTACTCCCCCCCCCCCCCATCCTCAAATTAGGAAATTCATCTATCTCTGACACATCTGAGGTCTCTAAAGCCTAAAAAAGTTCAGCACATCCTGTGCCGTCTTCCTGCAACACTTTCTCATCCCCCACTCTCTTTCTCTTCCTCCTAACTGCTCCATCTCTCCCTGAATGCACTATCTCCCCCACCCTCTATGCCAACATCTTTTTTCCTTCTCTCAGTTTTCTCAGAGGTCACTATTGCTGCCTTTCACTCTCTTAATTCCTCGAAAAGGCACAGTCCAGTTGTGCTGGATACTAGTTCTATTCCTCTCATTGCTCTGGCTATCACTGCCCCTCTTTCCTCCATTTTAGGAGTGGGTGAAAGTTGCAAATTCCGCTTTCGTGGAACTTTCATTAAACTTTGGAAATTTCTTGGAAATTGCAGAACTTTTGCCATTGGTGAAACTGGTATTTTCCATGGATTTTTGCTGAGTTCTGTGGACTTTTTTTGTTAACTGAGGAAAAATGCATAGAAACTGCAGAATTTATTCTATCTACAGTTTAATGAACTGTCAGTGAATGAGCGCCTGCTTGTTCAACCGCGCGGTCATTCACTGACAATTCAGTGGGCCACTGGTAGTGGAGGAGAGAGGAGTGCTGCACTGGTGGACCACTCAGGGCAAGGTGGGAAGGGGAGTGGGGTGGTGGCAGATGAACTATCAGGGTGGTGGTTGGGGGGGTCCAATAGACACCAGGGAATTGGGATTTTTTTTTATAAGGGATCTGGGATGGGGAGGTCCACTAGACACCAGGGAATACTGGGAATAGAAGGGGATGAGTTGGCGGACTGTCAGCTATTTTTTTGTGGAATAAGAGATCCAGGCTAGGGACGGGGGTCCACTAGACATCAGGGAAATAAAACATTTTAGGGGCCATGATCGGTTGGTGGGGTGGCCACTAGAAACTATGAGGGTCCAAGGAAGGGATTGGGGTATTTACTGGGGCCCCTGATCAGTGGGGGGGGGGGATTAATGAATTTAACTGCAGTTTAAAAAAGTCTCAGAAATGACCACTGGCAGTGATCCTTTCTGCAAATTTTTTTCCTCAGTTTAATAAATTAACCTGCAGTTTTTTATATTTTTTCCATAGTTTTAAGGTGGAACTTCCGCGAACGTTCCGAAAATGATTTCCGAACCTTCGCAGAAGCAAAATTCACACTTTCGCTGAAATTCTGCCTGGAGAAATATTTTTTGCACATCCCTACTCCCTTTTCAATCTTCCTTTCCAAATTAGATCAGTAGCCCAGTCCTGGAAGTAGACTGAAGTGCTCCACATCCTCAAAAGGGGTAGGTGAATTTTCCTCTCCCGGTGATATTATCAGCCTATATGAGTAAGGCGCAGGAAAAAACATGTTCTCTCCCAGCTATTCACTAACCATGGCTCCTCTTCATTCTTCTCCCTATTTCAGTTTGGCTTCAACAAACACCATTCCAACACCTCCTCCCTTGTGTGGATAACTAACTCCATACTTACAGGCATGGATTAGGACCTGTTAACTAACAACATTTTCATTGACCTAGCAAAGGCCATTGACACTATAATCCATTCTTTTCACTTGGATAAGTAAGGTAGCATGGGCCTATCAGAACTTTTAATCTGTGATTCTGATCATGCCTTTTGGATCAGCTCCGGTCAGTCCAATTTGGTGATCCTCTAGCCACCTCTTTACCCATCAAGTTCAGGGTCCCTCAGGGATCCATCCTTGGCCCAATCCTTTTCTCCACCTTCTTACAGTGAATGACCACCCCTCAACCTGCATTTCCTTAAACATACACATGTATGCTAATGACACAGTTCTATTTGGTTTTGGCGTTCCAGTCTCAGAGCTGGAACCATTACTCCAGCATGACTTTGATAATGTCCAGCACTGGTTTTGCCATAACTATGGTAGCTCTCTTGAAATTGAAAAAAAGAAAAAAAAGCTGTCTCCTTGACTCTGACTTTTGGCACTACACAGAGACCAATAAGGCTCAGATATACCACTGTCTTTAAAACTGTGGATGCACCCTACTTGAAGTGGTAACCCATCATAAGTACTTAGGGGTGAGGTTGGACAGGAATCTCAGCTTTTCCACCCTAATTGACATAATGCATTAGAAACAGTGTGCTACTATAAGCTTGGTGGGCTGTAACAAAACAAATTCTGCCTTCTTTTCCCAGTTTACTGAGAGATCATCTTTAAGATGATCTTGCCAGTGTTTGACTATGCGGATGTAGTCCACTGCATTGCCCCAAAGTCTACACTTCCCAGGCTGGACCCCCTTTTTCATTCCTTCTGCTACTTTGCCCTTAGTACACTATCTTTCACCCATCCCTGCTCTCCTTATGCATATCAATCTTTCCCCTCCACAAGGTTCAGTGTCTCACATTGTTTCTTCATCTCTGCCAAATACTGTTCAACACTGTTCCCAATTACCCCTTCATTCTCCTCAATCATTCCATCCTATCCGGCTCCATCTGATTCACAACAGCTCATTCTTTTTATTATTTTATATCCCTTGCAGTAAATCTTTAGCAGGCTAGTCTTCTTACTCTATCTGCCTGCCAACACTGTGGAACAACCCCTTTTTCCCATCCATCTTTCTTTCTCTCTTGCCTCTCTCAAACCACTCTTACTGGCACACATCTCAAAAAAAATTACCTGCAGCCATGCTTCTTCCTCTTCTATCCACATTACAACAAGATATACTGTATCCAGACCTTCCTATATTTACCAGTTTTGCCTCTTTCTCTATTGTATAGCTTAAATATTGGCCAGCCCAGTGGTGCTGAGGGTACGGTTGCTGGACACCACACCTCACATCATGCTGGCAATCCAGGTTCATGATGTGGTCTCGGGTTGCTGAGTGTCAGCCATGACAGGAGAGTATAGAGCATCCAGATTGCTCTCCCTTCCCTGGAAGGGAGGGTTTAAGTGCTAGCACTAGCCTGGCCCTTAGAACTGGGTGTGGGTAAGACAGCCAGGGGTTCTCAAAATGGGGGGAAGTGGCAGCTACCAACATTCCAGATATAGGTGTGTGGGGGGAAACCTGGGCATCATTGCACACCACTCCTCAAAGAAGAAAATGGTAAAAATGGATTCCTGAGACACCACTGATTCCCAGACACCCGATAGCCATGCACCCCGATGAACACTTAGGCCATGCTGCATAAGCACAAAGGTAAATCCTTGAGGAAAATTGAGGGAGACAGGACTGCAGTGACTGGCATAAGCAGAGACCCTTGGAGCCAGGGGGAGAAACATCACTGCCTGAAAAATAAAATAGCTTAAAAGTAATTATACTCTATAATTCAAATTTCACAGCACCATGATTCTGTGGTGAATATCTTGCCATCGATATACTCGTTTCACTCTTTACATTGTTTTTTCTTTCTCTGGAATTCATTACTTCTTCTTGGCATTTATTGGTCATGCACATGCATCCACTGTTGTCACTTTATTTACTATTGCATTTCACTCCCTGCTGCATCCCTTCCCCCAAGGCCCACTTTGAAACAAAATCTGATTCAGTGAGCCTTTCCTGATCACCAAATGTTAAGAAAAATTAATATAACTAAATAAACAAATAAGTAAACAATATTCATGTGTACCATTATTTTGCCCATGTGCATCAGCTTCCACCTTTTGGCATTTCATTTTAACTGTTCTAACTTTGACAAACTCTCCAATATACTCAGTTCCTCCTTCATATTTTTGACAACCTTGTGACTAGTTACACAGTCACAGATCTTGCTATCATCTGCAAAAAGGGATATCTTGCAGATTTCTGTTATAACTGAAGTCTGGAAGACAGATGCTAAAGCTGTTGTACACTGGGGAGGGGGTATCATTATTTAAAGAGCCCAAACAACTTTACTATTGAACTGCATTGGTAGTCATGACAGAAGAAAACATAGGTTAAGATAATGCTTAAATAATAATAATTTTTGTCTTAATTTTTATATATATGTGTATATATATATTTATCATTCTGGATATAACACAGAACAAACATGGTTTTACTCAGGCACCACAATGGAAAATTTTGAGACATCAGCAAGTTGCTGTTTTGGAAGGGGGGCGGGGGATTTATTGATAACTTTTCACATACAGTAGGATACAAGTTTGAATCTTACAATCACAACTTACTGCGTCAGTCCTGAGCAATTTCCTCAGTGGGGTATACTACAGCCCAGCCCATAGCTAGTAATCTGAATACAGATGAGAATCCTGCCACCCCACCATCAGCCCACAGGAAGTGGCCCATACATAACTGGGTTGCCCACATTTGTGTACCTAGGATCCATGTTAGACTTACCAAACCACAGCTCACTGGGTGCTGCTCAGCCCAGAGTAATAAACCTGGGAAACATTTTTGAATGTCACTATCCCACAAGCAGCCATGAATAGTGGGTCACCCCTCCTGCATCCCCAAAGAGGGCCCAACCCCAACTGCATCCTGAAGGAGCATCCCTTCAAACTAGTTGTGCAAGGAAAGCACTACCAGCAGTAAGTATATTTCCTAAGGAATGATAGAGGTAGTGAAGTATAGTGGCTAGGGTTTTACCATCCCTTCTATCTTCACAATACTATGACTCTGAACTATGAAGCAGGATATCCAGGATCAAGGCCCAACACAGCCACTGACTCATTTTGTTAGCCTGTGCAAGTGACTTGACCACCATTTTGCTTTGGCCCCAACTATAAATTTAGGTGAAAACAGAACCCCTCTACAATTGAGATGTTGCATCACAGCAGGGGTATTCTTAGTCAATAAACAGTAAAACATAATATGGGGGCTGGATCAGTGACACGGAGGGCAGAGGCATTTATGCCTCACCTGCCACCACGCCAGTGACCCAGTTTCAGGAATGAGCCTGGGCCACTTGGAATTTGCTGGGGAAGGAGGATTGAAAGTCTTGGTGGACACTCTCCTCCTCCTGTGAGAAGGGTGGGCTGACTGGTCTGCCACATCACCATCACCTAGGTGACCACGGGTGGCAGTGGGGCTTGGGCAGCAATTGTGGGTGGGGGACACTACACTCCCTGATGGTGGACGTTCACACAATGTGTGAATGTCAGACCACCGATTCCACAGAGCTTCCATTGTTTAGGATCCCAAATAGTGGAAAACACAGCTAATGGCAGGATGATGCCCTACAGCACCTCACAGATTTCACACCACCTACTGTGCATGGGGACTGCTGACTGAGTGTGGCTTCTGGAGAAGGCTTGGGGGACTTCCGATGATCATGCCATGGGGGAATCTGTGGCGGAATGGTGGTTCCTCAGATAAGTCACAGAGATGGTGGGTGATGGGGTTGGGGGAGCCACAAGGGCCAAAGGGGACCTGTTGGTGAGGAGGGGGATAAAAATGAAAGTAAAAAAAAATAATGTGACAACATGCTGCTGGTTTGGGGGAGATCAGCGATATGGCCTTTGGTCTCACACAGGACTTCCCCCATGCTAGTATTGGCTGATGCTACTGGCTGGAGTTGAGCATTCAGAATCATTTCTATTGATCCATTAGCAAACCTCTTCAATGAGTAATCAATAGTTAAGCATCTGGTGTGCCAAGAACAAATACTTTTCAGCAAATATTCAAAAAATAGTTACTTGCACCCCCACTCAGTGTTATCCAGAATCATTCCAACTGGGTAACCACCAGTCCCTTACCCAACCCATTTTTGTTTGCATACCAACCATATGTGAACAGTTGGGTCAGCTGAGAGAAGGCTGGCAGGAGGAAGGGCCATTCTCCATGAAGTTCTGAGCACCAAGTGTGCCTGACTTCAGAATAAAAAGCAGACAAGAAGCAATCCTCACAAGTCAGGGTACTAAATTTCAAAAACCTCCTGCTGTGAAAATACATTATTTGTGCTCCTTGTTTGGAGTACAGCTAATCCAGGTGCCTTGGGACCCACTTAAAGAAGAAATACAGAATCTAGATTAAGTGTGGTTAACAGCACTTTGACAGAGAGCACGAAATAAAGTATTTTGATGGCCAGAATTCATTAAGATTCTTTACACACTGACCTGCAAAGAGTACTTCTTTTCTGCCTTTTTGTCTTATATATTGTGCAGCATCCTTACATTTTGTGTAGACTGTTACTTCACACAGTGTATTGCATTTAAGTTTGACTTAGGCCTCTGAGAGGGCATGTTGGTTATACCAGGAGGGCCCCAGGCATAAACACTCCATGCCTTTCCTCGTTGTGGCATCCAGGGACTCTTCTGGCTCCAGTGGGCCCCCTATCCACAAGGCACCATGTTTTCTGGTCAGTTGCCAAAGGCTAGGATGGAATAATATGGAAATCTTTGGGGAAATAAACGTACAGTACTTATTGCAGTGAAAAGGAATATAACACGCTGAGGCAGACCTGTATCTATTATCTCCTGCTCACACAGAGCAGGGAGTCCACTAGCCAGTAAGAGATGCTGCAAAATTTAATTTCACTGGCAAAATTCTGGTGAAATTGGGAATTTTACCTCATGAAATATTTTGCAAGTGTGAAATTCTGCCAGTGAAATGCAGATGTTGCCCACGAAATGTGGAATTTCACAAGCGAAATGCAGAATTTTGCTTGTGAATGGGCAGAATTTCACCCGTGGGTGGCAAAATTCTGCATTTTGCTGGTGGAATTTCACATTTCACAGGCAAAAATCCTCATTTCGCAAGTGAAATTTTGTATTTCACAAATTCAAAATATTTCGTGAAATGTGCAAATTTTGCAATGTATTTTGCAGAACAAAATTTACCAATTTTGCCCATCTCTATAGCGAGATGACCCAGGCTTCTGCTTAGAAGCCTGGTGTCTGGCCTGTCTCTGCAATGTATCAGTGTGGAGATCCTTGCTAAAGGAAAGAGGTGGCCAAGCACCAGTCTCATTGATGTGTATTGTGGAAGGCAGAGTCACTCAGGATGGCAGTGTGCAAAAATGTACATATCACAGTGTCCATCCTGTGCGACTGAGTGAAACACAATGCTGCAGGTTACAGCCCTATCACGCATGCAGCTGAAAATACTTTTCCTGTTTTGTCTCCCTTCCACCATCCACTGGTGCTGTATTCATTCTTGGCTCCATGAGGACTGTGTTGGGGGAGGAAGAGATGCATACATACAACATCCCCCATGGCCCATCAGTGGCTGCTGGAGCCTCCCTTCCTGACCTGGGCAATGCTGCCATTGAACGTTTCTGCAGCCTGTGGTCAGTGTGATTATGATGTGTCATTGGTCATGCATTTCCACATATTTCAGGTAGGAAGCCATCCAGTCTCTTTACTGATCCTCTCAAACATGAACCCCCATGGCAGGGCCAGAGTGGAGGACAGACATCCTCACCCTCATTCACCAGAGTGCAATCCAGTGATGAAGGGATCAAGATGAGGCCTCCATAAGCTACTGTTGTCATGCAAACAGTCACCTTTTTCTGCCTGCTTTTACCTCCTATGCCTGCCGCCTACATGATGCAAGAAATGCTTCTGCAGGCCACATTAGCACATAACATTCACCTGTAGAAGAGACAAGCTCCCTGGCCTGCTATACAAGTCACTAGTGTAGCAGACTCTTATGCCATCCCTCCCATGTTACAAATGCTACCATGTGGCAGCACATCCCCAGACCCCTGGGCCACCGGGGCAGCTTCTAAATTCACTTCTGAACTGGCATTACCAGCATGGGAGTGAAACTCACTATCCAGTGGCTTCCATTCCTTCTTGTTCTACCTGTTCAGAATAGTGCTACTAGAATAGTGCACGCTAACACAGTGTGTTACCTCGCAGGGGTATCTCCTCCACTACAGGTGGCTGCCCTCTCTTTGGCCACTTGCATGGCCACCAAAATTGTTTGGAAGGTACCTAGGGTTAGGACTGCACTAGCACAAAGATCATTCCCATTCAGGGCCCCCTCCTGGTACAATGCCCTCCCCCTACCACCGCAATATCCAAACTAGGTCCCTTTAAGGCTGCCCTGAAACCCACATTTTGTCTTCTTACAACTGCCAGTGTGACTGCTAAGCCTACTCCCAGGCCTGCTGTATCAATAGAGGTTGAATCTGGCCCAGTGACAATGCCTCCACTGAGGCAGCACTCAACCCTTCACCTCTGAGAACTAGGGGCACTATGTCTAACATGTTGCTTCATAGCGTATATCTGTGATAGAAATGCCTGAAAATGCCCCCTGAAGGCAGCACCCTGTTATCTGATTGTAACGTGTTTCAACTGCTGCTTAGCTACCACATGATTAGAGCAACTATCTTTTCTAACTGTAACCTTGTGATTCAACCACTGCTTAGCTACCTCATGTATAGGACAAATACCTTACTTATATGTATCTTACACACCAGTATGCCACCTTACTGTATCCAAATGTTATTATCTGTTGTTGTTATTGTTGTTCTTATTTTTTAACTTTTTTTATGCTTTATACTTGATGTGGAGTCTTTGGAAATGAGTCTATGACTCAAAGGGTTGTAATTCCTATGTTCTTAAATAAGTAAATAAATATACTGTGCTCTCACAGACAGCAACAGGAGAATTACAGTGCTACGTATTAAGCACTCCTCTGGTCACTGTCCGTGATGCTTTGGCACAAGACAAGAGCAGAGGAATGGAGGTGGCTAGCCAAGCTGCTCCTGTGGTGTGGAGTGGTAATGCAGGAGCAACTTTGGCCTGAAAGGTGGTGAACACCAGGGTTCTAAACCTGGTCTCTCCAATTTTACCCCACCCCCATGATCCAACTCTGACTCAGAGCTGATTATTTTAATTATGGGGGGTGAGGAGGGCAGAGCTCCCCATGTCGTGGGGGTGCAGGGGCAGTGCCCCCCATAAGAATAACATTTTCTAGTGGTAGCGACCATGAACTGTACTTGCAATCGCTACCACTGGTGGTGATTTTGTTAGTGGCATTGTCTCCTGCCACTTTTCTTGTCTGTTCTGTATGGACGGCACTGTTTTTGACTGCGTTGTCCATACAGGCACTGACATGATCTAGTGTCCTTGTTCTTCCGATATTTATTTTATTCCCTCTCCTTCCTTGTTCTCCATTCTTCCGTAGCATGTATTTTACCTTTATCCCAATTTTCTAATATTTTCCCTGCTATCTTATTATTTATACTGTGGGGTGAGTTTTCGAAGTGAGTGATAAAAATGTAATTTTGAACACAAAAGTGTTCGGAGTGATGATAAATAATTTATTGCATTTGGAATTTCCATGTGTTAGAATAAGGAATAAATATTTCATAATGAGTCATAACAAACTCTTCAAATACAGTGGCCCAGATATTCAAAAGGGTTGCGCATGGCGCAACAGTGTTGTGCCATGCGCAACCAACTGATGCGCCCCGGCGTGATATTCAAAAGGAAAAGTACGTGGCACAAATTCCGATGCGACCGGAGCGCATCAGTAATGTATGCAGGCACAGGTGGGGGGGGTGTGCCCATGCATACCTTGCACAGCCCGATATTCAGTCCGGGATGTGCAGAACCATGCATGCCAACCCCTACCTGCGCCAGCACAAAGTTGATCCAACAAAAAAAAGGAACAATGGATGGCCACCCACAGGTGAGCTGCCACATTGCAGGGTGCAACATGGCAGCTGCCACCTGTGGGTGGCCACCCGAGCTCTGGCCGCACCTGGCGGTGCCCCCCATGCCCAATTGTGGGCATTTGTAAAATAAAAGAACCCCTATATCCCTAGAGGTCCAGTGGACCACTGTCTGCCCGATTGCGGGCATTTGTAATAAAATGAAGAATTCCGTCCAATATCCCTGGTGGTCCAGTGGACCGCTGTCTGCCAGATCGTGGGCATTTGTAATAAAATGAAGAATTCCATCCAATATCCCTGGTGGTCCAGTGGACCGCTGTCTGCCCGATCACGGGCATTTGTAATAAAATGAAGAATTCCGTCCATAATCCCTGGTGGTCCACTGAACCACTGTCTGCCTGATCACGGGCATTTGTAATAAAATGAAGAATTCCGTCCAATATCCCTGGTGGTCCAGTGGACCTCTGTCTGCCCGATTGCGGGCATTTGTAATAAAAAAAATTAATATGTCCAATATCCCTGGTGGTCTAGCGGTACCCCCCTCCCTACCCGCCCACTGAGCCCCACCACCCTGCTCCCCGGTCCGCCGGACGAGGCAGCACCCCCACCTGCCTGCCACCCGCCGCCCACCGACTGACACCGTCGGGTAGGGCTGTACGCCCATTGGTCCACAGCGTGAACCAATGGGTGTGCAGCCCATACCGTACTACACATTCCAGATATGTGAATGGGATCCATCGGGCAGACAGCGGTCCACTGAACTGGTAAATTTATCTGCAACCAATCCATGTCATACCCATATTTTAGTTCTCATAGACAAAGTCCCCATTTCCTTCAACTCATATCTGATAATTAACATTTTATATCTACTTCTCCTGTATTTTGTAAAACTGTGGATCCTTTGTGAACCTTTTGTTATTTTATTTCCTTCTGGACAAGTTCACTTTATTCATCATTTTATTGTTCAGCAGTTAGTTAGTTAGTTGGTTGGTTAGTTAGTTAGTTCAAATTTGGTGTCAAGAAAAGGTATACTGAGCCAGAGCTGACCCAGGGGAAGGGAAACAGAAGGGAAGGATACAGCAATAATGAATATAAAGACAATAACACATGTATGTACTTGAACAATAGAAAAGCAAGGCACAAGAAATAAATTCCAGAAAGAGAAAAAACAATATGGGGTAGCAATAATTAAAGTCTTGGCAATGTGTAGTTTAAAGGGACACTGTCAACCCCTAGTTATACAAAATGTATTCAGTGGGTGGGATATTCCAGAACAGATCGCCATGCGCCAATGAGGATAATGCCGCTTCAACAGCTGCATAACAGAAATGAATGCGTATGCAAGTGCAGGAAGTAATCAGAGAATAATAAAGAAAAGATATTCAACAGTAGGCAACGCGGCGCAATAGTGGATCAAGCGAAGTTGCGCGGCAGTGGAAATGAGCCAATACAAAAGGGAGCAAGTGAGAGGAGGATGAATGGGCCACAGAGGAGCCATAGTGGAGGAGTGTGGAGACAGTGTGGTAGGGAGGCAATCCAAGAAGCAGGGGGCAGGTGTGGCCAGGAGGTGGATGGGGGGCCACTGAAGGTGTGTGCGAGTGAGTGAAGGGGTGTGTGTGTGTGTGTGTGTGTGTGTGTGCGGCGAGAGGGCCTGAGTGTGCCACAGAGGACAGAGGGCAGTGGTCAAGAGGCAGGGCACACAGTGGTGAAGAGGCAGGGGTGTATCCGGTGCAGGGGCAGCACCAGAAGCACACAGCGGGGGAGGGGGACCAGGTAGACAGCTGCCTGGGAAACACCAACCAGGAATGGCCAGTGCCACCTTCAGATGGAGGGTGGTATGAGGGGTGTGAGAAGGCAGGCAGCAGGGAGCCGCAGCTGTGGAAGGGCCTGGCGGCGGTATGCACAGAACAGGCTGTACAGTGATACTGAGATTGTGGGCCAGTGCCACCTGAACCGGGAGATTCTGAGGCAGCTCTGTGAGCTGTGCAGTGATGAGATGCAGGCACCCACACGACAGAGACATGCACTGTCCGTGGAGACTAAGATCACAGCTGTCATGTGCCTGTTCACCACGGGCACCTTCCAGAGACCAACACGGAACATGACAGGCATAACCCAGTCGGCCGCATCATGCCTACTCACACAATTCCTCAGCGCACTGCTGCCACATGCTGTGGAGTACATCCATTTCCCCAGCACACAGGCGGAGCACACAGCAAACATGCAGGAGTTCCACAGGGTAGCACGATTGCCTGGCATGCTTGGGGCCATAGACTGCACTCATGTAGACATCCGCATGCCAACTGGCCCGGAGGGGGCAGCATACATCCACCGTAAGGGTTACCCGAGTGTCAACTGCCAGGCAGTGTGCGAGGCCAGAGGGCACATAATCAATGTCTGTGCTACGCACCCTGGGGGAGCACACGATGCTTTCATCTGGCACCAGTCCGCACAGTGCCATAGGTTTGAGAGTGGGGACATCTCCACTGGCCATCTGGTAGGCGAGTATGCATAGCACACTGGATGTTGGGTGCAGATGCGGGGGGTGTGGGGTATGGGCAGGGGTGCCATGGAGAATGTCCATGAAGGCCCATGGCACAGTGTCACAGAGCACCATGCTAACGAAACCCCTCTACACACAGGTGACAGTGGTTACCCACTATGGTCCTGGCTGCTCACACCATACCAGTGCCCCTTGACCCCAGTACAGCAACAGTACAATGAGGCACACGCCATAACATGGAATGTCATCGAGCGGGTATTCGGGCTGCTGAAGGCACAGTTCTGTTGCCTCACACATCAGGCGGTGCCCTACAGTACAGCCCCTCAAAGGCTTGTGGGCTATTCCTGGCCTGCTGTATCCTGCACAACATGGCCACCGACTGTGGGATAGCCATTGAGGTCGAGGAGGGGGACAGCAGTGGGGACAATGAGGACACCAGTCCAGCTGGTGTTGGGCAGCCACCCACTGGGTGAAGAGATCCCTGGCTGACCTGGATGGCCCAGCAGCACTGGGACACCATCACAGAGGAGCACTTCGGACAACTCAGGTAGGTCAACAGGGCCACGGGCAACCACCAAGGGCAAGAGCACAGCCCACAGACAGGGAGGGGTGGACACCAGGGGAGGATGGCGTCAGGGACATGGGAATGGGTGGTGGACCGCACACAAAGGCAGGGAGCAGCAGGGCTGCATGCAGCATGTGCACACAGCCACACACAGCCATACCCATGCCCACAGGGCCACATGCACGCCCACCCCAACAGGCCCCTTCCACACCCCCACAGGACCCAACCCAACCACACCCAGTGGCTGGCAATGTGCATGCCTCAGACGCTGAGCACCATTGCACAGTGGTAGACAGCGCTACACTGGCATCATCATGCACATGCCACAGTGGCCAGCAGCTGGGAGGGTGTGCACAGGGCAGGGCAGGGCACCACACCCATGCAATGCACACAGAACACTACAGTGCACACAGGGCAGTGGCAAACAGTGGTTGTGGAGGGGGAAGGGTCAGTCATGCAGCACAGTAGCACAGCCACCATGGATGCGTGGGCAGCTCTGCCGAGACCTGCCAGCCATACCAGGCTGACCAGTGGCCTCATGGGGTGGCACTGAAGGGCCCCCAGGGGTGACACTGCATGAATGCAACCATATCCATGCAGGGGTCTGCAGGCCACTGAACATGCTTGCACCAGACATGCTAGGTATGCCCACAGCTGAACCTGGCATTGACATGCCAAGGTTCACCCGACACTGAGAACGGGGGATGGACATAGCACTCTTCGGGGTGTGCGGTGGCTTGGCACACAGCCGGTTGGCCAGTGTGGCCACAACAGTTGCCATTGCAGTGGTCTGCCTGTCAATGGCTGCAGTCACATCCACCTGCTGTTGAGCCAACTCTGCTAGGAACAGAACATGGTCCCTGCTTCGCCGTTCCTCTGCCTGGTGCAGCTCTGCACACAGTGCATCCACCGCTGCCACGAGCCGCACCTACTGATCCACAGAGGCCTGCAGAAGATGACTGTGGTCGTCCAAGGAGTCATCTGCATGGCCAGCATGCTGTCCCCCATGGTGTTCCTGGCCCTGCTGCACAGCACCCCTTGATGGTAGGAGACACACAGCACTGCCTTCCTGGGGTATGTCCACAGGTGGTGGCCAGCTGCTGACGCTGCCCCTCCGGCTGCCGATCGCCAGCACCACTAGTGCGGCCGCAGCAGCAACAACAGTCCCACTACCCTGGCTGCATGCCAGTGCTGCCCCACTGGAACCCACAGACGCAGCCTGGACAAGGGCTGTTGTGCAGGCAACCACACCAGCACTACCTGCAGATCCGCCTGGGCGGATGCCATCCATGAGATCACCCTGTGTCCCACATACAACACTGTCTGGGATGTGTGTCACGTCATCATCTGTGCTGGAGTCAGCCCCGATCTGTGTCTCAGCACACAGGACATTGTGAGCAGCGTCATGCTGGAACACAGCCAGAGCCATATCCACACCCTCACCACTGGCATCAGTCCGGACAGATGGGCAGGGCTGCAGATGTTTGGTCCCTCGGACACCTGTGGAGGTGGATGGGTGCTCTACCGTGTCCAGGGCCTCCCCCTCAGTGGACACACCCACCACCGCTGCCCCATGCAGATGCTAAGGAGCTGTAAAGGAACACAGTACCATTAGTGGTTCCACCTGGCCCTGGGGCCTGCCTCCCCTGCCCCCCACACACTGCCAGCACTGGTCCTACCATGTAGTGATGGGCTGCTGCTCATCTGGAAGCCTCCGCTAGGAACACCCTCAATGGCACTATGCCACATGCTGCTGGCCACCTGCTCCTCCAGTGGCATCAGGCGGGGAATGTCCTGCTGGCCCCCCACCAATGGCAGCACGTGCTGCCCTGATGGCAGCCACCTTATCCTTGATCCACCTCCTGTCCATGCCAACCTTTTTCTTGCACTCCTACATGGAACACTGGTGGCTGCCCTGCTGGTTGATGGTATGTGCCACCTCACCATACGCTGCCGCATGGGCCTGCGGTGTGCCCCTCTGTCCACTGAGCAGTGGCTCCCTATCGAGGTAGGCCTCAAACAGGGCATCTGATTCCGCCCTGGTGAAGTTGGGCCTCCTCTTCCTCACCCTTCCCTGCTCCTCTTCATCCTCTCGCTCGGTCATGCTTGTGCCTGGGGGGATGGACACGTGTTACCATGAACTGTGCAGTCCCATACAGCCCTCCCAGACCACTGTTCCTACGTCTCCACAGCATGGCAACTACCTCAAAAGACTGCAATACCGATCCATGGCCTATACATTCCCAGGTTGCTTTTATAATGCATCGCATGTAAACGAGTGTAGGCACAACTGTAGTGGGATGCAAATGCAGTGGATGCACCATGGAATGGCTCATGAGCTGATTAGCATAACCTGGCTGAATATCACGCTGTTGCACCTTGCACAATGGTGTTGAGCATGCTCAGGCTGTGGCGCACCACTGTGATGTGCGCAATCGTCACCACACCATGCATGCCCACAGCACTGACACCTATGCTAGTGGCGCAGCTGATGCACTGTGCATGGGAGACAGTACAGGGCACTGCCACTACTGTACCTGTGGTGCTTGTGCACTATATGTCCGAAGGGGCACACGTGCCATGGTGCACCGTGGGCACCATGGTGCCTCAGTGTGGTAAGTCATTGCTTGGCGTCACACACATGCACCCTACCGTGCTCCACACAGGGGCCTCCCAATAACACTGTGGCACTCTGTATGCAGACAGACCCTTGATCCTGCAGCTGCCCTTTGCCCTCTAGGCACAATGCATCTGTGTGGCTGCCCCCCATTGCGCAGTCTGGTGCCAGCATGATTGCACCTGGCAGTGCAGTACCACACTGCCTCTGTACGTGGGGCACGTGAGCTACTGGGTGCCATTTTGAGCTCACCAGTGTCTGCAATATCCCGAGCACCAGTGTGGACCTCGGTGGAACTGGCAAACCTGGTGATTCTTGTGGAGCCCCATGCAGGTGACCTGTTTGGGCAGGTTCCCCTCCTGAGGCCATGCACAGCGGTGTGGCAGGAGGTGGCAGAGGGCCTTCAGGAGGCCACAGGGAGCAGCATGACCACAGAGCAGTGTCACCACTGCTGTGGGGACCTTCAGCAGTGTGACCCCAACCACCTAGGGAGACAGCAGGCATGTGCCTGGTGGGGAGTCGTGCCACAACCAGGTAGGTGGTCCTTCACCACGCTAGTAATATCCATCTGTCCTAGTGGCACGGTGATTAGCAGGCCATGCCACCAGGGGGGTGGGGGCCGATACCTGTGTTGCCAGTTGTGGGGGTGCATTGAGTACACCCTGCGCCACCACGGCACTGACAGGCTGTACAGGCACGCACACTGCTGGGGGGGCGATGGTTCAGACGTGTACTGAAGAGACTTTCTCCATGTTTCCACACTAGGCCCAGAGGATCGCTGTAGGGCCCAGATGGCCCAAGAGCATGGAGGGCAGGATGTCACTGGTGGTGTGGCCATGCAGGCAGGGCACAGTGGTGGTGCCACGGGTCAGCAGCACCCTGCTGATCAGGATGCAGGTGAGTGCCATGTTTCCCTTTACAACTGTGCATTGTGGGTTGCAGGGGCGGTGGTGAGGCATGGCCCCCTGCACATGGCTCCTTCTGCTGTGCACATCCCATGGTGCCATCCACACCATCCTGTGGGTCTGCACTTGTGGGTGGGTGTCGCAGGTGGGCTGTGTGTGCACTGGGTACCTGGCTGTGCCACTGCCATCCCACTGCATTGCCATGATGCTGGATGGCCACGATGGTGCTGTACGGTGCATGGTCGGTGGGGGTGTGCAGCTGTTTGCATGGCTGCGGGTGCCTGGGTAGGCAGATCATGTGGGCGCACCCACTGCGGGTGGTCGCATGCCATCCCGGGGCACAGGCCACTGATGTATGCCATGCACATTGGGTGGGCTGCGTTGGTCTGGCCAGTCACTCATACTGATTCTGCTCCCTTGTCTTAGGTGGACCATGCTGGACAGCCCTAGAACGGAACATTCAGGAGATCCTGCAGGTCACAAGGGCCATGCTGGAGCTGCTGCAGGGGATGGATGGGGTGAACGTTGGTGGCAGAGAAGGCACCACAGAGAGGACAAGGATGACAGGGGCCACCAGTAGGGCCTGCAGCACCTGCACTGTACCATTCCCCCCCTGGACTGTACCCCACACCCCTATGTCCTCCACCCTTTCCTTTCCCATTGTCCTCTGCCCTTCCCCCCTTGTTGTAGCCTTGCACATCCTCTTCCCCACTGTATATATATCTTTGTACATAGTTTCTGTTGATGTTTATTGTTACTTAATACATGCTTTTCCTACTATGACTGTGTCGGTATCAGTTTTGCAGCGGGCGCATAGTGCCTTGCTGCAGTGGTGTGCATGGCAACTGTGGGGTGGTGCTGGCCTGGCTGTGAGTGTGTCTGCCAGGGATCCTCCACTGGTGTGGGTTGGGGCCATGGGCTCTGTTTGGGGTATGTGTGGGGTGCCCTGTGCACTGTGTGCCTGTGTGCAGTGGGCTTTGGTGCATGTGCTATGTCCCAGCCACCCCTGGCGGTGTGTGCCATGACCATGCGGCTGTGCCCCTTGCATGTCTGTGGTTCACATGGTCGTGCTGACCCCACCACATGCATGGATGCTGACATGACATTGGTGGCAGTCCATACCAGCCACCTTCCAGGCACGGCACCCTGGCAGCTGGCATCCTGGCCCCTGGTCTATTGCACGTCTGCCTCTGTTGCCACTGTAGCGGTGCTGTTGTTGTCCCCCTCCATGTAGTCTGTGGTGTCTGGGGTGGTGCCTGTGGTCTGATGACTGTCACATGGGGTCCTGCTGCATGCAGGCAGTGGCCTGGTTCATGGTGGGTACACCACATGGCAGGCTCACTGGCGCCATGGTGGTTGTGCAGGTCATAGGTACATGGCACCATGGGACTCACGACGACAGCATCTGTTGCTCTGCTATGTGTGACTGTTTGATGGGGTACCCTTGAGACTGTGTTGGGGGGCTTTGTATGTGCCCCGCGTTGCCTCCTGTGTGGTGCATGCCTCCATGCACCACAGTAGGGTGCTGTGCTGTCTGGTGGAGCCAGTGCTGGGTCAGAGTGTGTGCATGTGTAGGTGTTCCGGGTGCCTTCCTGCTGGTGGTGGCATCCGGGGTGGGCCTTGTTACATGCAGGGTCCCTGGGGTACTGATACCAGGTCAACCTCCTTGCTGTGCCTCTGTGGGGACCATGCAGGGGGGGGGCCTTGTGTATGCTGTGGTGGCATCAGTGGATGGTGTCACCACATGTGGGGAGGGGTCACAGTGGGGCTGTTGTGCATGGTGCCATGGGCAACTGGTTGCATTGTCACGGTGGTGGTGGCATACCTTCGGTGCCATGCACTGTTTGGTCATGCTTCTGGGCTGGGTGTCTCAGGATCACTGTACTGGGGGTGGTCAGCATTGATGTGGTGCCGTGGCATGGGTGGGTCCTAGCCATCCTCGCGTTACAGTCTCTGTTTACAGGGGGACAGTGCAGGGGCATCTTGCCCAGTGGGTGGGGACTGCTGGCCCACGTCTGCTGTTGGATCTGTGCCAGGGTTCATGGGCTGGTGATCCTTTCTGCTCACATCTGGTTGTGCAGCTAATGGGGGCCTTGCTTCTGGTGGGGGGTTGGTCTGTCTGTCCTGCTGCATGTTCATCCGCATATGGTGCATCCATGGCTGGTGCACAGCTGCTTCCTGTCTTTGTCCCTGCACATCCCTAGGGGTGCTAATGCGCATCAGCCCTGCTCCATTGTGCATCCCTCATTGCACTCTGGCACATCGGGCATGATATTCAGCTACATTGTACAGGCGCACCTTGGCCTGCACTAGGTTTGGATATCACGTCCGTTGCACCATGGTGCACTGCACTTGTGCCTGCTCCCGGTATTGAGCATCTTTTTGGTGCAGTCTGAATATCCCACCCCATATGTTTTTCTTTTTATTTTTGTTATAGCCCCTATGCAAATTATCAGTATTTAATTAGTTTTGTGAAACAAGGCTCCATATCCTTCTATTTAGTGAGAATTCAACTTGCCGGTATGTTAGTGTTACCACACCAGCAGCAGAGCTTTGTTTACATTTTTCAAGTGTTTGCACCTGCCACACACAGTTACACTCTGTCTGCATGCACAGTTTTCATGACTTCATGCTTGGCACTGTCAGGATGCAGTTCTCTCAGCAAGTATTCAGGTCACTTGGTTTTGACAGACAGACGTTGTATACAAATCCGATATGCATTCCCAAAATACTGTATAATGCAAAGTCACATAACCACACATACCTTTGTTATCTGCTGTTGTCCAGAATGGGTTTTACCATCTCCAGAACATCGCTTGAATGAAGTCCCTTATCCCCCCAGTAACCTGACAATGCTGGTACATGCTTTCATCACCTCGAGGTTGATTACTGTAACACACTCTACCTCAGGGTCAGAAGGGGTGTAATGCTGTGCCTGAAGCTTCTGCAGAATGCTGTAGCTGGTTATTGACTGGACACTCACGGTTCAGTCATTTTTACATCAGTGCTGCGCAAACAGCATTGGCTGCCAGTGCACGGGCGCATCACCTTTAAAGTAGGTCTCTTGACCAGTAAGGCCCTACATGGGTTGGGTCCGGGCTATCTAAAGGAGTTCCTGCATCCCTACACCCCATCTTGCTCATTCAGGTTGGCTGGTGATGCCCTCCTGGAGGTTCCTTGGGCAAGGTTAAAATCTTCTGTGATCCGGGCGTTTGAAGTGGCTGCCCTGATCCTCTGGAATTCTTTGCTGGTGTACCTCCAGGAGGCACCCTCTGTAGAGATTTTTTTAAAATCCCTTGAAGATCTTGTTTGAGCAGGCCTTTGGGATCTGATATAGTTACTGGGATCATCGGACAGCTCATCAATGAGTTTGTTTTTAGACTTTTAGTGGGTTTATGGAAAATGTTCTGTGTTTTATACTGACTATCCTGTATTGTTTTGTATGTTTGTATTTTTTTGCTGTAAGAGTGCCCTTAGCCTGAAGGGAAGGGTGCCCTATATAAATAAACTCTACTACTACTACTACTTTGAATTTTAATGAAATAAATACCTCAGATGAGGGCAGTTTCCACTCAATAGAAAAGGGGTGAAGACTGAATGCCAGAACGTGCATTTTGGCACACATGGATATAATTAAAATGAATTATAGGTCAGTTTGACTCATTTTTATTGACTAAAATACAAAACCTTGAGCAAGTATGCTATCATTTTACAGAGATTGTGTTACCTTAGCCCGGATGCTAAGAATAAGTATTTTGACCATGTGTTTACAGTTTAAAAACTCCATGTGTGCTGAAATGCACGCTCTGGTATGTGGTCTTCTCTCCTTTTCTATTACTTGGAAACTGCCTTCATCTGAGGTATTTATTTTATTACAATTCAGAGTCAGATAACAAAAGTATGCATGGTTATGTGACTCTGCATTATACTTTGCAAATGCATATCGAATTCAGATACGGTGTCTGTCAAAACTAAGTGACCTGAATGCCTGTTGAGAGCGCTTCATCTTGACAGTGTGAAGCATGAAGTCATTGAGACCATGCATGCAGACAGAGTGTTACTGTGCACGGCAGGTGTGAAAACTTGAAAAATGTAAACAAAGCTCTGCTGTCAGTGTGGTAACACTAAAATACCAGTGAGCTGAATTCTCACTAAATAGAAGGATACAGAGCCTCTTTTCACAAAACGAATTAAATACTGATAATTTGCATTGGGGCTATGAGCATAATACAATGAAAAACATACTGCATAAATTGTGCATAACTAGGGGTTGACAGTGTCCCTTTAAGTGTGATGAAATACTTGCAATAGAATTATGGTGGTGTTAAATTTAAATTACTGAGTACTCTGAGTTTTAAGCTATACAGTAGGTTATGTGTTAAATAGATCAATAGGGAAGGGGTGGATAAGGCATGGGTTGTTGTAATGTGGAGGGAAGAGGAAGAGGGCTCACTGAAGGTGCATGCAATTAAGAAGTGTGCCAAAACAAGTGATTGTAGACAGTGCAGGACGAGAGATGGATGGGATGAGAGAGCTTCTTCCACAGTGCTGGATGAAAATAGAGAAAGCAGACTGGTGTGCTACATTTCTACAGTGAGAGATATGAAATGTAATGAGCACTGGAGGCTGGGGCGAAATAGTAGTATGGGACAACAGTGTTAAAGGAGATAGGACAATATTTTTACATAATTAACTGCCCTTCCATTATCCTTTCTATGCCAATTATGTATTCTGATATCTTTTGAACTATTTTTGCTAAATAAATTATCTAGCTTTGGGGTGCCCCGAGAAATACATAGTGTTCCACTCCCATCATCATCTACTGCGTTCTTTTCATATTTTTAAGATGTTCTATGACATCAGTAACATATTTCAATGCCATTCATCTGAATGGACTGGAAGGGTTTTATTGATGTCATAGAAGGTTGAGGCAGTAGGAAAAGAGAGAGTAGCAACTTCTGAGGAGAGAGGGATTCAGGGATTCAGGGTACAGTACTTACAAAAGTAACACAACTACATTAGTAATTTAACAAAAAAGCTCAGCGTATCAGAATATTGGTTACACACTACAAGGACAACAGTAGGGCATCCAGAGGTGTAACAAAACTGTTTCCTATCACATTTAAGGAGAGAAGAGGAGAAGTAAGTGGGAACAGTGGCGAGCTAGTATTTGGTCAGAAAGGAAAAAGAGTAGAAGATCAGCCAGACCTCTGTGGATTGCAGAGAGAGATTTTCATATAGCAAAGAAAAAACTGATAGGTGTGAGGTGGAACACTGTGGGTGAACCATTTCAAAAGCAAAAAAACAAAAACAAACCAAGATCCTATTCAGCATGATTTCATGTAGGAAGGAATACAGATTACTCAGATAATGTATCTGCATCACTTACAATTATTCGGTCTTGATTTGTGTTCAGTTAGTATTGTATTAATATCTATTTTCTAAATGGATTAATCACAAGTCCCATGATCTGGGTAATGACTGCTGGCCCTATGCACGATTGCACTACCGATACTCACTGCTATGAGTAGCATGTAAGTAGTATGACATGCATCTGCCACACAATGGGAGTCAAAAGAGACTTCCACTGCATGCATGATGCTCACCACCACAAAACTCTTGTGCACTCCTCAACCAATCCTGCAGTTGTGCATCAGAATGAATACAGCCAAGATGGGGGAATGTGCCTGCACAACACAACATCCCCAACGCTACCTACACGTGACTCAGAGTGGCAAAGGAGTAATTACTTATTCTGGGAGAAACCAGCAGTAAGTGCCTCTGCACACAATCTATAGTCTTGGGCCAGACAGCTCCAGACAGATGGCACAGGCCTGTGCTAGATTCCCTGGATGAAGCAGTTCAGTTTTATTCAAGACGAACGTGTATACAAATAGTCACCACATGTACATAAAAACAAAAAAATAATTATACAAAAGAATTTAAAAACACATTACAAAACAATCATTCAAAGTTAATAAGGACTTTTTATGCCAATTTAGCTGTTGCATACGGTGCTGTCTTACTGTCAGTAAATAACTTGGTAATTTTAGATTCCTCACTATACAGACTACTGTATAAGTGCATGGAACAGCTATGATCTATCTTGCTCTATCCTACTCAAAAAGAGAGTACTCCAATAATAAATAAGCTACAGTAAGTCTCTAATTTTGGTTAAGGTTAAAGGCCTTCTCCTGTGATGATGAAATTCAGAAGCTCTTGGTTTGGAAAGGGCCCATTACTATCCCCAGCCATAGTATATGGAGTACCTTGCTGTGTTCAAAATTTTCCCGATATTTCAAATAGGTTTCACAATTCATATTTAGTTCAACTTTTTTGTACAACATCATATTTCTAATGTCAGATCATTTTCTCATTTCCCTCTGATAAAGTTGTCAATAAGGCACTGGTTTGATAAATTAATGAGCATCACTATGTTATTTACAGCAGTGAATGACCAGATTATTCTGAGGTCTACTTTAATTCATTTTTCATTTACAGTAGCCCCTCGCTATAACCAATGCCTTGGGATCCATCCCATACATTCACTATAGCAACTCGTTTGCTAAACCGAGGGATGCTGTTTGAGGTAAGGACACCATGATATTGTACTCTACTTTTACTGCTGCATATGTGGGGCAAGTGATTGGCATTCTGTTAGTGCTTTGTGCTTACTTTTTTTTTTGTTTTTGTTTATGCTGTTGTGTTACTTTGTGCTTGGTGCTCATTGCTTTATTGAAAAATGTGACTTTAAAAAATCAGTCATCTTCGTTTGCTTTTTAGCATCTGATTTGTGAGCGATATCTTTAGCAAAGGAAATCATATGCTCCAGTTGACTGATTTTAACAGGATCGCTCTCCTGAGTCTGAAGCCAGGACAGACCAACTTCAAGCCCCCTTATTGCTTCCCTGTTTGGTGGTAATTCCTCATCAGCTTCCTCTTCACCCTCGTCCTCAGATTCCATGTCATTAGTATCAGATGGTTCTCCCTCACTTAAGATCGCTCCTAAAATCTCTTTGTCTGTCAGTGACTCTGTAGTGGGGACACAATCATCATGTGTCAGCCACTCTTCTATTAGCGCCTCAGCATTCTCTTCTTTAGCTGCTGGCAGCTGTAAAGTGGTGGCAACTGCAACGATCTCTCTTGTGTCATCCGTTTCCTCCTCATCCATCGCATCAGGTTTTCCATGGAAAGCCACACCGAACGTTGCTGACCAGCAATTGGAGATTGTGCTGGCTGACACTGTATCCCAAGTCTCTCCAACCAGGTTTACCACATTGCATAGGATCAGTTTTTTTAGGAACTCTGTGACACCCTTACCACTGCCCGCAACTAAATCTCCAAGCAGATGTTTTCTGTACATTTTTTTAAACGTTGCTATAATCCCTCCATCAAGTGGTTGCAGTCTGGATGTTGTGTTTTTAGGAAAAAACATAGCTCTGATTTTACCATCACGGAATTTCAGGGTATTCTGGACATTGG
The DNA here is from genome assembly GCA_016271365.2 of Neoceratodus forsteri. Taxonomy (NCBI): domain Eukaryota; kingdom Metazoa; phylum Chordata; order Ceratodontiformes; family Ceratodontidae; genus Neoceratodus; species Neoceratodus forsteri. The sequence goes on along the minus strand of CM057453.1, from coordinate 14,367,348 downwards.
TCAAGCAGTAGAAGAGCCTTAGGAGGAAGCTTCGCTTTGTGAAGGTGTGCTCTGATAGATGGTACAAATGTCTGATTAAACCATAACTTGAACAGCTCAGAGGTCATCCACGCATTCTTGCTGTTTTCATACTGCACAGGTGGGGGAGCCGACCAGGGAGGCATGGGTGCTGGATGTGGTCCTGGCAGACAGTGACCAAATTAGGGGCCTGGAGGTAAGGGACCCATTGGCGGGGAGCGACCATGCCACGGTCTGGTTCTGCCTGGACCTAGGAGAGCTAGAAGGCTGCACAAAGATGGAGGTAACTGACTTCAGGGGAACAGATTTTAAGGAAATGGGAAGGATCCTTAAGGAGTATTTGGATGTAATTGGGTCAGACATGGACGCTGATAGTAGGTGGGAAATCATCAGGAGAGGGGTGCAAGATGCTACCAGCACCTGTGCAAGAGTAAGACGAAAATGCGGTAGGGCACGAAAACCCTGCTGGTGGACCAGGGAGGTCCAGGAGGTGGTGTGGGGAAAGAAGGCAGCCTATAGGCAATTCAAGTGCTCAAGGAGTGAAAGGGATCGAGGGGAGTATGAGCTGATGGCTAGAAGGGCCACTAGGGTGGTGAGGGCGGCTAAGGCAAGGAAGGAGCAGAACCTGGCCAGGGAAATTAGGAGAGGGAACAAGGGGTTCTTTAGATACATTGGGGAAAAACAAAGGGTGAAGTGGCAGATTAGCAGGATTAAATCAGGGGAAAGATGGGCACAAGACCCGGGGGAGCAGGCTGAGGTACTAAATGAGTACTTCACCTCAGTTTTCACCAAGGAAAATGGGGGTGCTGCATCATACATGGGAAGAGGCAGAGATACTGAGGAGGGGGGGACCCTTACCGATCGGCAGGTCTGGGGAGAGGGGGAGGCATCACTGGCAGGAGGGGGGAGGGATAAGCAGGGAGAAGAGGTACTGGAAGCAGAAATCACAGCAGAGAGAGTGAGGGAAGCCCTCAGCTCCCTTGAGACGGAGAAAGCACCAGGGCCGGATAAATTACATCCCAGAGTGCTGAAGGAACTTGCGGATGTCCTGGTGAAACCCCTGGTGGAGCTTTTCACCATCTCTCTGAGGACAGGGTGGGTGCCCCAGGACTGGAAGGTTGCGCATATAGTGCCTATCCATAAGCGGGGATCAAGGGAGGTGGCAGGAAACTACAGGCCTGTCAGCCAGACATCGGTGGTGGGCAAGGTGATGGAGGGAATTGTCAAGGAGAGGCTAGGGGGGGACCTGGAAAAGTCAGGGTGCCTGGACGATAGACAGCATGGATTCATCCCGGGGAAATCGTGTCAGACAAACTTTGTGGAGTTCTATGACTGGGTGACGAGTGCCTTGGACCTGGGTAGACCAGTGGACGTCCTCTTTCTAGACTTCAGCAAGGCATTTGACTCTGTCCCTCACGTGGGTCTGTTGGATAAGCTGGAAGAAATGGGGTGGGAACCAGATGATCAGATGGATAGGCAATTGGCTCCAGGACCGGACCCAGAGGGTCGTAGTTGGCGGAATAGTCTCATCCCCAAAGAGGGTCATTAGTGGGGTCCCACAGGGATCAGTCCTTGGGCCCCTCGTGTTCAACGCCTACATCTCCGACATAAGGACAGGAATCAGGAGTGAGATGAGTCTCTTTGCGGATGACTCATAACTGGGGGCAGTGGTGGAGGGGGAGGAGGGGAGGCTGGCCCTACAGGGGGATCTGGAGGCTCTGGAAAGATGGTCTAGAAAGTGGAAACTGAGGTTCAATTCAGGGAAATGCAAGGTACTCCACCTGGGGGCCAGAAACCCGGGCCAAGTGTACACCCTGGGGGGGAAATGCTACAAGTCTTGATGGCTGAGAGGGACCTGGGGGTGGTGGTGGATGTCAAGATGAACAACTCGGAGACTTGTAGGAGGGCAGCAGCCAAGGCCAACAGGATGCTGGGATGCATCGCTAGGGGGATCACCTCCAGAAGGAGGGAAGTGATACTCCCTCTGTATAACTGCTTGGTGAGGCCACACCTTGAGTACTGCGTGCAGTTTTGGAGGCCACACTTAAAGAGGGACATTAAACTCCTGGAGAGGGTCCAGAGGATGACAACCAAAATGATTTGGGGCTTGGGGGACAGGACCTATGAGGAGAGACTCGAAGAGCTAAATATGTACACATTGGAAGAAAGAAGGGACCGGGGGGACATGTTAGAGGTCTTCGAGTACATAAAGAGGGTAAGTAGGGGAGGAACAGTCAGGGTGCTTCGAAGGAGGAGAGGGCCACTAGAGGGCATGGGTGGAAGCTGGAGGGGGGAAGATTCAGGGGAGAAAAGAGGAGGTGCTACTTCACTGAGAGGGTGGTGGAGCCATGGAATGCACTGCCTAGGGGGTGGTGGAGGTAGAGACGGTGGAGGGGGTTCAAGAGGGGCTGGGACAGGTATAGGGGAAGGGTTCTGGAAGCAAAATCCAATGTAGCAAGAATATCCGGAACTGGGAAGGGAGAAGCCAGAGAAGGTGAGGGGGGCAGCAAGGTCAGCACCCAGGGTGGGGGCTGACCGATCGAGCAGACTCGAAAGACCGTTAGGCCTATTCTGCTGGCATTTTAGTATGTTAGTATGTAGGTAACGATCCTATGTTGCAGTGATGAAAACAGCAGGGGGTTTTAAATTTCCCAATAAGCAGATGTTTTATTTTATGAATGCCTGTTACATTGCAAGCTAGGAGCAGGGTTACTCTGTCCTTGCTTACCTTGAAGCCTTTGCTCACATTTATTTCATTCTTGGCTGTCAAGGTGACATCAGGGAGGCACCGCTAGAACAATCCAGTCTCATCTGTGTTGTAAATATGCTCTGGCAGGTAGTCTCCATCCTGCAGCATTTTCGTAAGCTTCAGTAAAAACTTAGCAGCTGCACTGTTGTCACAGCTGCGCTGCTCACTCACTACAGACACTCACCGTATTCCATGGCATTGCTGGAATCACCACAGCCATCCAGTTGAAGCCTGGAATTTGGACCCAGCACCATGTATGCTTTTGCCAAACTGTTCTGCCTTCTCTCTGACAATAGCACCAGATACAGGTATACCACTCATCCTCTGCTGTTCAAACCACAGCTGAGTGGCTTTGTCAATTTCTGCTTCGTCAGCTCTTCAGAGTTTTTTTCTCTTCAGTGTCTCCCCCTCAGAGCATTCAAGCACAAAATCCTGCAACAAACCTTCCTGTTTTTCCAAGTGCATATCATGCTCTTGGAGAAGCCAGTTTCATGGCTAATGCTGGCCAAACTCTCGCCACCTTTCATTCTGTTCAGAATAGCAAACTTTTGCTCAACCAGATATCTGGATCACTTCATCCTCCTAACCTTAGATCTGTCAACCTGCCAGTCTGCAATTGACATGCAGACCATTGTTTTGTACAGTAGTACACTAGGTGATAGGTATTGCTTCTAGCTAGCAGAGTTTGGGGAGATTGTCTTCATTCACATGAAAAATTTTCCTCAAAGGTTAAACACTCAAATAAGGGCCAATAATTCTATGGCTTCCATGCCTGATTCACATCTAGGGATTGCTGTAGAGGTATCCCTAGGTTAATAAAGTACCAACCTAATACAAACAAGTTTTGAATGGTTTAAAATTCTCTAGTGTTAACTGTCTGTGCCCACACTTCCACCCCATATAAAACATGGGTGTTAACCAGTGCTTTTAAAGCTCATCTCATTGCAATAAATGAGTTACTAGTGAAACCTCTTCCAAATCTCAGTAGTCCTTTAAGGTTGCAATAATAATATCTTTATTTTTTCAATGAATTTTCCAGTTTAGATTTTTCTTAAATATTACACCAAGATAAGTAAACTCATTTACTTCCTGAATCTGTGTTCTTCATTTTTCTAGTTGTTTAATATGTGAAATAGTTCCTATAGAGCAACATTTTTTTTTATTTATTAACAATCCAACTTTCTCAAAATGGCTACTTGCTGTTGTTAGACATCACTTTAGACCAATAGGGGTTCTGAAAACTAATGCAGTATTGCCTCTGTATATTAAGATTTTAATATCTTTGCCATTGATAATTGAACAATGCATGTTAAAATGGTTAATGAGGCATATACTATCTTTCACGAAATACTGTACTAACTGTGGCCTTAAACAGGCATGCCCCCATGGAAAAGGTATGTGTAAGGAGCAACACTTGCCACTGGTTTTCACCAGAACTCAAAGCTTCCCTGCTGATAGGGATACGCTTTGGAAAAATGCATGCAATAGCAAGAATGACTTGGATTGGCATCAGTTTAGGAGGGCACACAATAAGTGCACCAAGTTGGTCAGAGCAGCCAAGGCCACTTTCTATTGCCCTGAGCTAGACTCTACCATCAAGATTTTAGAAAATAATAGAGTACATGTCTGGTCATTCACCTGGAAATTCCCTCCCATCAAAAATTATATCCAGTAGTAACACCATTTCAGACCGATTGGAGAAACTGGAAGCCCTCAATAATCATTTCGCAACCACTGGGCTAGAATTTGACACATCCCCTGCTAATGTCATCCACACTCAGCAGGGATTATTGTTTCATAAGTCTCCTGCTACCAAAGAGGCCTTCTCTTTCCTGCCTGCCTCTCTAAAAGAGGTTGAAGATCTAATGCTGCAGTTGGATATCAAGAATGGTGCAGGTTCGGATTCTATAGATCCTTATTTTCTGAAACGTGCATACCATGTGTTGGCAGTGCCAATCATGCACCTCTTCAACTTGTCACTATCCCAGGGGAGCCTCCCCTCACAATGGAAAGTAGCCCATCCCTCTGCTCAAATCAAGTGACCCTTGCGGCCTTAATAATTATAGACCGAACTCCCTCCTCCCCATTCTGTCTAAATTATTGGAAAAGATAGTGAGAGGTCAGTTAAGGGTGTACCTTGAATCCAGGAGTTTGTTAAACCCATTGCAGTCTGATTCAGAGCAATGCACAGCACTATAACTGCCCTAGCAAAAGTGACTAATGATTGGCTCCTCGACCTTGACAATAGGAATTTTGTCTGTGCCATTTTTTTTGGAACTAAGTAAGGCCTTCGACACAGTCGACCATAGCCTGCTTCTTTCCTCCCTATGTAACCTAGGTCTGGACCCTAACACTATGTGCTGGTTTGCCGACTACCTTGCAGAACGGAAATAGCAGGTTAAGGCTGAAGGTGATCTTTAGCCACTTAAACCCCTACAAAGAGGTGTGCCTCAGGGGGTCAATCCTTGGTCCCCTGTTGTTTGCGGTTTACATTGACAACGTCGATGACAACATCAATGAAGCCAATATCCACTTGTTCGCTGATGACACAGTACTTTATTTGAGTCGTCCTATGCCAGAAGCAGCCTATGAAGACCTCCAAGCTGAATTTAACCTATTGTAATACCAGTTCATAAGCAAAAAGCTTCTGCTTAATGCGAAAAAAACAAAAGCGATGCTCTCTTCCCCTTCCTCCTATGTGGCGAACCCCGCTTACATTGGGGCTATTCCTCAGATTACCACAGTACTTGGAGAAAATCTAGAGTATGTGCCAAAATTCAAATATCTGGGTGTATGGCTCGATCACAAATTCTCCTTCTCTGAACATCTCGAAGAACTACAGAAGAAACTAAGACAAAGATTAGGACTATTCTACAGAATTAACCACTTCCTTACTAGGGATGCCAAGCAGCAGTTGGTTCAAGCCACGTTCCTTTCATTAATAGATTACGTGGACCTTCTCTATAGCCATTGTACTGCCTCTGCCCTGGCTAAATTGGACACCTTATAACACAGAACAATCAGGTTCATAATGGGACTTCCACTTTCCACACACCATTGCTCCTTGTACACTGCGGTGGGCTGGACATTCCTTCATTATAGGAGAAATAGAAACGCTGCTCTGTGGGCTTTCAGAGTGGTTACCAACAAGCTCCCCGTATTCTTCTCTGATTGTATTCCCCTAAGTGTGATAGGCACCTATGCTCTAAGAAGCTATTCCCTAATTGCCTTGCAATTACCTAAAGTCAAATCTTGTTTCAGCAGAGCTGCAATAAGTTACTCTTTGCCTTCCTTGTGGAACAGTATGCAAAATAACTTGAAGCTGAACTGTCCTGTTAGCCTGAATATATTCAAGTCACTCTATGACTGCTCTGTGAAGGAATCCTGCAAATGTTTCCCACATCGCTAGCTCACCTATTTTCCAGTCTCCCTCCTTCCCGTCCTGCTTCCCACCTAGCCTCTGCCCCTGCCTCTCTCTCCCTACCAAAATACCGGCTTCTCTGCCTCTCTTTAGCCATGGCCAAGTTCCACCTCTTTCTCAGAAGCATGCCAGTTAACTATTCCAACTCTGTCATTTCTTCCTAAGCTGGTATCCCTCTTCTTGCCTTTCTCTCTCCTTTTAAGTGAACATTCTGGCTGTACCCAGTTGAGAATATCTGTTGTAAAGGCCCTCTCACTCAAATGTTGATGTACATATGTATATTTTTTCTTCTTTGTATAATATTGCAATATGTTTTACCATGTTACTGTACTATGATTTTTGTATGACCAGGTCCATCTTGCAAATGAGCCCTGTTCAGTGGTGCTCACCTGGATAAATAACGATTTTGATTGGTTGATTGATTGCATGTCAATCTCAGACAGTGACACTACCAGCATTTCTTTGTGCAAGACAAACAATAACGGTGCAAGGAGGCAACCTTGTTTTACTCCTTTGTATCCTGTATGTATTGAAAGATTCTATAATTTGTGATTAAGTGCTGTTGTGTACAGATTTCCATACATTAGAAATCCTTGTTGTACATGGACAAAAGTTGTTGTGTATAGTTCAAAGGTCACACAAACTTTTTGTATATAGTTATCTCCTGTTAGCTTCCTCATTGACATAATAATTTATCTTTAATAAAGTTACTATGAGCAATCAAAAGTAGGTGGAAGTAGAGCAGATGGGAAATGTCTACTACTTTAAATAAACTGAAATTGTTGCTTTTGACACATAATATAACCATTTAAAAAAATAAAACATGAGCAACCACGCACAGCTCAACTCATGTTGTCATCTTGAGGTTGAGATGACATCATGGACCTCTCGAACTTTGCTCCAGATATCCATATGATGTTATAGCAACTCCTCGATGTGAACACAGTTTCATTGTGTACACTTACCAATGCATTATTCTCTATGTTGTGTGCCTAGTCATCCTTATGTTGATCACTGTGTTTTAATGAAGGAGTTTTAAGATGAATAACTATATTTTATGAATTCATTTGGCTTTCAAGATTTACCAGAGACATTCCCTGTTTTTATTATCAAAAACTGCTTTGATATCTTTACTATATATGCAACTGACAGTGTATTCTCTCTCCTCTTGCTTTTACATTCTCATCCAAAATATAATTAATTGCAAAAATACGGTCTATGGTACTGCATTTCTTTTAAAATCATGCTTGATTGGGTGATAACCATTGGTTATCCATAACCCATTATTCCATCATGGCCAGGATAATATGAGTATAATGGGTATCTTCTTGACAGTACAGAGAAGTGGTATAGTACGGTAGCAGGACAATTCTGCTCTATCACCCTTATTAAATATTGAGACAATTAATCCTCTATTCTCATGGCTGCTTTTGGCACCATGGACCATGGGGTGCTTCTGGAATGCCTGTGGGTACATTGTGGACTATCTAGTGTGATCCTCAACTGGTTCCATTCTTTCCTTACCAGCAGGATGCAGAGGGTGATTTTGGGGGCCTTTTTCTCCTGACCACTGCTCCTGTCATGTGGAGTCTCACAGGGTTCCATTTTGTCCCCCATGTTGTTTGCAGTGTATGTGTTACCGCTAGGGGACATTGTAAGATGGTGAAGGCAGGATTTCCACTGCTATGCTGATGATACCCAGCTGTACCTGTCTTATGCACCTGAACAACAGGATGTGGTCTCAGTTTTCAATCAGTGACTTGACAAGGTCCAAGCCTGGTTGACTGCCAACTGGTTGAGGTTAAATCCAGATAAAATGGAAGTTGTGACTGATCCTGGTCACCCAAGGGTTGGTATGCAGGCTGGTCAAGTCTCTGGGCTTAGGATTGAAGATTCTCAGCTTCTCACCTCATCTAGGGTGAAATATCTTGGCATTGTTCTGGATAGTGGTTTGACACTTGAATATCAGGTGTTGGCCATTGTCCAGAGTGGATTTTAACCCTTAAGAACATCACCAGGATTAAATCCTTGATTCCCTCTGGTGACCTGCCATCACAAGTTCATGCCTTTATGAAATCATGGTTTCATTACTGCAATGCCATTTACCTAGAGCTATTAGGGGTTGATCTTTACTGCCTGCAGCTGGTGCAGAATGCAGTGGCCAAGCTGTTGGCTAACCTTCTGAGGTTTTGTCACATTATACCTGTGCTGCACTCTCTGCAGTGGCTCCCTGTTAGGTGGTGGATCATCGTTAAGGTTGGTTTGCTGACCTATAAAGCCTAACATGGTCTGGGACCTGGTTGCCTGCAAGACCTCCTGTAGCCCTACCATCCTTACCCTTCTCACCCTCTCCAGTCATCCAAGGAGGGCCTCCTAGTGATTCTCAGGATTTGTTTACAATCATCCAGCACTCAACCTTTTTTGGTTGCTGTGCCTAGCCAGTGGAATTCACCATCTCACTCACTCAGTGGAGGCTTCAAGAGGTATCTGAAGACCCTTTTATTTAGTAATGCTTTCCCCTCCATTTAACTTATTATATTTAGCTTTTTTATCTACTATGTATACTGTGCTGTAATTTTGTTTTTTGCTGATTTCATTAAGGCATTTTGTAAAGTGCCTAGAGTCACAATGAGATAGAGTGCTCTAACAAATAAATAAACTAAATAAACTATTCCAATTACTTTGCAGAATTAAAGACTTATTAATTATAGTGAACAATCTTACTAAAATAAGGGCCACCATTTTGAGCTGGCTGCATATATCTCTGCTGAAATGTGATTGATTCCTGGGTATTTTCTTTTTTAACAATTAATCACCCAAATTAAATCAACTGTTGTAAATGACTTCCACTCAGTTCCTGACTCTTCTTGGGCTTCAACTTCAATTACTGTATCTTGCTGCATTTTTTTGTTTGAATCATATAACTAAAATACTGTATGAGAACCAAATATCTATTACAATAACACAGTCAATGTTATTTATTCCATTGTTCATACCCAGGGCTACTAACTCCCAGAATTCTCTGGCAACTTTTGCTATAATTACTTACTGGAGATTTTCCCATAGGACTTGCTTAAGTCTGGCTTTTTTGTTGTTGTTGTTACTTAATAAAATGTTTATAGTCTTTTTTTTGAGTTTACTAAAAGTTATTCTATTGCAAATATAAATATGTGAATGAGTTACCATTCATTACTTAATAAGGGCTTTTCTTATAGCTTGATATTCTTTATCAAACTTCTTATTATTACAGTCAAACCTGCTTTAGCGCATAATCCCGGGCCACATCCCGATTATGTGTTTAAGTAGGCTATTCTTCTAAGTGGGCCTCTAGATATTTAACATTCTGATGTGTGACAGAATCTGTTGATTCATTGGGGTTCTTGGGGCTGTGCTTTGCGTGCAGACTTTGTGCAACTGTTAAAAAAGGCTGTTTTTAAACTTTATTAATTATCTCTGATTAAAAACTTGATAGTAGTGCTCTTTAAGTGCTCTTTTTTGTGCGCGCTGCTTTATTATATTTCTTTGTGCTTAAAACAGCAAAGTGCTCAGTAACTTTAGACTGGCACTGTCTCTCTTTCATTGATCGTCGACATACATTGTTGAGGGCATAGAATGCCTGATAGTCATCCTCACTGCATGCATTTTGTTCTATGAATCTGTGGATCTGCATCAAGTGAGATGCCACCTCTTTAGAAGTTGTGGCTGGCGGGACGGTATCTTTGCCCTTGTCCCCATCTCCCTCTCCCTCATCCTCATCCTCCTCCTGTCCTCCTGAAAGGGATGCTGCTATTATCTCTTTATCTGTCATCATCCTGGTGCATGGTAGATCATTGTCTGATTGAATGAATGCTGCAAATGCAGCCTGTGGGATGTTCTCAGGTGTGGGAAGAGCACCATCTGCTTCATTAGCATCATCAGACAGTTCAGTAGTCTCTTTATTGAAACCATCTTTTTTTGTAGCAGTTCTGGATAGTGACAGGCTTACCATCAGCCCAAGTCTGGCTGAGAAGATGGATCGCATCCAAGACTGTATTTACGGGTGAGGTCAGTGGCAGAAACAGCCATACTACCTTCGAATACTGTGATAATCATAGACAACATCTGATTATTATATAGGCATTTCAGAATTCAAATTTATGCCTTGATCCATGGACTGGATCAAAGAACTGGTATTCAGAGGGAGGAAAATATGTTTTACATGAGAGAGGTTTTCTAAGTTAGGATGTATGTGCTGTACAGTTATCCACCAGTAGCACAATGTGCTTCTGCAAGCAGCACATTTCTTTGTTGAAATCCTTGGCCCATTCAATAAACAACTCTGAGGTCATCCAAGCATTCTGGTTAGCTCTATAGGATACTGGTAGCCTATGCATATTAACCCTTTTAAAGCAATGCGGGTTACGGCTTTTTCTGAGGAGAAGGAGTTTAACCTTATGGAACCCATCCATATTCACACAGGTAAGCACAGTAAGGCAATCATTTGCCTTTTTGTTGCCTGCAATATTGTCAGCTTTAAAGGTCAGTGTCCCATCAGGGACTTCATGGTGGAATATTCCCATTTCATCTGCATTGTAAATGCAATCTGGCAGGTAGTCAGACAACAAGGTTTGCAGCATGGTTTGGACCCAATGTTCAGCTGAGGTGCTGTCAGCATCTTTTTTTCTCTCCATGTGCCTTTTTAAAAACAATATTGTGTCATGTTCTGAACCGGCACAGCCAACCATTGCTGGGATCAAATTCAGGCTTGCCATTGCAGCTGCCAGTTTATGTGCTTTCTTCTGGAGCAGTGGACTAGACACCAGCATGCCTGAGCCTCTTGCATGCTTGAACCAGTGTAAGAGGGCATTCTCTACTGCCGTGTCTTTCCTGTCCCTCTTTCTTTCCCACTCCACATTGCCATTGGTGTTGAACTCTTTCAACACATGCTCTTTATTTTTCACCAAATAGCAAATTTGTCTTAGCAAGACACCCAGCTGTCTCACAACTTCACTCTGTTAACTCCCTGGGCTGGACAGCAAATTCAGTACATTCACTTTGTCAGTGAGTGTCAACTCTTTGCGCTTCCTGGGAGTGTCAGCCATCCTCACCTCATCAAGCAAATGACATGTAGTGTTACATTTTAGCACCACTTAAGTACAGTAGCTGTAAGTGGTAACTTATTTTAACTGACTGCATTGTTAAACTTAACCGGGAGCAGCAGGTGCAAGGTGCAGTGACGGAAGTGCGGATGACGGGAATGCAGGAATGAGCAATGTAACTACTTGTTTTTTATGCATTTATATGGACTACAATAATGTGCCAAAGTCATCTTTTTATAATGGGGGACATAGAAAAGGAATCAGGGAATCAGGATTTTATGCAATTAAGTAAATTATTTGTTTAAGCGGTATGCATTTAAGTGGCTTGACTATATTGGGTACACCTATTTTCCTAGTTAGTCTATGATCAGTATTTAGTGGACACAAAAAGTAATTGATAATTTCTTCAAAATAAGTTGGTGCTTCTTTGGGTGAATAACTATGCAGGTAGTAAAGTCAGGGAAACGTCATGAAGAATTTTGTAAAGCAAAGTTTCCCAATTTTCACAAGTATAGTGAGAGATGACAGTATTAATTGAGTTCTGAAGGCTGTTTTGTACAGTGAGGAGAGGTTGCTAGAAAGGAGAGCTGGGATAATATGTGTGTTTGGCAACTGCAGCCATGTTCCAATGGGGGAATGTCCTCAGGCCCATAGATAATGACCAACTAAATGCACTGAAAGAGTGGCACTTAAAAGTTGATTAAAGTCTACACTGTGTAAAGGTTAAATGAAAGTCCATCTCCAGGCTGAGAATGCAACAGTTGGGCTCTGGTCATATAATATACTTGTTATGCACATGCTTTGTTCGACCACAGGCTCCAACAGTATAAACCTCTGACCAGGTTACTGGTACCATGAATGGGATTCAAGCAGAAGTTGAGTAAAACTAAATCCAGAATTGAAGCAGTTAGTGTTGCCAGAGGGTCCCTGCAAAGAGTTGGTGATTTCTGCTTTCTCACTTTCAGAACTTCATTGTGTGCCATGTCCTGGTCTAGCTGCCTGAGAGAATGGAGTGTTATGTGGCAATCTGCTATGGAAAAATAAATATGCCCACTGGTTAATTTATATAATAGTGTTGACCTCATTTTATTCTAAATAGCCTTTAACTGTGTTACTGTTTATTTCTGTTTAGGCAGTTCCCCCTATGCCAGTGTGAATTTTGGAGCTGCCAGAGTTGAGACACTGCTCACAAGCAAATACAAAGATCCAGATATCCAGTATTAAACCCAGCACTTTACACCCAAAAGATGGAAAGGAAATGCCACTGCTACATCTTATGATTTTCTCACAGCTTGTGGGTGGAGGCTTCTCTTCTAAATAATGAATCTAACCTGTTCAATTTGCCTTTTGGGGCAGGGATAATGTTTATGGACCAGATTGTCAAAAGGGGTGGACACAGATGCAATTATATTCTGTGTCTGTGTATGCATACGTTATAGCACATCTCAGTCCACCTGCCCTGTTTTCAAAATGACCATTCCGATTGTTACAAAAAGTCGTAAAAAGCTACTTTAATTTGCATCATTTTGTGATGCAAATACAGTATTTTGTGGTTGCAAATGCATCCAAAAATCAGAAAGAGTTAAATAGACAGGTAGATCATGGACTTTGAAAATCTAACCCCAAATTTGCACATATAAACTGTGCAGTTATAAGTTTACCAAATGCTTTAGACAAGAAGCAATATTTAGTTATAATCTGTTTTTAAATACAATTTCTAATGGTTGTAGAGCTAAATATTTTATATATCTCAAAATCTCTGCAACATATATTTAAAATAAAATAACCAGTCTCCAGCAGAAACCAGTTGGCTTAAAATTGGCAATAATAATCTTGGGCATTAAATAATTGGTTTGTGTTACATATCACCAAGTACTGGAGATGATATACATTAAAATATCATTAATTAAATTGAATTAGCATGCAAACTGAGTGAATTAGTCCTCAGAGGTGACTTAAACTTCAGGGACATAAACTGGCTAGCTACCAAAACTACTACTAGACAAAATAATGAAGTCCTGGGATGTGCACTGACCAGAACCTTGTCAAATATGTCACAGGATCAACAAGAGGTGACAATATTCAGGATATTGTGCTAGGTACTCATAATATGACCATAACCAACTGCACTGTAGGCCCCCAACTTGGAACATGTGACCACACCAGTGTACGCTTTACCTTTATCTTAAATCCTGTATTTCGATAAGGTTGCACTGGAATTTATTTATATAATACAGCAGACAATACCAATATAAATAATACAATAAATAGTATTAATTGGGGATTTACATTTACAAGAGAAAAGTGTCGAGGAATGTTGGACGTTTATTAAAAATATCTTAATAACAACTTGTAATAAATATATTTAAAAAGTCAAAAAATATAACAGAAAAGGAAATGTCCCAAAATGGTTTAACAAAAAGATCAAAAAACGAATACAGAAAAAATAACCCTCTCTATGCAAGGCATAAGAAAAGAAATACAGATGTTTCTTGGAAACTGTTTACAAACATGCTGAAAAAAAATACAAAAACTCAATTACAACAGCAAAACAAAACATGGAGCTTAAACTTGCCTCAATGGCCACAAAACAAAATAGCAAATTCTTTTACAGTTACATTAACTCTTTTAAAAAATCAGACATAAATTATCAATGCTAATTAAAGAGAAAAACACCATTAATGATTCTCAACAGATAGCAAATGTCTTTAACAATCATTTGTGGTTGGTATTTAATAAAAATCATATCCCTCATTCTCATCTTTCTGAGATGATCATATTGTCAGAAATGATGTCTCTACATCCACATTGTTCATGTTTAACTACACTGTAATATGTACTGTGTTGTATTATTTTCTTTTCATTGGCAAAACTCCATATTGTTCTTTTCATAGAACTTGTAATTTAGTATTTTCAATTTGTCATGCAAAAGATAAGCATTAGATGTTGATCTAACAGATCAGTGCTTTCATTTCATTTATTTGAATTGCAGGTAGGTATACTGGAAGAAAAATATTCAATTTTCAGATATGACCTGAGGTCAGAATGATATCAGCATAAGCACAAGCAAATTAATTTTTAAACACTGCTCAGCAAGTTATGTGCAGAAATCATCACATATCCAAAACTGCAAATTGCTGATTTCTTTAAGAAAACTATGGAGAATGTTGTCTAGAATAAAACAAAATGGAACAATACAAATTGCAGTTTTCACTAACTCTTAGTTGGGTACACTTGAATATGAATTATTTGGGGGATAAGAATATAATTTCTGATAACAGAGAACAGCATAAGGAGCTGCCCATACAAAATTATTTCTTGTCCTTTTTACCTTTACTATCCACAGAAATTAGTATGCAGTTTTAGAGGCTGACCATTGGTATGAGACTGGAAAGGGGAGAATTTGATGTGTGTTCAGTTTTTCTGGTTCTCTGAAGACAAGAGACTATATTATTTCCATGTCTTCACCTGTAAGTTTGACCTAGCTATATGAAAGCTAAGTTTGCATTTTTAATGGTTTAACTCCTTCAATTTTCAATGTTTTCTCCTGTAAGTACTTCAGTTCTATTTTGGCCATTGTGTAAATATAGTGCATAAATAACGTAGATCTTATTTAACACAATTTAGACTGATTATGCATTTTAATAAAATCGGTATACTAGTAGTTTGTGAATGTCTGGTGTAACCATCATTCTGAAGAAGCACACCAAGTCTAGTTTAAGCCATTTGAAAACGACATTCCTTCCTGATACAGGGAAAAGGAGTGGAGTGAAGTTTGATAAGACATGACATGAGTTTATGTAGTGTTTGAGCAGTTGGCCTTGACTTGGTCAAGGGAGACTGATGACTGGGCTCAGGGGGTCCAGATGTCCAGGATGCACTACCTTTGCAGAGGATCAAGTGTGGGTGTAAGGACATGGTGAAGGACAAACATGGGAAAGGTCTGCATCAGCTGGCTATGACAGTAGCACTGGTTGGGGCATGTACGGGTAGTTTTGTTGCATCTGAGGGATTAATATAACCACTAGAAAATGTAATGGATTATCTGTACAAATTAGCAGTAAGTTGATCACTAAATAGCCTCTTTCCTGTGGGATATCTCATTTTCATGGGTGTCCTTAAAATATCACATCACATCACTAGTTAACATGAGAAATCTATTTTTGCTTCGGTAAATACTTATCAAGTTCAATATCACATCTCCTGATGTAAAAAAAATGTTTAGAAGCATATACTTACATTGTTATTTTTTTCAATGTGAGATTCCACCAGTGAAATTCAAGATGTATCCTGTACATACTAGCTGAAATTTAACTCTTGACTAGAGAACAAGAAGTCTAAAGGTCAAGTCCTACTTATTACAGGGGTCATTCTTAACTTTTCTTTGCACTAGCCAGTAGGACAAGTTGATTCAAAATTGCCCTAGCCCATACATGGTTGCACTATCCCACAAGGGCAATGTTAAATTTTGACCACTTATACAGGAAAAAATGTAAGCTAAGGAAATACTCAGATTAGTGCACATTTATCCTGCTCCCACATTACTTCTGGCCCCAGTAGAAAAAAAGACTGCAGTACCATCCCACAGTGTGCCCTCCCATTGTTTTGTACCATGGCCTCCTTTCTTTCGCTTTCTGCACCACTCGAACCAAAGAATAACAGAGCAGCAAATATTCAGTCAATTAGACATAGCTCTGCACACATAATAGTTGTCATCATCATGCATCTCGCCATATTCTCAACACCACCCACAGGACAATGAACAGAATCAGGCAGAGAAAGACTCTCTCAGCCTCCACCCTGTGATCAACTGGAGCCCAACACTTCTGGAAGTTGTCATACAGTGTCAAGTGAGCCAAAAGCACATCTAAGATTTCCTTGGGAAGGGGGCTACACAGACCTAAGGAGCTTTGGAAACAGAAAACTTTATGACACTTTAATTTTTTAAAGTATTGCTTTTAACATGCTATGCCCCAACAGTAACAGCTTTTTTTAAAAATGTTCTCTTTTCATCAGGCCAGGGTACCAGGGTAAACAGTACACAGGCATGAAACTATACTACCCCTGTTTCTATATAGTATGACCTATGCACCAGAGAAATGAATATTTTAACCTTTCAAATTATGTGTTTTATTAAGGTATTTTGTACCATACATGCTCCAAAGCTTTGTTTTTAGGTTGAAAGGACATGTTAAGTAGGACAAGGGTGGGACTCTATGGATGACATTGGCTGGCATAGTCCATTTAGAAGAGCTGGGGACTCCTACACTTGCCAGTAATGGCAGCTATGGGTCTATGGACAGTCATTTGAGAGTGTGGTCTGCAGTGGTGTCCAGGAAAAGTAGACCTGAGAGATTTGGCGGGGAGAGGGAGCAGCTATGGTGAGGCTGGAATAAAACCCACCATCTGCAGAGCAGACCCTGCATGTCTCTTAGCATTTTTTCTCTGAAATGTTGGATGCAGACACTCAAAATGTAAAGGAATGAGGGCCTCTGGTGTTAATAATGTGGAACAAATTGTCAGATAGAGACACATTCAGAAAACTGGAAGCTAGTGAATTAACAGCATCTACCCTTGATTACAGTCTGGACGCTAGCTGAAAGTTCTAACATAACATAGAAACATAACATAGAATTTTATGACAGATAAGGACTGCTTGGCCCACCTAGTCTGCCCATTTCCCTACCTAATGGATAAGATGCAGATCCTAGTTAGCCAACAGCCTACTTCCTCCTACCCCCCACTAGAATTGCCTTATGTCTATCCCATGTATTCTTGAATTCCCCCACTGTTTTTGACTCTATGACCTCCTCAGAAAGGCCGTTCCATGCATCTACAACCCTCTCTGTGAAGAAATACTTCCTCACATTACTTCTGAGCCATCCCACTCTATCTTCAAATTGTGCCCCCTTGTTCTTGCAAATCTCTTTTTCTGAAAGTTTCTACTCTTTTGGACTTTTTTGATACCCTTGAGGTATTTGAAAGTTTCTATCATGTCCCCTCTCTCCCTCCTTTCCTCGAGGCTATACATCTTAAACTCCTTTAGTCTTTCTTTATATGTCTTCTGGTGCAGAGCCTGCACCATTTTGGTTGCTGTCCTCGGAACAGCTTCCACCCTCTCTATGTCTTTGCAGGGAAGGGTTCTCCAGAATGGTACACAGTACTCCAGATGTGGTCTTACCAACTGTCTGTACAAAGGGCCAACAACTTCCTGTTTTCTACTTGTGATGCCTCTCCCTATACATCCCAGTATCCCCCCAGCCCTTCCTATTGCCTTCTCACATTGCTGGCCCACCTTTAGGTCATCTGATATGAGTACCCGAGGTCCCTTTCCATTTTTGTTGTTGTCAGTATCTCACCCCCCCCAATTGTGTAATCTTCCCCTGGATTTTTGTTTCCCAGGTGCATTACTTTGCATTTCTTTGCATTGAATCTAAGCTGCCATACATTTGACCATTTCTCCAACCTTGCCAAGTCCCTTTTCATCCTTTCCACTACACCTTGAATATCAACCCTGTTGCAGATCTTTGTGTCATCTGCAAAGAGACATACTTTCCCTTACAGTCCCTCTGCAATGTCACTTATAAAGACATTAAAATGAACCAGCCCCAGTACTGAACCCTGTGGTACCCACTAGTAAGCCCCCTTTCTTCACTGTGGACTCTATTTACTATTATCTGCTGTGTCCTGTTGTCCAGCCAGTGTTTTACTCAAGCTACCTTTCTGGGCCCCACTCCCAGGCTGGCTAATTTGTTTATTAATCCTTTGTGTGGGACTGTGTCAAATGCCTTGCTAAAGTCTATGTAGACCATTTCCACAGCCCCTCCCTGGTCTACTACTTTGGCCATCCAGTCAAAGAAATCAATTAGATTTATCTGACATGACCTTCATGCTGTGAGTCCATGCTGCCTTGGGTCCTGTGCCCCACTGGCCTCTAGGTACTCAACAATTCTTTCCTTCAGAGAAGTGATTCCATCACTTTCCCTTTTACTGAGGTCAAACTGACAGGTCTGTAGTTTCCTGCCTCTGTCTTATTCCCACTTTTGTAAAGGGGAATCATATCCGCCCTCCTCCAGTCCTCAGGTACCACACCATCCTCCCATGATTTATTAAAAAGTGTAGTCAGTAGAGTTACTAGTTCTTCCCTTAGTTCCTTTAGAATTCTGGGGTGAATCCCATCAGGCCCCATTGCTTTATCCACTTTCAGTTTTAAGACTTCTTTCAGAACCCTTTCTTCTGTGAAAGGACTAATATCAACCCCCCTATCCAGAGTGCTTCTATTGACTGGATTAGGTACCTCCCCCCTGCTTTTCCATTGTGAATACTGAGCAGAAGTATTTGTTCATTATCCATGCTTTTTCACTGTCGCTCTCTGCCCAACCACCTTCCTCTTTATTCAGCCTCAGTATCCCTGCCTTAGTCTTTCTTTGCTCCCTAATGTACCTATAAATGTTTTATCCCCCTTCTTAACTGAGTTGGCTATCTTTTCCTCAGTTAGGGCCTTTGCTATTCTGACTGCCTTCCCCGCTTCCTTCTGGTTTAACTGGTACAGCTCTCTGTCCTGCTCCTTCTGTATTTCCTTATACTTCCTGAATTATATCGTTTTCTCCCTTACCTTCCCTGCCACTTCTTTTGAGAACTGTAGTGTTTTTTTCTTTCATTTTGATTTATTTGCTTCACACAAAGGTGTGTTGCCTCTGTGATGATGGTTTTGATGTTTCCACATTGTTGTTCCACCCCACCTTCTTGCCTATGTTCTAGTGCTTTTTTGAGGCACTCTACCATTTTGACAAAATCTGCCCTCCTGAAGTCCAGTACCTTCACTTTTGTATGGCTTGACACTACTGCTAAGTTTATTGTGAACCACACTGTTTGGTGGTAGCTTGTTCCCAGATGGCTACCCACTTCAAGGTCAGAGATCCTCTCTCCTTCCCCATTTGAGAGTACCAGGTCTAAGATTGCTCCCTCCTGAGTGGCTTCCAAAACTAGCTGTCTGAGGCATGCCCCCTGTAGGGCATTGGCAGTTGCTCTGCTATTGGATGTGGCTGCAGCAAAGGTACTCCAGTTAACATCTGGCATATTCAGGTACCCCATCAGCAATACCTCCCCTTTCTCTGCCATCCTAAAGATGCCTTCTATCATTTCCTTTTCCAGTTCCAGTTCCTCCCCCTGAGATGGGGATCTGTATACAACCCCTGTGCAGATTGTGGTGCAACTTCAGTGGTGCGATAATTTCTTACATTGAGCCTTTTGTGGGATCCCCTTCTTGAACTGCCAGATAACTGCAGCTCTTAATGACGTACTACTCACACCAGGTCATCTGCAACACTGAGAGAGGGAGAGTAGCATGATGACTAGAGCCTGCTAAAGCAGGGACATTTTTAACTTTATTAATAGCCATGGAAAACCTGCACTAGTCAAGACAGACAAGTAGAGGGTTAGCTGCACTAGCCCGTGTCAATTTGCACTAGGTTTTGGGCTAGTGAAACAATGTTAAAATTGAACCCTGTTATTATAATATTTTACTGATAAACATGATGTTCTTATGAAGAATGTTTTATTTGTCATCTTGCTACTACTTAATTGTTTAAAATGAATGTTCCTCTTAAACGTCTGTCCTCAAACACATCAACAAGAATGCATAATATATATGATAGCATTTTTTAGTATTACAGGGGTATTTCAGTATATTTCAAACCATAAACTGCTTATAGAAAAAATCACAACTCTCCTTTATATGGAATTTATAACAAAGTCAGATGCTTTTATCACAAAAGACTAGAAATGTCTTCATCTTCAGACAAAAAGTAAAATGTCCTTTGAAATCAAATGGAACTTCCAAAGACATCACTCACTCTATTGTGAAAATATTACAGCCTTGTCACCTTCACCCCAGAGATTCCTGTCAGCCTCCAATCTGGTGTCACCATAGAATTACAGCCTACACTATCAGTGCCTGCTGATGCATTTGGGAATGAAAGATCTACTGGCTGAACTTTCAGTTTGGTCCCAGAAGGAAGAAGAACAAAGCCACAGAAAGAACAGATAGGACATATTCTTTCCTAACAGTTCCATGGAGGGAGAACTGAGTTGATTTGTATTGTAATTCCTTGGAGTTCTTACCTTATTTTATAGAGTAGGTTAAATATTAAATATCATTTTTTTTCTTGTATGCAATCAACAGCAGTTAGATTTCATTTAAGCTTTGCTTTACACAAGGGACATTACTTCATAGTTTCAAGAAATTTTTATTTACTGCAAAATTGCAATGAACTTGTGTTTTATTCATTGCAACTGCTCACATTCATAATTTGTAACTTCCCATTGCATTACTGTTGCAGTACCTCTTACAAGAATATAAGAATTTTAATATGCAGTAAGTCACGTCTATGGAGATCCAGTGTTTTAAATGGCCCTAGTCTTTTGTTTATCTTATGTGATATGATAATGTCCAAGTGTAAAGCACTGATCAGAAATGAGAAAGCGTTAAGGTGGCTGTCAGTATAGAGGTTAGAGTAATGAGCTGTGAATGAGCTTGGTACATCCAGCACACCTGGGTGTCTCACAACCTCCACTTGCATACTGTGTAGCTCTAAGCAAGTCACTTAATCTCCCCAGTGCTCCAGGGTCACCCATGATAAAAAGCACTTGTGCCTAGTAGGCCTTTCCCAGTTGTGAAAAGAATACAAAAAAAAATCCAAAAATGTCATAACATTAAGGAAGCAGGACTGATATAATATTTTTATTTCACATCCAGTTTATTTATTATTTCTTTTTATTTCAAAATGTCTTATGAGGAAATACATACTAAGCTGAGTATCAGCTCATTTCTAGGTGCATCTGGGGGGGGGGGAGAGGGGCATGGCAATAATAAAAGTACAATAACAAATAGGTATGAACATGTAACACATTTCAGGCCATGACAAAAGTGCATCGATTACATTATAACAATGTATTAGGAACTATAAAGGTAGTACAATGTACAAGTAAATTTATTAGGAATATATAATGAAGAGAAAAGTGTCATGGATTAACTTTGAAAGGGGGAGATGAGCATAGTGGGTTAACCTGGGAGAAAAAGGGAGGACAAATAAGAAAGGGATAAGGCATAATACAGCAGCAGCTTAAACTGCATACAGTGAAAGAGGAAGTATCTCAATAAGGCTGAACTTGAGTTACAGGGTAAATAAGAGGTGGTAGGGGGCATAGCAGGGGTTAGAGAGGGGAAAAGAGGATCTAGATCATGGTACATGGAGCTAGATGCTGGGGGCAAGGATTAGGAGAGGAGGAAGGAAAGCAGGGGAGTGGGGGGAGGAGAAAGAGAGGATAGCAGACAGAGGGAACTCCAGGAGACTAGTGGGGATGGCTATGGGAGAGAAAAGGAGATAGGGAGGGAAAATGGAGGGGATAGCAGAGTTGCAGAGATGCTAAATCAGGAACAGTTGCAGAAAGGGGACATAAAATTGAGAAGAAGAGGAGTTAGAGATCAGGGTTGGAACAGAGAGAATGGATAAGGGAATAGAGTTCCACAGTTTATGGAAACAATAGGAGAATGCGGGTTTTCCTGCAGAGGTTGACCTAGAAGGGAAAGCAAGGGACTGGAAGCCAGAGTTGCAAAGGGAGTTGGAAGAGTTAAAGGTGGTGGTGGGGGGGAGGATATAGGTGAGCTAGGAGGGGAGAGAACCAAGCCAGTATTTTGTGACAAAGGAGGAACAGTGTGCGAGTCTTCTGGCTTCAAGAGTGGGGAAGGGGAGAAAGGTCACAGTAGTGAGTAAGGGGTGGACAGTCAAGAGCAAACTGACAGAAGAAGTGAAAGATGGTGTTCAGTCTGGTTAAGGTGCTCTTGGGGTTGCACTGTAGATTATATTGCCATAGTCAAAGATGGGGAGTATGATTTTCTGGACAATGTCATGGCAGGTTGCCAAGGTGATGCAACCATTGTGTCTGTACAGTGCACCCAATTTGGGGTGCATTTTTTTGTAGATGGCATCCATAGTTTCAGAACACTTGATGTGATGGTCAAGCCATACCCTGAGGTATTTGAATGGGGTGACATTCTCAATTTTGATTCCATCAAGGGTGTGGAAGGATGGTGGGGCAATAAGCCTTGTGAGCCTTTGCCTAGTGCCAAAGGTCATGGAGATGATATTCTTGGCATTGAGGGACAGCTGATTTGAGTGAAACCAGAACTGAACTTTGTTGAAGTCCAGCTGGAGGCTGGTCACTATGTACATCAGACGGGGAGTTACCAGAGACATAACAAACAATATTGCCTGTGTGTATGTACATATATATATATATATATATATATATATATATATATATACACACACATATGTATGTATAGATGCAGTGGAGCAGGCAGAAGGAGGTAATTTAGGAAGACCAAGAAAAGTAAAGGGCTGAGGAAGGGCCCCTGAGAGATGCCGGTGGTGATGGGGAGGGGGGAGGAATGGAGTTATCAATCCTAACTGATTGAGTCCTACCCAAGAGATAAGAATGGAACAAGTTAGTGGCTGGGCTGGAGAGCCATGTTGCTGCGAGTTTGTCAAGAATAAGGGGGTGTACTGCGGTGTCGAAGGCTTTGGCCAAGACAAAGATGGCAAAGGTAATACGGCCCTGATCTCTGCTTGAGAGAATGGAGTCAGTAAGCCAGGGGAGGGATGTTGAGGTGCAGTGGGACTTACAAAAAGCAGACTGGAAAGGGATGCAAAAGGAGGAAGAGTCAAGTAAGGGGGAGAGCTGAGCCAGCACAAAAATTATCTTATGGGATAAGGAAGCAGGGAGATGGGGAGGTAGTTGCTTGGAGAGGATGGGTCACCACCGTTGCAGAGGGGAATTATGGTGGCAGACTTCCAGTCATCAGGAACAAAGGCACAGGAAAAAGAAATGTTTAGAAGGGAGGCAAGGGGAAGGACAATTACAGGGGCAGAGAGATGGAGATGTCGGGTTGAGCCCATTGGGGCTCAAGCTTTTTTGGGGGTTAAGGGCTAAAACAGCCACTAAGGAGACAGTGAGAGAGACTAGGAAGAAAGAGAAAAGTAGAAGAGGAGAGAGAGGGGGGCAGGTGAAAAGGGGAGAAAGAGGGGAGGGAGGGAGGTGAGAGAGGAGAGAAAGGAGGTGGCACAGGTGTTAAAGAAGGTATTGAATTTGGAAGCCACTGATGGAAGATCAGAGATGGTGGTATCACTCACCTTGAGGACTGTGGTGGGGAACTGGGTGGGGGGGAGGTATGGATGATCTTCCAGAACTTAGGGGGTGGTTAATGTTGTTCTGAGAGGAGGAGGAAAAGTATTCAGCTTTAGCAAGCTAGATGGCCCTGGTACAGACATTTCAAAGGGTCCTGTATTTGAGAAGGTCCACATGAGACCTGAGTCCTTGTGTACTTTCCAAGCAAGGTCACATGCTTGCAGACAGGTGAAACAAAGCTGACTCATTCCAGCACATAACATTGTGAACAATATTGTGGAACACAACGCCACCACCAACACATGAAAAATCAATTACATCATTGGTGAAAACACCAAGCGATATAAAACAGTAGAAGTTATTTTTTTGTGGGAGGCACCCCCCCCACACACCTCGACAAGAGATGCTTCCCCCACCCCCCACAGGAATTAATATAATTAACTCTGAGGGGGTGGAACTCTGCGGCAGGAAGAAACTCAGGAGGGGAGAAATGTCTTTGGGTAAAAAGAAAATTTGAAAAAAGTTCCGTTCTGGGAGACAGGGAACCATATCCTGGTCCCCCAGGCAATCTCTGCTGCAGGAAACAAGCACCTTAGCCACTCCAGCACAGGAACAGCTTGGCTGGGCACCACATTTCCTGCACTATTCTCCTTTCCCTAGTACTGGTATCACTCCCTCCTCCTACACATACAGTGACAGGGGGTTGACATTACATCATACCACTGAAATCACCTTGTCAATGTAAATACTCCCGGCATTATCAGTCGTGATGTTTTGCGGGGATGCTATTGAGATGATATTCTAGTCAGATACAAACTGATCATGAAGAATAAGAACTATATTTTGCTGTGTCTTCTGTTTGAAATTTATTTAAACAGGGTACCCCAGCAGAGATGAAGAATTTTATTTTAGTGGGGTTCTATTTAAACTCATGTCACAGTTGAATTCACAAGATTATAATGACAAATGTGAGTGACTGTGATGCAGTTCAGACCTGTCAAATGGCTTACAGTTCAGTCATCTAGAAACTAAGCTAGATTGTCTACTTTACTTGGTTTGAATGGTGGGATACAACAGCTGATTGGGGACATAGGTTACTGGTTGGAAGATGACACATTTTTTGCAGTTTTGTTTTTTCACCCATGTTTCATCTGGAGAAGAGCTGAGACCCAGCTGCTGGTTTCCATTTCATGGGATCATGTCAATGCTGGTCAATATTGTTCTATACCATGTGCTTCCTTAATTCTGTTAGATGACTAGGAACCTTCTTTCTGGTTTCCTGTTTCACCAGGGGACATTTAGATCAAAGAGCAACACTCTTGTCTGCTTTATCAAGACAAGGATAAAATGTTGGTACTTCTACACAAAAGCATGTTGAGGCCATCAGACAGCTGTGTCCTAAATAAGGCTGACAAAAAGTAATGATACTTGCTTTATTTTGACCTTGACATGATATATTATTATACATTACTCTGAATTACATGATTGCATGAAAGTATTTTGTGAGTAATGCAATGATTTTGATATGAGGAAAACTGCATCAAACAACTGCAATTTCAAAATATGTTACTCAGGGGGACTGAAAGGCAATGAATTATGCCCTTTATATACTCCATCTGCCTTAGAATGTCTTAGCAATAACAACCTCATAAAGCACTTCATAATTCAAATTTTTATAGATACTTTTATGACTCACTTTTTGGCAATTAAAAGAAATCTTATGTTATTCAAAGTAGTCAAGAGTTTATTAGTTACAGTATATTTTGGGAAAATGTTAAGGATTCTAATTCCACAAAAAAGCTGAAAAAAATAATATAGTAGTTGAACAGCTTCTCTAAATGCATTGTGTCAGTGTCAGATCATGAACTGATTTGGTATTTTAAAACAAAACTGGTACAACTCGAGTGCTATTTTTCAAATATATCCTTTGCACAGTAAAGGAAAACTTTATCTCCCTGTCTCACACATAAGAGGGGATTAATAAAAAAAAGTTGGGCAAGAAAATATCATAGATGCTTAACAGTTAGTTTGTATACAT
Source organism: Neoceratodus forsteri (assembly GCA_016271365.2). Classification (NCBI taxonomy): domain Eukaryota; kingdom Metazoa; phylum Chordata; order Ceratodontiformes; family Ceratodontidae; genus Neoceratodus; species Neoceratodus forsteri. The sequence goes on along the minus strand of CM057453.1, from coordinate 14,341,855 downwards.
TTTTATAGAAGAGTCATGTTATCATTTATTACACCCTGTTTATTTGTACTATTTTTGTAGAAATAAATTCCAGTGCACTACATAGCTAAAGGTTATTACCAGTCTATCATATTCTTGTTATTACGAGAGAGTGGAAGCTAACATAAACACATAATTAAATTTATTGTCTTCCTACATTGCCATTAAAGTCATACTTTATCATTTCTGAGGGGCATGGAGCCTCTGATTTAATATGTACAGCCAGGGTAGGCAAATATTTTCATACTGAAGCATATCACCTACAGTTATGATTTTGTATTTAAAGATGCACAATATCCAGAAGTGAATTTTGCCTGAGAAGACTTGAAGGAGCATCAGATGACTGTTAGAGTGCAATGCAGTTATATACCTTTAAGCTGTTATTAGGGTTAAAGAAATAAGCTTAGTCAATATCTTCTTAAAGTAATTCTGTCTTGCTAGTGTTTACTAAAATAAAAAAATAAAACAATGATTGTTACCTTTGAGCCAAAGTGTGTCTGTGTATAGATATAGATATAGATATAGATATAGATATAGATACAGATACAGATATAGATAATACGTGGTTGGGAACTTTTCCCGAAAGGAAAGGCCATCACTTTTTTCCCCTATATACGTGATTAATCTATCAATTAAAAGTATATGCCTGCACTACTCAAACCATCACAGCTATATACCTACACTAATTAAAGCTGTATACAGCACCTGTACTACTCAAACAGTTGACGGGACAATACTGATAACGCAATTAACATGTCATTAGGCAGATAGCCAAACCAATTAACAAGCTACAAAAAAGCCTGGAAAAAAGGCCACAAAACCATTCCAACCCCCAAAATCCCCCAAATTCACAGCTGCACTCATTGTACACCATTCCCTCCTTGCTGCAAGAACATAAGAATTTGCTGGCAGAAGGAGACTGTGTGGTCCATCTAGTTTGCCTGTTTTTTTTACACCCCACTATCAATTTGTCTTGCTAAGGTGACTATACTGTCTATCCCATGTCTGTTTGAATTCACTGACCATCTTGGCTGCCACTACCTGCGGTGGCAGGCTGTTCCAAGGGTCCACCACCCTCTCTGTGAAAAAGTACTTCCTAACATTTGTTTTGAATTTACCTCCCCCCGAGGCGCATGTTGCATCCTCTAGTATGTGCAGCCCTGTTTTTCTGGAAGAGGTTCCTGGTTTGTACTGTATTGATCCCTTTAAAAAATGTAAATATCTCAATCATGTCTCCTCTGTTCCTCCTCTGCTCGAGGAAGAATAAATTTAGCTGGCTGATCCTAGCTTTGTATGTTTCATGGTGCAGACACTGCACCATTTAGGTGGCAAGTCTCTGCATGGTTTCCTGACTGTCTTTGTCCTTTTTTAGGTGAGATCTCCAAAACTGCACACAGTACCCCAAGTGAGGTCTCACCAGGGACCTGTACAGTGGGAGGATTACATCACACTTCCTACTGGTAATACCTTTACCAATACATCCGAGGATGCTGCTTGCCTTTTGTGCTGCTTTTTCACATTGCTTCCCTACCTTTAAATCATGTGAGATCATGACACCAAGATCCTGTTCCAGCTTTATTTCTTCTAGTAGCTGCCCCTTCTGGACATACTTCATACATGGGTTCCTTCTACCCAAGTGCATGACTTTACATTTTTTGGCATTGAATCTCAACTGCCAGTTCCTGGACCATTCCTCTGGCATCCTGAGATCTGCCTCAGTTTCTGTGATCCCTTCCTGTGTGTCCACTGTGTTGCAGAGCTTTGCATCATCTACAAAGAGGCAGACTTTCCCTTTCAGTTCTTCAGCGATGTCACTGATGAATATGTTGAAAAGGATGGGGCCTCTTGCTGACCCCTGTGGCATTCCACTTGACACCTTCCCCTCTTGGGACAAGGTGCCATTTATCATAACCCTCTGTGTCCTGCCTTGCAGCCAGCTTGTGATCCATTTAACTACTTCAGGACTGATGCCAGCTTGCTCTAGTTTGTTGGCTAGTCTTCTGTGTGGGACTGTATTAAAGGCTTTACTAAAGTTCAGATACACCATGTCCACTGCTGCCCCCAGTCTACTTCTCTTGTAACCCAGTCAAAGAATTCTATCAAGAATTCTATCAAATTTGTTTGGCATGAATATCCTGATATGAAGCCATGCTGCTTTGAGTCAAGTTGCCCACTTGCTTTCAGGATCATTACCCTTTCCTTAAGCAATGTCTCTAATAATTTACCCACCACTGAGGTCAGACTTACTGGGCAAGAGACGTTTAGTTGCCATAACATGATCACAAAAGCAATTTCCATAACAATAACTGCCCTAATGTATTATATTCAACAAACAATAGGCAAGGTTGGATTGTTTGGAAATATATCCATCTCTATGGCTAATTAGGGCAATAAAGTCACTAGTCCTTCAGGCATGAAGTTTATAGCCCTACTTAGCCCCCTCAATGGGTAAACATCCTTGTATCACCCTTACCCATTATTTAGTATACAAACACACATGCATATTATATATATATATATATATATATATATATATATATATATATGTGTGTATATATATGTATATACATTTCCCTACTTCTACTTTTATCACTTTAAGTTGAACCCTAAATGTTGAATTAAGGCATTTTTTGCAAAGAATTTCCTTACTTTTTGAGATAGTATGATCATATCCTCATTCGCCTGTGGAGGGCTCTGTACTCCCATGCCACCATAGATACATACATGTATGTTACTGTGGAAGTGTGGGGACCTCTGAGCCCTGTGCTTGCATTTGTAGCAAATCAGCAACCAAACTGTCAGCATAGCCTTCTTATTACCCCACCTCATGAACCTGGTACTAAACATTTTTAAATCCCCGCTGAAACCTCATTTCACACCACAGAAACATCATTCTGTGCCACAGGTGTGAAACACAGTTTGGCCAGCATTTGAAAAATGACAGCTGTCACATTCATGAGATGGTATAAAAAAATTACTATGTTGAAAATTTGGGGTCAAAATATTTAAATACACTATATCAAAGGGAGGTCCCTGTAATACTTCTTAACTGGTATGAAATTTGCATAGCCCTATGAGTTTCATACTCAAATTTTCACTTGCTCTACAAAGGTTTACCTATTTTCCTAATATTGTTAGAGTTTTTTCTGGACACACAAACTATTAAATCATTGAAGCAACTTGATAGAAACATTGCTTAACACTAAATACATGGGGCCTACTATTTGTAGACATATTAAAGGTCAGCATCATGATTTTTAATGCTGAGAGGTTTGGTTCCTGTAATTTGGTAATTGATGGAATGAATATGACTAGCATTAGTAAGCAAAGCTGCCAACTGCTTCCTAATTCATAATGTGAAATAATGTTGAAGTCCTGGTAGCACGTTGATTGATCTATGCCCAGGTTTCTTCTATGAGAAAAATTAGTCCTACTTTTAAACGATCAGTTTTTCAAGGGGGTTAGTATCGCATGACCATATGTTTCCAGTGGCAGGTTCCCTGGGGTTGTTAACCATGATGTAATTTAATGACACGCTCAGCAGCCAGTACTCTAACAAAGGGATTTGTCCGCCACAGTACTTGTTGCTGGGAGATAGAAGAATGCCAGAAAACCTGTAAAGTATTAGGGACATCATTTTCATTCTACCTGTTTTCCTATAGATGGATTTTCCTGAAAGGAGGCTTAATGAGAAAGAAAGGCAATAAACGTGTTCATATTAGACATTACGAGTTTAATTAAAAAACAACTGGAACACATTGCAATATTTAATACTTATACAACTTATTTCAAAAGTTATACATAGATTTAACAAATATGCAACCTAATTTGTTTAAAACTCTAATTTCAGCACTTAAAAGGAATGTTCTAACCTGGGTTGTACCACAACTGTTCTGACAACAGGAAAACAATAATGCAAAGTGTCTGCTCCCCCCACCCCAAAAGTGATCATGCTAATATCTACAGGGCATGAAGACTTGTGGAAGAACTGCTATCTGTAGAATGAGTAGCCTTTCATGCACCCACTTTAACTGAATGAAGGGTAAGATTTTTCTCTCTCTGCTCTATCATACCAGGAGTTCCAGAGAAAATATATTTCCACATTAAAGGTGTACTATGCACATCTTGCATCTGGCTACAGTAATATGCAGCATGCGTTTTTAATTTTCTCTCCATTTGAACCCCAAGAAACAATTATTAATCTGTTTACAGACAACAGAAAGAATGTTCACTCACCTCAGCATCATACTACAACCAAGCCTATAAATGCTTTAAAAATGATGTACAGAATCAGTGGATGTATCTTTTTCCTTCTAAAAAGGCAATACAATTGGTACAACCGTGCTTCACAATGCTGAGTTAGAAGAAGGTGGGCACTGGGGGGGAGTGCTGCTTAGTGAGGGAAACCATTTTCAGTTCCAGGCAGTTCTTTGCAAACATTCTGAAACAAGTTTCAATAGCTTGAGATCTTTTCTTTTGCATCTCAAGTAAGCTAGTCAAATGGAACAGAAAGGAGACTCAAAAGAAAATGATCCATTGCAGTCAATGTGTTGTGTCCAGGGGTGACCACACAGTGCTCAGGATTTCTTTTATTAGTTTAGTAAAAGTTTGCTAAACTAATAAATATAATCAGATATTTTCCAAACCAATCAGTCTTTAGCCTACATGTTAACTGATTCTCCCTCACCTCACGCACAGTCTGTCACTGCCTACAATATCAAGAGAGCATGCATGCTGTTTGCAGCAAGAGGTTCTGTTTCCACCATAAACTAAGTTGATCAGTCAATTTAAATAAAAGATGCATGATTACAACAGAAAAAACACATATTGTAACATAATTTTAACCTCTATTTGTGATTTGTGATCTTCTGGAACTTGGTTGAAAAAACAGGCAGCCACTTTACGATTTTTTTCTTTTTAAATATACAATCAATGTTGAATTTGCCATAAAGCATTTCTAGGCTAGGTAGGCTATCCTATTTATAGTTTTATTAGAATCATTTTTTTAATATACAGATGTGTAAGTATGGGTGAAAACTGGAATAGATCCAGCAGAAACAGAACACCTGCTGACAGCCTGCTCAGCGTAGCTGCTCACTTCTTCAGCTGAAGCTGGCAGCAAGACTTCCAGCTACAGCTTCAGCATTCACTAAGTTGGCACCCTAGATTTTGAGGTGCCGAGAAAAAGCATTTGTGGCCACTATGTTAAAAACAAACACCAGAATCTAGATGAATGGGGTCCCGTTTAACAAGGATCAGGTGTTTGTATTTTTCAAAAGACATTATTTTTATGTATTTGTAAATGTTTGTAAGTTTAAACAGTAAACAGAAGATGGCAGCCACATGAAAAATGATTTTTCTTCATGAAAAAGGATTGACCACATACAAAACAGTATTCTTTTTTCACTTCATACAGCTATCTTGAAGTGCTTACTTAGCATGCTCAGAACCAAAATATTAAAAATTAATAATTCTTGAATGGATTAATATTTTTTCACCAAACCAATGAAAGGCACTACTGTGGGCCAGGCCCTTTCTACCTTGAAAATTTCTGAATAAAATTCCAAACCATCTGGACACAAGGGGCCAACAAAAAATCAAAACAAAAACCAAAAAATTACTTCTTTCGCTATCCAGATCTCAGAATCCGCACACCTGACTGGAATGAAAGTTGGCACATCAAGAGAGCTACCTCAAGAAACTATAAATGCACAGTTTTATGAAAAGCCATTGAATGGTTGTGAAGTTCTTAAAGTGCAGAAATTGTGGTTTAACATTAAACAATCTACTCAACCCTAAATATAGAGGTGCGGCTGCCCCTACTGTATAAATGCACTTAGTCATTGGAAAAAACTATGTTAATGCAGACTTTAGGGTTAAAAAAACACAAGGCACACAAAATAATGAAATGAAAAATTAATAAGGTTTTGCGTCTTTGAAGCCTTAGTAAATCAGCGGTGAGCTCTTCTGTATGGTTGTCATACCTTATGGCCACTCCCAACTTGTTGCATCCTGACTGAAGTACAAGGTACAGCTTCAGGCCAGTGCCTCATAGTGACACACTCTTCATAGGAAGAGAAGTATGACTTGCCACATGTTGCCAACAGAATCAGTCATAGCTTTCTCCATGCTGGGCCCTATGTGAAGAAATATGAACATGTCTGACCTTGATTGCTTAGATAAGGCGATGGACATTAGGACTGACAACCCAAAGGAAGACTCCACCACTGATTTGGCTATGTTCTGGAGACCCAAAACCCTTATATTTTTTTCATTTCCCTACTCTGTGTTTTTTTGTGTTCTTTAACCCTAATGTCTGTATTAATGTAGATTTATTTGCAGATAATTTCTATTCTTTTTCCAATAGAATTGTAATCGTAATAAAATAAGTGGACTCGTGGAAATACTATAGTCCTGAAGCAGTGCATAGACCTATCAGGCCTCAACACACACATATGAACATATAAAACAGCAAGCAGAAGAAGGCCATTTGGTCAATCTAGTCTTCACATATTGCAGAGTCCACTGCTTGAGCATCTGACCCTGCCCTCCAACTCCTCCCATCCTCTTCATCTTTCCCACCCTTGATCCTTACATTCTCACTATGTCTTTCTAAGCCTGTCTTGAAGCTGCCCACCATCATCAATGAGAGCACCTCTTCTGGTGGTGTATTCCAACTAGCCACCACCCTCTCCATGAAGAAGTGCTTCCTGACTTCTCTCCTAAACCTACCCCCAGATTAAGACTGTGCCCCCTCATGTTATGGCCACAAAGTTGCTTGAAGAGACCCTCCTTATCCACCTTATTTATCCCTTTTAAGCACTTAAAAGGTCTCAATCATGTTCCTTCTATTCCTCTTTCCCTCCATGGAGTACTTGTTCAGTGCCCTTAACCTCTTCTATGCCTTACCCTGCTGACCCATGATCATCTTTGTAGCCCTCCTCTAGACCATCTCCAGCAGTGTAATGTCCTTTTTGAGGTGTGGGCACCAGTACTGACTTCCATACTCTAGATGTAGCCTTACCAATGAGCTTGTTGCTGCTTTCTTGCACTGTGTGGCGTGCTTCAGGCTGCTAGTGATAATCACTCCCAAGTCCTTCTCATTTCCCATTGGAGATACCCAGATCCCTGCCATGTAGTACTCCATCCTTGGATTCTTGGCTCCAATGTGCATAACCTTGCATTTCCTGACATTGGAGCCAAGCTGCCAGATCCCAAACCATCTCTCAAGCTTTTTCCGATTGTTTTGTATGTCCTGGATCCCTTTGACTGTGTCCACCCTCCACCAGAGCTTGGTGTCATCTGTGAATAGGCACATTTTGCCTTTTAATGCCATCCCCAATGTTATTTATGAAAACATTGAACAACACAGGTCCCAGCACTGAGCCCTGCAGACCCCACTGGTGACATCTCTGGTGCTAGTTAACTGTCCCCTCACTACCATCCACTGGGTTGTACTCCTCAGCCAATTTCAAACCCATCTGGTTATCTTCTCCCCAGCCAGGACATCCATCAATTTCCAGATTAACCTCTTGTAGGGTACAGAGTCAAAGGGCTTGCTGAAATCCACATAGAGGATGTCTACTGCTTCACCCCTGTCTATTGTCTTAGTGACCCAGTCAAAGAAGTCATTCAGATTCATTTGACACCAACTGCCCCATAACCCCTTGATGCTTCACATCCTGGAGACCATGCACCTCAAGATATTCTTCCAACTTTTCCTTAAGTATGGTCCCCATGAGCTTACATAGAAACATAGAAATTGTTGGCATACAAGGACCACTAGGCCCATGCAGTTTTCCCATAGGTCCTATACATTGTATGTGGCCACTGACCCTAAGTGATCAATGGCTTTTCATCACTCCATCCCCCCTCAAGCTTCCCTTGTGCCTCTCCCAGGAATACTTAAACCCCCTCCACTGTGCTTGCCCCCACTACCTCCTGTGGCAGACTATTCCAAGCACTGACTACCCTTTCTGTCTAGAAAAAACTTCCTCACGTTACCGCTTAATCTACTCCCTCCCAATTTCACAGTGTGACCCCTTGTTCTAGTACTTTTTTCTTCATTGGAAAAGGTCCCCCACCTGCACCTTGTTTTTGTCTTTGAGGTACCAGAAAGTTTCAATCATGCCCCCCCCCCACTCTGTCCTCTCTTCCAGTGAGTTCATATTGAGGTCCCTTAGTCTCTCCTCATATGTTTTGTGCAAGCCCTGAACCATCTTTGTTGCCCTTCTCTGGATAGTATTCACCTCATCTATGTCCTTGCAGAGGTGTGACCTCCAGAACTGCATGCAGTACTCCAGGTGAGGCCTTACCAATGTTTTATACAATGGCATCACTACCTCCCACCTCCTGCTAGTGATACCCCCTGCCTATGCATCCCAGCAAGCCACTGGCCCTCCCTGACACCTTTGTGCAATACTTTGATCCTTTAAGGTCATCAGAGCTATCACACAGTTGAGGCCAGACTAACCTGTCTGTAATTCCCTGAATCATCCTTGTGGCCACTATTGTGGAGGAGAACCACCTGTGCCATTCTCCAATCCTGCAGCACCATGCCAGACTCCAGTGAACTATTGAAGAGGCCCACCAGTGGCCCTGCAGTTTCCTCCACTAGTTCCCTCACTACCCTTGGATGTTCTTGGTCCAGGCCTGGAGATGTGTCCACTTTCATTGCTAGCAGCCCATCTCTCACTCTGTCCTCCTCTATCACTATTTTCGTAATCCCCTCACCTCTGTTCCTCTTCTCCCTTCTGCAGGCACCTGCACATCCTTCCCCCTGGTGAAGATGGAACAGAAGTATTGATTTAGTGCCTCTGCTTTTCCTCCATTTTTCTCCACCCACTCTTCTCCTTTCTCCATCCTAACAATCCCATCCTTCTTGTCCATTGTCTCACTTATATAGTGAAAAAAGGCCTTCTCCTCTTAATTGCTCAGCTATCTGCAGTTTCGTTCTGCTCCTTAGCACATTGGACTTACTACAGACATCAACCCCTTGTGAGGGAAGGCTCCTGTCCCACCACAAGGTGTTGTCTGTGTACTAGAACACTGCTATGTCCCACACCACACTAGAGAATGTGCTGCAAGCCGCAGTGCCTTCCAAGCAGCCTTGGCCTATTGAATCAGCTCACTGAACTTGCACTTAAACTTAGGTCACAGGCACAGGAAGGCAAAGCGGTCCCCACATAGCCAATGGCCATCTCTGCAAGCCATGTCATTTCATAATTTTTTTGTGATATTTTGACACTAGATTTTTAACATAATCATTTTATGACCCTTCCCCCTTCTGAACTTGACAGGTATCATTTATTAAATACTGGCCAAAACGTCATATGAACATATAAAGAAGCCAGCAGAAGAAGCCCATCTGGTCTATCAAGTCTGCTCATGTTACAGGGTCCACAGCTTGAGCTACTGTCCCTGTCCCCTCTCCCCACTCCTCCCATCCTCCCTACCCATGACCCTTACCCTCCCCATACCTCTTAAAGCTGCCCACTCTCTTCAATGAGATTACCTCTTCTGGCAGAGCATTCCAAGTGTCCACCACCCATTCTGTGAAGAAGTGCTTCCTGACCTCCCTCCTAAACCTTCCACTCTCCAGCTGAAGACTCTGCCCCCTCATGTTATGGTTGCCACTCAGCTTAAAGAGACTCTCCTTATCAACCTTATTTATCCCTTTCAAGTACTTGAAACTCTCAATCATGTCCCCTTTCTCTCCTGTCTTCCAGGGAGTACATGTTCAGTGCCCTCAACCTCTCCTCTTATGCCTTACCCTGCTGACCTGCTATCATCTTTGTAGCCCTCCTCTGGACCTTCTCTAGCAGGTTCATTTTACACCACAAGTACAAGAACACATTTTAGGTAGGATTTGAAAAATGACACTTCATGAGGCGATGTGAAAATATGACAATGTTGAAAACTTGCAGTCAAAATAATGAAAATTACCAAAGTTATGATTGAGCACTGAAAAATTAAAACATGCCTTTATAACTTTTTTTTATATTTTGACCCCAAATTTTCAACATAGTTTTCCTATGGCTCCACCTCATGAACCTAGTAGATGAACATTTTCAAAGCCCTGCTGAAAGGTAATTTCACTCCAGAAGTGTGAAAACACATTTTGGCCAAGACTTAAAAAATATCTACCACATTCATTAGGTGGTGTGAAAATATAGCTATGTTGAAAATTTGGGGTCAAAATATTGAAAATCACCAAAGTTGTGATCTAACAAATGTACCTTCATATATATATATATATATATATATATAAATATATATATATATATATATATATATATATATATATATATATATATATATATATATATATATATATATATATATATATATATATATATATAATATATATATAGACTCTCAAATTTTTTACAGTCATTATGTGACTCCACCTAATAGGCACGGTAGGTGAACATTTTCAAATCCTGCCTGAAAGGTCATTTCATGGAGTGAATGTGAAATCACCTTTCAGGCTGGATTAGAAACATTTCACCTACCCTGTTCCGGAGGAAGCATCGCAAAAAGGGGATGTTAAAAATTTGGGAGAAAAATATTAAAAAATGACCAAATTAGGGGTAAAAGTTCAAAATGCATTGGAAATACATTAACCAAACTCACCTTATTTTCTCATTTTGCAGTTACAGCTCCAGGGGAGGATGTTTTTTTGCTCAGAGACTGGATCTATAATGGTTGAATGAATTTAGTTGAGTGAGGGGTGGTGCATGCTGAGTGGGGGGTCGGGTTGGGTGAAGGAGGGGATGGCAATGGAACAGACAACAATGGACAGCTGTCTTTATTTTAGGTAAAAAAAGGAAAAAATGTTAATGGACTGTTTTTGTATTACAGGTACCGTCAATGGGGGTTGGGAGCCCCAGCATTGGTTTGATGTTTGGTGGCAGTTGGGGTGGGCACTTCAGTGTCATGGGCGGGAGGGTTCCACTAGACCACCTGGGGTGTGTGTGCTTGTGGATGGTGTTCTGGGTGGGCAGGTGGCCACCCATAGCTGGGCTGCTCTGTTGTGCCCTACAATACAGCCGCCTGCCTGTTGGTGGCTGAGCTTTGCTCCTACTCAGCACAGGCTCAACTTTGAGCCCCTTATGTGGCACAGTGCGGGGTGCACCGGCATATGTGCCGCACATCCTGAGCTGAATATCGGAATGTGCAGCATATGCATGGGCACGCCCACTGCATCTGCACTGCATACATTATCATTGCACCCCAGTGCATTGGGATTTGTGCTGCACCAGGCAGCCGTATCAATATCCCACCGGGGCGCAATGCGGGGTTGCGCCGGTGCAACTCTGTTGCACTGGCACAACCCCTTTGAAAATCCAGGCCTTTGCGTATACCACTTAGCACAATTAACCTTTTTTTTCCACAACTGCACAACTTTTGGGTACCGTACTTGCAAATTTTTTTGCACATTCCAATTGTTTTGAGAATCCAGCCCTCTCTGCCTTCCAAATTGTAAATAAATTGGTTGAACAGAGAGCAGAGTTATCAGGTGCACAAATTAGGATTTAACATTATAGTGCATAGCATATAACTAGAGACCTGTGTTTTTCTTAATAAGAAATAACAAGAAATTCAAGGTCTGAAAGGATTAAAATGAAAACAAGCACATAAAAATAGTAAAAAAAATTGCTTTTTTTTTTTTGTGAAAACTAAATAAATGCTTCCAGCAGTTGTTGTTTACTTGGTTTGTTTAGGAAAAAAGAAGGCCGAGGCCCATCTAGATTTTCCCACCACACTAAGTGGAAACATTTCACATAACATACTTCTCGGTCAATCAAATATCAATATCCTTCTTAAATGATTCAATGTTAGATGAATCAACCAGTTCCTCTGGAAGTCTGTTCCACAATTTCGGTGCCCTTATTGAAAAAAAGTTTAATCTTGAATTAGTTTTTGCCTTGGAAACCATAAGTTGTTTTGTATGACATCTTGGAACAATACGTCTTGTGACATACAGTAGGTTAGTCTACATTTATTCATCAGGTCAGGGTTTTTTTGAAGCTTGTATATTAAAAGTAAATCCCCCTTAACTCTTCTACTCTGTAGAGAATGTAGACCAGTAATAGATAGTCTGGATTTATAAAGCAATTTAGCTAGCCTAGGAATCATCCTTGTTGCATGTTTTTGCACTCTTTCTAAGTGATTAATATCAGCCTTTAGATAGGGGTTCCAAAAGGGACACCCATAGTCAATAAGGGGTCGGACACATGATCTATAGAGAGTCATTATACACTGTTCGGTTTTATTTCTGAATGATAGTTGGATTTGTCTTAATAAACCATTTGTAGTATTAGCCACTTCGGTATAGTGATCAACTGATGAAAGTTTAGAATTAACTAGAACTCTCAAATCCCATTCCACATATGAATAATTTAATAATGAGTTACCAAGATAATATTTGTTTTTGGGATTTTGAGATCCAAAATGCAGAATTACACACTTATCAACGCTAAACTACATCAAATTATCAATAGCCCATGTTTCGATCAATTTTAGATCAGAGTTCAAAGAATTAAAGTCTGATAGATAATTCACTAGGCCCCCGAGCTTTGAATCATCAGCAAATTTAGACAACCAGTTATTATTTGATACCTGCATATCGCTTATATAAATAATGAACAAAATTGGGCCCAGCACTGAGCCTTGGGGGACTCCACTAGTTACTGCGCCCAAACCAGAGAGTTGATTATTTAATACTACTCTTTGGGTTCTGTTTGTCAGCCATGCAGAAACCCAATTTATTAATTGACCTGAAAAAACAAAATGATACATTTTATTTATAAGAATACTGTGAGGAACTTTATCAAAGGCCTTGCTATAATCCAAAAGTATAACATCTATTTGATTTTTATTATCCAGACCCTGACTAACATTATTATAGAACAATATTAAATTAGTAGTACAGGAATGATTGGTTCTAAATCCATGTTGAGTAGGATCAACAATATTTAGTTCAATAATTTCTTTTTCAGGAAATGATTTTATCAGTTTTTCCACTGTTTTGCAGATAATTGAAGTGAGGCTTATTGGTCGATAGTTCTGAACTATAGATCTGCTACCTTTTTTATAAATCAGAGTAACAAATGCAGTTAACCAGTCTAGGGGAATTTCCGTTTTATCAAGAGATTTGTTAAATATTAGTTGTAAAGGAAAGGCTAAGGCCATGGCAGTATCAATTAAGAATCTAGCATTAATCATATCAGGGCCTGGACTTGTAGTTTTCTTTAGATTTTTGAGGAGTAGGATATATGTCACAAGCCTTAATATTATATGAGTGAATTAATTTAGGATGAGATCCTGTATTTGTTTTAGGTAAATGAGAATTTTTTTTAGCAAAAACTGAGCAAAAATAAGAATTAAAAAGATTAACTATGTCTGTGTCTGACTGTATGGGAATACCATCTTGAATTAATGGCCCTACCTTATGAAAATTGCCTTTTTTGTTATTTAAATATGAAAACAGCACTTTATATCCATCTTTAGTATGTGCCAGTTTAAAATTCAGTTTTCCTTTTAGCCTGCTTAATCATATGTTTGAGTTTTTGTAATTTTTTTTATACTCAATGAAAATTGCACTATTCCTTTTACAATGACTATTTTTTAAGTTTCCTGAACAGTTTTTTTTCTTTATTTGCAGCCTAATTGATTTGTTCAACCATTTTGGTATCCTACCCTTTTTGTTATATTTATTTCTAGTTGGAACATATTTCTTTTCAAGTGAATAAACAAAATCTTTTAATAAGGTCCAAGCCTCATTTGTAGAAAGACCCTGGAAAACCCTATCCCACTGGATATTGTTAATTTCTCTGTTAATGCTATTATAGTCAGCACTATCATAATTTTTATATGTTGAATTATTAGGTAAACTACATTTGGCTCCTATCAGATCAAACAGTATTGAATAATGATCACTATTGCCTAAGGGATCCAAAATCTGAAAATTGGTTATTTTGTGACTAATATTAGAAATGAGAAGATCCAAAAGATTATTTCCTCTGGTAGCAGAGGAAATAAGTTGCACTAAGCCATTACCTGTCAGCACTGATAGAAATTCACAATCGCGATTGCTATTTCCTGAGTTGTAGGACCAGTTTATGTGAAGCATATTAAAATCACCCAGTAATATTGCATCCTTATGACTAGTGAAGTGGGCAAGATCTTTAATCAAAGCTTCCCAGGTATCTGAATCACATGAAGGGGGATTATAACAATTCCCGATAATTATTTGTTGAAGCCCTTTGGGTTGAACTGCCACCCAGATGCTTTCAGAATTATTTGGGGTTAAGAGTTCAAAAGATGAAATCTCATCTCTAATATAGAGACAAACCCCACTCCCTTTCTATTGGCTCTGTTTTTGTGATAAAGTTTATAACCTTTTATTTGTTGACTCTACTGGGAATGTGAATCCCACCAGGTTTCTGTTATTGCAATTATGGCCAAGTTTAATAGTTTACTTTTTGCTTCTAGGCTCCACTGTTGCCATAGTCTGCAAGGAAGCAGCTGTGGAATTGTCTGATTTACAAAACCTTTCAAAACTATGGCATAATGCTACTTAATATATGTAGAATATTAGAAATGTGATTTCCAGTGTGTATAATGTCATTTTGAAGTATTTTATGAATGTAAATGTGTTACAAATAAAACAAGATTTTCAAAGAATATTTTTTTTTAATTTTTCATTCATCATTTTGTTAACCAGGTAAGCACACTGGACCAAGGACCATTTTCAGGAATGACCCAGAGCCCCTACATACTGAATGCAGCTTAGATGACACAATAATACAATAAACACATACAATAGGCAACAACTGGTACATATAATACACACTAATATAGAGTTCAGAACAACAGTAATAACATTTGCAAATAGTTTGCTGCTGCAAACAAAATATTAACTCATTTTTAAAATTTGCATGATTGTTAGCATCCAAACATTGTTGAGGCATGGTATTCCACAGCTTTGGTGCCTGTACTGAAAATGCCAGCTCACCCATACAGTTTGAAATCTTAAGTAAGATTAAATGGGTGGTTGATGAAAACCTTAATGTTCTACCTTCTTTTTTAATCTCAATAAGATTAAGTAATGGAGCTTGATGTCTGAGTCTCATTCTATTATTAAGTAAACAATCCAAATTATATGAATACTTTGGTGGTAACCACCTAAGTTCATTGTATACTATACAATGATGGGTATTGTAAGGTTTTGCTTATTTATCACTTGGAATAGAAATAACAACAAATCCCCCCCCCCCCAAAAAAAAAATAAAAATAAAATTATAAAAAATGTCATGGGACTCTACATATAACCCTCTTTGTAACTATTGTGGAGTTCCTCAGAGATTGCTTCCAACAACTGATTCATAATTGAGGGACCACAGTAACTTTAAACCAGCAAGGGGAATCAGAGAGGAATATCAGAAAATTCAAACTTAAAAGATATTTCTTCACACCTTTACTGGAATAAAGTGAGATGAAAGTCAGTTACCTGTGAGATAAGGACCACTAGTGATTGTGGATTTCTGAATCTGGTGATAAGGTTTATAATACTATGTAATGATTCAATAATAAATATGTACTTATGTGAAAAAATGGAAATGACACATGCAAGCAATATGATATGAGAGGGTGGATTTTAGGCTGATGTAGCTAATCCCTCCATGATGTCTGGGGACATGGTGGTAATGTCCATTGGGAGTGGCAGCCACAGCAGAAACTACAAAAGAATGACTTACATTTTCCCAGTCCCTCAAAAGGTGGGATGCGAACTGGACTTCCCGTGCTGGGCTAAAAGGAAATTGTTGGTTAATAACAGGAACAGCCATTAAACAAAGTAAGTGCAGCAAACATTGGAATTCACATTTAATAATGAATAAAATTCAACTCCATGGAGCAGTGAATCACAAACTGGAGCAGGGGGGACACATCACACTGGACCGAGCTGGTCACGGCACTTCAAGAGTCCACAATGTACCTTCACAGGTAGTTCATGTTGTTGGGTGTGTGCTAGATGACCCCATCTCCCAGGCAGCTTACTTCATGTCAAAACAGTTACCAAAACTTTCATGGGACCACATCCATTCACAGTCCTGTCAACCTGCATTTATCCCTGAAACTCTGAAACAGGCTGACCTCTCGTTTACAGAGCCCTTGCACCATTCCCCAATTATACCAAACAATCCTTGAAGTAAGGAACACTCTAGCCTTTCAACTCAGGGCTGCCATTCTCTCCTCCCTTGTACTCCAGATCTACTAGCTCCCTCCTGGGCGACTGTTCCTGTGAAGCTCCAGATGCCACATCCCCAAGGATATCTGGCTGAGGCACTAACTCTGCATAACAGCTCCCCTATGCTCAGGATCCCCATAATGCTCCCTTGGGCCTTGATCACACTCTATCTCTTGAACTCAGGTTCTCACTGCTCCCATGGGGCACACATCTTTCTCTGTCCTAGCCCCATAACTGAGGGACCCCAATCAATGGCCACCACCTCATCAAAAGCAGGGCTTGCTTCAGCTCCCAACCCCCAAGAGAATCTATCACCAGCATGCTGCGTGAGCCAACCCTTTCAACAGCACCAAACCCCCCATAAAAATCAAGCCCACTCCCAGGACATTTCTGCTCAACCAGCAGTCCCCCAGGGTGACAAAAACCATTAACCATTCAGGGCTTGGGTCGAACTGACCGAACCAATTGTCCAAATATTGCACATTCCAGTGCACTATAAGTGATGCCTATAACTCGAGGGGGGGAGGGTTACAACTATCCCTCAGCTGAACACTCGATACCCTCAATGAGCTCCGGAGTGCCACCAGCCACCCTCACTGGGGCCCAGGCAGGCAGTGTATGAGCACTCCCCACTGCTAAGCCCCAAGAGAGCTTCAGGCTGCTCACCACAAGGGTTGAACTAACAAAACAACACAGTGGGTCCCCAATACCAGCTAGGCTCCCTCAAATGCCTGAGCACTATTCCCTGGTGACCCACCACCAGAATCCTTTGTATGGATTGCCTAAAGCATAGGGTGGTGTCCCAGGCCTAAACACTTGGTCAGAACTAGAATACTGCAATCCAAAATGCTACCACCTTCCTGACAGGGACTCCCTCAATTATATCCCCCAACCACCCACAATCTTTACCAAAACCCAGTAGCTACCGTCCTAACAGAACTAACTTACTGGGGTGGACACAAAGGGGCACTGATGGTTCTAAACATGTAACATACTGCAACACTAATGCATTTAATAGCAATAATAACAATTAACAATCATAAGAATAAACATGGTTAACATGAACATCATCTGATAACTTGCAACAAGGCTGTAGTCAAAAAGCGAGCTGTTATAGGCAGTCCCAAAAGTCTTTGGTTCAGATTACAACAAAAAGTCACAAAATGGGTTAGCCTCACCCATTGTTAAATATCCTCCATGGGGTGTCTGGCATCACAGCATCTCAGGGCACCAAACAGTAACGTCTCACCAACTGCTGAAATAGTAGTGAGGGAGAGGCTTAGTGCAAGGCTGACAGTATGAATCAGCTGCCCTCACATAATACTTTACGTGGGCACCATCAATGTCCTGCAGCAGGGCATAGTTCTTACATAGCTTAAGTCCTTCATAAGCATTGTGGGCACAGATGCATTTGGCAATCCATTGCGCTTCCTGCATGGACTCCATGGGGCTGTTGGCATGCAAATTATGTTTCCTGTACAGCTTCCCCAAGATTCCACAAAATACCTAGTCTGATCTCTTCTCTTCAATGATGTTACAAACATGCGAAGGCAGGTAGGGGTACTCATATTGAGGATATTCCTGCCAAACATGCTGTCACATGTGCCTATCCACCTGTGACCACTTGGTAAGCTATGAATGGTCGGTCTTGGAGCCTGTCCCTCTGGGAGCCATAATCTGTTTCAATACTCCCACTCTTGCCATTAATGTACTTCAGCCAGACCGCATTGATCTCAAGGTCAAGAACAGTGGGCACCATCATCCATGGGGTCCTGAGACGGGGACATCACCACAGTCACATAGGGAGATGCTAGATCCCTCTCTGACTCAACATCCCAATAATCATCTCCTTCTATTAGACCTTCAGCTCCTCCAGTCTCTAGGTCACCGGGGCAGGCACTCTCCAACTGTTCCATAGAGGGACTCTGCTGGGGGCACAAACTGATTGGTTGTCCAGAGGGTAAAGTTTCAGTAGTCTCACCTGTGGTCACAGGCCATGGGGCTGGAACAGTTTCTGACATTTCAGCCTGGGGCTCCTCACTATTTGATCCAACTATCCAAAAATCCACTGGGGCCAACAACTTGACCTGGGGCTCTTGTTTCAGAGGTGAAAAGCCACAATCTTGACCACTGCCTGATGCTTTACTGGATCCAAGATTCTCCTGGGGGGTGTACTCCTGCTTGTATCTCGACTCGATAGACTCAGGTTTCTGAAGGAATCCATACAAGCGGCAAGATCCTCCCATCCTCCCAAGGTGGTGTCCTCTGATGTCAGGGAGAAGGAGGACTGGCTGGGTCCAAAACTTAACAAGCTTGTACTACGGCATGTGGTACATACAGGGAGCAGTTCCACTCCAGAGCCCTTATAATGGCACATGGGACATACTGTGGGTACAGTCAATTTTCCCACCGGCTCCCACATCCACTTGAACATCTCTTAGGGTAGGGTGACATCAGAAGCTGATGCCACCTGTGCCATTTTGTTCCATGACAAGCTCACACAATCCAGGAGGCAAACCAATATAGCAGTATCCCAACCAACTGCGATCACCTCCTTGCACTGTGGTCCTCTATCCAAAACATAAGCATGAGGCAGTAGGAAATTGTGGGCTCTGCTCCAACAAAGTTAGTCAGTTCAATCC
This sequence comes from Neoceratodus forsteri, assembly GCA_016271365.2. Taxonomy (NCBI): domain Eukaryota; kingdom Metazoa; phylum Chordata; order Ceratodontiformes; family Ceratodontidae; genus Neoceratodus; species Neoceratodus forsteri. The sequence goes on along the minus strand of CM057453.1, from coordinate 14,322,940 downwards.
ACAAAGCTCACTCTGGCTCATTGCATAGCTCTCACATGTGACTGTAAAAGTCCTCCCACCCACCCCTTCCACTAGCCTTTCTTAAATACTGAAATATCACTGAGGGTTGGGTTGGAAGGCTGTGAGGGAGGAGCTTGGGGAGCTTCAAACTGACCTGAGCCCTCATAGCAGATCAGGAAAGAGGAAACGAGGAACAGCTATATGAGCTAATTCTTAAAGATATATAAATATATACAGTATATATAACTTATGAGTAGATCTATAGTCCTTATGGGTAGCATTGTGGTTTCCAGTTAGTACTGTAGTTGGCTGTCTTATGCTGCATGCAAGGGCATTTGGGATTAAAATTTCTGTTAGAGGCTGGGCTAGGATTAGTTAATTCTACTTGCTGTAAGGAGAGTTAGTGAAGAGAGGCTGTATAGGTAGTGTGGACCTTGGGTAGGATTGTAGGGTGCAATGATTCTGGGGCAGCAATGCAGATGAACATACTGTGCAGGCTGGGAGGGTGCCCAATATGCCACAGGCTAAGGAGGCTCAAGGAAGAGGTTCAGTGGCTTGGCAGGGAGCTGGGGAGGTTGAGAGTTGAGGGGAGGATTGCATCGGTAGGAGAGCTGACATCTGAGAGTATTGTGGGGGCACCACAAAGAAGGAACAGTGGGTCAAGGGAGGGATTGGGGGGGCAAATTAGACAGGAAGCCAGCTAATGAAGGGTGGACTCTAGTAGGACCTAGAAAAAGAGGACCAGCAGCAGTAGGCAGGAGGGAGGAGAAAACACATAGTAAGGCAAAGGGGGTAGGGAACATGTTTGCTTTACTAGGAACACATGGGAAAGAGGATGCAGGAGGAGATTGCACAAGAGATAGCACTCACAAAGAGGAGGGAGTGAGGGGCATTACTAGTGAAGAGATTGAGCAAGGTGTGGCGGGGGAGGGATAATACTCGGAGAGTTGAGGAGGAAGAGGGAGAGGGAGGTTGGCAGTCAAACAGGAGGAGGGGGAAGGGTCTCAATTGAGAGGGGCAGGGGGAAGACACTGGGGCATATGGCAAAAGCATTGTCTTGAGTGGCCCCAGAAATGAGAACCTGGGGGTGGAGGAGGTGGTGACGGGCACAAGGAAAGAAAAGGGGGGTGTACTGGTGTTGGGGGACTCCATACTCAAGGGGATCAGATGGGGCAGCAAGGGGAGAGGCACAGTTGGATATGGGTGGAGTCCATCCCAGGATTATAGGCAGACAAGGGAGGACAGGCAATCCTAAGGTGTGTAAGGAGGGGTAGGAGGAAATCACACATTGTGCTACATGTGGTGACAAATGACCTAGCAGGTGAAATGGTGGAGGTAGCAAGGGAGAGGAAATTGGGAAGGTTGTGCGAGGAGACTGGGTAGTCTGTGGCTTTCTCCGAGGTGCTCCCTGTACCCTGTGCAAGCACAATGAGAAAGGAAAGGATTAGGGAGATGAACACTTGGTTGGTAGAATGGTGTCAAACTAAGGGGTATGGGGTATGGGGTTGTGGGTGGCTGGGGCAGTACCTGGGATAATAACAATCTGTTTGCAAGGGATAGGATGCACCTGAGTGGGGAGGGGAAGAAGGTATTAAAGCAAAGACTGGGGAGGTATATTGAGACAATAGTGAATTTAAAGTAGATGGGGGGTTGCAAGTGGACAGCAGGTAGGCAGGGATCTGATAGAGTGGAGTCACAGCCTACCCCCCTTGATAGCAGAGAAGGACCCAGGGCAGCCAAAAAAGGAGGGAGTAGAAGGGAGGAGATGGAGGCCAGTGAAGGGAAGAGGCAGGATTGAGGGTGATCTTGTTGAATGCAAGAAGTTTAGGAAACAAATCAGCTGACCTACAGGCATTCTTAGCAGTGTGGAGGGTGGATTTTGCAACTGTCGCAGAAACATGGGCAACTGAGCACTGGGACTGGGATCTGGCAATCCCAGAATACAAATTATACAGGAAGGACTGTAAGGATGGGGGGGGGTGGAGTGGCAGTCTATGTGAGGGACGGGATCAAATGCACAAGGGACGCGGGGGAAGAAAGGAGAAGAGGCAATCTGGCTGCAGCTCCTAGACTCAAGGGGTAGGAAACTGAGGTTTGGGGTGGTATACAGGCCACCATCCCAGTCTGAGGAGCTTGATGGGGAATTAGTTGGACAAATCAGAAAGGCATGTAGAAAAAGGAAGGTGATCATCATGGCTGATTTCAACTTGCCGGGGGTTGACTGGGGCAATTCGGTCACCTCCAATGCTAGGGAGCAAGTGCTCCTGGATGCGATTCAGAAGGGTGTCCTGACACAGTTGGTTAATGTACCTACTAGGCTAAAGAACACTTTAGATCTGGTATTGTTGAATGGGGAGGCAGTAAAGGGAAATAAAGATGGAGGACCTACTAGCCGACAGCGATCACCAAATGGTGTGGTTTAATATCATGATGTGTGGAGAGCCAGAGAAATCAGTTACTCGGGTGGTAAACTTCAGGGGGGTGGATTTTGGGAAGATACAGGAAGTACAGAAAGGGAAACTGGAGGGCATAAGGCAGTAGATGGACGCGGAACAGAAATGGGATATTAAATGGGGGATTACAGAGGTAATGGAAGCCTGCACCAAAACACAGAGTAAGAGGAGCAGAGCAAGAAAACCATGCTGATTGAACAGCGAGGTTGTGGAGGTGGTGAGGGCAAACCATGTGGTGCATCAGAGGTATAGGAGGATGGGGAAGGAAGTGGGCAGGGAATAATATGCAAGATGGTCCAGGGAGGTGACCAGAAAAGTAAAAGAAGCCAAGGCCCAAAGGGAGCTGAGATTAATCCAGGGAAGTAACAGGGGGGTTGGGGAGAAAAACCTTTTCAGATACATCAGGGAGAAAAGGAAGTGCAAAGAGACACTAGTGATGATAAAAAGGGGTGGGGAGTGGACGGAAAAGGGAGAGGAGCAGGCAGAAGCACTGAATGAATACTTTTGCTCAGTGTTCACGGAAGAAAAGGGGGGACCACTACCACCATGGACTGGGAGGGTGGGGACAGGGGGAAAGGAGGTGACAGATGGAAGAATTGAAGCAAATAGAGTCCTAGAGGGACTGAGGGCACCGAATATAGACAAGGCGCCAGGGACAGATGGTATCCACCCCAGGGTGCTGAGGGAGATGGCGGAGGTGTTGGTGGATCTGCTGACGGATCTGTACAGCACCTCAATGGAGTTAGGATGTGTGCCACTGGACTGGAGGATGGCACATGTAGTACCATTACACAAGAGCAGGCCAAGGGATGAACCGGGTAATTATCATCCAGTAGGTCTCACCACCATAGTGTGCAAACTCATGGAAATGATATTAAAGGAAAGACTGGTGTTGTACCTGGAGGACAATGGCCTCCAGATTGTGAGGCAGCATGGGTTTGTTTCAGGGAAGTCTTGTTAAACCAACTTGATAAAATATTATGACTGCATGACAGGTGAGCTCGATGGGGTCATGCGGTGGATGTTCTTTCCTTGGACTTTAACAAGGCCTTTGATTCGGTGCCTCATGGGTGGCTTGGTGGGAAGCTAACTGGTGCAGTGGTAGGAGCAAAAATGATGAACTGGATTACAAGTTGGCTGAGTAGGAGGCTGCAATGGGTGGTGGTGAGAAGGGAGCTCTCAACTCCAAGGCCGATGACCAGTGGGGTGCCACAGGGCTCTGTGCTGGGGCCAGTATTATTTGGGCTCTTCATTTCAGACATTGCACACATGGTGATGAGCAAGTTAAGTCTGTTCACTGATGACATCAAAATCAGAGCAGTGGTGGATGGAGAAGAGGGATGGAAGCAGCTGCAGGGGGACCTAAGCAAGCTAGAGGAGTGGTCAGAGAGGTGGCAGCTGTGATTCAATGCAAAGAAGTGTAAGGTTTATTTTTATTTTTTATTTATTATCTTCCAGATTTGCACCTTTAAGCAAGAACAGCTTATGTACAAAGGTTCCATGTCAAAGTGAAGGTAGACAACAAACAGGGTGGACATTTTTACAGAGTAAAACAGAAGTTACACAGATGATAAAAAACTACAGGGATGAACTTCATTTCATGGTTTATGCAAGATTATACAAGAAAGGTTAAGACAGAGTAAAACAGATGGTGGTACAAGAGAGGAGCCTAGCTATGACAGAGAACTAGGCACAGCTAGGAAGATTAAATGAATAGGTTCATGTGGAGTAGACAGTAGGGGACATCCGGTAGGAGTAGGCAGGCTAGAGGGCCATTGTCAAGGGCTGGAGGAATGAGTGAGAAGTGCTAGAGGTTAGAGGGAAGGGAACAGTGGGGTGAGAAGTGCATATGTTGGTGAGAGTTGGGGGAAAGGGGTATAGAAGGAGTGGGAAAGCAGAAGTATATTGCAAGGAAGGAAATTGCAAACAGAAGCTTTGGTGAGAGTTAGGGAGAAGGTGCTCTTATATGAAACAGTCGCAACTACTGTTGGAGGTGAGGTGTTCCTGGAGCAGCTGCATGAAAGGTCCAAGTTTGGGAGTTGTTAGGATATCCCGGTTGAGAACATTATACCAGTGCAGTGCCCTGTAGGCAAACAATCTCTGCCCTATGGAAGTCCGACACCTGGGGACTTGGAAGGTTTTGGTTTATGGCATTCCGGGTATGCTGAGAGTTACAGTGTGAGTTTAAGAGCTTTTCAACACCTGGTGGCATGAGGCCAAGGAGTACCTTTTTTGTTAGCAGGCAGGTCTGATATTGAATGCGACAGTGGAGTGGAAGCCAACCAGCTTTGTCGTAGAGGTAGAAAGTGCGAGTTAGATGGGCAGTGCCGTGAGAAGTCTATAGGCTTTATTAAGCACCATGGTTATCCTACGGAGGGCTGTGGGGGAAGCAGTGCAATAGGTGGTTAGACCGTAGTCAATAATTGAGGTGACTGAGCTGTGGATTGCTAGTCTCAGGGCATCTGTAGGCATACAGTGTTTGTGCCTATGTAGCATTCCAATTTTAATATTTACGGCCTTAGCAACATTCTCAATGTGGTTAGTGTAAGAGAGGAAGTTATCCAACATGATCTCAAGGTATTTGAACTGCTTGACCTGCTCCAACAGGACTCCAGAGCCATTTCTGATGGTGAGAGACTGTGTTTTTTTGTTTGTTACACACATTGCTGAATAGCATCACATTAGTTTTGCCGAAGATCAGGATCAGCTTGTGTGACCTGAACCAATCTTCCACTCGCTCAAAGTCAAGCTGGATTTGTTGCTCAATAAGTTTAGCATCATGGTGTCCGGTAAAGATGACAGCATCATCTACATGTAGTAGCATTCTCTGTTGACAGGCACTAGGAAGGTTATTCAAGAATAGACTAAACAGTAGCGGGCCCATTATGGAGCCCTGGGGGACGCCTGATAGGACCAGCTTAAGATCTGAGGTGAAATTAGCAATCCTTGCTTGTTGGAACCAGCCCACCAAATAACTTTCAAACCATTGTGGTGCTTCATTGGAGAGACCAATGGAGGAAAGCTGACTGAGTAGAAGTGGGTGGTCGATGGTGTCAAAAGCTTTTGTAAGGTCAATGAACGCTGCACCAGCACAATTTCCCTGATCAAGAGTGTTGTTGATGAACCCTGTAAATTCCAATAGGGCAGTGGTGGTGCTGTGCCCTTTTCTGAACCTGAGCTGTTGGGGGCATTGTATTTGATATTTCTTCAGATATTCCACTAGCTGGTCAGAGACTATGCATTCCAGTACTTTGGAAAGTGGAGGAAGAATGGAGATGGGCCTATAATTGGTGTGTAGTACCCTGTCTCCACTCTTGTGTACTGGTGTGGCAAGCAGCTGTTTCCAAATTGAGGGGGAACTGTGCAGACCTGAGTGAGAGGTTAAATATCTTTGTGATAGGAACAAGGATTTCTTCAAGGATGAGTGAGACTAATTTTAGATCAAGAGAGTCACCACTTATACACAGTTTATGGATGGCCCTGAGTATGTATGTTCTTGCCAGATGCAGTGGAATCTCCTTAAAGTAGATCTGTGGGTTGGGGCCACCCAAGGATGCCTTGGTGTGGTGCGAACTAGTGTTGGACGTGTCAAAGAAATCAGGCAGAAGAATACAACCCATATCCTAGAAAGCATCATTGAAGGTGTTGGTAATAGTTCTGAGGTCTAGAACTGGAGATCCCTTGATGTTAAGCATAGTGGGTGGCAGCCTGGGATATTTCCCAGTGAGATCTTTTATGTTGTTCCAAAATTTTTTTCTATTGCCCCAGGAGTTGGTGAGCGTGTCTCTGAAGTATTTACTTTTTGAGTTTCGAATAGCTCGTGTACATTCATTTCTGGCAGCTTTGTATCTTTGGGTATCTGCTTGCCTGGATGAGGCTCTTGCACAATGCCAGAGGTGGTCTCTCAATTTCAGCTGGGATATAAGCTGAGGTGTAATCCATGGGTTGGAGTTCCCTCTGACCTTCATCTTTCTGACAGGCGCATAGATATCACAGGCTGCGGAGAATTGTGAGATAAAGAATTGCAGCGCTATGTTAATGTCTGTGATAGTGTCAAATGGGATCCAGTCGAGGTTACAAAGATGTGATTTGAGCAATGCAAGATGTCCCCACTTTAATACCCTTGCAAACAGAAGACTGGGTTGGGGGTTATTGAACTTGTAAGACCAGACAAAGGTAATGGGAGAGTGGTCACTAATGGTGTCTGCGAGCACTTCCACATGAGAGATATGTTCTGGGCGGTTTGACAAAATCCAATCAAGCAGGGTATGTGAGCCTGTCTTGTAGTTAAATCTGGTGGGAGCAGAAACAAGCTGTGTGAGGTGTGCTGAGACAGCGTTCTTATAGGAGGAGGCGTCTGGCGAGAGCCAATTTATCAATCAATCAATCAAATCAATCAATCAATCAATCAAAATTTATTTATAAAGCACTTTTCAAGAAGTCAAAGCGCTGATACAAAGCAGAGGTAAAACATCAACAATAATAAATAAAAACATAAGAACAATAAAATAACCATAAAATAAACTAACCAAATGCCAGTGAAAATAGATAACTTTTCAGGGATCTCTTAAATGCTTCCACGGACAGGCACTCTCTAATCTGACGAGGTAGAGAATTCCACAGGGTCGGGGCCATAAAGGAGAAAGCCCTTGCCCCAGATGATTTAAAACAAACCTAGGGAATCTCTAGCAATCCCTCACCAGTGGAGCGGAGTGGGCAGAGAGGACGATAGGGACAAAGGAGATCTTGCAGGTAGCCTGGTCCCTGGCCATGTAGGGTCTTATAGGTCAGCAATGCGACCTTGAAGGTGATTCTCCATTACACTGGCAGCCAGTGCAGTTCACGCAGCGCAGGTGTGACATGACAAGTTCTTGATAGCCCTGTCAACAACCTAGCTGCCGCGTTCTGCACCAGCTGCAGGTGACGGAGATCTACACCCGGTAACCCTAGATATAAAGCATTACAGTAATCAAGGCGGGAAGAAACAAAAGCGTGGGCCGTGGAATTTATGTTAAAGTCTCCCAAGATTATTGCTTCAGAGTTAAGATGCTGATCCATAAGATGGTCCAGGATGTTGTTGAAGCCAGTAGCTTGTTCATTTAGGGGTATGTATACAGAGGCTACGGTTAGTGCTTTGTTGTGAGCCCCTAGCAGAACTTATATGGCAAGGGCCTGAGATGTGGACTCAGGGTGTTGCAAAGGTAAAGTGTGTCCCATGAAAGTATCCCTGAGATATATGGCACAGCCCCCACCTCCTTTTCACAGTCCTGTCCTGCCAGAATATTACATATCCAGGGATCTCGACTGCTGAGTCAGGAATGTTTGGGTGAAGCCAAGTTTCAAGAACAGAGAGAATGTCAGGATTGTGCTGCTGAACCCAGGTATGTAGGTTATCAAGCTTGCTGAGGAGGCTGCAGACATTGAATGAAGCATGTGTGAGGGACCCACCCAACCTGTGGCCAGGTTGTGGTGTTTGCCTAACAGGTCCTGGGTTTTGGTGGATAGTGCCAGAAAGGAGAAGCAGCATAAGCGGGAGTCGCAGGAGGTAGCCTTTGAGCATTTTACAGATAAGCTTAAGGGACATTTTTTTTTTCACTTTAGGATAGCGGTCAGGGGTTTGCACTGTGAGGCAGAGTGGGAGCAGTGTTGTGGGGCAGTTCATAAGAGTGCTGGGAGTATATATCCACCTAAGGTATTGTAGGAGAAAAGCTAGGTGCTTGTTGTTCCATGTAGTTAAAGTCAGGTATACCTGTGACCATGACAGGTTCACAGTGCAGGCTTTTAAGCAGTGCATATTGGCAGTTATGCACTTTGGGGTGAAGAACCCAAGGAAAGAATACTGGCTGGGGGGGGGGTTAAGCTGGGGATCACTGAGGAGGAGATGGACCTTGGGGAAATTAAAACAGGGACCATGAACAACACTGCCCAGTGCAGGAGAGCAGCTGCAAAAGCGAACAAAATGCTGGGGTACATAGTGGGTTTTTTTTCATCCAGGCAAAGAGAGCTGATCTTGCCCCTCTACAGGTTGCTGGTAAGGCCGCACTTAGAGTAGTGTGTGCAGTTTTGGAGGCCATACCTAAAGTGTGATATCAGGCTACTGGAGGGGGTGCGGAGGTGGGCAACAAAGATGTTACATTGAAGCCTGTTAAAGGGGTCGCCTCTGTGGATAGGCCCTTATCCCCATTAAGTGGGTATCTCTAATAACAGAAGATCCAAAAAAATAATGTACAGAGATAAACAGAGCAAACAAACATCTGGAACAAACAGAGACATACATTAACACTAAAACAGCACGTACTGATTTCAGCTCTTTTGTGATTTTGTGCTGTATGTCTCAAGATAGGTAATGATACTTTATTTTATTGAGAACAAATGTCAAAATATGTTTAAAAACAGTAAAGAGTTTAACAACCTTGGACATTGATACATCCAGCTCCTGCAGTGCTTCAATAACCTTCACTTTGTCTGCCAATGGAAGATTCACTCATTTAGACTACGTCTCAATCAGGACAGATAAATGCGCATAGGTAACAGCAAGAGACACAGCCTATGCTGATTTGCAGTTTGTGACTCTTTATGCAGTATGTACTGCTTAAATGTGATTCGTGACCTGATCAGGCGTGAAATATCAAGTGTCTTAGCAGGTGATGGTGACAGATAACGAGAGGATAGCAGAGAAAACAGCTACAAAATCATCCCCATTAAAGCGATTCCTATGTCCCCTTTAAAGGTGTGATGCTTCCATTCAGTTGCATAGCCACTTAATTGGTGCCTGGCGGAGCGTCCCCTTAAAGAAAACGTCCCCATTAAGCATGTCCCCAGTAAGTGACTTCAACTGTATGTGGAATGGAGGGGGAGACTATGAGAGCAGACTTGGAGACCTGAATATGTACACTTTGGAGGATATAAGGGACAGGGGGGACATGATAGAGACATTCAAGTATCTGAGTGGAATCTATAAGGATAAGGCAGATGGGATCTTTAAGCTAAAGAGGGAGAAGGACACCAGGGGGCTGGGCTAAGAATAGAGGGAAGATTTAGGAGGGACATGAGAAGACTTTATTTTACAGAGAGGGTGGTAGCAAATGAAATGCACTACCAGAATGGGTGGTATCATGTAAATCTGTGAACAGCTTCAAAAGGGCATAGGACAGGGAACAGGAGAGAGTGAGAGTGGGGGAGGTGGAGGGTGGCAGTGGAATGACAAAGGGGAGGGGGTTGGGGCAGCTGCTAACTAGGGGTGCTAGCTGCATGCTCGAGCTGATGATCTGTTTCTGATGACACATTCGTATGTTTGTATGTTCGTACCAGGCATGAGATCCAGTCCAGCAGAACCTCCAGGAACCCATAGTCCACCAAAAGGTAAGAATTTTCCCAGTTTACAGTGCCATATTGATTGCACTCTGTCCATTATGAAACAACCACATTTCAAACAACTTTGCACAGCTTTTTGGGGGTGTAGCAATACAAGACACCCTAAAACATGATCCTAGATGACCCCTCACATGAAGCCCACCCCTCGGTGATGTATAGGGGCATGAATGGTGGTAATGTCCATGGGGAGGGTTGGTCACAGCAGAAACCACAAAAGAATTACCTGTTTTCCAGGTTCATCAAAAGGTGGGGTGTGGACTGGACTCCCGGGGCTGGGCTGGAGGGCAACTGTTGGTTAATAACAGGAACAACCATTAATAAATGAGGCAACGAAGTAGGTGCAGCAAACATTGGGATTCCCATTTAATAATAAATAAAAGTTCAACTCCATGGAGCAGTGAATCCCAAATCAGGTGGGGAGAACAAATCACACTGGACCGAGCTGGTCACTGAACTTTGAGAGCCCACATTGCCTCTACATAGGTAGTTCATACAGTGGGGCATGTTCCGGACCTCGTCATGCAGACAGATTAGTTCATGTCAAAACAGTTACCAAAACTCCCATGGAACTGCATCCATTCACAGTCATGTTGACCTACCCTTTTCCCTGAAACTCCAAAATAGACTGGCCTCTCATCTACAGGGCCTTTGCTTCATTGCCCCAATTATACCAAAGAAAAGAGCTGGGTGAAAGTTGTAATTTCTGCCTTAGTGGAACTTCTGCAAAATTTTACAGCTTTTGAAGAAGTTTCCAAACTTCCGTCTGTGGGGGATTGGAAATCTTCTGAACATGTTGGGTGAATTTTCACCCTGTTCCACTCACATACTGTTTAGTGAAAAAAAAAAAAAAATTCTCTGGTGTCAAGTGCCCCCTCCTCCACCCAAAGCACTGCCTGAAATAGCTATACAATTCCCTCATGGCTAGCGGTCGCTTCACCCACCTGATCATACGCACCATATAAAACAAACAATTCTCTGGTGGCTAGCGGTCCCTTACCCAACCTGATCAACTGCCTGACATGGACATAATGCCCTGGTGTCCAATGTAACCCCCCGATCCTTGATCCCCCATATAGTCATAATAAACATTTCTCCATGGTGGCCTAGTGAACTCCTCCTCCCTATCCCTGATCACCAGTCCTCGAACTGAATTCAGACATTCTCTGGTGGTCTAGGGCACCCATGCCCCTCCACCCTGGCAGGTATTGTTCCACCACCCCATTCCCCCCACCATTCTGAATTTGAGTGGGTGACCAGCACAGCCCTCCTCTCTCCACCACAACTGGCTGCTCATTGAGCACTCAGTGAATGAGTGCATGCTTGTGCAAGCATTCGCTCATTCACTGATAGCTCAGTGGATGGCTAGCCATGGTGGAGAAAGGAGGGCTGTGCAGGTTATGTGCTCAGGTTCAGAATGGGAGGGGAGAGTGGTGGGGGGCACACTACCTGCTAAGATGGGAGGTAGGAGGTACACTAGAACACCAGGAAATATCTGAATTCAATTCACAAACTGGGGATCGGGATGGGGGTCACTACAACACCAGAGAGAAATGTTTATTTTGACTAAATCGGGGACCAAGATGGGGAGTTACATTAGACACCAGGCCATAATGTCCACGCTTGGGGGGTGATCAGGTGGGAGGTGCCATAAGACACCAGGGATTAAATGGCATTATTTATGGTACTGGACTACTGTAGGGTGCCGGCAGAATTTCTGCAAAAGTTGTTAATTGGATTTATAAACCTTCACGGAAATTCCACCAGCAGAAGTTGGAACACATTAGCCTTTCACCTTGGGGTTGTCATTCTCTCCACCCCTATACTCCAGATCTACTGGCTTCCTCCTTGGTGACTTTCCCTGTGATGCTCCAGACGGCATGTCCCCATGGACATACAGCCAAGGCACTCACTCTGCATCACAGCTCCCATATCCTTGGGCTCCCCTTAACATTCCCGCGGGCCTTGGTTACACTCTGTATCCAGAACTCAGGTTCTTGCTTCTCCCATGGGGTGCAGATCTTTTTCCTTCCATCCCCATAACCGAGGGAACCCAACCAATGGCCACTGCCATGTTGAAAGCAGGGCTTGTTTCAGCTCAACATCCCCGAGAGAATCTACCACTATCACACTGCATGAGCATACACTCTCAACCACACCAAACCCCCCCCCCTTAAAAACCAAGCCCATCCGTGGGGCACTTCTGCACTACCAGCAGTCCTCTGGGGCAGCAAAAACCATTAACTCTTCAGGGCCTGGCTGAACTGACCCAACCACTTGTCCCAACATTGCACATCCCAGTGCACTATAAGTGATGCCCCTAACCGTTGGGGGGTGGTGGAGATAACAACTGGTCCAGGACAATAGTGAGATACCGTCCTACTTAACTTGATTTTATGGTTTGATTTGATTTGATGGGCCCAATTCATAATGACGCTCATGGATTGACACAAGCTGAGGGAACAGCAGCTTGCATCGATCCCCCATGTGCCAGGGATCCTGTACCCGATTCACTATTGGGAGGGGTCTCAGCACCAAAGCCCCATAACTTGTGGCAACTGCTGCCATGCATCAAAGTGAAGACAGACAGGAGAGGTTTGCTACAAGCTGCAGGGCCTTTACAGTATATGACAGTAGTAGATATGGAAACAAACATGGTAAATGCAGGTCTTGAAGATGTTGGTCATATAAGTCCAAGATGGCAAAAATGTATGCAACAAAACCTACCTGTTCCCTTATGCACCATAGCTAGTGTTACTCTGCAAGACTGCAGACCTTGGCACAAGGCATCAACCACTCACAGTTAGTTCATGGGATCCTTAGCCTGAATCCAGAGGTGGACATCAGTATTTATGAAAGGCACCCCCCACTAAAAAAAAACAAAAAAAGATGGTGAATTGCACACTGGGTATCCACAATGTTCACAAGTGGTCCAAGACCACTACAAATCTTTTATATAAATGTGTGTGTGTTGGGGGGCTGCCTGGAGGTTGCCAGGGTCGTGAGGACTGCACTGGTGGATGTGGAGGGCAAGGTGAGTCTGGATGGTTGGCAGGGGTGGCAGGAGATCCCTGATGAGATTATGCATGGCTGCCACCATGCCTGTGCTGTCTGTATATGGGGGGGCAGGCATGCATGGCACCATGGTGGGGGGCCCTGCAGAAACATACCCAACACAGTGGTATACATGTGGCTGCTGCACTGGTACTCTGCAGATGTGTCTGGGTCTTGTGTGGCCAAGGAATACCAAGGGCGATGGCTCCAGGGGTGGTGCATGGCCCATTAGACCAGCTCCAGGTTGGACTAAGAGTAGTGGACTGTGTACCATGTGGGGGGGGCTTCCTGAATTGTGATTCCAGAGATGTTGCAGCTCCAACTGGGTGCATGCCCTTTCTATCACTGCACACTGGTGTATCCATTGCAAGGATGGCACAAGCCTGGCTGGTGCAGGTGGTCCTCCAACTGGCACTGGCAGGGTTGCCGAATCAGGAATGATGCAAGATGTGGCACAGTGAGCTCTTTCTGCCATATTTCTTTGATGAAAGCACCTTTCTTTGTGAACAGGGCCCTATATATTTAGACACTTTATTCCAGTTCTTCACCCCTCAATTATCCAACTAGCAACTAAACAATCAGCATTAGCATCAAAATCCCCTATATGTGCATTCATGTCTCCTACAATCATAAATTTCCTACAATCATAATATTGGGCTGAGAGAATTTGTCTTGGATTGAGAGTAGATTCACACTTATTGTATCCCAAACTGTCTTATTAAAATATTTAGAGGGTATACAATTGATAGTTAGAATTATGGATTCTGCCCCACAACTCAGTCAACCCAGTCTTATTGCACTTCTTGCATTTCACAGTTTAGAGTGGGATCTATTTTTACTGGTGTAATTAAACCTCCCACTCTTCTGCCCATCCTTTCCACTTTCTTTGCAGGGTGTTGTATGATTTCATAGCCATTAATGCATGTATCATTGTCCTCCACATGGCACACTTCTTGCAAACAGATGATGTGGCACATGAGGACAAAGAGCACTTAATCAGCATTCATCAGTTTACTATCAATACCTGCTACATTCCAAGTAGGCACAATGAGTTCTTTTGATACATTTACACTGGAAGATCTAATTTTTAACAGGCTACCTACAGCTTTACCACTTTGATAAAGGTTATCTCTTGAAAGTAAGGAAATGGAATGTCTAGAGTGAAAGGAATAGTTATGAGTTCAGGGAGGGCAGGTAAAGGTAATGAGACAAAAGGCATATGAAGGGGGTCTAGCATGGTTAGGGAGTTTTTTGATGCAGCACTGCAAACTACATCTTCATAGTTATACACAGGTGTAACATGTTCATCACAGTCTCCCACGGGGCAGTAAGGGAATTCAGTTTTTGTTTTGATACAGTGGGCACAATTTTCAAACCTTGGGAATGATGTAAGGTGCGTGCATCAAAGAGAATTGATGAAAGTGGTTCATTGCATTGTACCTTACATCATTCCCAATTTTCATAGTGGACTTTCGGCAAACATGGGTTGGTGTGTGCCAAAGTGGCTTGCTCCATGCTTGTGGTGTGCCATGACATACGGGGGGCTTGCACCAGGCCCTGCTGTACCATACCCTAAACTCAAATTCCCAAATTGAGCTGGTCCCCTCCAGGCTTAGACCAGCCCATGGCTGATCTAATGCTCCTTGCATCACTCTGCCTATGGTGTTTGGGCCGATGGGTCCCCATTTCACCCCTCCACATTAACCACAACAGGCCACCACAGTCAGCAAATGTAAGTATGAGAAAACCGCAGTTCAATTCATGCCATCTGTAACACAAGCTGGTTCCCATCTACATCTCATTTAATGTGGATTTGCTGACTGGCACAGCATGGGGAGTCACAGCTCAAGCCCAGGTGCAATGGGGGATACAGCTGTGTGAAACAGTACAATCTAAATGGTGCCAACAAATAAAACCAATTGAGAATACAGTGCTGAAACTGACATGGGGTGCTCTATGTTGAGCCTGCATGAGGTGTGAAGACCTACACATACGTGTTAAATGTGGTCTGCTGCTTGTTTGCTGTCCTGTGCACCCACACATTTTCTTTTTTGTTTTACACTACTGCTCACAGACCTGGCTAACCCGATGAATCTGAGACAGATGGGGCAGTACACATCTGCTCTGACATTTGAATGGCACCATCTTACATCTGCACAGACTGTTTTTATTGCCAACTAGATGGGAAAGGTACTCAGGGCAGTGACTGGCTACACATGCTTTTGATTGCGACACAGAGGTGTACAACATGACAACTGTACTTCCAGCTTGATGGACTGTAGTTCCACATTGGTGGTGCTCCCACTAGGTTACACCACTGCGACCGTTAAACTCATCCTGTGTGCCACTTGTTCACCTTATGAAAGCGGTTGTGGCAAAGCTGCAGACTCTGGTGCCGGAACCCTCCCATACCAAAATCAGGTGCAGGGTTCCTGGTGCACTGATGATCTATGCAAGCTGCTGTTTGCCACAGCTTGCATCGATTAAATGGCTGCTTTGAAAATTCAGTCCAGTGTCTCAAACTTGTGAAGAAGTTTTGAATGGATGGCACCATAATGAATGGAGAAGTCAAGACAGCAAACTGGACAGTCACCCAATTAGATGAAATCTCCTCTAGCTGGGAGCCATAGAGGGTCATGAACATTGGGCTGGGTTGAGGAAGGAAGGAACTTAGTCAAGTGCTGCCTGGTGCCAACTGTCATGGAGAAAGTTTTCAGGCATTTAAGAAAAGCTGGTTAGCACAGAACCAGTACTACAGTAAGTGATATCATAGACTCACTGGAGCTCTACTTCCTGAATGAAGGCCAGGCTATAACTAAGGAAAACCACTGTGTCATCTGAATACATTGGGATAATTTAAGAGCTTGGGGGCCACTTCACCCAGTATGGTGGGCAGAGGGATGAGGGTTCTCATACCATAGCCAATTTGACTCAGATAGGTAGCAGCAGAACCATTTGACTGAGTGGTCAGACAGGTCAACCCCAGCAGGCTCAGCAAGGAGGATACAAGGCGCTTTATTGTCAAGTGCTTTAGCAAGCTCAACAAGAACTACATAGGTCAGAAAGCCTTAATTAAAATGAATACAGTGCATCATGTGTATATACAGTAATTTAGCAAATATTGTATAAACGTCTACTATCCAAAACCAAAAAACAGTCAAGTAAAACAATAGAAGAGAAATATGTCGATGAGAAAGAGGCAAGAGCAATGATGAAGGTAAAGAATAAAAGAGAGACACCTGGTTCAAACAATCAAAACCCTACCAAAATAAAAGAAAACAGAATTTGGAGGGACTGCTTTTATGCATACCAGTATGAAACATATTTAAGAAGTTTTATATGGTTAAGATTTACTGCTAAATATCAACTCTTCACTGCTGCTAACCGCATTAAGTATAGTACAATTTTCACTAATATCTCAGTGAAGCGTATTTGCAAGAAAGTCATTTTACTATAAATTAGCTAAATTACATTTCCTAGCAATAAATCATGCTGTGTTACTGTATCCTCCTGTGAATACTCCATGGATACTTCTTCTTGTGATTTATCACTATGCTAATTCATTTCTATAATTAAAATAATATTTTAATAGCCTCCATTTCCATAACACAAAGACTGGGAATACCACAAATCCTTCACCATCCCATGCATCTCAAATTAACTTTGTCCTCTGATGTTCTGTATAACTGACTATTTCTGTAACTATCCATTGTTACCATCAAAACAAACAGAACAGTATATTTGCAATGATTCATAACAGGCATATAATTCAATCAAGAAGTATCTAATGACAAAATAATCACTTGAAGTGCGTATGATATGTATAACTGATTATTTTTCCCATAAGGAAAACATGTTAACCAAAACTTACATAGAAACACAGAATTTGATGGCAGATAAGGACTGCTTGGTCCACCCAGTCTGCCCTTTTCTCCCTACCTACATTGTTGCCACAAACCTATTTGAGCTACAGTGCTGCTCTTTCTCCCTCCCCCCTTCCTTTCCACAGTAATTCCCTTGTGCCTGTCCCATGCATTCTTGGACCCCACTACTGCCTTCGCTCCCACCTCCTCTGCTGGAAGATTGTTCCAGGAATCTACCATCCTCTCTGTGAAGAAGTACTTCCTAACATCTCTCCTGAATCTACCACCTGTCCAGCTTCATAGCATGCCCCATTATTCTTGAGCACCTTTTCTTATGAAATATACTTTCCACCTGCACCTCATTGACCCCAGTAAGGTATTTAAAGTTCTCTATCATATCCACCCTCCTTCCTCTGTTCCAGGGTGTACATAGTAAGGTCCTTTAGTCATCACTGTAGGGCTTTAGATGCAGACCCAGCAGCATTTTAGTTGCCCTCTTATGGACAGCCTCTACTCTGTCTAGGTCCTTCCAGAGATGTGGTCTCCAGAACTGCACACAGTACTCTAGGTAGGGTCTTACCAGAGATCTATACATATGTAACACCACCTCCCTCTTTCTGCTGGTGATACACCTCACTATGCACTGCAGCATCCCACTAGCTCTTCCAACTGCCTTGTTGCACTGCCTGGCCACCTTTAAGCCAACTGATATGATTACCCCAGGTCTCTTTCCTCCTTGGTGGTTGTCAATACCACGCCACACATTTGGTACTCTGCCCCTGAGTTTCTATGCCTTCAGTTCATTATTTTGCACTTTTTCACACTGAAACCCAGCTGCCATACCCTTGACCACTCCTCTAGTTTTTTCAGGTCTCTGTTCACCCTTTCCACTCCCCCTGGAGTGTCCATCCTATTGCAGATTTTGGTGTCATCTGCAAAGAGGCAGACTTTTTCTTCCAGCTCCTCTGCAATGTCACTTATAAAGACATTGAAGAGAACCTGTCTCAGTACTGATCCCTGTGGCACCCTGCTGGTCAGTCTGCCTTCCTCAGAGTGAACTACATTTACCACCACACTTTGTTGCTTATCCCATAATCAATTTCTTACCCAGTTTACCACCTTTGGACCCTCTCCTAAGCTACCCAGCTTGCTTACTAGTCTCCTAGGTGGAATTATAGTAAAAGCCTTAATGAAATCTAAGTAGTCCATGTCCACTGCTTCACCCTACTCTAACTCCTTTATCACCCATTCAAAGAAATCTATCAGATTCATTTGACATGGCCTCACCCTGTGAAACCATGCTGCCTCTGGTCTTGTATCTCATCGGATTCAAGATGTTCTACAATTTATTAATTCAGCACAGATTCCATTAATTTTCCCACCACTGCTGTCAGGCTGACTGGCCTATAATTGCCAACCTCCTCCCTGCTACCACTTTTGAATAGTGGGACTACTTTCACCTTACTCCCATCCACCAGAACCACTCAATTTTCAAATGAGCTGTTATTACTGTCAGAGGTGAAGCTAGTACTGTATTTCCATGAGCTCCCTCAACACCCTTGGATTCATCCCATCTGGCCCCATTGCTTTGCCCTGGACTAGTGTACAACTCCTTCCCTCCAAAGCTTGTCACTTTTTTGTGTCCCTTCCCTTTCTCCTTCCTCTGTGAACACTGAACAAAAATATTTGTTCAGGATGTCTGCCTTTTCCTGCTCCCCCTCTGCACAGTCCCCCACCCTTTCCTTTTTAACCTTACAATTGCATGCCGGCCCACTGGCAGAATGACAAGGCATCTGCTTGCAGCGCCGACATGCCAGGTTTGGTGATGGACACGGGAGTCAGAGGTCTGGCCAGAGGGAGAAGGATTGAGCACCCCAGGGACTGCTCTAATTCTCTGGGGGGAAGGGGGAAGAGTGTCCGGTGCAATGCAGACCTCTGGTCGAGGCTGGGGTACTGTCCCAGCTGACCTACACATCGGGGGGCAGGGTGGATGCCGGCATCATTGCATGTCCCTGCCTGGGGGGGGGATCTTCACAAAAATGGTGACCCACTAGTGATGGCTCCCCACCACTCCCACTGCAGACCAAGGGCCACCAGGGGGGTCCCGGTCCCATGGCCCCACCCTGGGGGACAAGCCAGGGTTAGTGACCAAGTTCCTTGTGGAGGGGGCACTCACCGGGGGGGTAAGCCTGGGATTGGGGTGTGGCGAGCGACTGGAGAGTCCAGATCCTCTGGTCCCTGAAGGGAACGAGCCAGGAGAAAAAAACTTCATAATCCTAATGTTTGTTGCCTTTACTATGCTCCCTTTTAGCTTTTCCCAATGTTCCTTTAAGCCTCCCAGGTCATGCCCCATTGCCAGGTCAGCCCTGAGGCATTCACCCATCTTTACAAAATCTACCCTCCTGAAGTCCAGTACCCTACCTATTCTGTGGCTCAATTCCACAGCCATCTTTATATTGAATCACACCGTATGGTAATCACTGGTACTCCAGGTGGCCTCCCACTTTGACATCCACAATACTGTCCCAGTTAGTGAGTACCACATCCAGTATTGCACCCTCCCAAGTGAGTTCACTGACTAGTTGCCTGAGGAATGCCCCCTGCAGAGAGTCCAGGATGTCCCTATTTCTAGCTGAAGCCACTGCTAGGAGGCTCCAATCTACATCTGGCAGGTTGAAGTCCTCCACCAGCAGCACCGGCCCCTTTTCTGCCATCTTGCTAAAGGCTTCCACTAGTGCATTATCTAATTCCTCCCGCTGTGCTGGAGGTCAGTATATTACTGCAGTGTAAACAGTGGCTCCATTCCCCATCTCCAGGGTGACCCACAGTAACTCTCTCTTTCCATATATATCCCCTGTATCTCTGTTTCATTTTATGTTTTCCCTCACATAAAGCTCCACACCCCTTCTTTTCCTTCTCACCTGGTCCTCCCTGAACAGAGTGTAGTCTGGTATGGCCATGTACCAGTCATTGTTTTCAGTGCACTATGACCAGGTAATGGCCATAATATCCAGGTCAGCCTCTGCCATGATCGCCTCAAGATTTAAAATCTTATTTCCTAGACTTCTAGCATTCGCACACATGGCCTTCCAGATTTCATATCAACTCTGCTTGTTGACCACTTTTTTCCTTTTTTGCCCTCCCTCCCTCCTACCTCCCTCCCTCTCTCTCATTTTAATGCTCCCATTCCCTTCATCCTCTGCCTCTACCACCCTGCTTCCCTTATTAATTTGCACCCTGGGGATTCCACTCCCATCAGGTTCTCCTTACTCTCTACTTCAGCATCTGGGGGGAAGGCAGTTTCTGCCTCCCTAATTCTCTCTGCCATCCCCCCTTGACTAGTTTAAATGTTCACTGAAGTAACAATTATACCATCCACTAAGGACAGCAGTTCCCGTCCCATATAGATGCAGACCATCATGCCATATAGGCCTTTTTCTCCCAGGTGGGTCCCCCTTCCCAATGTAGCCAATCACCTCCACTCTGCACCATTCCTTTAGCCATGAGTTGAAGCTCCTGGTGCAGAGATCCATCTCCTCACCTCTGTCGTAGGCAGGCAGCACTTCAGTGAAAGCCACTGGGTGAGCTACCTGACCCTTCCCTAACTCTCTAAACTCCCCCTGCATCATCTCAGCCCTGTGCCTAGCCAGATCATTAGTCACCAGGTGGACAATGTCATCCAGCTCTCCCTCCTATCCTGCTGCCTTAGTGATCCTCAGGATCCACTTTCCACCCCATCAAGGCCATCGCACAAGGTAGGCATAAGGTAGGCAACTAACCTGCCTCCCCCCCTTTCCTTTTCCCGAATCTGTCCCTCTCGCAATCGAGTCCCCTACCAGAATTTTCATCCTCCTCCTCCTCGTCCTCTGGTGTCTTCCACCACCCTCCTTGGCATCTCCAGTATGGAGGGCCCCCATTTCTTCCCTGGTCACTACTGTGGGTGCTTCTTTTCCACAGTCCCACCCCACCAGAGTGGCATAGGAATTATGTAGTGGTGCTTCTTGAGGCATGTGCCTCTGTCACACCACCCCCACCCTCCCACCACAGTCCAGACATTCCTCCTCCCTGGCAATCTCTGAGGTAATGGTGGCAGACTTGGTGGCCCCTGGGTGGGCAGAACCCCCGAATCCTACCCAACTTTGCCTGGAGTCTAGCAACCTCCTCACTCAACCCAGAGAGGTGTGTGCAGATGGTGCTTCACTGCAGTCCCCAGAAGGTCTGTCTGAAAATGGCACCCGACCACCACAGCACTGCACCACTCCCAGCATTCTCAAGTTCTGTTCTTCCTGTGCTGCCTAGAAATACTTTTGTACCCTTACCCCAACAGAGTTTACTCTCAGTTTACTCAGTAAGGTATAGACATAAGCAAGCATTTGCCCATATCAAATTTTCCCCATACTTTTGTTGGTGAATTATCCCTTATTTGGTGGCCAGCTAAGATAGCTATCCAATTTGGCCTTAAAGATGTCAAAATTATTCGAATCAACCACCTGTTGGTGGAGTTTATTCCAGGCTTTGGTGACCCTAACTGTAAAGTATCCATCTCTTTTACAGGTTTTGGCCTTGGGTACTATTAATTGCTTATTGTGGTATCTTAAATAAGGAGTACGTTGGTTATATTTAAAATTACATTGGTTACTTAGGTCTTGATTTTGTAAGATTTTTTAGAGTAACAAAAGGATGCCCCTACTTCTCCTCTCCTCAGGGCTAACTAGCCCTGTGCAGGTGAGTCTTACCTTATAATTGAGATTTTTTAGATTAGGTATAATTTTGGTTGCTCTTCGTTGGACTCTCTCTCTCAACTAAATCTAAATCCCTTCTCAGGTAAAGACACCAAAAGGAAGAGCCTGTATCGAAGTGAGGTCTGATGTACAGTACGAGTCACATTAAACTGTTCCACCAATGAGCTAGGTTAGCATTGTTTTTTACAGTTGGTCATGCACTGGCAACTCAAATTGCATTGTTTTCAATGCTTAAAGAGCAATTTTTGTAAAATGTTTTTGCAACTCATTTAGAATGCATCTGCAGTCCAGGCACAATGCAATGCAAAACTGTATTTTAACTCTTAAGGAACAGCTTGTGCAAAGCTTTGTGTTGGATCCATCAACACTTACGCAACTCAGTCAGAAATGCTAGAGCAACTCATTGGAGGAACAGTTTAATGTGACTTGTGCTGTAGGAACTATATAGCGGAAGAATGCATGCTTCACTTTTGTTCACAAATGAACGTTTGATACGATTAATGATTATTTGTAGTAGTAAGTGTGATTTTGTTACAGTGGTCTCCATTTGGCAATTTATTGTTGACAATAATGCCTAGATCTCTCTCCCTATCAACTGATTTTAATGTAACATTATTAAGTGTATAAGAGTATAGTGAGTTATTGCTACCAAAGTGTAGTACCATGCATTTATCAAAGTTGAAAACCATTTTATTTGTCTTGGCCCAAAGTTCTATAGTTTGTAAATCCTGGACCATTGAAAGGTATTTGCTATAAGTATTGCCCCCCCCCCCCATTTAGTGTCATCAGCAAATTTTGATATTAGATTGGACACGTTGGTGTTAGATCTGAAATGAAGAGATTGAACAGTGTGGGCCTGAGGCTCGAACCCTGTGGCACCCCACTACTGACAGAACCTATGTTGGACAGTACTCCATTAATACATACATATTGTTTTCTGTCTTTTAGCCAGTTGTTAACCCACCTGATCAAAAGATGGTTAAGTCCCATATTAGTTAGTTTCACAATTAGTTCATAATGGAGGACAGTGCTGAATGCCTTGGCAAAATCTAGCATAATCACATCAGTAGACGTATCGGTATCTAGACTGGTGCTGATGATATTATAGAAACTAACAAGGTTTGTGGTGCAGTATTGTCCATTAGTGAACCCATGTTGGTGGTTATCAGATAGTCCCTTGGTTTTGACTTCTAAATGAGTTCTTTCTTTAATAAGTCATTCCATGATTTTACAATAAAGTGAGGTAAGACTTGTAGGTTGATAATTATTAGTAGTTCCCCTATTTCACTTTTTATGAATGGGGACCACAGCAGCTGATCTCCAGTCCGTGTGCACCTCACCAGTAGCTATAGATCTGTCAAAAAGAATTGAAAGTGGGGTAGACGTAGCTGAAGACATTTCTATTAGAAATCTAGATTGGATGTTATTGGGGCCTACTGAAGTGCTGACCGTAAGTTTGTTTATTGCACATAAAATTGCTTGTTTGCTGAAATGTATATTCAAATTCCCAATGACTAAAGGTGGATCTGGGTTGTTTCCTTTAGTGTTGAACATGGAGCAAAAGTGTTCATTGAAAATATTGGCAGTTGATTTATCATCATCGATTGGGGAACCGTCAATGAATGGAGGTCCAACTGCTTGGTTTAATTTTTTTTGGCTATTGACTTACGAGAAGAAAGCTTTATTACTCCCCTTGGTATGTGCAATTTTTAATCCTACCTTGTATTTTTCATGTTTGATCATTTAAGTTTTTTAAGTTCAGATTTGTAATGTGTTCTAGTCATCATGGAATTATTTTTTTGAGTTTTTTAAATGCATTTTTCCTTTTATTGATTGGTTGTTTAATTGATTTAGTTCACCAGATTGTGACTTTCCCCTTTTTATTATATTTGTTTTTCCTGGGAACAAAACTATTTTCTAGGTTAGTTATAGTGTGTTTGATTAATGCCCAAGTGTCTTCCACCAATAGACTGTTTGTTTTAAGTTACCAATTGATTGCTTTCAAAGCTTCGTGCATACTTTCAAGATCTGCCTTGTTGTAGTTACTAAATGTTTGAGTGCTCATAGTTTTGGTTTTAGATAAGTTGAAGCTGAGTTGAATTGGGTTGTGGTCACTGCCACCAAGTGGGCAGCCCACAATAATTTCTGAGAGGTTGAGTTCCATATTAGTAATTATAAGATCAAGTATATTTTTGCCTCTGGTTGGGTGTGTAACCAGTTGATTGAGGCCTAGACTGGAGATTAAGTTAATGAACTGACATTCCTGGCTATTGGTGCCTGATAAATTATCACAATCTATTTCAGGGAAATTGAAGTCCCCGACAATAATAGAATTACCTGTATCACACATCAGTTCTATCTCATTAATTAAAGAGTTATTATTTATTTATTTACGAGTTTAACCAGGAAGGCATACTGAGCAGGGATTGCTCAATTCCAGATACGACCTGGGGGATAAGTCCCAAAACAATAGTACAATTACAGGAATAGTAGATTAAACAGCACAGTGAGGGGTCCACCCGCCATACAGACAATCGGCAGATAGATACAGGAACATAGGAAGGGGAACATACATGGGATAGTGTTACAGAGATCACAAAACCAATAGTACTATTATAATCTTGTCCACAATTTGGTGGTCTGTAGAAGTTAATGAGTAGTATCTTTGACCAATTCTGAATTTGTAGCTGTATCCAAATGCTTTCGATTTCAGTTGTTGAATTAATAGGTGCAGAAATTTGGTGACAATCGAGACTGTCATTAGCGTATATACAGAACCCTTCCCATGTCTGTTACTTCTGTTGTTCTTAAATTGTCTGTACCCCCCAATCTCTTTGCTCCACTCACTTGCCTCATCCCACCATGTTTCTGACATGGCTACCAGATCTAACTCATCCTGTAGCACAATTGCCATGAGTTCTAATTTTTTTAGTAGGTTGAGGCTCCTGGCATTGACCTGCATTATTTTACATTTCTTAGTCTTTGCAGATGTTTTTTTTTTGTTAGTTATGTTGACTGCCATGCCCATGTGTTTCTAGTTTTCCCATTTATTTATTTGTTTCTAGTTGTGTTTCCCCATGTCTTGTTTAATTTTCATTATACTACTATCCTAGATAGGGTATTGCATCTATTCCCAGTTTTGGCCCACCCTTTATCTTCAAACCTTCCCAGCAGTTACAGTTACACAGCAGTGAACAGGTTCTTTGCCTTAGTTGACTGACAGATACCCCATGCTTTGATGTCAGAATGTTATTCATTCAATCAATTGGTCAATTAATAAATTGATCAATCAATTAGTTTATTCAATGAACTGAAAAGGGCAGAACGTTGAACGTAATGTATTACAACAGTATCACGAGTACTGAAAAATTTTGAATAAGGATGGTGCTGTGACAGATGCTATGACATGGAACCAACAAGTAATAATAATAAAAATAGTGTAAAGAATCAGGATTGACTATACTACATTGACTACACTACAGTTTTACCCAATAATATAGTACAATCTTACATTTGTGCAAAGGGACAGGGTTGGCGCCAGTTCAATATATAACATCTCAGGGTATTAAATATTTTGTAGCACAGAAAAGCTACTATACCATCACTGGCGGCACATTTACATAACACCATTGTATATTTTTCTACCATTTTTTTTGTACCACTCAGAAAGAGCACACTTTATCTTCACCTGTGTAGCCAGCAAAAGGCTTGTGTGAGTCTTCTGGCACCCATGTTGACACTCAATCTCCCTCAGAGTGTCACCATTATAGCCTTCTGGAAATCAGGTGATCTCCCATCCTTCATTACCACTGGGCTCATTTTTCTTGGCTGTAGCCAGAACCAGCCCAGTGGCCCCCAAAATACTGAAAGACACTGACATAAAGGACAGTCAGCCACACTCAGTGAAGGAAGGGCATATATTGTATAACTTTCTCAACCACTGCACCTGAACAGACAGTTATTTGTCTCTCCTTTTCTATTCATGTTTCCTTTTGATCCACGTAACATCAAAAATAAAAGATATGCAATCAACCATAACAAGGCATGTGATTCCATCTCAGTATTTCTAGTGACATAAACCATATAAGCTTTGCTGTCACTGTTTAGTATGTTACCAAAAAGGCTGAGATGGAATCACAGCCTTGTTATATGCTGTATAGTTACCCATGACTTATTCTACAGTATTCATAAAATGAGAAACACTGAGATGGAATTGTCATTTAAGAGTCATGGGTGGTTTCAGTGATGCCAAACATAGGAGCTTGGTGTTAATGTAAGTCAAAGACTCACATGCGATTCCACAGTTGTGGTACTCAATAGGAGTGCAGTTGTCGGCAGCTGCACTCTGCCATGGTGTTGACTGCATGAGTAACGTCAAAGCACAGTCTATTCTAGCAAACAAAAAAGCATAGAGAAGTACTAGAGTGTTGATATTGCATTATTGTGACAGAGTGGTGAGATAACAATATTCTGTTGTCAGACGAGTAGAAAATAATGTTTGGAGGATACTCACTATGATGACAAAAATGACCACCTATTCATATTGACTGAAGTGTTTAAACTTAAAATAGTTGGATAACTGCTATACTCCAGAACATTCAAGCATTTGTTGTAAAAAGAATGTGTAGGTTGGAGAACTGGAATAGCTGAGGAAAAGCATATTATATAAATGCATTATGTCCTCTTGAGCATTAAAGGCTCCTCTTGAGACTGAAAATAGGCATCTGTTTTTGTCTAGTGTGCTTACCTAGTTAACAAAAGCTAAAAAACTGTCCTTAGACAAGACTCTTGGGAGGATACACAAATTTATATAGTTAATGAACAACTGGGACACTAATTCTGCAATCTGATTAGCTACTCTAGTGATACTTATCTTATTCTTGAATAAAGTACTCTTAGAAGAAACAGAACATTATGTGCATGCGTGTTTAATTTTCATAACATTAAATCAAAGATTATGTGCATGCCTGTTTAATTTTAATAAAATGAAATCATTTACGGTTATTGTTCAATTAAAACAATTTTGATGGTTTGCAATTCCATTAAAGACCTCTGTGCTATCTGTTATCAATAGGAAATGACCAACTGAAATATAAATAACTCAAATATAAAGCATTCCAGCCTTGTCTGAGGCCTTTAACTTTTCCCTCTTTTCCTGACTGGCCTAGGGATAAGAAGATGACAGGTTTGCATTCAGTGAATGTGAACAAATCCTGGTGTTGGACACTGATGGAGCAGGTCTGAAGGAACTTGCTTCTCCTTTAGCATTTTGGCATTTTGAAATCATGACACAGCACTTGTTACTGGGAGCCGACACTGAGCATGTTATAGTTGTTAGCCAAATGACCTGCAGCAACCAACAGGAAATGCAGAAGACTGAGAACCCCTTTCACTGCACGTTTCAGGATTATTTCCAGCTTTTTCTCACAGGAAAAGGACCTTCCTACTGAAAGAGTGCCTTCTGCAATATGTGATAAAGAGTGCCTTTTGATCAGAAAACTTTCAAAACAATCAGTGTAGCATGCATTTTCTTTCCAGTTAACTAGTTCTTGTTATATTTAACTGCTGTTTAAGGCAAGCTAGTAAAATTGTACTGCAGTGGAGAGAACAGTGCACAGTGTGAGCTTACACTGACAGTTGTGGGCCTTGTAGGTAGAGCAAGGAAGAGTGTATTTGGTTAATTGGGAAAAGTGCAGGAGTAACTTTTGAAAGATTTATTTGACAAATATTTTTTTACTGAGTGCTTGTTGTGTAGCAGTCACAAAAGTCTATATTTTTTATTTTGTGTTTTTTTCACCCCTGCAGCAGAAGCACGGCAAAGAGAAATGAGAAGACTCAGGGAAGTGCAGGGGGGCGGTTGAAGGATTTATTTGACAAATAATTTAACAGCATGACTGGGAGCTTGGCAGAGAAATCCATCTTTATGTTTTATTATTCATTTTGCCTGGGAGTGAAAACTAGGTGAACTTGGCTGATTCAGTGAGACACTAGGTCTCTCACTTAAGATGAAGAGGGTGTGACAGCGCAATGGTATATGTGTGTGTGGGCATCTGTCATCTTGTCATGCAGAAACTATGAGGAAAAGAATTGGAGGAGAAAAGGATGCAGGAGGAAGGAACAGAGCAGGGAAAGGGTTCCACCATGCTGTTCCACCAAGTACCAGTTCTGCAAATGGTGGCGATGGAGAATGAGCCAGGAAAGGGAATGTGAGTCATGGTGGGGAGGAACAGGCTATACCTGAGAGGAGAACATAGGTTGGGCATGTACAGTCAAATATGTGATGACTCATTAGTTCCCAGAAGTCAACTGGTTCCATTGCCACTGCAAGAAACTTTCTCAGCTGGTTGTCCAGTGTGTCTATGGATGAAACTGCTCTGAGTTATCTAGAAGTACAGTGGTCTCTCCTCTTCCTCCTACCAGTGCTTGCAGTTCCTGTACCTATGAAAGAAATGTTCTATCCAGATTTGTAAAGGCAAGCCCACCACAGATCCATCTTGTAAAAACAATACAGCAGCAGCTGCCACCACAAACACCTATGTATTTGTATGGTCATAGATAATTGCCTGTCCGCCTTGAAGTCCTATATGATTCTCCCTGTTCCCAAGTAAAGCACAAATAGCAGTAACTCCCAACCCAATGCTGCTGCTTAATCATAATGTAGGGATGGTGACACTGAGTCTGAGTTTGGCACTGACACTACAGTTAACTTGTTACAAGAGTAAAATATGCAGTTGTTCACTGGAGTATGGGGCAAGGCTGGGACACGGCAAGGTGTACAACTCTGGGGAAAGAAGTCTGGGATGAACAGGAGTAGGGGGATGAAGCAGGAGAGGAGGAAAGGCATGAGAAAGCAAACACAGAAGAGGATGATAAAGGACAAAAAGAGCTTGAACATCTGCTGTCAGTTACACCACTGACTAGTGGTAATTAGAAGAATGACACTGAGGACTGGAGGCCATCATGGCAAGGCATGGCAAAATAAAAGTAAAAATGAATGAAGAAGAAAAAGCAAGAAAGTAATTTTCTCATGCACTGGGTCAGAATCGAGCCGACAAGAATGGTGTCAGCATCATGAGCGCAGCAAAGATACAGTTGATTTTGTTTTGCAGGAGCTCACTTCACACATCCTCAGCAGGGGGAGGGTTATGCTCCCTGCACCCCAGACTGAAGGGTTCTCACTCCCAGGGGGATGGATCACGGGGAGAGTTAAAATTTGTGGTGTCATGGAATACTGTTTCAATGGCCCCATGTAAAAAGTTCTAAGTCCTGAGTGCACAAAAAATTTGAAGACCAGGATTAGAACCCTGATCTCCAATGCCTCTGGCCAAGCTGCTTGATGCCACAGTATCCACACCACAGGAGCAGCTCAGCCAGCCTCATGGATCCTGGTGCCCTTGTGTGCTATAAGCAACATGGACAGCAACCAGGGGAATGCTTATTGAAAGTGCCATAAATCCCATCTCACTGCCAATGTCATAAATCCCCTCTCACTGTCCATGTTAGTGCTACAGAGACTAGTGCTTTCTTGACTGGTGCATTTCCTGTAGTGCTAATCTAACTGGGTACCATTTTCTCTGACAAGGAAATGTAAAGACCAGCCCACATCCCCCCCCCCACACACACACATATGGTCAGCACTATTATACTGTATCACCTGCAGTTGCTGCCCTTCCTGGCCATTCCCAGACACATCATGCCACAGTGGAAACAATAAATAAATCATGCAATAGTTATCTCCAATATGCTGAAAAGTCCAATACCTAGGAATCCCGTCATGTAACAAAAAAACAAAACAGAGAGAAATTCTGCAGCTCGAGAGTATTTTGCAGATAACACCACAAATCCAATGAAATGTATTGCATGGGGCTATTACTGTATACAAACACAGGCCACACAGGAAAATTCAGCTTGAAAGCCAGACACAAAGACAAATTATATATTTATGTAAGGAAGGAAATGGTGGAATTTCCAAGAAGACAAGAGCCAGGAAAATGAAATTATATTTAAGTACCCATGTACAGGCATGTTTTCCCCATGTACCTAACACTGAGGCTTCCATAAATATATCATGACATTCTGCTAATGCATTAGAAGCATTCAAATTAGGAGGCTCAGGTAAAACTATCACAAATGCTCCTCATATGCCAACTTAAAAAAGCTTGGCCAACACCAACCATCTTTGTTTGCGGGTATTTGCTGTTTAGCTGTTGGACATTGAAAGCACAGCAGTTACATAAAGTATGCATTCTGAATGCATCTTATGAAAATATGACGTGTTGCATGCAGATCGTTTTAATAGTTTCTCATTTTAATTTCTCAGAAGAAATGATGCTGAATTATGCATGTAATGGTACTGATGTTTATTGCTGTACTTTTATACCAAATTACAGTCATGCTTTAAGTGTCAGTTTCAATGTGACTGTGGGGTAGGAAATCATTAATTACATGCAACAAGATACATTATATGTTTATTGTATGTAAATATAATACAGTTGCAATACAGTTACAGTGAATTTATACTGTAACTACAGTGCAGTTAAGGAAACTTTAAATTAAGTGATACCCAAATTTGCTAAAACAAGAAAAGCACCACTCATTTTTTTTTGGGGGGGGGGCTGTACTTTCTGTTTGCATCGGATCATTGTCAACTTTTAATATTTATTGTTGGTCATATGGGACCAGTGTGCCTGTCAAAGATTGCATGCTTGCTGACTGTAATATGTTGCCCATTTTGCTTTATTCATTAGTTTAGTTTATTTCTTCAATCAAATGTGATTTTACTTGGCCCAAACTTCTTACCTTGTAGCTCATTCGAAGTTCTACCTTCCTAATGCCTCTGTGCGACAAGAATATGTGCAGATGAGCAAGGTGGCCACAAACTTATGTGATCTCATGCATGCGTGACATATGCATATTTTAAGCACTCTGAAATAAACATATGACATGAAAACAGGCTTTGCCTTGAACATGGCAATATGTTTTAAACTGAAAAACATACATGCAAACACTTAAAACTATTACTCTGAAAATCAGAACTGTGACTTGGGATATGGGCATCTGATAGTGGCTGATGTTAATGCCCTGAGTCACAGTTGAAATTTGCAAAGTAATAATTTAAAGTATCCCCATAGTCATTTTTCAATATAAAGCATAGTACCATGTTCAGGACAAAGCCTACTTTTTGGTCATATGTTTATCTCAGAGAGCATTAAGTATGTATAACTTGTGCATGCATGAGGCCACGTCGGTTTCGAGCTACCTTGCCCAGATGCACATTCTCTTGTCCTCAGGAATGCACAGAGGCATCTGACAGGTAGATCTTCAGATGAGCTATGAAGTAAGAAACTTGGGCTAAATAAAATCACATTTTGATTTAAAATAAACTAATGAATAAAGCAACATGGGAAGCCTAGATAAGTCAGAAAGCATGTAGTCTTTGACAGGTACACTGGTCCCATAGAACCAAAAGTTAATACAAATATCTGACAATACATGTGACAGAGTGTATGTCCGTTACACTCCTTTCACATGTAAACCCTTTCACACTCCTGCATAACAGGCAGCACAGGTCTTGCTAGGGGGTGAGGGGGGATCTGCAACAAACCCATCCAGTGTTAAAGTTAGCCTTGTAAAACCTCACTGCACTACAAGCTCTCCAAAATACAGTCTGCATTAAACTTCTAATGCTGTGAGTTTATAGCTCATTGTTTAATGAGCTGATCTTTGGCTGTTCTGTTTAAAATTATGCATTTTTAAGTGATGAATTTGCATATAAATGTAATGTACGAAACTTAAAATATGCACATTTTGAACAACATAATGATATTCAAAATGAGTGGCAAATTGTTGTCAATTACTAAGCTTTAAAATCTTTGGACTTTCATGTTTTAAACTAATTGCTAGTTACTTCCTGGGGCCTGATATTCAAAAGTTTGTGCAGGTACTAACAAGTCATTCCTGGGCAAACTGGGGTTTGTGCTAGATCCCTATATTCTGAAGGGGCTGATACATGGGCAAAGAGCGTTAGTGCCCATGCAAAACATAATGTATGTGGGTGGGCAAGGGGAGAAGAGTGGCCAAGAGTAGCCATGCTACCCCATATTCAGTGGCTTTGCACTGTGCAAAAGAGTTTAGCACAATCCTTTTGTGCAGCACAAACACTGCTGAACAAAACCCTGACTTACTCCTGGCAACCCTAGTGGCTGCCATAGGTAATGCAGCCACCTAACCAGTTGGCCACTGGGGGATCACATCTGCCCTCTGTAGTCCATGGCATCCCTCCACCGATCGCTAGCCTGTAGTACAAGTCCAACCCTCCCTGATGCTAGTGTCCCCCCTCTTCTGTTTACCAGCCTGTAGCGGGAAACATCTCTCCATGGTGCTAGTGGTCCCCCCCCCCGACTGCCAGTCCAAAGTTTCGATACCACTTCCCTGCTGCTGGTGGTTCCCCTACTGATTGCCAGCCCATGTTATAAAGAAATATTTCTTGGTGCTAGTGGCACCTGGCCCCCAGTCGCCAGCCTGTCTTATAACAAAATCCTCCCTGGTGATAGTGGTTCTCCCCAATCACCAGCTCATGTTATACAGAAATTCTCCCTGGTGCTAGTGCCTCCCCCCCCCAATTACCAGCCTATGTTATAAAGAAATCCTCCCTGGTGCTAGTGGTCACCCTCTCAATCGCTAGTCCATGTCATAAAGAAATCCCCTCTGGTGCTAATGGTCCCCCCTCTGATTGCCAGCCTTAGTTGCTCCCCCATGACCAGTCTGTGTTATAAAGAAGTCTTCCCTAATGCTAGTGGTCCCCCCATTCAATTGGCAGCCCACAATGCAACTTGCAACCCTCCCTGGGATCCAGTGGTTCCCCATCCAGCACTGATCCATGGTACTAATGCTCACAATTTCCAAATCCTTGGCGTCTACAGGCCCCCCATCCTGTCCTACAAATAAGAGGTGTGCTTCCTGCCTGGGCATATGGTTGACAGCTGAGGAGGTGTGAGGATAGCTGTGCAGATTGCTGTATGCACCTGTAGCACTAAGGATACTGATAAGGTGACTGAGGAGGTATTTGGGGTCACTGGGGGCTACTAGACACCAGGGATTTGGAAATTGTGAACAGCTGTAAGATGGATCAGTGCACTTTCATGCTCCTTACTGCTCTTGCTACTTCCCTCTGTTTCCCCCGAAACACCTCTCTATAATCCTCCCTCTACATCTCCTTGTACCTCCTGAATGCTACCTTTTTAGCTTTAAGTTTTCCTCCACCTCTTTTGAGAACAATGGTGATCTCTTTGTCCTATTGCTTTTGCACACTTGATTGCCTCAGAAGTTTGTTGACATCCCTATAACCCTTTTCAGCTTTGCCCACTGTTCTTCCACCCCACCTGGTTCACCCCTCTCCCACGTCACCCTGGATCATTCACCTATTTTTTTTATTTTTTTTGATATTTCTCTTTTTCCCACCTACTGCCCCACTAGAACCATACCATCGAGAGTCGCCCATGTAAGCCTGTCCCTGCTAGTGCCTTACCTTACAGTCTCTGGTCCCTCCATCCAGCCTTGGAAACCCCCCCAGGTGGGGTCAGGGTGGGGCAAACCCACCGAATCTTGTTAATCTTGTCAGGGTCCTGAGGCTGCAGATAGGCACTGGCACATCGGGATCATGCTTGGCGCTTCATCTTCCCACCTCCAAAGGGGTGTTTTTTCCATGTTCTTGTGGGAAGTTGCAGGCCCATACATCATGGCGCATATGCCGACATTGGCAATATCCCTTCCCCTCCTTCCTCAAAGGAGTAGCCCCTGAGGCTGATTGGTTGCTGGCCTCCGCCTGTGACCAGTCATACCCCAGAGACTCCAGCTTGCCGTCACCCCTCCAGTCTCCGTCAGGGGTCACTACTTGCTGGGTTGAAAGACACTCCCTCCCTCAGAGAAGGTGAGCTGTCATCAGATGCTCCAGCCTGTCTTCCCCTGGCCAACCCCCGGTGACCCAAGCTCGCTCCCAAACCTAGGTTGCCAGTGTGGTGTGAGGTGTGGTGTCCAGCGCCTCAACCCTCAGCACCACCGGGCAGCTTACCTATTTTTTTTAATTCTACCCTCCTAAAGTCCAGGAATCTCACCCTTGTGTGGTTCAGTTCTGTAGCGGTCCTTATATTTAACCATGCTGTACTGTGATCGCTGTTCCCCAGGTTGCCTCTTACCTTAATGTCTGCTACACTGTTTCTGTTAGTGAGTATCTGGTCCAGTATTGCTCCATCATGAGTGGATTCACTGGTTAGTTGCCAGAGGAATGCCCCCTGCAAGGACTCCAGGATATCCTTGCTTCTAACTGAAGCTACAGCTTGGAGGTTCCAATCTATATCTGGAAGACCAAAGTCCCTCACCTGTAGCACCTCTCCCTTTTCCTGACATCCTCCCAATAGCTTCCACCACTACCTTATCAAACTACTCCCCCTGTATTGAATGTCTGCAGGTCACACCAGTGTGACTGGAGGCTCCATTCCACATCTCTAGCATGGCATGCATTACCTCTGCTCCCCCCTGTAATCCCTGTATCTCCATTATTTTTATGACTTTCCTCATATAAAGCACCATTCTCCCTCTTTTCCTTCCCACCCAGTACCTCCTGAACAGAGTACAGCCTGGAATGGACATGCCCCAGTAATGGTTTTCACTGCACCATGACTCAATAATAGCCACAATATCCAGGTCAGCTTCTGGCATTATGGCCCCCAGGTCTGGAATCTTATTTCCTAGTCTCCTAGCATTCACACACATGATCTTCCAGATTTTATTACCACTCTGTTACCAGCTTCTTTCTTTTTTGACCTGTCGCTTTACCCTTTATCTTTTTAATGCTTCTGTTCCCATCACCAATCATTTCTACCACCCTGCTTCCTTTATTAATTTCCACCCTGGGTGTGGGGGGTGCAGTTACTGCCTTCTTGATATCTTTCACCACTCCCCTTGGATAGTTTAAATGTTCCTCAAAGTAACATCTAAGCCATCCACTGAGGACTGTGGTTCTCCTTCCATATGTATGTAGGCGATCACCTCTGTATAGGCAGCAGCCTTTATCTCTCCTGGTGAATCCTCAGTCCCCAGTGTAGCTGAATCCATCCTCTCTACACTGTTTCTTCAAGCATGAGTTGAAGGTCTTGTTGTGGAGATCCCTCTCCTCCCCCATCTTATCCCAGTCACCAAATTTAAAATAAATAACTAGAAGAGCAAAATACTCACCTAAAGACCTATTACTATACTTAAGTCTGTGAATGTATATAAAGGGTCCATAATGTGAAAAGAATTTAAATTAAATTTCTTAGACTTCATAAACAATCAAAAGTGAGCTTTTTTGATTAAAGGTTTCACTCAATGTTACAATAGAAACAGGCTTTTAAAATTACTTTTTTTTATAATGCCTACATTTTCCTGCAGTGATACACCTGAAAACATGCTGAGCACAGAACCTAACTACTGAGTTTTGTACTCAGTTTGCCATTTCGCTGAACATCTGGGTCAGAATATACAGCACCAAGGGTTGAAGACATGAAAGATAATATGAAATAAAAATAGGGGTGATTTTGTCAATTCTTCAGATAGATTGTTGTCATACAAATGTCCTTGCTAGATCTCATATATACTTGGAGACATTCCTTTTTTTAAACATATCTATCATGTTGATTAACCAGTGAGAAGGAGTAAATACACATAGGGTTTCAGCCAATAAAACAGCAGTTTAATTGGAAAAATAAACAAAAGCTACCACAGGTGTAAAGGTAGTCCATGAAACTATGAAAATTGCCCACTCCCCTCTATTTCATGCTGCTTCAACACTTCAGCTAGGGACTTAGTCAGTGCACCCCTCACCTCCTTTTAAGCTGCTGAATTAAAGGTATATCCCTTAATTCTAATCTAAAAATAAAGGTTGATAAGTGGTGGTGAA
Source organism: Neoceratodus forsteri (assembly GCA_016271365.2). Taxonomy (NCBI): domain Eukaryota; kingdom Metazoa; phylum Chordata; order Ceratodontiformes; family Ceratodontidae; genus Neoceratodus; species Neoceratodus forsteri. The sequence goes on along the minus strand of CM057453.1, from coordinate 14,287,521 downwards.
TGGGGAGTATAATAGTGTGCTCAAAGTTGCAGAGATCCCTTTACCAAAAATATCTCAGTGACAAATGAGAGAAAAAGGTGTATAACATCAAACAACTCTAAGTTAACAACACACAATTGGTATCAGACTAAATGAGCTATGAGGGACAGTTATAATATGAGTACATTTTATGAATAGTTCATTTAGTATTAACCCAAATCATACTGTTCCATTTGAACTAAAGAAATAGGATGATATCTGATTTATTCATGTAAAATTTCTCAACTAGGATAACCACAGGAGATGCAACATCACATTCTCATGGGGGTCCCCAGAAAAAAATGGTAGCAGTTAGCAGGTTAACATAATCTGGCAGAAATAGTTACATACAGGATAAAGCATACACAGGAAAAAATAACAAAACTCTAAAGGTAAGAACATCCAAGCAGTAATCAAAACAAGCTGAGAAAGGGAGTTCACTGCAACAAAGAGCATGAACATTGTTATGCATCATGATAGTGGTCATTACCGGGGGGGGGGGGATTCTTGACCCAAACAAATAAAGGCAGTTCTAAGGTACCTGGAAAGACTGGAAATGAGCACATGCAAACTATACACATTCCTCAGCTAGAGAGGGAGTTTGTTCCAGGTGTCTGGTGCTACTACAAGGCCTTTCTACCAAATCCAGATTTCATCCTGGGAACTGAGAAGGTAAGTGCTGTGGTTGAATGAAGCGAGTAGGCACTGTTTGACTGTGTGAGGAGGTCTAGGAGTTATTCATGGGCTTTTCTTGCGAAGAAGTAAAACTTGAAAGCTATATTTCTCAATAACTACATTTCTCAGGCAACTAGAGAGAGAGCCCAGTCATGATGGGGCAATACTGGATCTGGTGCTCACTCACAGGAGCAGTATTGCAGACATCAAAGTGGGCTGGCACCTGGAGACCAATGATCATCATACAGTGTGGTTCAATATAAGGATGCAGTGGAAGCAAACCACACAAAGAACAGAGTGCTGGACATCACAAGGCAGATTTTTTAAAAACAGGTGAATGCCTAAGAGGGAAACTAGCGGGGGGGGGGGTTGATCTCAATGAAGTGGAGGAACAGTGGGCAAAGCTAGTGGAGGACATAGTGAATTCAACAAACTTCTGCACAAAGGAAGTGAGCAAAAACAAGAGAAAAAAGAGATTGCTATAGTTCTCAAAGGAAGTGAATGAAAAGATAAAGGTTTAAAGGTTAGCATTTGCAAGGTATAAAGAGATGCAGATGGAAAAGGACAGGAAAGTGTATCAGGGGAAGTAGAGGGAGGCAGGGGAAAGTGGTGAGGAGTGCAAAGGCATAAATTGAGGAAAGAATAGCCCTGGGGTAACAAAACAGCATAAGACTTTTTTTTAATGTACAAAAGTGAACAGAGAGACAAGAAGAGAGATTGTGAGGTTAAGAAGGGCAAGTGGAGACTTTATAGAGGAGGATCAAGAAAAAGTAAATATCCTGAACAAATACTTTTGATCAGTCTTCGCTGAGGAAGGGGAAGAGAACAGACCATGTAAAAGCAACAGGAATGTTGGAGAAAAGAAGGGGGACACTAGCTCTTTTACAGAAGAGAGAGTCTTGAAGGGACTTGCAAACCTGAAAGTGGACAAATCTATGGGGCCAGTCAAATACACTCAAGGGTATTGAAGGAGCTCATGGAGGTGTTGGCTGAGTCTCTAAGAGTACTTTTTAACAACTCACTAGAAACAGGTGTGGTTCCAGAGTACTGGAGGAGGGCAGATGTAATCTTACTGGTCAAAAGTGGGAGCAGGTAGGAGGCTGGCAACTATAGGCCAGTCAGCCTGACACTGGTGGAGGACAAGTTAACGGAGACATTACTAAAGGAAAGGATTGTGGAGTATCTTGAATCTGGTGGGTTACAAATTGCAGGCAGCATGGCTTCATGAGGGGGAGATCATATCAGAGAAATCTGACAGATTTCTTTGAATGGGTCACAAGGAAAATAGATCAGAGGTGGGTGGTGGATGTGGCCTACTTAGTTTCTCTAAGGCTCTCAATACTGGTCTACATAGAGACTCATAAGAAAACTGGGTAGCTTAGGAGTGGGTCCTAAGGTTTCCAACTGGGTAAGAAATTGCATACTAGTCTCCTGTGTGGAACTGTGGCAAAAGCCAGGCTGAAATCTAGGTATGCCATGTCCACCGCTCCACCTTGATCTAATTCCTTGGTAACCCAGTCAAAGAAATCTATTAGATTTGTTTCCATTAACTTCCACACCACTGATGTCAAGCTGACTGGCCTATAATTATCAGCCTCCTCCTTACTACCACTTTTTTGTAGTAGGACTACATCAGTCCTCCTCCAGTCTTCCAGAACCACTCCTGTTTCCAGTGACCTGTTATACAGAACTGTCATAGCCAGTATTTCCCTGAGTTCCCTCAAATACCTTTGGATGCATCCCATCTGTACCCATTGCTTTGTCCACCTTCAGATTAGCGAGTCCCTTCAGAACTCTCACCTCCAAAAAGTACTAGTGTCCACCTCCCTCTATCCAAAGCTTTTGTTACTTTTTTGTGGCCCCTCCCCTCCTACTTCCTCTGTGAATATTGAACAAATGTATTTGTTCAGGATGTCTGCCTTTCCCAGGTTCTGCTCTGCACACCCCCCCCCCTCTTAACCTTATAATCTCATCCCTGGTCTTCCTTTTTTTGCTTGCACACCTAAAAAATTACTTGTCCTCTTTTGTTACTTCCTGGGCTATTCTCTCTTTTGTTTGTGGCCTTGCACTCCTTACTGCTTTCCCTTCTTCCCTCTTTTTCTCCTGATATATCTTCCTATCCTCCTCCTACTGTGTATTCTTGTACCTTCTGAATGCTAGTCTTTTAGATTTACATTTTCAGCTATCTCTTTTGAGAACCATAGTGGTCTTTTTTTTCCTCTTGCTTTTTCTCATTTGTTTGATGCAGAGGTTTGTTGCGTTTACTATGCTCTTTTTTATCTTTGCCCACTGTTCCTCCACCCCACCCAGGTCATCCACACCACTAGGCATTCACCCATCTTTTTAAAATCTGCCTTACTGAATTCCAGGATCCTCGCCCTTGTGTGGTTCAGTTCTGCTTGAGGGACTTGTCCAGTTAAGCTGATCATACAGCAGGCAATGACAGGCAGACCACTCACAGCAGAGGATGAACAAGCAATCTTGTTGTACAAATGATTCAGGGGAAGCAGACTGGTTTTGTTTTTACAGCGGTATATGATGTGTCCATAGTCAATGGTTGGATAGTTTCAAAATTATAGGGGCTCGAATGTTGCCATTTTATTGTTTGTGTGAAATGTCATGAACATTTTTTATCTTCATATACCTTATCCATCTATTGGGTCATGGATCTTAAATTTGACATGATTTCTTGATCATAGGTGTTCTAACAATGTGCCAGATTCCGTGACAATATGTTGCATCGTCTCAAAAGTATCTGTCATTTTATTTTTTTCAGGAAATTTCATGAACAGATGTCATCTACATATAACTTAGACACCTTTGGAGCTAGACATGTGTAAATTAGTATGAAAAATCATTTTGCAATGCTTATAGAATGTTCTAAATATGGAGTGAATTAGATAAGAGATTTATAAGTTACAGGGGTTCAAAACTTTACTATGTAAATATTTGCAAAACTTTCTGAAAACTTTCAAAAAGGTAAATGCTTGTAACTTCTCTGCTCTTGCATGCATATAGTTAACATTTGACATGCATAGCCATAGTCCATGTATCCTGGTGTCTAACACAAATGGATAAATTGGTTAAGAAGTTTTAATTTTGCAGAAGAAAAAAAATGATTAGTAACATTTGCTTGCATGTTTATGATAGTGTATTATGTAGATAAAGCATTAAGAATTTTTTTTTGTGGAATTTAACATTAACGATGCACATATCACTACTTCATTTGATAAGCTGGGCTATGCTTTTTGCAGTTCTGCTGTTCCTCAGCGGGTGACTATACCCCCCCTTCTCATTTGGCATAGCCAGACTGACTCAGTAGAACTACTGATACCACAGATAGCCACTTTGTTCTTTACAGTGACAAACTTCTTAAAAAGGTGAATCACCTACTCCCTTTCCTATCAACCTACACTGTTTGAATAGCCAAAATGTTTTCTTCCTGCTGCCCAAGACATTGTCTTCCCCTAATAAATGTTTTTGAGTACCTTTAAGTACTAGACTTACATGTACACCAGGCCCCCTGGATATAAATTATCTGGATGTGATCCTTAAACATACTTCATTCAGGTTGTAATTGTTGACACTCTGTGCTTTCTTGCTCCAACCTGGGGGGTCTACCACTGTTGTGCTACCAAGCTCAGTTGTCCATTTCTTGGTGAAACTGTGCATCTAACTCCTGAACCTGGTGACCCCTTGCACTACCTGCTTCTTATACCCCTGTCCTTTAATTAGAGCCCCCCAGATAAGGCTGAGGGAAATTAGAAATTGTTATGAAATTTTTCATGAAATGCTGCAATTTTCACAAAGACTCAGTGGGATTGACTTTAAGTAGAGATGTTATTTTGCAATTAATAAAATTGGCACACACAGTCCCCTTGTAAGGTCTGTGAACCTGCCAAATTTAATGGTATTGCATTCTCTAGTTTTCAAGTTTCAGGGGTTTATACATTTTTAGTTTACATTCTTGGAAAATGAAATTTTTAAATGTTGTGAAAGTTTGACTACTTTTTATTTACTCCCATTTAAAGCTGAAAATATGAAATTTTTCAGAAATGACCATGTGATACGGTAGTTTACATGTTTTAACTCTGGTTAAATTTGGATATGTAGTTTTAAAATTAGAGGGAACTAACCAAAATTTAAATGTTGCCAACATATTTGGCAGGCTATAACACAGTCCCACTTAAAGATAGAAATCTGAAACTAGGTATATATGCAAACGTCATGCTAACCTGTATATCTGGCAATTTTCATAATACATAGATACATAGACAGTGTCAGCAGATAAGGGCCTATGGCCCACCCAGTCTGCCCATTTGAGCTTGTAAGTTCAGTTTATGTTTTCCTAGAAGTCTGTTGCCCCTTACCCCTGACCTCCAGAATTCCTTTATGTCTATCCCATGCATTCTTAAATCCTGTGATTGTTTCAGCCCCCACCACTTCCTCTGCCAGGGTGTTCCACTTGTCCACCACCCGTTCTGTGAAGAAATTCTTCCGACGTTGCCTCTGAATCATCCTTCCAACTTCATCCCATGCCTCTAGTCCTGGAACATCTTTTTCACTTAAAAATAGTGTATTCCTGCACCCTGTTCCTCCCTGTAAGATACTTGTATGTCTCTATCATATCCCCTCTGCCTCCTCTCCTCCAGGAGAAACATGTTCAGTTCCTTCAACCTGTCTTCATAGAACTTGTGATGCAATCCATGCACCATCTTTGTTGCCCTCCTCTGAACCTTCTACCCTGTCTATGTCCTTACGTAGGTATGGTCTCCAGAACCGTACACTGTACTCCAGGTGGGGCCTCACTAGTGTCTTGTATAGTGGAATTATGACCTCCCTTTCCTGCTGGTGATGCCCCTGCCTATGCATCCCAGCATCCTATGTGCTTTACCTGCTGCCTTGTCACACTGTTTCCCTACCTTGAGGTCATCAGAGATGATAACCCCAAGATCCCTTTCCTGCTTGGTGCATGCTATATCCTCACCCCCAACTGATATATTGTGCCAGGGTTTTGTGCCCCATATGCATTATCTTGCACTTCTTTGCATTGAATTTCAACTGCCAAACCCATGACCATTCTTCAAGTTTCTGCAGGTCCTTCTCATTCTGTCTACACCTCTGGTGTGTCTACTCTGTTACAAAGCTTTGTGTCATCAGTGAACAGTGAAATTCTGCCTCTAGATCCTGCGTAATGTCACTGATGAAGATGTTGAATAGGACCGGTCCCAGCACTGATCCTGTGGTACCCCACTGGTTACTCTTCCCTCTGTGGAGTGACAGCCATTTACCACCACCTCTGTGTCCTGCCACCCAGCCAGTTACCTACCCACCACACTACTGTCCTGCCCACACCCATATTCCCCAGTTTGTGTAATAGTCTTCTATGTGGCACAGTATCAAAGGCCTTGCTGAAGTCCAGATAGGCCATGTCCACTGCCCTCCCTGATCCACCTCCCTAGTCACCCAGTCAAAAAATTCAATGAGGCTGGTCTGACATGACCTCCCCATGGTGAAACCATGCTGTCTTGGGTCCTGTAGTCCATTGACAACCAGATGTTCCACCAATCTCTCCTTCAGTAGTGCTTCCATGATCTTCCCCACTACCGAGGTGAGGCTGACTGGTCTGTAGTTCCCTGCTTCCTCTTTGTTCCCACTTTTGTATAAGGGGACTACATCTGCTGTCCTCCAGTCTTTGGGTACCTCCCCTGTATCCAGTGATCGACTAAACAGGATAGCCAGAGGTTCAGCCACCACCTCTCTTAGTTCTTTAAGGACCCTAGGGTGCACCCCATCTGGCCCCATTGCTTTATCAACTCTTATTACTTCCAGTTCCTTCAGGACCCTTTCTCATGTAAAGGGACTTGTGTCCATTTCTGCACCATTCTCACCCCTTGTACTCCCTTCAGACCCATTACCCTCTCTTCCTCAGTAAAGACTGAGCAGAAATACCTGTTCAATATGTCAACTTTACTGTTGTCGTCCTCCACGTGGTCCCCATCCTCCCCCTTCAGTCTCACTATCCCTCCCTTTGTCTTTCTTTTTTCACTTATGTACCTGTAAAAGTTTTCGTCCCCTCTACTCACTGATTTTGCAATGTGTTCTTCTGTCTGAGCTTTGGCTTCCCTTACTGACCTCCCTGCCTCCCTTTGCTTCTCCTGGTACTTCTCCCTATCCCTTCTGCCTGTGTCTTTTGTATTGCCTGAATGCAATCTTTTGGCTTTCACTTTCTTTTCTACCTCTTTGGAAAACCATAATGGTCTCCTCTTCCTTTTCCTCTTGCTAACCTGCTTAATGCATAATTCTGTTGTTCTTGTAATCCCATTTTAAATACTGCCCACTGTTCCTCAACCCCTGATTCCTGTCAATTCCTTAATGCCTCTTTCAAGTATCTCCCATTTTCCCAAAGTCTGCCCCCTAAAATCCAGGATACGTGTTTTTGTGTGGTTTGGTTCTCTCTTTCTGTGATTTCAAACCACAATGACTGGTGGTCACTGTTCCCCAGGTGCTCCCCACTGTTACCCTCATCACACTGTCCCTGTTTGAGAGCACAAGGTCCAGTATTGCCTTCTGCCGAGTTGGTTCCATGACCAGTTGCTTGAGGAAGGCACCCTGAAGGAGTCAGGATAAATCTGCTCCTAGTTGATGCTGCTGCTGGGATGCTCCAGTCCATGTCTGGAATACTGGTCTCCAACCAGTACTACCTCACCCTTGTCTGCCATCCTTTGGATGGCTAGCATCAACTCCCTATCTGTTTCTTCCTCCTGGGCTGGTGGTCTATAGACCACACCTGTGTGGATGGCTGTCCCTATTTTCCTTTCCAGCTTAACCCACAGTATCTCTCCCCCATTTTATTCATCCTGGATCTCTATGGCCCTTATGTCATTTTTCACATACAGTACCACTCCTCCTCCCTTCCTACCTGCTCTGTCTCTTCTGAATATGTTGTAGCCAGGTATGGCCATCTCCCAGTCATGGTTATCATTACACCAGGTTTCAGTGATGGCCACAATGTCCAGGTCTGACTGCACCATGACAGCCTCCAGATCTTCCATCTTGTTGCTAAGGCTCCTGGCATTTGCACACATGGCTTTCCATGATTTGACCTCCCTAGACTGTTTCACTGTTCTACTCCAGCCCCTTCCTTGGTTGTCCTTTATCCCTGGTTCTCCTTGCTGTCTGCCTTTCTGCTGAATTTTGCCCTTTCTGCCTATCCACCTCTTGGGCGCTAATCTCCATCTTTTGCACACTGTTTTGTAGAGATAGCCACTCCTCTGGTTCACTGGTTCCACTGCTAGCTGTGGGGGTAAGCAAGTAGGTACCCTCCTTGCTGGCCTGCCACCTTTGCTAGTTTAAATGCTTGTCAATGTAGCATTTAAACTTATCATTGAGTTCTTGGATTCCCCTCCAGGATGGATGCAGGCCGACAGGCTTGAACAAACCTCCATCCCTCCAGGTGGGTCCCCAGTCACCAATGAATCCAAACCCGTCCTCACAGTACCAGTTCTTCAATCATGAGTTTAAGTTCCTGGTGCATGCATTCCTATGCTCTCCCTTGCCTCTCACAGGTAGTACTTCTGAGAAAGTGACAGAAGTAGCTACTTGCTTGAGACCCCTTCCCAATTTCCTAAACTCTTCCTGAACTTCCTTTGGCTACCCATTTGCCAGGTCATTAGTACCTAGGTGGATAATGACATCCAGCGCACCCTCCCATCTTGCCTTCCCAGTGATCCCCAGGATCTTCCTTCCATCCTTCCATGCCGTGGCACCTGGTAGGCACCTCACCTCCCTGTCCTTCCCTTCCTGTGTTCCTAGCTGGATCCCTCTTATGATGGAGTCCCCCACCAGGATTTGCTTCCTCCTCCTCTGGGGTCCACTGCTTTCCCCGCTGAGGTCACCTCCTTGGCTAACCTCCTCATCCTTTCCTTCCACTTCTATGGGTACCTCTATTTGGGTGTCCCCATTTGCCAGTGTGGCATATGAGTTCTTGAGTGGATTAGGATCTGGGATGTGCCTCTGCCTGACCGCTCTAACCCTCCCTGAGCCCACTGTCATCCAAGTGCTCCTTGTTCTTGGCATCCTTTGAGGCAGTTGCATTGGACTGGGTGGTCTCTGGATAGGGGTGATGGTACTCCTGACCCAGTTTACTTCCACTCTGAGTCTGGCTACCTCATCCCACAGTCCAGAGAGATGCATGCAGATAGGGCAGCACCTCAGTGTCCAGAAGGTCTGCCTGAATATGACTGCCCCACAGCCACTGCATTGCACTACTCCCCACATTATACTGTAATTATACTGCTATACCACTACTTGTCTGCTACTGAAGCTCTCCTAGTTCCCTTTTTATTAATTTACTGTCCTAAAAATCCTTCCACTGATCCTCAGATAATTTTCTTTAAAAAAAAAAGAAAAGAAACCAATAAATAAATAAATGAGTCAAACACTTGTCGTGCTGAGGGTGGGCTTCTTCCCTCTTATGCCCCTCCTACTTCACACTCCTTACTATACCCTGTGTTTAGCTCCTGTCAATCAGATTTAACAGGGCATATAATTAAGAGTTGGGGAAGGGGAGGGGGGCCAAAATTTGCAGCAATTAAAGACAGCACAGAAATACACCACCACTACGTTTTAAATTTTCAACAGCCCAAAAACAATTCTAAGTAAAGACAACAAAAAAGTACAGTGTCACTAAAAGCCCACAATCTAAGTTTAAAAGAAAAATAGCAATTACCAGTTACTCTAAAGCACTGAATTGAATATGCTTCCTTACTTCCCATCCTGGCTTCTTCTGAGAAAATGAGAATATTTCAATGAATACTGTTGACGTTATACTATTTTTTTTTTTTATTTTATTAAGTCTAGGATTACAAATTTAGTTTATTTATTTCATTTTTTTGTTGACCGGGTAAGTGCACTAGACAAATCCTGCCTATTTTCAGGCACGACCCGGGGGAGGGGGATACAGATGAATGCCAGCTGACCTTGAACCAGATAAAGCTGTTACCTTTGAGCCTTGGCTCTTTTACAAAGGTTCCACGTCAGAGAAATACAAATTATGGGAAACATCAAGACAGACATTACAACAATGTGGACAATGCAAACAGAGTACAGATTAATACAATTCAAGGGTAGCTTTGTAACAAGGCAACCAGCGGCATTTGTCAGAGAAAATAGACAACAGATAAGAAGTGCCAGAGTCATAGGGAGAGGGAAAAGGGGAGGGGGCGGAAGGAATGTAGGATGGGTGGGGAGAGGGTGAAAAGTGCAGCACTGGGTATACCAAGTTGTGAGGGTAGAATCCAGTGAGGAGGGGAGGGGGGGACCACTAGAACAGGAAGGGAAGTGGAGAAACAAGGTTAAGCTGGGCAGTCACAGGAGCTGTTGGTAGTGAGATAGTGCTGGAGCCTAGTTTTAAACATACCAATTGTTGTGGCAGAGGAGATGGTGGAGCTGAGGCCATTGAACCAGAGTGGTGCTCGATAAGCAAAAGAGCGTTGTCCCAATCCAAATTTTGGCAAAATATTTGACTACCTATATCTCAGCTCCCATTAAAGCTTGAGACTTACAACATGGTGCATATATGCATTCTATGTGCTTCTCTAAATCCTGATATTGTGTAGAAATGTGAAGAAATTTTGTTTTTGTATTATTTCTTTTTACCTTCTACTTGCTGCCACATCAGCCCCTCTTTCAGGCTTGGCAAGGCCTTATCTGATCCATCTGCCCTCTGAGTCTCTGTTCCAATATGGCAGCCACCCCCAGGGTAACCCAGCATAACCTTTCACTGGATTGGTCCCCGTCCTCCAAGGGGGATTGCGCCAGCCCCAGTGAGGGCAGGCCAGTGCTACACTTGGCCCAAGGGTACTGCTGGGATGGAGGACTCAGCAGGCACATAAATGGCATCAGAGAGCTTGGCAGCCATCATCCGGCTGGATGTGGAGTGGTATTTCTGCTTTTCTGATGCTTCTCCCTGCTGCATGCATCTGCAATGCTCCTGGTCTCCACCAGAGGCCACTGTAGTGTGACATCGACCCACTACCTACCCCAGGAGAGGAGAGCAGTCCAATGGACGCTCGATCCTCTCCTTTCCCTGCCAGCCCCCGGTGTCCTGAGTCTGTTGCCAAACCTGGGTCACTGGCATGGTTTAAGGTAAGTTGCCAGCACCTCGGCACTCTATGCCACCAGGCTGGGAGAAGAATTTTTTAAATTATCTTAAAATTACTAAAAATTTAATTTTGATTAAATGTTTGGCAACCCATAACTCTGCCCCCTTTTAATGTACAACTCTGAAATGTAGTACAAATTCGGGAGCCACAGGGCACTGCATGTGTTCCAGATTTGGTGTCAGATGGACGTGTATGTTTTAAATTATAGGACAAATAACTAAAATTAAAAATTTTGCAAAATTCTACAGAATTTTGAGAGAATTCTGTGGAATAGGAATGATATTTCCATGGGCATTCTGTGGGTGGAATTGTATATTCTGCACAGCTCTAGGCAATACTGGACCTTGTACTCACCAATGTGGACAGTGTTGCAGTTGACACAGTGGCTGGTCACCTAGGGACCAGTGATCATCATACAGTGTGGTTCAATATTAGCACTGTGGCAGAATCATACCACACAAAGGTGAGGGGCTTGGACATCAGAAGGGGCAATTTTAAAAAGATGGGGGAATGCCTCAAGGATGCCCTGGCAGGGGGGAAGGACTTGCGTGGAGTGGAGGGACAGGGAGAGAAACTAAAAGAAGGGATAGTGAATGCAACAAACCTCTGCATCAGGCAAGTAACCAAAAGGAAGAGGAAAAAGAGACCACTATGGTTCTGAAAAGAGGTGGCCAGGAAGGTAAGGGCAAAAAAGTTAGCATTCAGGAGTTATCAGGAGACACAGAGGGAGGAGGATAAGTAGATGTATCAGAAAAAAGCAAAGGGAGGCAGGGAAAGCAATTAGGAGTTCAATGGCACAAATGGAGGAGAAAATATCCCAGGCAGTAGAGAAAAGAGGACATTTTTCATGTATGGTAAGTGAAAAGAGAAAGACCAGTCAAGAGATAGCAAGGCTTAGAGGGAAGGGGTGGAGTGTGTGGAAGGGGACCAGGGAAAAATCAGACATTCTGAACAAATACTTTTTCTCAGTGTTCACAGAGCAAGGGAAGGTAAGGGACCACAGATAAGTGCCAGGAACATTGAAAGAAGGGAGGTGGACACTAGTCCATTTAGAGAGGAGAAAGTCCTGAAGGAACTCACAAATTTGAAAGTGGACATGACAATGGGACCAGACTGAGTGCATTCAAGGATACTGAGGGAGCTCGGTGAGTACTGGCTGTACCTCTGGCAGCCCTGTTCAACCACTCATTGGAGATGGGAGTGGTTCCTGAGGACTGAAGGAGGACAGATGTAGTCTCACTTCACAAAAGTGGTAGCAGGGAGGAAGCTGGCAATTACAGGCCAGTCAGCCTGACTTCAGTGGTGGGGAACTTAATGGAATCACTACTGAAGGAAAGAACTGTGGAATGTCTTGAATCCAGTGGCTTACATGATCTGAGGCAGCATGGATTCACTGAGGGGAGATCATGTCAAATAAATCTGATAGATTTCTTTGACTGGGTGACCAAGAAATTAGATCAAGGTGGATTGGTGGATGTGGCCTACCTAGATTTCAGTAAGGCATTCAACACAGTTCTACATAGGAGACCCATAAACAAGCTGAGCAGCCGAACAGGGGGGTCCAAAGGTGGTAAACTAGGTAAGAAATTGGTTAGGGGACAGGAGGAAGAGGGTGGTGGTAAACAGAGTTCACTCTGAGGAAAGGACAGTGACCAGCGGGATGCCACAGGGATCAGCACTGGGACTGGTCCTCTTTAATGTCTTAATTAGTAACATTGCAGAGGGTCTAGAAGGGGAAGGTATGCCCTTTTGCTGATAACACTAAAATCTGCAATAGGGTAGACACTTCAGGGTGGTGGAAAAAATGATTAGATATCTAAGAAAGCTAAAGGAGTGGTCACAGAATGGTGTAGCAGCTAAGTTTCATTGTGAAGAAATACAAAATCATGCACTTGGGGCACAGAAATCTAGGACTGGGATATAAAATGGGGTGTGTAGCATTAACGACCACCAAACAGGATGGAGACCTGGAAGTAATCATATCTTATGATCTAAAGCTGACACAGACAGTGTGACAAAGCAGTGGGGAGAGCTAGTGGGATGCTAAGGTGCATAGGGAGGGTTATCACCAGCAGAAAGAGAGAGAGGTGGTGTTACATAAGCAATAAGACACAGCATGGTGTGCATTAGACAGTTCTAATGCATGACTAGGGGGATGTAGTGAGGCACGAGGCCATAGACCGAGTGCGTCCAGAGCCCTAGCCGTGCATAAGAACTGTCTAATGCACATCCCTGGAGTGGCTTATTGCACTTATAAAATGGGTCTGTGCATTATAAATGGGGTTTCAAGTTTTAACTATGCATTAGACACATTTAATGCACGGTTAACAACCAATCAGATTGCTTGAAATCCTTTGCCCATTTTATAAAGCTGTATAGATCGGTAAGATCTCACCTAGAGTATTGTGTCCAGTTCTGAAGATCACATCTCCAGAAGGATATAGACAGAGTTGAGAGGGTCCAGAGAAGGGCAACTAAAATAGTGCAAGGTCTGCATCAAAAGCCCTATGAGGAGACACTAAAGGACCTCAATATGTGCATCCTGGAGGAAAGGAGGGAGAGGAGGAATATGATAGAGACTTTCAAATATTTCATGGGTATAAAAAAGGTTCAAGAGGGAAGAATGTTTTAGAAAAAAAAGATGCTCAAGAACAAGAGGACATGCTATGAAACTGGAGGGGGTAGACCCAGTGGAGATGTGAGGAAGCACTTATTCACAGAAAGAGTGGTGGATGCATTGAACAGCCTCCAGCAGAGGTGATGGGAGAAAAAACTGGAAATGGGATTTAAGAATGCATGAAACAGGCATAAGGGAACCTTAGCTGTAAGAAAAGGGGAGGAGGTAAAGCCAGAGATCAAGTAGGGTATGTGGTGTAGGTAGGGAAAATGGGCAGACTAGGTGGGCTAAGTGGTCCCTATCTGCTGTCAAATTCTATGTTTCCATGTTTTTGTGTAATCAGTAGAAGGACTTGTGGCTTATACAACAAAATTAATTCAATGAGAAGGATTGCGTAACACTGAATTACAGCCATTGTAGATATGCTGAAAGTGAAACCATGGGTGGCCTTCAGGGTACACCAACACCAGTTCACATACAAAACCCCATCGGCTGAAACATGGACCATATGTTTTATGTGGCATGGTTTCCATGTTTCAAAATGTGTGATGGAGGTACAAAAAAAGGAAAAAAACATGATATTGAAGCATGCAAGGATAATCTATAACACCATGCAAAAAAATGCTTTAGATTACCACTTTGACAAAAAGCATTATAAAACTCTCAGTTGTTTAAAATTTGTAGCTTTGAAACATGTCTCCATTAATTCCAGAGGGAGACAGAGTAACTAATCTGCAGAGAGGCTCAAGGGATATACAAGTTAGACACTTTGGCCCGGATATTCAGACTGCGCCAGGCGAAGGTGCAAGTGGGGGCGCAGTGCAAATGAGCTGCGCCGGGTCCAGGACAGGGTGATATCCAAAGGTGATGCTCAATGGTGCATCACCATTGAATATGGTACAGAATGCGCATGGCACCAGTACAATGTGCAAGCGCATCACACAGACAGGAAGGACCGGGAATGCTCCAGCACAAATGCAGTTATACTGGGTGCATCACTCATGATATTAAGAAGAGGGCATGCAAATGGGGCCATAATATATGTATGGCACAAACGGGGCCATTTGTATGTAATTATGGCCCCATTGGCATGCAGTGCACAGGGCAGCCCGACGAAATGTGCCTGGCACCCTGCAAAGCTGCTAGCAGCAGGTGTTGGGTCCCTGGTGGGCCAGTGCACACCCCCTCCTGAATGCCTAATCAAGGGCATTGACATGAAAGGCACCCTCCCTGGTAGTCTAGCGGTCCCCCCTTCCTCCATCATGCCCGATAGTGGGCTTATATACAATAAAGAACAATCTGGTGGTCTAGTGGCCCCCCCATCATGCCTGATCGTGGGCTTATGTATAATAAAGAACAGCCTTGTGGTCTAGTGGTTCCCCCCTCTCTCTGTCATGCCCAGTCATGGGCTTATGTATAATAAATAACAACCTGGTGCTCTAGTGGTTCTCCCCTCCCTCCGTCATGCCTGATCATGGGCTTATGCATAATAAAGAACAACCTGGTGCTCTAGTGGTTCCCCACTCCCTCCGTCATGCCCAATCATGGACTTATGTATAATAAAGAACAACCTGGTGGTGTAGTGGTTCCCCCCTCCCTCCATCATGTCTGACCATGGGCTTATGTATAATAAAGAACAACCTGGTGCTCTAGTGGTTCCCCCCTCCCTCCATCATGCCTGAGCATGGTCTTAAATATAGTAAATAACAACCTGGTGCTCTAGTGCCTGATCATGGGCACTCATGTCCATTACAATACCTAGTGGAACGGTGGCATTCCCCCACATTGTGGACCAATAAGTGTACAGCACATACTATACACTGTTAGTCGGCAGGTGGCCAGGTGGTATGAGGGCGGGGTGCTGCCATCCGCCAATGACTGGGGGGGGGAGCTGGGTGGCTGGGTCCTCTGTGGGTGGAATAGGAGATGGGATCCACTGGGCCACTAGGTGGGATATTTATGTCAAGTGCCCATGATTGGGTGATACGGGGGGGGGGATACCACTGGATCACCGGGTATTTATATAGCAGTGATTGCCCACAATCGGGACTGACAGTCGGGACGGGTTGGACACTAGACCACCAGGTGGACTATCCATTTCAGATGCCGGTGGTCGGATGGGCCAGGATGGTGGGGGGATGCCACTGGTCCACCAGGTGTTGTAATGGGTTTAACTGCCCACAATCGGGCATATCAGGGGTATCCACTGGACCACCAGGTGGTGGTTATGTTGTACTGCTGCCCATGATTGGGAATATAGGAGGGTGGGGAGTGCAGTGGATCACTGGGGAAGGTGTGGATTCTTGCAGACTGTGTCCTTGCAGGGTGGGTGGCCACTTATGGCTGGTGGGTGCTGTGTTGCACCCTGTAATAGAGCATCCCACCTGTGGGTGACCTGGCTTTAAGCCTATTTATTTTGGCTCAATTTTGAGCCCACCGTATGTGGTGCAACACAGGGTTGTGCCAGCATATGCGTTGCACATCCCAGGCTGAATATCGGGATGTACCGCATATGCATGGGCATGCCCCCTGCATTTATACCACATATATTACCATTGTGCACCAGCGCATTGGGACTTGCGCTGCTCCTGGCTGCCTTGTGAATATCGCGCCGGGGTGCATTGTGGGGTTGTGCCGGTGCAACCCCTTTGAATGTCTGGGCCCCTGAGTCCTGGGGGTTTAAATTAAATTATTGACAATAGCCCCTTCCAGTGAACAGGCCCTGAAGACAACCTGATTATGTCTCTAGTGAAAGAATTTAAACATTATGGCTTGTGTCATTTAAGACCAGATATTTGAAAAAGGAAAAAAGCAAAACTGGACTGTTACATGAGTCAAACCTTCCTCCGCTCCTGAAGAATATGTTTGTCTTTTAATTATTCTTTAGCCAGTTTCCTTTTTGTTTCATTCAGCCTGTGTGTTGCAGTTTTGAAGTTAGCTATTATAACAGGACTTATGGTTCAGAGTAGTCAGTTGTGTAATTTAATGTGAGACAGTGTTTCAGCATTTTCCTCTTTTAGCTTAGATGGCACAGTATAATTTAAATGAACTATTCAAAAAATGTCCTACTATTATAAATGTCCCAAATGTGCTCATTGAGTCATATAAGAGTTTTTTGATAATAAACACTATTTCTCACTTGTGTCACCATCATTATCTTGATAAAAGGAATTCTGCACAGCTGAGCACTGTACTAGATGCCCTCACTATTCATTAACCTTTATTTGTAGGTTGGAATTTAGCTATACACCTTTA
Organism: Neoceratodus forsteri; assembly: GCA_016271365.2. NCBI lineage: Eukaryota > Metazoa > Chordata > Ceratodontiformes > Ceratodontidae > Neoceratodus > Neoceratodus forsteri. The sequence continues at coordinate 14,270,790 of CM057453.1, read as the reverse complement.
ATTCAGCAGCATAAAATGGGGTGTGGAGTGCACCAACTCAGACCCCAGTTGAATTGCCAGTGTGGTAAAAAAACTTTCATCTCTGTAGTTGCACAGAGCATCTTTGCACCTAACACAGAAACAGACATTTTTTTGTCAGATGAGTGCCATTTAGTCCTCACAGTCTGCCTATTTTGTCCCTGACTATATACTTTCACCACAGACCATACCTGATCTCTGACCCCCCCCCCACCACCACTTTCTTAACAATACTCCTTTGGGTATATTCCATGCATGCTTGAAGCCCACCACTGTTTTCACCCCCACAACCTCTGCTGGAAGACTGTTTGAGGTGTCCACTACTCTTTCAGTAAATTAGTACTTCTTCCCATCCCTCCTAAATTTTCCCCTTCAAACTGCATTCCATGCCCCACTGTTTTCATGTACCTTTGCTTCTGAAAAAAATATTCCTGTAAGTTATTCACCCCATGAGGTATTTATACAGAATACGTTTCAATCAAGTTTCCCCTCTCCCTCCTGTCTTCAGGGTGTAGATATTGAGATCCCTCAGTCTCTCCTCATAGGACTTATAAAGTGCCCTCTGCACCATATTAGTTGCTCTCTTCTGGACACCATCTACCCTGTCTATGTCCTTCCTGAGATGTGGTCTTCAGAACTGGATGCAATAGTCCAGGTTGGGTCTCACCAGCAATCAATACAGTGGTAATACCACCTCTATCCTTCTATTGGTGATTTCCCTCCCTAAGCACCCCAGCATCCTGTTCGCCCTTCTACTGCATTGTTGCACTGCCTCACTACCTTGAAGTAATCAGATATGATAACTCCATGGTCCCTTTCCTGTTTAATGACCATCAATACCTCTTCCCTCATTTATACACCTCCTCCCAGGTTTCTGCACACTAGGTGCATGATTTTATCCTTTTCTGCATTGAAATATGGCTGCCATACTCTCAACCACCCCTCAGGTTTTCTCAGGTCTCTATTCATTCTCTCCAGCCCATCTAAAACCCCTCCATCCCCTCCAAAATAATTATTCTATTGCACATTTTGGTGTTATCCACAAAGAGGCATACCTTCCATTCCAGCCTCTGCTTATAAACACATTGAAGAGTACTGGTTCCTGTACTGAGCTCTGTGGTACCCAGCTGGTCACTTCCCCTTACTAGAGTGAGTAACATTTACCACAACATTCTGTCTCCTATCCATCAACCAGTTCCATGCCCAGTTTGCCACCATAGGTCCCACCCCAAACTGCTCAGTTTCCTTATAAGCCTCCTATATGATATGGTGTCAAAGGCCTTGCTGAAGTCTAAGTAGGCTATGCCCACCATCCCACTCTGATCTATTTCCCTGGTCATCCAATCAAAGAAATTGCTCAGGCTTCTCTGACATGATCCCCGGTGAATCCATGCTGACTCAGGTCTTGTTACTCACTAGAGTCAAGATTCTCAACTATCCTTTCCTTTACTGATGTCTCCATTAACTTCGCCACCACCAATGTCAGGCTGACTGGACTATAGTTGCCCCACCCAGACTCCGTGCTGCATCAGGTCTAGTAACCAACTGGATTCAAGATACTCTACTAGCCTTTCTTTTAAAAGTTTCTCCATTAACTTCCTCACCACTGATGTAAAACTGACCGTCCAACAGTTGCCAGACTCCTCCTTGCTGCTACTTTTATGAAGTTGGACCTGTGGGAGCCTTTTTCATTTGTCTAAATCAACTGCTGTTTTTACAGCCTTAAGTGCACCTGCCCCTTCTTGCTGTTTGTTTACAGTGAGACTGCTGTATCAGTATCAGGCCATGGCATCATAGATCAGGCTGTAGCATATCCTCCACCATCTTCATCTATTGGATTGATTGTATGCCATACTAATAGTTTCTCTACTCTGTATTTTTTCTTCCCTACACTTGGGCTACTATTCAACAATGTTGTTTAAAATGGTTGAACCTGTGAAAGGGATAACCTCCCAGTAAACATAATAACTTATAAATATATTAATAAACTAATAAACTGAACTAACTAAACTCCCTCAAGTCACAGCTGTCAGGGTGCAAGTAATATGCGGTTTTATAGTAAAGTTTCTTTCTGACACATGCTCTTAGTTTTACAAAAATGATTATTTCTGCAGCATGTATCACCACTTTGTAGCCATCTGCAAAAGCAAGTTACTACAGACACATAGCATAGTGATATAGTAGACATGGTAAAACCACTCCTAGCATAAAACACACTGCAAAAATTAAGCAATAATGTGTTATTGTGTAATAATAACTGGTGAAGCTCAATATCAACTTGTTTTAAGCAACTTTGAAAAGTCATATCAACCTGCAGATTGATACGAAAAAACTCATATCAACCTGCGGGTTGATAACTTTTACATCCTCGCACTGAGAAGCATACCCCAGCATAAACCAATGAAACTGTTCGAGGCGGCACAAGACGGTTCTCCAACGGTAAACACACACTCACAAGCTTACCATCGCTAAAAAGCAAATTAAGTGATTGCCAACTCATAATCGTAATTCTTCTGAGACAGTTTTTATTTTGCACCAGTTGTTATAAAAAATAAAACATATGTAGGGAGTAGATATGGAGTTTTTTTTACACACCCTCTTTGTGTGATAATAGTAAAAACTCTCGAGCTTCGCTCTCGAGGTTAATATATTGTCACACAGCTTGGGTGTGTGAAAAAAATCCATAACAACCTCCTACATATGCATTATTATCTATATAATGTCACTCCTGGGGTGGGCTGAAGCACGAGGCAAAGCCAAGTGCTTCCACCACCCCAGGAGTGACATTATTACACAATAACACACATTCCTGAAGTGCCTTATTGCTATTATACAATGGTTCATTTTACAAAAAAAGGAAAAAAGGTGAGAAAAGTAACTTTAAATTATATTTTCTTTGATTTTTTGAAACAGTAGTTGCATTAAGTGAAAAAAATCCCTACTTTTTGGTTTACCCAGTTGGTGGTGCTGTTGCAAAATGTCTGTCTGTTGTCTGCTGTCTCAACCCCCCACCTCGACATTTTGTGTCATGTCATGTGGCGTGTATCTGGTGAACTCTTTGCCCAGCCAGATGATCTTACTGTATTTATAATTCCAGTTAAAAAAAAAATATATGTAATCTGTAGGGTTGTTTGTTGCCACAACCTTGAACTGGCAAGGAAGTGTGGCGCATTGCACTGTTATACACAGTGCAGTTTAAATGTGTGTACCATCACCCAATCATGCTGCTGCTGACAGGGGAAAGGGATTCAAGAAGCTGTTTGAAGGTATGGCTTCAGTTTACCTTTTTTTTTTTTTTTGGCTGCTCATGAATCGGGGAACATTGGGATTCTCATTGGGTGGAGGATATGATGTGTATAGCAAGAGTGGCACTGTTATGCCAGCATTTTGTCCCCAAAGTGAGCGGCTTCAGTGACCCACACGACCGGTAGTTACCATCTACCCGGTTCACTAAAGCTGCTCAGTTTGGGAGGGAAAAAAATCTGTCATGAAAATAAACATGATTTTGTCTACTGAACTGTGCTAGCTTCCTTGACTGCAGGAGCGAGAACCAGAATTGGCATTTGGTGGTGGTGGTGGTGGGGGGGTTGAAACTATGATGGCTTCAGTATGTAGTGAGCAGTAGTAAGTCATGGAATGGTGGCATGATTTGTCACTCTGTCATCCGTTCATCTGTGTGCCTGGTCTTAATACAGAGATGTTACTGTAAAATAACATCACTGTCCCAGGCACCCAGTGGCCAATCAGAGGAGAAGAAATTCCTTTGCCATTGCATAATTAAAATTTGCCCATACTCTAACTCTTACAAAATGAATGGCAGAGTTACAGCATGTGGCACCATAGGCATTTGGAAAATCCATCTGGCTAGTATAAAAATATATCTTTCTGAGTAATGTCAAACCATATGAGGTAATATTTAAAATTATACAATGGCATGAATGAATGTACAATACTAATTGGTCAGACTACCCTAGCGATAGTGATGCTGTCTGACAATAACATCACTGTATCTAGGACAGGCACAGAGATGACCACAGTACAGTTTAAGAGATCCTGCCTTGCTCAACCCACCCCAAAGCCAAATCAATTTCATATTCCAATGCCAAAGTCAAAACAGTTTCATATTATTATGCAGTCACAACAATTTATAAATACATTTCTTTCCTCATTTTCAGACATTACTTTATTTCGTTCTCATGTCTCCATTTGTCTGTTAAGTAAAATAAACCCATACAGTGGCTTCTCAGTTTCCTGATCCAAACTGTAATCCTGCAAACATGAGCACAGTTCAGTTGCATGCTTTTCAGTCTGCACAGCTCAACTGAAAAATGGGCACAGTTAAATTATGTTAGTAAAATGGAAATGTAAACAACCAAATAAAAGTAAAATGAAGCTAACACTCCACTGGGATTCTCTGGTCTCTAGTGAGTATCGTGATTATGAAAAGCACATGTGCACGTTAGAACACTGCTTGCTCAAGTGACCAGAAACAATGTGCAGTTCAAAACATCCAAAAATACAGTCACTCTACACATACCAGGAGAAGGGTGTGTGTGTGTGTGGAGGGGCACAATACAAAGAGAGAAACAGTCTTGCAAACCAAGAGACCACACACGGTGAGAGGGTGAGAGCTGTCCAGACTGAGACAGCAAACATCATGTACCAGCAGCACCACCTAGTGGCGATATCAGAAACTGTGGATTTTTTAAAGAAACTTCACATCAAAAAAATAATAAAAATATATTTAAAACATTCTTTTGAAATCGTTCTCTTTTTGATAATAAATGATCCATTGTATAATAGTATCAAGACACTCCAGGGATGTTTATTACTGTATAATAATGTCACTTCTTGGGTTTTGTATTCACATGGCCTGTGGCCTCGTGCTTCAACCACCTGAGTCTTGACATTATTACACATTAACACACACCCTGTCATACCTTATTCCTTAAATATAACATGAACAAACAAGAAATCAAATAGGAGACACAGCAAAGATCAATAGTACTACTGCAGTTAACTAAAAGCATAAGTGCTTTCACTTTAAGAAAGCATTTTCATTGTTAAGTCTCTCAAGTTTAAAGTCAACTAGTGATTGTTAACTAGTGATTGTTAATCTATGTTTTAAAATCAATATATGAGTATAACTGAATTCTGTAGTACTGTAGTAATGATTTGATGGCTCAATATGTATGTATTACACCAATAGTTCTTAGACTTTGTCACAGTGCGCCTCCTCAAATCCATAGAAAAGATTTTGAGCTTCCTCCAAAAACTGAAATAATCTTGGGCATCCCCAAAGAAAAATAACATACTGTGCTTTGACCAGTACACCATGAATATATTGAAACCCCTTTGAGTACTTGGCTCACATTCAGTTCTTTCATTTAGTTCTTTGTCTTATACTGATGTGGAAAAAGAGCTCCTGTGCTCAGAGGTATTATCTGAATAACAAATACATAAAATAAACAAATATTATTCAGTTTATTGTAACCCCCCTCTCCACAGGCCAGCCTACTTGCTCCGCTGTTTTCATTCTTGAACCATTGTTACCCCTTGTTGTAGTACCTTTGTGGGTTAGACTACTTTCTCTGTTTCCTCTCTATATGAAATAACCTTCTTATATACTTTGCCTCTCCCCCTCCATCCCTGCTCCTAAGCAACTTCTCTGGGATTACTTTGCTTCTTCCTGCTATTGCTCTTAGCACGTTTATGCTCAACCCTTGTATTTGGGCTGTTCTGCCATCATTCTACAAATCGATCAATTACCACCACTGATTATTAGTTCATTGTTCATATTTGTTTGCACTGTTGTTCATTGTGTATTTCTTGATTGTTTTGCAGTTACCTTTTGAAATGTATTCACTACCTACCCTTTCCCAGGTATACCTGAAATGAGCCATGGCTCATTCACCTTCCCTTGTTACCTATTAGTAAATAAATATATAAAATTCACCTACTATTATCCTCTTTGTTTGCTTCATCTCTTCACACAAAATACATAAAACTCAAAATTTAAATACAGTACTTTTTCAGACTTGCTTGAGCCACCCCTGGAACAGGTTGGGGCCTCCCCAAGGAGGCTGGCCTCACCATTTGAGAACTCCTGTATTACATTATATGGTATACCCTCTTCTCCCAGGAAGCATATGGTCTGGTTCAGCTCATTAGTGAACAAAAAAAGAGTAACACAAAATAAATGTAACCCTTAACCACTAAGAATATTGGTGCCACCTTTTTCTATAATTCAGCAATTTTTACCTTTAAACCTTTAAGAAGATGACCCTGGATCTGTCATTTTTCTTGGTTGGGGGATCTGAATCACATTGATGTGAGGTCTCCACTTACAGAAGCACCTAGCAGTACGTACTATAAGCAACACAAACAATGCCCCCAAGAAAAAAATATATCTCTAGAAACTGTACCAAACATGTACCCTGCATACAGTAGCAGGACAATAAGGCAACAGTATACAATATGTAAAATGCAGCAGCAGGCACAATGTTCACTATGAGAAACAGGAGCGAGACTCTGGGGAAGGAAGGGTAAGATAAATTTCTTTATTTTACTGAAAACAAATACTGACTGAAAGTACACTTTACTTCCGCTGACTGAAGTTTACTCAGCTGGAAGCAGTGGACTGTTCTAGCAATCTTCATTTGTTTTTCCAATGAACAATTTCATCAAAATGACAGAATTACCCAAATAAAAAAACAAAGGATTACTGATTACAGGATTAGTGTGCAGTGGGGTGGGACAGGAATACTCTGGTTGGCCGAAATGTATCTCCTGTCTCTTCATGAATGAAAATCAGCAATTATAAGAAATACAGTATATATGACTATGTGCTTTACTCTCATGGTTTATGTGGCTAAAAACATCCAGGGTATGAAAAATAAAACTCTTATCACATAGTCACATGCACATTATTCATTATATACTTCATTCTCAATGGTTTGTTATTCCTTACATATACTATAAACTGAGAAATATTCACTGTAAAGTTGTATCTGTTATCTGCAAATCACAGTAATATATGCATGGCTACTTTTTCCAAAGGAAATAGTGGCCTTGGCATGTTGTTATCCACTAATGTGACATGGCATTGATAAGATACCAGCATCCTTAAATCCCTCAATATTGTTATCCTATAGATGTGATGTCACATTGGTGGATTACAACATCACTACACTTCTGGGGCCCAATATTAAAAACTGGGCAAAACAGAGTGTAAATATTTGCCCTGTGCCTTGCGGTTGCCCAGGTGTCCAAAAATGTTATATTCAGTGGAATAGTGCACCAACGCTATTCCTCTAAATATAGGGCCATTACAACCAAGTGCTAAGCTACTTAGGGCTGTACAGAGATGGCTCTTGAAATAGGGTGTCAATAATTGCTTGAGCCTGCACTAAATTTCTGATATTCAATCTGATCCATGCAAATGACCTCATTGGACGTGCAAGGTGCTAAGGGACCATTTGCATGCTCATTATGGGCTTATTTGCATGGGCAGACTGGCAATTTAGCATGGTGCTGCCCCCCACTTGCCCAGTCCTAGAGAGCCAGCCTGGTCCCCTCCTCACCAGTTGCCAGACTGGTGTACAGAATAAGTTTTCCCTGGTGTCTAGAGGTCCCCCACACTGACTGCCAGCCTGATATACATAGAATGGTTATTCTGGTGTCTAGTGGTTCCCTCCACCAATCGCCAGCCTGATATGGAAAATAGACTCTCCCTGGTGTTTAGTGGTCCCACCTACCAATCACCAGCCTGCTGTTAAAATAAACCATTTCTTGGTGTCTAGTGGTCCCTCCCCCCAACCACACCCATGCCTGATGTCTACAGTATTTGTGTTCCATGATACCCCCTCCCTATATCTGATCCCCTGGCAGTTTCCTAAAAGCACCCTGGTGACTAATGGTCCACCATCCCTATCCCTGATCTGCCAGTTTATTACTATGTAACCTTCCCTGGTGGTCTAACAGACCCCCCTCCCTATCCTCAGCCTGTCCATATAATGTATAGATCTGCTCCTGGTGGTATAGTGAATCCCTCTCCCTATCTCAACCTGTCTGTATACCAAATAGATCAGTCCCTGGTGGTCTAGTAGACCTCCCCACCAGCACAACCTCCCACCCTGGCAGGCAGTGCCGCACCACCCCGCTCTCCCCTTCCGTCCCTTGGGCAGAGACGACACACCCTCTGCTCTCCCACCACAGCAGGTTAATGATCGACCTTTCGAATGAGTGCATACTGTAACAGCTGATTGTACAGTATGCACCATTGAGAGATCAGTTGGGCCGCAGGCTGTGGTGGAGTGTGTAGGGCTGTGCCTGTCATTGGTTCAGACGAGGGATGGGGGAGTGGGGTAATAAGGCACGACCTGCCAGAGACCGGGGTGGGGTAAATTAAACCACTATGGATTGACCTATTTAGTATATGGACTGCTTGGGATAGGAGGGGGTCCACTATGCCACCAGGGACAGATCCATGCATTATATAGGCAAATCAGGGATAAGGAGGGGGGTCTGCCAGACCGCCAGGGAAGGTTACATAGTAATAAACTGGCAGATCAGAGATAGGAAGGTGGGACCACTAGCCCCCAGGGTGTTGCTTGGATTTAGGAAACAGTCAAGGGAGTGGGGATGAGGGAGTACCATGGGATAGAAATACTATAGACATTGGGCATGGGTGCAGGTGGGGATAGGGACCATCAGACACCAGGGAATACCTGTTTACAGATCTGGAATGGGTGCAGGTGGGGGAGGGACCACTGGACACCAGGGAAATCTGTTATTACAACATCAGGCCAGCAATTGACAGAGGGGACCACTAGACATCAGGGATTTTTTTTTTATATTGGGCCAATGATCAGTGGGGTGGACCACTAGACACCAGTGAAGGTCTATATTTTACATTGCTCTGGTGATCAGCAGAGGGGCACCACTAGACAGCAGGGAAAGTCTATATTTTGTATCAGGATGGCGATCAGCAAAAGGGGGCACCACTAGACACTAGGGACTCCAATTACTAAAAAAAATGGAGCAAGTTGCATGCCCTTTACACAGCTTAAATTTCCTTGGAAGGGCCCCCTTTCCTCCCAATGTCAACTTAATGCCTGTTGTTTACTCCTAATCTCTGTTAAGTTGTCTGTGGATATTCCTCACCAACCACTTAATTGATGATTGACATCATATTGACCTTTTCCTTCAAGGGTTTGGGTGAGGGAGGGTGGGGTGGGAGGGCTGTTGGTTTGTTGTTAATATTTTTTTTCTTTTCTTTTGGGTTTTCCTTTTGGTGTTGGTTTGATGTTACATGTATTTTGTTTTTAAAAAATTCAATAAAGCATATTTAATTAAAAAAAGACACCAGGGACTACTGTGTTGGGGGTTGCAGGGGCCACTGCATTTCCTCCACTCACATCTAGGGTTTCACAGGAGTAAGTCTGTATATGGATCGGTGGTATGTGTGCCGCACAAGGGGGCCATGCAAAATTACCTTGTGCTGTGTACATACTCTGAATATTGGAATGCACCAATATTCAGGTCCCCACCCCTTCATTTACATTGCAGCCCTTTCTGAATATTGCTCAGGCGCAAACCCTGTTTACCCACACTAACCAAGCCTTTCAAAAATGCACAACCTCACAAAACCTGGTTTGTGTGGGAAAACTCGGAGTTGCTCCCCAGCAATCTTTTGAATATCAGACGCCTGATGTCTTTATTATGAGCTAGTGGCATCCAACTAATCTACCCTCAATCACAACTTCTATCTGCTCACTCTTTCAAACCATGCCCCTATAAAAACAAATATTCCCCTTAAAAATTTACAAAGCACCATTATAATCTACAGACTGCTTTGCTATGCCCAGTAGTAATTCTCCCTCACATTGCTCTGCCTTCCCCGACAGTTGAGCTCTGCTCTGTAGTAAGGCTTAGCATGGACAGTCGGAGAATTGCCCTAGCGATGGAGCAGCAAGGGGCAGTACAGGATGGCATACAGCATTACTACTCATACAGAGATGGCCTAAAGCTTTGACAGCACTTCATAAGTTTTTAAAAGGATTTTCCAGTAGTTAAAGGGATGGAGCAGAGGGAAGGGGAAAGAGGCTCAGCATAATTACAGATATCAGCACACCAAATATGGAGGGCTAGAGAGGAAATGTTGTTAGACGATGGGGTATGGGATGCAATTTAAAATAAATGGCACATCACATAAAACCTAACTTTTAACTTTGTATCAGAGTTCTGATGGTGGCATAAACCCCTTCTGGTATATTGTGCCACTAGGACCCCTCAGTACAACCTTGTTGCAATGGACTTCCATCCATTGAACTCTTTATGATCTATATTAAAGATCCTTAGTTTAAAAAATGGTGTACATTTTTTAAATTATTTTTCCTCACATCACTGAGCATCCCCCTTCTGGCAGCAAGCCCCCAACCCCATCACCCACCAATTCAAGCCATACCCTATCTTCTTACTTTCCACTATGAGTGAGTGGGCACCAAGGGCAGTGGAGCGGAGCCTGTGCCATGTGTCATGGGCCATCTTCCTGTTGCTTGGGGGTTTTCTTCCATTTTCTTCCCTATCCCTTGGGTTTGATAACACATGCTATGGAGTGGGTGGACAGCATACAAATGCTAAATGTACAAAACGCCTCCTCATGACCTTCATGAGGTGGCCTCTGATACAGTGACACTCAGCTTCTGCTAGATGCCTGTCAGGCAGAAGCTTGACCTTCATCCCTCCATGAAGGAGGAGAGCCATCTACTGACAGTCAGTCCTCCTTCCCCAGGCCAGCCCCAGATAACCCTGGTGGGTTCCTGAATCAAGGTTGCCAGTGTGGAGGTTGGTGTGGCACTCAGTGCCTTGGCCCACCACACCACTGGGCCAGCTTAAACAGTGTGCATTGTAAAACAATATGTAAAAGTACATCTTAAGTAGCTCTCCGCAGACTCCCCAAGGTTTGAGTTCATAAAACATTGCGCATCAACCCAAAAAGTTAGAATTATTTGGTTCAGCTTCACTAATTTGAAAAGAGGTGAGCTGATGTGACCTAGGTCTACTTTTTAACAGCTATATTTGAAAGCAGCACTATCAAAAAAATAATTCTAGGGCAACTCCATCCCCAGATACCCCACCAAAACCTCACAAGCAACATGATCTCAAAATAGTTGGAGACCTCCCGCCCTCTTAATCCAGCTGTCCCCTTGTGACTGCTTTCACTGATAAAGGAATCCATGTTGAATATCCTGATCCTTCAATACCCTGACCCTGCCTGACTTGCCAGTTACCTTTAGAACATTGTCAGCTCTGGGTGGGGGATTCAGGTGACCACCATTGGATGACCACCAAGCGCCACTCTGACCAACCACTGTCAGGATGCGTCTCTACATCATGCAACAAGTTTTGCTATTAAGTGCACTCTTTTGGGATGCACTGTCACAGCTACCCTGCCAAATCTTTGTACGTGCATATATGGGATTCTTTTAGAACCCTCTGTTCATACTAGGACATGGAAAAGACAGCTATGATGGCATATGTAGGGAGGAGTGCTGTTGCCCTCAGAGGCAGCAGTGGTGTTATCAAGATTTTGCCTATCACTGCAGGTAGTGGCAGGTTGTGGTACTACTACTGGCAATTAAAAGGCACCTTCAGCTTTGACAAAAATTTGAAAATTGCAGCCAGGCAGTGCAGGCAATGAAAGAGCATTTCAGGACTGGCACACTTCACATGGATGTGCTCTATTACAACAGGCAGTGATTGGAGGAAGTTAATTCAGAGAGCCAAGTAGCTACCGATTAGCTAAAAAATAATGGATTTGGGGATTAGTGGGTCTTGAGTCAGGGGATGATGAGTCTGTTGTTATTTTTATTAAATTGTCTTTGTTAACATTAGTTACTTTTTCCCAAAGTTTCATTCAGTTTGACAGAAGTTGAATAATCCTCATTTGAGATGTTTGATTTGTTTTTTAAACTTAATGCGTATCTATATGATTAGGACTGGTTCATAGCCAACAAGAAAGAATGTTCTTCATGTTGACATTTATTGTTAAGAAATATTAACCAGTGATCTTCTTCTGGAAGAGCTTAAGGACTGATTTTAGAAGATAGGGACCTAAGATGAAGTCAGATATACTTAATGTCATCCAGCTGGTTTTCTTTTTCATGGGTTAAATAAGAACTGTTTATATTTTGTAAATGTATGTGCTAGTTTTTACTTAAAGACAGATAACACATTTGATGATATGTGCAGAGTACTACTGCTTCTTTTTCCAGCACACTTTTTCAATTCTCCAAATTAATTGAGAATTGTTCGGGTGACTAAAATTAGAGGCTACTCACACTTGCTAGCTACATTTGGTGTAACTCTAGATTTCAGTTAAATAGTGTGTTGTGTAGGATGGAAGGCCCAGTATGAGATACCAGCCTTACCTAAGCACGTAATTATGTTGGGTTATAATACAAAATTTGTATGAAACGACCATGGACTTTTATCCATGTGATTTTATTACTATTTATTGAGCAATTGAGCAGTATGAGTTTTATTGTTGTAACTAACATATTAACTAGTCTTTGTATGTTTCACTTGTTTCTTTCATTTATATAGGGGTACATTCTGGTATTAGAGTCCCTAGGAAATATGACATATGATTTGTCCGATTTAATTTAAACATAAAGTATTGTCTTTGTTTCTTCATACTTGTATGGTTTATCTCAAAATTCTAATAAAAATATTACACAAAAAATAGTGTGTTGAGTGCAAAACCCAGCACCCATGTGCTCTACATACTAAACATGCTTCCATGTATACAGCAGTGTAGTTTCAAAACCCCATTACTTTCTACACACTGCAGGAAGAAAACAAAATCAGTCCAGTGCCACAAGGTTTCATACTTTTGATGACCTATTGTGATGTACAGTTATCAATATTCCTTTAAGACTGTGCATGGTAGCAGGACCATGGCATGGAGGGCTGAGACAGTGGTTTCTTACTTTCTGCATTGCCAATGACCCAGGTTTGGGAATGAACTTGAGTCGCCAGTGGTCAGGTATGGTGGGAGAGGAATGAACATCTAAGGGACTATTCTGTTCTCCAGGGGAAGGGAGGTCCGTTGGCCAGCCATAGACAGCCACCAGGTGGAGGCCTGGTGTCAGTGCAGCATGGGTGACAAAGATGGAAAGGGGCTGTGGGCAATGTCAGGCATGTGCACCTCCACAAATGCAACCTGATGGCCTATGATAAGGGGTAGGGAGAATAAAGCAGAAAAAGGGACATCAGGGGCTCAAGGAAGCCCTTCCCTCTTGTCCTCAAGTCCACACCACCACCCAGGAATTCACCATCAGTCCAGCCTGAATCGTTGAAGTGAGGGGGCAACAGCACTCCTCTATACAGCCCGCCATGAGGGGGAATTCATAGGAGAAAAAAAAAAGACAGATTGAGATGAGTCCAGGAGAGGCAGGGGCTGACTTGAGGAAGTTGGGGTAGGGCTGAGAAGATGCCCCTGGAAGTAAGTGGCAGAAAAACCTCTATGGAAAGAAAGACTGTGTATGAAAAGCTTCAACAGCTCTGTTTTTTTTTATTATTATTACTGTATGTTCACTATGTTTTAAACAGTGCATAGTAATTAATTGAGTTCTGTGACCTAGATTTGGAAACATGTAACATTTGGCACCTTGGTCCTGAGTTAGTTTTTTGCAAAAAGGTTAACAGTGTCTCCTCTACTCAATAGTACATTCTATATGTTGAAAACTACCCTTCAGGTCCAACCCACCCACTGTAACCCCACTGTGGCATCTGTTACATTTATAAACCAATTATGTAGTTTGCATTTATGAGTTAATTTTTGCAATAAGGTAACACGTCCCTCTATTTAATAGTATGTAAAATATATTGTAAAATACCCTAAAGGTCTGAACCCACACACTGTAACCCCATGGTGGCATCTGTTATATTTATATACCAATTATCTGTTTTGTATTTTGAGTTTATATTTTCAAATGCATGGTTTATGTGATAGTGATAATGTAATCCATGTCAATCCATATGCATCATTAATATCGAGTTATGGTGATAAGCACCCTAAGTTTCGCTTCAGGCTCTTTTGCTACTCTACTAAAATATGCATTTTACAAGTCTGGTGAAATAGATACAGTAAAATAAACTAAGAAAGTCTAATGTAGTGGGGAGGTCATGTCTGCTTAATATTAACTAAAGCCAAAAATGTAGTAAAACTTTAGGTAAGATACTTAAAGTGTTAAAAATAACGTAATGATATAACTAAAGAACTGCACTGCAAAGAAACACTGATTGACAGTGACCTATTAATGGCAAAACAGTTAAACAAAGAATTTATAATTAAAAAGCTTCTTGTCCTTACAGTATATTTAGTTTACAACAAACGGTGTTCAGCAAATAATTTAAATCCCTATATCTGAAATACAAATCAGTTATTAGTTTTCCATGTACTGTATTATGATGTGAATTAACCAAAATTATTTAGATTGTTTTACTTTAAAGATATATAATAATCTGTCGCCGTACCAAAAGCCTATAGTTGAATGGATGAAAAGTGCCTTGAAGACACATATGTTCCAGCTGGCCATTTCAGAAAATGTTTTGTTTTGTTTTATGCTCTTTAATAAATTGTTGTTTGAATGCTATAACTCTGGAATTATTTACTTTGTGCTGTGTATGTTTCTTTTCACTGTGTGTTTTAAGTATAAGTTTCATTGGAAAAACACTCAGATCCATACGGATAGGGCACTAAAAGAAATAAAATTTGACTTGCTTGTGTTTTAATCAGGATGTATCTTCAGTATACTGTAACTGTGTGATGTTATATGTCACATTATAAACTTTTTAAGCTCCATGTGATACTGGAACAATCCTTGGATCAGCACCTGATCTTCTTGAGGTGGCTACTGTCCAAAGATGTACAGATCGTTAAAATCTCTAGTGGCAGAAAGGTAGTCTGTAGCATATGCAACTTATGAATAACTCCCAAAAACAGACACTGCATTTTAAGCAACAGGGCATGGGAGTAGGATTTGAGGCATCTGTTGATAGAGATGGAACCAGCTAAGGACGGGACATCAGGCTGTGTTTCTCAAAAAGTGCATATACCAAGGCCATGCAAGAAATACCATAGAGTAATTATTTAAATTTTTGTAAACACTAATTTCCTTAACTGTAGGAGTTTGTATCCCTATAACCGGGGAGTTCCTACATAATTTCTTACCACTAGTTAATTCTGATGTAGTAACTAAGTGATCCTAAGACAGTAAATGGAGACGTCCTACATCACTGCTTCCATGTGCACCAACCTACAAAAAAGTATTAGTAAAATTTAAAAGACTTCAGCTGGTATGTGTCATTAACCAAAATGATTAAAATATATCAAAAGTGTACATGTAAGTCTGCAATTGCATGTCATGTTTTTCATGACAAAAATAAACCACTCGAGCTTCACTTTCAAGGTTTATAAATTTCACCAGCATCCCTTGAAGCAATTATAGACTTGTTATATACACTTAGGAGTATTTTGAGTATTTTTCCTTATCTGATATAGATTTCACTCCATGTAAATTAGTTTAATTAAGGATAATGTATATCAGCATTTCTGCCATACATTTGGGAGATAACGACAAGTTTTCACTTAGGGTGAGAATGTCCCCATTCAGACATTGTAGACTGCTGTAGATGAGTTATTAGAGAAAACATTACATGTAAATAGAACTAGAATTTTTTTCTGCTATATACAGTAGCAGCCAAAGACACTGCCAGCTATTTCCCAAAATTTCTGTGATATTTCCAGATATATCTAATGCCTTCTCCATTTATACAGTAGGGGCAGCAGAGAGAAACTCTTTAGAAATTTTGTGAAATATCTGGAAATAGCTGGCAATGTCTGTGGCTACTACTGTACTTCCTGAAGTGGATTCTAATAGGCTCCCATACAAGGCTGAATGAAGGATATTCACTTCAGCATTCCTGGCAGCTAAAATGCTGCTTTTTATTGTACAGTCTGTTTATGCACTGAGGGATATGGGCATCTCTCAGGAGTGTTCATGCAACCGCTGCCTCTACTCCCAGCCTGAAACCACCTTCTCCAGGAGACACACATTGCTCAGTATCCCCCTCCTGGAACCATGGGCCTATCCAGCCTCCCGGATCATCCCTCAGAGGGCAGCCAGCCTCACCTACCTGGCAGCCTTTCTGGAATTAGAGGGATGGTCCTGGGCTAGGTCAAGGGGCCCTGGAGAGCCACTGGAAGGCTGGTCCAGCATTGGGATGTGGGCCTGGGTTCCCAGGGCCTCTATTGCCTCCTTAAGTCCACCAGGGAATTTTACTTACATTTCCCCCAGAGCTCGGATGTACAATGATGTCTGCACACATAGTGTGCTGATGTACACTGCCACTCCACCCCTTGTTTTGGCATCACTACCTGCAGGACCCCTGATCTCCATTGGGGGCCACTGAGGAGCTATGCAACCCCAACTACCCACCCCTGGAAGGGAGAGTAGTCCTCCGGATGCTCAGTCCCTTCCCTCCCCTGCTGACTCCCAGCGGCCCAAGTCCATTCCCAAACCTGGGATGCTTGTGTGGCATGAGGTGTGATATCCAGTGCCTCAACCCTCAGTGCCACCGGGCTGAAAATGTTGCTTTTTAGTGCATCAAAATACAGATCAGTTATGTGATTGCCCCTTCAACAATGGCTAGAATTCTTCCTAGACCCTCTCTCTTTGGAGTCATAGTATTATCTGTCAGCCTTATATTGTGCTGTCAATATGCTGATACTTATGAGAGGTGAGTAAATTGATCACTCACAAACAGAATCCATTTCCAATCCAATTATCAGATGGCTGGTTGTGCCTTGTCATTATATTTGGCATAAGTGGCTTCCTTCCCTTCCCTATGATTTGGCTTTGCTTTCCTATGTACTCAGAATGTGTTCTTTACATCTATTTAAAACATATATAATTAATAGCATGTTGACCCTTTTTTGGCAGATGTTATTACTTTTGCCATCTGAATGCCTATTCTCCTCCTCCTCCATCTCCTCCACTGGTAGGTTGACCTATGGCCCAAACAGTGCCTACAACTTGATTCCCAAGCAGTATGACCTGGATTTGTGTCTCTGTTGGCCTCCTTGCTGCTTATTTTGAGGGCTGTCTTTCAATAACGAGAGAGGAAATTAGAGGAGAAGACAGGAAAGTCTTATGGTTCTGGGACACCTAACTCAGAAGACGTAATGAAGAGGCATCAACCATCAGTTTCGATACCTCTGTTTTCTCAAGTTTTACTCCCCAAGACCCCTCCCTTGATAACACAGTAGCATGCCCGTACACCAACATGCCTAATAATCTATGCAGGTATCATTCTCCATCTCAGCAAGGTAATGCAAGGCAAAGTTTATTTCCATGACACCCAGTACTACAGGCATAGGGCACTTTACAATGGAGAGCAGAAGAACAAGAACCACACAGTACATTAGAAGCAATATATATTGCATGCACATACAATTCAGTGTCATAAAACTAATAGAGTAGCTCTCATTAAACAGTCCTTAAAAGCCTCTACCAAATTTGCAGAATGAACTTTAGAGGACAAGGAGTTCCAGAGCAATGTCTCATCCACCACAGCCCCTGTCACCAGACAACTTAAGGTGAGATCAGGCAGCAAAAATGCAGGCTTGCATCAGTACATCACAGAGGGAAGACTAGGGCATAAGGTGACAGGGGATCTATTAGATATTCTGGACCCAGACAGTGTAGGGCCTTGAATATCAACAGCATATCTAGAAGCTGATGTTTCATGACTTGGCAGCCAGTGCAGCATGTGCAGCACTGGTGTGAAGTGGTCCCTTGAAGACGTTTCCACCACCAGCTGGCTACAGCATTCTGGATTATCTGTAGGCTTGGTATCAAACCTCCAGACAGTCCTAAGTATAGAGTGTTACAGTAGCACAGTCTCAAAATGACAAGGCCTGTTCTATCATCACCAAGTTCATGGCTGCTAGATATTGCTTGATCAGGGCAATACTTCTTAGATGGGAAAAGCCATTGTGAACTATAGAATACTCTTGCTGATCAAGTGTCCGCTCATAGTCCACAATAACTCCCAGATCTGTGTCGACAGCTCAAAGGGTAATGGTAATAAGAGATGGTAGCATGACATGCATACTTGTCATAGGCAACCCACATGGATTTGTATCCAAAATTATAACCTCTGTCCTACCAGGTTTGAGGCACTGTCAGTTTGAGGCAATCCAGTTGTTGACCTCCTGGTAACACCATCCTATCACTGAGACCATCTGATTCCTATCAGGTGCACAGAAAAGGTATAGCTGAGTGTCATCTGCATAGCAGTGAAACTCAATAACATACTGCCTTATGATCTTACCCAATAGAAACATCTATACAGCAAACAGCATGAGTACAAGGTGCTAGGATTAAGCCTTGAGAAACACCATAGTTGAGTACAGTGGTTCAGGAAATGGAAGCACCCAAAAGTACTTGTTGTACTCTCTCAGTTAGGTAAGACAAAGACCTGCTTAGAACAGTGCTGGTGAGCCAATCATAGTTACACAGGTGATTCAACAGCACACCATTGTCTATCATATCAAATGCTGATAAGACATCTAAGAGGACCAAGTTGGACTGAAGCCTCCAATCTCTCCCAATAAGTAGACTATGAAGTACTTTGAATAGAGCAGTTACTGTGCTGTGGTAAGCTCTAACACCCACTGGAGACACTTGTAGATGTCATACTATTACATTAAAGCATCAGTCTGTGTCACCACCACATTCTCAATTGTGAACGTCATACTACTCCAGGAAAACCTCAGTCTATGTCACCACTGACTTCTCAATCACCTTTTCAAGAAAGCAAAGGTTTGAAACTATCAGTAATGTGCCAGGCCGTCGGGATCCAAAGATTGGTTCTACAGAAAAGGCCTAATCATAGCCTTTTTCAGGGCTGCATAAATGACCTCCTCCTTCATGGAATGCCCTACAATCTCTGTGAAAATTGGTCCCATCGAGTCCAGGCAACCAGTCAGCAGCCAGGTAGGCCAGTCTCCAAAATACAGTAGTTTGAATGCAGCCCTGAGATCACCTGACCCTCATCTTCAACAACTGGCTGAATCTCAGTCCTGGATGGCCAATTGAGCATGCCAGCTGTCAGTTGAGTACCACCAGCTCATGACAGGCCACTTATTGAGATCCTGTCCAAATACAAGACACCTTGTCATGAAAGAATTAGTTGAATTCTTCACACTTTTCTGTGGAAGAGGCTCAATGGGATCATAGACAGGGGGGATTAATCAACCTGCCAATGGTGCAGAACAGCTGAGCCAGTTGCTTCTGTTCTGCAGCAATCACACTTGAAAGAAATGCATTTCTCAGGGTGATTGTCCACTAATATTAATCATAGTGAGCCCTCAGAGCCATCCTGTCCTTATTGGCATAAGTCATCAGCCAAGAATGCCCCAAATTCAATCCCTTAGTGCATAACTGGCTTTAACTCTTCACAGTACAATGGTGAGCTATGACAGAATGTCAAGGGACATACACAGAAAGATGTCAGGGAGTCCAAGGGAGCTACAAGAGGTATGTTATAGCATTTCACAGAAGCTGATTGGTTTGGCATGATCTGTACACAAAAAGCCATGCTGAAGTGGATGAGAACATTGGTGCCAACCATGTACTTCATTACTAAGTTCTTGATAATAGCTCTGGCACCTTGTCCAGCAATGAATGCAGGCTGAGTGGCCTGTACTTACCTGGGTTCAACCTTATCCACGTTTGGAAGATTGGGACCACACTATTAATGTTTCTGTCTTCTAGACCAACACCTGTCTGAACAGACTCCGTAAGGATTTCAGCAAAAGACAAAGCCAATTGTTCCTTCAATCTGTCGGATGTAGATTAGAGCATCCCAGCTGCAACTTCAGCTAGGAACAGGACATCCTGGACTCCATACAGGGGGCATTCCTCAGGCAACTAGTAAAGGAGCCCACTTGTGAGGGAGCAGTATTAGACCTTGTACTCACCAACGGGGACAGTGTTGCAGGCGTCACAGTGTGTGGCCACCTGGAGACCAGTGATCACCGTATAGCATGGTTCAATATAAGAGCTGTGGCAAAGGTGACCCACACAAAGGCTTGGGTCCTGGACTTCAAGAGGGCCGACTTTACAAATATTTTACAAAGGAATGCCTCAGGGATGCCCTGGCAGGTGGAGAGGACTTGTGTGGAGTGGAGAAACAGTGGACAAGACAAAAAGTGGGGACAGTGACAGCAATAACACTCTATGTCAGGCAAATAAGCAAAAACATGAGGAAAAAAGAGACCATTATGTTTCTCAA
The DNA here is from genome assembly GCA_016271365.2 of Neoceratodus forsteri. Lineage (NCBI taxonomy): Eukaryota > Metazoa > Chordata > Ceratodontiformes > Ceratodontidae > Neoceratodus > Neoceratodus forsteri. Next base: position 14,250,402 of record CM057453.1, on the reverse strand, counting down.
AAGAGGTTGCTGGCAAGGTAAAGGCAAACAAAGTTAGCATTGAGGAGGTATAAGGAGACACAGAGGGAGGAGGCTAGGGCAGCACATCAGGAGATGCAAAATAAGGTGAGGAAAGCAGTCAGGAGTGCAGAGGTGCAAACAGAAGAAAATAGCTCAGGCAGTAAAGAAAGGGGACAAGACTTTTTTCAGGTGTGTAATCAAAAGGAGAAAGACCGGGGAGGGATTGTAAGACTAAGGAGGGAAGGGGGGAGTGTGAGGAATGGGACAAGGAAAAAGCAGACATCCTGAACAAATACATTTGTTCAGTGATCACAGAAGAAAAAGAAGGAAAGGGGCCACAGATAAGTGTCAGGGCATCAATGAAAGGGAGGTGGACACTAGTTCATTTATAGAGGAAAGAGTCCTGAAGGCACTTGCAGATCTGAAAATGTACAAGGCAATCGGGCCCGACAGAATACACCCATTGATATTGAAGGAGCTCAGAGAGGTGCTAGCTACACCTCTGACAGTCCTATTCAACCACTTACTTAAAAATGGAGTGATCCTAGAGGACTGGAAGAGGGCAGATGTAGTCCCACTAAACAAAAGTGGAAGCAGGGAGGAGGTTACCGATAACAAGCCAATCAGTCTGACCTTGGTGCTGGGCAAAAAAATGTCTGTTGCCATATTGTTCCTTGTGTAATAAGATGCACAATAAAAGGTCCAATAAAAGATATTAAATTCACAACTCTCTACCTTTCTCTCTGACGCTAACTTTTTCAATCCCTTTCCAATCTCATTTCTAGAAGAAGCACTCCACTGCCACTTCCCTGATTATGCTCACTGACTCTATCCTCTCAGGGATGAATAGTGGTCAAATCACATCAGCCATTTTTGTCAACCTAGCTAAGGCTTTAAACACCATGTCCCACACCCTACTTGCAAACACCCTGTTCAAGACTGCCCTATCTGACTCTGTCACAAATTGGTTTAGAGCCTAACTGGTAGGCAGGACCCAGTCTGTCATACTTGGTTACTCCATATCCCCTCCCCTCCCCATTAACACTGGCATCCCACAGGGGTCTGTGCTAGGCCCAATCCTCTTCTCCATATTTCTAAATGATCTGCCCTATGCCTGTTCATCCTTCTCAATCCATATGTATGCGGATGACGCAGTCTTCTTCATGCAGGTCAGTCCCCAGATGATGTGGCGACCAGGCTACAGCATGACTTCAACCAAGTTCAGCTCTGGTTTAGCTCCCATCAACTCTCCCTCAATGCTAAGAAGACTGTGTCAATAACCTTTGGCACAAGGCAGAGATTCTCCTGGCTCCCATCATTAGCCTCATTCCACATCCTTGAGGGGACAATCCCCAAGGACACATCCTCTTTTAAGTACCTTGGGGTGTGGCTTGACTGACACCTCATCTTCTCTGTCCATGTTGACGGCATCTTCAAAAAGCTGCACCCCAAGCTTGGCGCACTATACAGGAACCGTAGCTATTTCCCGCTACCGGCTAGGTGTGAACTAGTCCGTACAGGTTACCTATACTCATTGGTTGAAAAGGAGCTTACTAGCCTCATTTAAGCACCAACTCCTTAACTGTGACTGGTCACTGATTGACTCTGCCAGATCAGCTGACAGTGCCCTTTCCTATTTCATCTCCACCTGCAATGCAGCCTGTGATCTCTATGCCCCTATCACCAAACAAATTGTAAAGGAACATGATACCCCCTGGCTTCCCAAAAACTACTTGACCTTATGCAGCATTTGGGATTGCCTATGGTAGAAAGCCCTTGATTCAGGACTTCCACAATATAGGCAGCAGTATCAGAGGCCAAGAACAAATGTACCTTGGCCCTGCAGCAGGCCAAGTCAACCTACTACCAGCATGCACTCTCCTCATCCACCGTTGATGGGCACAAATTCTTGGACACCATCAAGGAACTTAGTGGTAATTCAGTCTCCCCACCTCCATCTCTACTCACTGTACATGGCATTCCAACTCAAGAACCACAGCAAAATAGTCAACACATTAAACACCACCTTCTCTGATCTCAGTGGTATGCTCCTGCCTAACCTTTTCAATTCCCCCTCCAAACCAACCACACCCCCACCCAGTAGATGCCCCCCCTTCTGGTTTCATGTCATATCTATACATGAAGCCAAATCCTACCTTTCTAAGGTCCTAGGTAAATATCTTAAACTGCTAAACCTCACAACTGACGCAGTCATCACCCCCTTAACCAAATCATTAACCTCTCCCTCTGTTTAATGCAGGTTCTTACTCCCTGGAAATGGGCTTCCATTACCCCAATTCCCAAAAGTGGTGATTGCACCTCTCCCAATAACTACCACCCCATTCTATCTCACCTCCTCTATCCAAAGCCCTAGAGAAAGTAGTGGCTGACCAGCTTTCTGAATACTTATCTAAATATAACATCCTATGCCCCGAACAACATGAATTCCATATAGGACACAGCACCACCAAAGCCATTATGGAATATACCACCTTCATCCACAAAGCCCTCAATCACGGACACTTGGTTGGGTCTATAAACATTGACCTAACTAAGGCATTCAATATGGTTACCCATGCACTACTACTTAATTCTCTGCCCTCGCTGGGTCTTGTCCTTGAGCCAAACCTGCTACAAGGCCCAGAGCAAGAAGGCTAGGGCTAGGAAACTGAGCTGGTTGAGCAAGGAGGTCATGGAAAAGATCAACAGAAAAAGAGCTGCCTTTAGGAGGTACAAGAAAACAGGGAGAGGGAGGACAGGGAGGAGTACTTGATAGAATTGAAGGAGGTGACAAGGGCAGTAAGGGGAGCCAAGCCATCTACAGAACTCAGCCTGGCACAAGGCATTAAGAAGGGAGAGAAGGACTTCTTTAGGTACATCAGGGAGAAAAGGAGCTGTAAGGATGACATAGTAAGGATTAGGAAGGAGGGGGTTGGGTGGAAGCAGGTTGCGATAAGGCAGAAGCACTAAATGATTACTTCTGCTCAGTATTTACTAAGGAGAAGAGAGGGGTGACACCCAAGGGGGGAAGAATGGCAGAAACAGGGGGGAAGGGGGTGACAGATGGGGAAATCATGGAGGGCAGAGTTTGGGAGGGTTTGAAGGCACTGAAGGTGGACAAGGTGCCAGGCCCAGATGACATCCACCTCAGGGTACTGAAGGAGCTGATCTAGGTCCTTGTGGGACCTTTGGCAGACCTATTTAATGCCTCACTACATTTGGGGTGTGTACTTCAGGACTGGAGGATGGCTCATGTGGTTCCCTCCACAAGAGTGGCCCCAAGGATGAACTGGGAAACTACAGACCAGTGAGCCTCATATCCATCGTGGGTAAGCTAATGAAGACTATCCTGAATCAGAGGCCGGTGGCCCTCCTAGAGGCCAGAGGACTACAGGACAGCAGAGAGCATGGCTTCGTGCGTGGCAGATCCTGCTAAACCAACCTGGTGGAGTTCTATGACTGGGTAACTAGGCAACTGGACAGGGGCCATGCAGTGGATGTCCTGTATCTTGACTTCAGTAAGGCATTGACTCGGTGCCACATGGAAGGCTTGGAAGTAAATTAGAAGGCACAGGGGAGGGTGCAAAGCTGGTGAGATGGGTAGGGAACTGGCTTCAGGGAATGCAACAGAGGGTGGTGGTGGTGGGTGGAGAGCTCTCACACCCAAGGGTAGTGACGAGCAGTGTTCCACAGGGCTTGGTGTTGGGACCAGTGTTGTTTGGGATATTTATTGCAGACATATCATTGGACAGCAAGAGCAAGATCAGTCTGTTTGCTGATGATACCAAGGTAGAAGTGGTGGTGGATGACCTAGGGGGATGGCAGGGGTTGCAGGATGATCTGGCAAAGCTGAAACCTGGTCAGACACCTGGCAACTGGGGTTTAATGCCAAAAAGTGCAAGGTGCTGCATTTTGGGATGAAGAACCCAAGGAGCAGTTACCTGCTGGGGGGGAGTGTACCTAGCCCAGACAGAGGAGGAGAAGGATCAGTGGGTGCTCATTACAGGGTCAATGGACTACTTGGCACAGTGCAGGAAGGGAGCTGCAAAGCCCAACAAAATGCTGGGTTGTATTGCAAGGGGTATATCCTCGAGGAGGGAGGAGGTGATTCTGCCACTGTATAGGTCATTAGTTAGACTGCACCAAGAGTACTGCATGCAGTACTGGTGCCGTATCTGAAGAGGGACATTAAGTTACTGGAAGAGGTGCAGCGCAGGGTGACAAAGATGATCAAGGAGCTGGGGGACTTATCATATGAGAGGAGGCTGAGGGAGTTGAACAGGAGGGATGGGGGACATGATTGGAACCTTTAAGTACATAAAAGAAATAAACAAGACAGGTACAGAGGGGCTGTTCAAAGTAAGGGAGAGGAGGGAAGGAAGGTTCAGGAGGGAGATGAGGAGACACTTTTTTACAGAGAGGGTGGTGTCTGGGTCAAATACATTACCTGCAGAAGTGGTATGCAGTAGAACAGTGGATTGCTTCAAAATAGGATGGGACAGGACAAGGAGGAGAGTCAATGAAGGCGAAGGGTGGAAGGGAGGGGCAGCTTCAGAATAAGGGGTGCTAGCTGCACATTTGAGCAGACTTGATAGATCTCTAGGCCTTTGTCTGCTGGTAAATTTCGGATGTTTGTATGTTCGTATATCCTGGTTTGAGAGCTACCTAAGTAACAGGACTCAGCAGGTCAAAATTAACTCAACCCTCTCCTCCAGCCTCCCAGTCCATTCAGGGGTTCCCCAAGTCTATATACTTGGCCCACTACTTTTTAGCCTTTTCCTAATCTCCTTGCCCAATGCCTGTTCAGGGAATCTCCTTCTCTACGCAGATGATGCTGTCATTTTGTCAAGCCACCCTAACCCCTCCCTTCTACTGCAAACCCTTCAAAAGTCATTCAGTGAAGTGGAATCCTGGTTCACAGAGCATAGGCTGGTTCTCAGCCTTAAGAAAACCAAGTCTATAGTGTTTTCCCATCACCAAAACCTGCTCAGGGACCTACGCCTTCCTATTTGCAACCTATAAGGCTCCCAAATTGAGACGGTAAACTCTTTCAAATACCTGGGCATTACTCTCGACTCCTCCCTCACCTATCACCAGCACATTTACACCCTAAATATTTCCATCATTACCAGAGTTGGAATACTCTACCAGCTCAAACACTGCCTTTCCTCAGATACACTTTGCATAGCTCTACAGTCCTCGATTCTTTCTGTGATAGACTATGAGACTGTGTTCTATGGATTGACAGAAGACACTGCCCTGCGGTGCATAAAGACAGCCATAAACAAAGCCTGCCACCTTGTCACAGGTTGCAACAGACTGACCCACACCTGTGCTCTATATAGACATACCAATTTGCCAAACTTTGAGGGCCGTCTAAAATATCACACCTACCTGTTATCCAAAAAAATCCTCTGCAAACTCCCCTGCCTGGTATGCACTCCCTTATCCAACCTGTCTCCCATCAAAGGATATCCAGGAGCTACTCCAAGGCCCAACACTTGGTTCCCTGTTGTAGAACTACTCTGGGTCAAAAAGCCTTCTATTATAGGGCCCCTCAATGGCTCAATGGCCTCTCTGTCTCTATCACAACAATACCTAAGACTGGCCGCTAAAAAAACCTGCCTCAAGAAATTCCAACTTGAGAGCTCAGCCTGTGACTGTAACTAGTCCCCTCGGATGCATCCTTCCCCTTTTCCCTTTTCTTCTGACTAAGTCCTCTTCTCTGTCCCCTCAAGCCTTTTCTCTCTACTTATTATCCTCAGCTATGTAAACAATATACCTACTGTTGGTATTGGATTTAGACCTAAGATTATCACAATAAAACCTACTAAATATTACTGAACCTGGGTTCACACCACCCACAGAATGTCAAGATGCTGGGTTACCACCCTCAGTTGCTAAAATGTATGTCTCTTATACTGAGTTATCATGTATCTGTTTGCTTCTTATTTCATGTTTATAGCTGTAATATTTTTGTCTGTTTTTACTGACGTGGAGCCTTTGCAAAGGAGTCTATGACTCAAAGGTTTGTAATTCCGATTTCCATTAATAAAAATAATAAAATAAAAATAATAGTACAGAAGATGATTTTTCCTATTTTTGACTACTGTGATGTAGTCTACAGTGCCACTCCCAAGTCTTCCCTAATCAAACTGGACAATCTTTTTAACTCCTTCTGTCATTTCATTCTGGATGCCTCCTCTCTCACTCATCCCTGCAATCTCTACCACCCACTCACTTTTTCATCTTTAGAAAACCGATGCCACTTCCATTGTGCTGAATTTATGTCAAAGCTTTGGTTCAGATCACTCCCTCCTTATCTGGCCTCATCGCTACCCCCCCCCCCCGCCTGCCCACTCCCTTAGATCCTATGACTCTCAATTAATGGTACTCCTATCGGTAAAATACTGTTGACCAGATGGCCTTCTCTCATTGATTCCCCGAACTACGGAATGCACTTCTGCACCAGAGCCACCACTCATCTTCTCCCCACTCCATCTCCTTAGCACTTTACAACTTCCCCTCAGTAAACTGTACCTGTGGTCAAACCACTGCCACACCTTATCCTCATTCACTAACCTACATACTACCTCCTTGCTCTTCCTCCAGCCTTTCCCTCTTGTCTAGTCTTCCTTCCTCCCCATCCATTACTTTCCTTACCATTTCCCCATGATAGCTGTCTTATGCACTGTTATTATCACCTTGGAGTGCTGCTCTCAAGCATCTAGCTCTTACTATTCCCACTAGTCTCTCAAGGTACACAAGTCCTAATTCTGTTTTTATTGTTGACTAGAGAGTTTATGTTGGTTTTCTTGTAACCTCCAATACTATTGCCTGTCATGCTATACAGTATCCAGTATTATCTTTGTTGTGTATATATTATTTCCCCTAATCCCTTCCCCCCAGGATGCACCATGAGACAAGCAACCTATAGTGTATGGTGGAACATCGTTCTCCACCGAAATCCATCGTTGTCGAAACCTTGTAATCACACACTACTGATGTTCACAGTGCAGCAGAAGGATTTTTTCTACTGCACTGCGAATGTCACACACTGTCCTCGAGCTGCATTTGACAGTTAGGGCTCACTCTATAGAAAGGACACATAGCGAAAGCAGCGATGTAGGCGGCAGTACTAATGTTTAGCGTTAAAAAGTTCAAAATGTAAAGTTCTAAAACAGTTAAAATGTCAAGCGTGAACACGTTCAAAATGTAAAGTTATTTTTTCCATCTAGTAACCCAGCAAAAATGTTTGGAAGCAGAAACATGCTGTAGTGATTTTTTTTCTCAAAAAACGACGTTCCACCACACACTATAAAGAAAAGTGCATGAGGAACAGTTGACAACAGGGCATATTCTACCTCATTGGCACTGTGACGACAGATTACCTCTCAAGCTGCGCTCTCGAGGTAATCCATAGTCATAGTGCCAACTCGGTGAAAGAATAGCCCTGTTGTCAACCATTCCCCATGCACTATCCTACATGTTGTTCAATGTGGCTTTCCTGATGACACTTTTCAATAAATAAAAAATAAAATAAATCACCTATTTTGTAAATATTGGATGATGAGCAAATTAATGGAATTACTACTGAAGGAAAGGATTGTGGAGTATCTTCAATCCAGTGGCTTACAAGATCTGAAGCAGCATGGTTTCACAGGGTGATGTCATGTAAAAAAAAAACTGATAGATTTCTTTGACTGGGTGACCAGGGAATGAGATCAGGGTGGAGTGGTGGATGTGGCCTACCTAGATGTCAGTAAGGACTTAGACACCATTCCACATAGGAGGCTTATGAACAAGCTGGTTGGCCTGGGAGTGGGCCCAACAGTGGTAAACTGAGTAAGAGACTGGTTGGATGATAGCCAACAGAGGGTGGTGGTAAACAGAGTTCACTCTGAGGAAAGGAAGGTGACCAGTGGGTTACCACAAGGATCAGTAGTAGGACCGGTCCTCTTTAATGTCTTTATTAGCGACACTGCAGATGGGCTATAAAGGAAGATATGCCTTTTTGCAGATGACACTACAATTATTTGCAATAAAGTAGACACTTGAGGGGGGGATGAATAAGTGTAACCCCACTATGGGGCTTAATTTATTTGCCCTCAGTCTCCCATTGCCTCCTGATCGCTGGTGGTGTTCCTCCATTCCCCAATTTTTTGCTTCACCACAACCCGAGTTCTGGATTGTGCCCATGGCCTCCTATCTGCCCATGCATTTATTTTTGCCCACAAATGGGCTTTTAGAGCACCAGTGGAGCTGCCATTTCTCCCGTACATGTCAAGGCTAGCCAACAGCTCATGCATGCACAGAAGCTCTCCTGTATTTTTATACCACTGTAGCAGTGAAACAAAAGGCTCCTGGTCAGCCCCAGTTCCAGTTTGAGGCAATGGGGGAACCAGGGACCTGAATGAGGTGGGTGAGAAGCCTCAGGACTACCTAATTTAAATGTGCCATTCACACTGCGTTTCAGCTCATGAGGGCTAATGAGGACAGCAGTAATATTCATGAGCAAGCCTGTCTAGTGCCCAGGGACCCTAAATGTTAGCGTTAGTGTGAGGCAATGGACTGCAAATTAATGTTAAATATGGGCAGTGTTTTAAAGGGCACAGTAATGGCTATTGAACAGTGGGGATATAATTTAATAAAATTGCTTATCATGGCTGCACCAGAAATGTGTTGTCTGGACATTGATTGACTGCAGGGGGACTGTGTTCTGATTGCAGCCATGTTACAGCCTTTGACCTTTATGCAGCCAATCGGGAGCCAGGATTTGTCACTAGAGACTTTTGGGACTATGCCAAGACTTATGTGGAAAAAAGCAAGGACCATGCTTGGTGCCTAAACAAGGAACCTCTCAGGCATCAAGGGAGCTTAATGAATATTCATTTTCAAGACAGACAATTGAATTGGCCAATCTGGAGCCTCAGAGAGCTCCCCAAACCCCACAGATTTTTCTGGCTGAGTCAGTTTGGTCGAGCCCTCCACAGGGTGGGGGGCACCGGCCCCTTACAAAAGAGAATGGGCCTAGTCAGTTCAGCAGGAGTCCCTCCAATGGGAGGGGGGCTCTGGCTCCTTGAGAAAAATGTGGTTGCAAGGAATAGGAGCCACTGGCCTGGAGGTTGCCAGTTACTGTCCCCCATGGCTAGCATTTTGTCTTCCCACATTTAAGAAGATTTCATGGGGGAATCCTGATTCAACTTCAAGCTGTGACAAAACTATCAAGGGAGTCTGTCTGCAGTTGTGAGAGAGCTGTAAGAAATAATTCTGCCTTAGAAGTGAGAGTGCTGATGAATCCGGTGTCTTCAAAGTTAGAGAGATACATGCTGTTCCTGAGTGAGTAAACTTCTACTTCTAAGTATAAGTAGCTTAAAGATCTCTTTGGGGCTAAGAAGCCCAGAAATGCTTAATGTCTGTCTGTACCCTGAGCCTGATCAGTGTCTGATATAGGGTGGATACCTGTCGAGTGAGTGACCGGGGATGGTTCAGTGACAGAAAATGTATGATGTGGCTGATTAATGTGCCTTCAGTAATGTAAGGGGAGTATCCTGAGATCAGAGCACTTCCTGAAATTGCTTGTGAGGACTTTGTTGATGTTCTATTTGGAGCTGCAAAGTGCCAGTTGGCCAAAGAACTGTTTATTCTGCTTGTGAGAAGTGAAAATGTAAAGCAAATTGTCTGCAATTCTGAATGTCTTCTTATAAACAAGACTATGCCTTCTGAGAGAGCCACAGTAGTTGTACTGACCGAATGGTTGGAAGAAACCAGGTTAAATAAATGTGCTGAACATCCAGAGAAAGAGAAAGAGACTGTATCCTGTGATCAGCTTTGGGAGTCAGCCTGGTATCGTGCCAGTCTTAACACTGCCATATGTGCTTCCCCCGAGGGGCATAGCCTAGACATGGGGGTTTGAAGTATGCTGGCCCTGGTCCCAGTGCTGGTTATTTTCCTGATTGTGACGTCAGCATTTGAAGAAGGGCAACTGCTGAGAAGCTGAGAAACGGTTCCAGCTTGCAAAAGCTGCAAGACACTGCAGATACAAAAGGGGTCCTGATGCAAGCCTGTGCCATGACTGTCAGCCCAGATGCAAGTCTTACCAAATTGTGTCTCCTGTAAACTACTTTGCCAAATGATGACTACAGAACAGTGAGTATGCAGACTAGCTCTGCACAATTTGGAAGGGACTGTAAATAGTTATTGTTCTGCATGCCAAGATCTAGTACATACAGCCTAAGTTCCTTACTGATGGAAGTTACCTGTTTATTACAGATGTTGATTTTAAAGATGATCAAAAGAAAGAATGCTAATCTGATTTTCTTTTAAGGGGCCCAGCACTGGCCAACTCAGCTGCAACTGCATCAGGCCTGCAACACTTAGTACTGGGTACCCAGGTTTCAAGATGGGATTGAGGGGTCCTTATCTAGACTGGTGACTGATATTAGTTGGGGGTAATGTGATGTTTTAAAGATCTAAAGGAGCAAGATAGCTAGAAAGAGTTTAATCTGAATACATTAGAAGGTTAGTGGGAGACCATTGTTGATTACAGTCTGAATTTAAAAAACAAAATGATTATTTTTAGTTTCCAGATCTCATGATGCCAAAATGCCAATCAATAATGCCAGTCAACATAGATGTTTAACCTTGGCATCCTTTTTACCCATCCTTATCCTCGCCCCTTATTAATAAAATGTTGGTTAACTTTTTTTTAATAAATCTTGTTGTGTGAGCATATTATTAGTGACAGTCTTTAATTCAGAAATGTGAAATGTGGGGTTTTGGTTATTGTTCCATGTATGGGATGACTGTATGGTAATGAGGGTGGGTACAGCATCCCAGGAGGTTGTACCAGGTTTTATCTAGCCCACTTAAAAGTATACTCTGGGTGGAGGCACTGTGCAATATTGTTATCTGTGGGAAAGAACCAGTTTAAAATCAAAAATAGGAACTCAGGCCCCTCAACCTGGTTTGCAGCTGCCCAGGAAGGGGTAGTAACACTCTTAAATATGGTGTCAGGGTTACATAGGGATCTAAGAAAACTGGAGGAGTAGTCAAGAGTGTGGCAACTAAGTTTCAATGCAAAGAAGGGCAGGAGCATGCACTTGGGGCACAGAAACCCAGGAGCAGAGTACCAAATGGGTAGAGTGCTAATGGTGGCCACCAGACAGAAAAGGAACCAGTCATAATCATATCTGATGACCTAAAGGCGGCCAAACAGTGTGACAAGGCAGTGGGGAGAGCCAGCGGGATTCTAGTGTGCATAGGGAGAGGAATCACCAGCAGGAAATCTCTGGTGAGACTGTACCTAGAGTACTGTGTCCAGTTCTAGGGGCAACATCTTTGGAAGGATGTAGACAGAGTAGAGACGATCCAGAAGAGGGCAACTAAAATGGTGCAGGATCTACATCAAAAGCCCTATGAGGAGAGACTGAAAGATCTCATTATGTACACCCTGCAGGAAAGAAGGGAAGGGGTGGGCTATGATAGAGACTTTCAAGTACTCACAGGTATAAATAAGGTGCAAGAGGGAAGCCTTTTTCAGGGAGAAAGATATTCAAGAACAGGGGGTCATGCTATGAGGTTGGAGGGAGTTTTGCTCAGGGGAGATGTAAGGAAGTATTTCTTCACAGAAAGAGTGGTGGATGCCTGTAATAGCCTCCCAGCAGAGGTGGTGGTGGAAAAGACTGTTGCAGGATTCAAGAAGGCATCGGATGTGCATAAGGGAATCTTAGTGGTAAGGAAGGTGGGTGGGGAGCCAGAGCTCAAGTAGGATCTGCTGTGTTACAATAGGTAGGGAAAATGGGCAGAGTAGGTGGGCCAAGTGGTCCTTATCTGCCATCAGATTCTATGATTCTACATTTCTTTAACTCCACAATGATTCTGGAGTGTATCTCATCCACTCCTTGAAACTTAGTGGACTTGATCTTTGCCAGATACTGTAGTTATCTATCAGGGCAGGGGTGATGCCCACTGGTTGCATCATAGCTATCCCAGATGCTATGGGTCCTCCAAATGACTCCACTCTTCTTATCAGGAGTCTTTTGATAAACTCTGAAAAAAGGTGTTTGTGAAGCATCCTAGCCATCACCACTGTTACTTCCACAGGTTATTATCCTCAACCTTGTTCTGAAGGAACCAATCCCTTTTTCACCATCCTCTTTCCATTTGTACTTGAAGGAGGATTTGGTGTTGTTTTCAGGTACTGTTGCTATCCCAATTTCTAGTCCTTTCTTGTCATTCTTAAGTTTAGTTTTGCAGCCAGTCAGGGCTGTTGTCAACTCTTCTCTGGCCTGTAAGCAGCTCAGCACTTTCAAGTGGCCATTGATTTTTGTTTTGTTCAGAATCATTTGCTGAAGGTCTCTGTAGAGTCATAGGGGCCGGTTCCTGATCCTCTTTTCCTCTTTACTCAGTGGAATGCAAATTTATGTAGTTGCTTAAAGCACCTTCTTAAAATAAAAACTACATATGCTTTGCATTATGAGCCTCAAGTAGCCACTCTAGAATCTTAGACACCAGGTTCGTTATCTTGCTAAAATTGTCATACTTAAAATGTTTAGTCCTGGGTGCAGAGGTACAACTAAAGTTCCCTGTCACCAGGGAAAAGTTTACCCATTTGTGGTCACTGCCTACTTTTACATGAGAGATGATCACATCCTTACTGCTAAGAACAAGGCTCAGGGTGGCCTCAAACCCTGTACTGTGCTGGAGGTGCTGCTGTTTGAAGTTGTCCTTGAAGGTGGAAAGAATTATGTGTCAGTCATGCCAATAGCCCTCTCAAGATGCCAGTCAATGCCCAGATTCTGAAAACCCTCAGGATTGTCCTTGCATCTGATTCAGCTGTTTTTTTTTTATTTTCCCAATCTGCTGTGGATAATGATCCACAGAGCTGTTTGTGAGCCTGTAGGACACACCCAGGATGACTCTTTTGCCCTCACTTTCCTCCTAGCTCAATCAGATGAACTGTGGGGTATTGTGTGTCCCTCACTGATGTTATCCCTCACAGTGATCCCAGGGTATCATTTGTTTAGGAAAGATTGGGAGGGGAAGGGGGGGAATGGTGGCATTATATATCAGGGAAGGGATTGGGGCCATGGAAGGGCAGGATGAGGAGGGGGAAAAAGAGATAATGTGGGTCACCCTAGACAGGGGACAGGGGGGAAAACTTGTGTGTTGGGGTAGTATATAGGCCTCCTATGCAGGGGGAGGAAGGGGATAGACACTTGGTAGAGTCAGTAGCAAGGATGGCATGGAAAGGGGAAATTGTGCTAGTTGGGGACTTAAATCTTCCAGACATCAACTGGTAGGCCCAGACAGCAATCTCCGCAAGGAGCAGGGGCATCTTTGAAGCTCTTCAGGGCATATTCCTGCAACAAAGGGTTAGTGAACCCACTAGGGGTGTAAACCTGTTGGATGTGGTCCTCACAAATGGGGGCAGTGTGGAGGAGGTTGAGGTGGGGGAAGAGTTTGGCACCAGTGACCATAGAGCTGTCAGGTTCTGGGTGAAAGCGGGCAGGGAGAGGGTTAGGACAAGAACCAAGGTAATGGACTTCAGAAAGGCTAACTTTCATGGAATGGGGAAGGTAGTTGGGGAAGAAATGTTGAGGATAGGGGATGTGCAGGGGGTGGAGGAATTATGGGCAGCCATCAAGAGAGGGGTATTTAAGGATAAAAAGAATAGAAGACAGAAAAGACCTCTATGGTTCACTAGAGAGGTGGCGTTAGGGGTCAAGGAGAAGACTAGAGCATTCAAGAGGTACAGGAGGACACAAAAGGATGAGGACAGGGAAATCTACAGGGAAAAAAGAAAGGAGGCTGGGCAAAAGATAACGAGAGCTAAGGAGGCCACTGAGGAGAGGAGAGGATAGCGAAGCAGGCAAGGAGGAGGGATGAAACCTTCTTTAGGTATGTTGGAGAAAGGATGAGGAGGGTACAGCATGGGATTGGAAAGATAAGGGGGGGAAGTCGAACAATACTGGAAGGGGACTTTGAAAAAGAAGAGGCATTAAACAGCTATTTCGCCTCAATCCTCACGAAGCAAAGGGAAGGTAGGGGACCAGGATGGGGTGGGGAGCATGAGAGCCACAGGCAGGTGGCTGTGGCAGAATTCACTGCTGAAGGACTAAGGGAAGAGCTGGGTAGACTTAGGGTAGACAAGGCAATGGGGCCTGATGGAATACACCCAAGGGTTCTCAAGGAGGTGAAGGATGAACTGGTGCCACATCTAGTGAGGCTGTTTCACTTGTCCTTGGTCACAGGGTTGGTGCCAATGGACTGGAAGAGGGCAGAGGTGGTCATGCTACATAAGGGGGGGTGGAAAGACGAGGTCAAAAACTACCATCCTATTAGTCTTACCACGGTGGTGAAGGTAATGGAAGCACTGCTTAAGATCAGGTTGATAGAATACTTGGAGATGAATGGCATGCAGGATGACAGGCAGCATGGCTTCACCAAGGGAAGGTCCTGTCAGATTAACCTGATAGAGGTTTTTCAATGGTGTGACATAGATAGTGGACCAAGGAGGAGTAGTGGACATGGCCTATCTGGATTTCAGTAAGGCCTTCAACACCGTTCCGCATGGTGGAATGGTACACAAGCTGGACAGACTAGGGGTGGACAACAGGATTACCAGGTGGGTGGGTGGGTGGAAGACTGATTGAAGGGAAAGAGTCAAACAGTGGTGGTAAATGGGATACATTCCAGGGAAGGGGCAGTAACCAGTGGGGTGCCACAGGGGTCAGTGCTAGGACCAATACTGTTTAACATCTATATTAGTTACCTAGCAGAGGGTCTGGATGGATGGGTGTGCCTGTTCATAGATGATACAAAGGTCTGCAATAGGGTGGATTCACCTAGTGGGGTGTAAGCCATGAGGCAGGACCTGGAGAGGGTGGAGAGGTGGTCTGACACCTGGAAATTGAAGTTTAATACATGAAAGTGCTCGCTGATGCACCTGGGGAGGAAGAATAGGAGGGAAACTTACTCCCTTGGGGGGTTGGTGACTAAGGAGAAGGAAACAGAAAGGGATCTGGGGATTATGGTATTGCATGACCTCAAGGTGGGCAGCCAGTGTAGCAGAGCATTGAGAAAGGCAATTGAAATGTTGGCCTGCATTGTGAGGGGTTTTAATAGCAGGAAGAGTGAGGTGCTAATGCCATTATACAGAACCATGGTTAGGCTGCATCTGGAGTATGGGTAGCAGTTCTGGAGGCCTCACCTACAAAGAGATGTTGAGCTGATGGAGAGTGTGCAGAGAAGGATTGTGGGCAACCAAAATGGTACGCGGGATGCAGGATGTAACCTATGAGAGAAGATTGAGAGGGCTGAATTTGTACCCTCTGGAGACTAGGAGGGAGTGGGGGGACATGATTGAGATCTTTAAGTATATAAAGGGAATAAATAAGGTAGAGGGTAACAGCTTGTTCAAATTGAAGAAGGGAGTGAACATGAAGGGACATAGCCTCAGACTGGAAGGTGGGCAATACAGAGGTAATGTCAGGGGGCAGTTTTTCATGGAGAGGGTGGCAGAGGACTGGAACAATCTGCCGGAGGAGCTAGTGGCAACTGAAACAGTGGATGGGTTCAAGAGGGCTAGGGATAGATTTAAGGGGTTGGGAAAAGAGGGTGGACGCATAACAGAAGGGGGAGGTATGGTGTTGGGCAGACTAGATGGGCTGTGGTGCCTTTCTCTGCCATAACATTTCCATGTATCTGTGTTATCTGTATTCTCCACAGTGTCTTCTTCCTTACCCTATAAAGATAGAGATTCCCCTATCCCTTAAGGATAGTGATTATCCCTTTATACTCATGTCCTTGCCATTTTCTTTCCTCTATCAGGTATTTATTAGGGATGTCCATTACAGACAAGGCTCTCCCATTTTATTATGTTTGCTCCTCACATTGGCCTGCACACAAGTAAGGAAAGTTGCTACTCTGTGCTAACTTGACCCTACAGAAAGGCCTTTTCCTTGTACTTAGCTGCTATGAATCGCTCCCCTAAATGATCTCCTGCATCTACTTCCTGCCCATGGTGATTGCTTGCACCAGCCCACCCACCTTTTGTTTATTTTAAATCCTTCTATTTTCCCAGTCTGGTCTTTTAGTCTATATACCAACACCTTCTCGGTGCAGGTGCAGCACATCCTGGGAATTATGGCATCCCTTGCCGTAGAAGGTCCTCCAGTTGGCCAGAACAACAAAACTCTCCCTCTTGCACCAGTCTCTTAGTTTAGTGTTAGCCTTCTTAATGCTTTATTGCCACTCCACACAAACCCCAATGGTTGGGAGGATTTTGGAAAGGATTATCATGCATGCCCTTTCTTCCAGAAACATCCCCAGACCTTGCACTTCCTATGTTGCTCACCCCGCATAAATGACAAGGGTCTGATCCTTCCCCCAGCTGTGTTACTTGGCCATTGTTAGGACTTCCTCGACTCACATTCCAGTCAGGCAAACTGCCTCAGTAAGCTAGAATCCTCATCCATGATTGCCCCTTCCACCTTCCACCTCTGAGAACTGGGGGGACGACTGGAAAGTTTTTGTGCAAACACTAGGAGTATAGGGAACAAGATGGATGAGCTGTGACCCATAGAAGCCTCAAATCATTCTGAATTCCTTTTTATCATAGTGTTATTCCAATTTCACAGTTTCCATTAATGTAGTATAAGATGCATACATAAAATCAGTAAAATGCAACCAAATTGAGAGCTTTGACTTCATGACTCTGACTGAAACCTATGGTACACAACATCATATCTGGGACATCTCAAAAACAGGCTATACCATACAGTATTTAGGAGGGACAGAAAATAATCTGGGGGGAATCAATGTATATGTTGGGGATTTAATCAATGTAGTTCCAGATAGGAAAATAGGAGGGCAAGGAGAGTCAAGCAACTATGGCTTCTGCTGTTTGACAGGAGGAGAAGCTACATGAGGGTAGGGGTGATCTACAGACTCTCAGGTTATGCAACTAAAAAAAAGAAAAAAGACATGGTTCTGTGTAAGGAAATAAGGAGTATAGCAGGCTCAGTTAGTACTGTCATCATGTATGACTTCAAACTTTCAGATGTAAAGTGGGACATTCCATAGCAGGTAGTGGAAAATGTTGGAGCTTGTTAAGGTCATACAGGAGTTTTCTGTGTCAAAGGAGAGATCCCCTAGTGTTGAATATCTTAAATAGCACACCACATTTCATCACATGACATACTTTAAAGTGCCAGG
Source organism: Neoceratodus forsteri (assembly GCA_016271365.2). NCBI lineage: Eukaryota > Metazoa > Chordata > Ceratodontiformes > Ceratodontidae > Neoceratodus > Neoceratodus forsteri. Next base: position 14,233,182 of record CM057453.1, on the reverse strand, counting down.
GCTCACAATTTCATTTCAAATACTATAAATACACTTACATAAAAATTTCTCCCAACAACACCAGGTGATGATCTCAAAGATAAAATACCCCTTCCTTTCTGCCTAGCAGTGTGCATAAACTATCTCTTTTAATTGCAAAAACTGCATAATCCTCATTATACAAGATATGCACTACATAATAGGCAGAAAATGGAGGTAAACTGGAGGCCCCCTTCAAAAACTTTGAACAGTAGGAATAAATATACTATCATGTGATATTTAATATTCCTATCCTAAATTTGTAGTGTACTAGTTCCTAGTCAGGATGTATGTTCTTAAGTAACAGAACCAGAGAAAGAGAAATACTTATTAGCCCCAAAATAATAATAATAATAATAATAATAATAATAATAATGGGGGGGCACAACATCCATGGATTGCTAATATCTGTAGACCATGATAAGCATCAGGTTTCCACCCCTTCCCTCTAACACCTATAGCCATAAGAACACACCCTCACATTAAACTTTTGCAGTCCTCTCATAGGATTTGTTCTGCATTACCCCATATCTCTGTGAGAGCTATAGTGTCTCACTTACCTGCAGCTATGTTTGCTAGTAGATCATTGTATTTCCTCAGCTTCTGTCATTTTGCCCAAATTTGCATTTTTTAAAGCCCAAATTAAAAAAAAAGCTTTATCTGGAACGTTTATACCTTTTATTCCTGCAAATAAATTATTCAATCAATCAATCAATCAATCAATAAATGAAATGGATAAACAAACAAACACATAAATAAATAAATAAAAAGGGTCCTGTACAAACCAAATAGGAGGGACATATGGTACACTCAAAGAGTTTTTACTATGCAGAATTCTTCTCTGATCCTATGATATGCCTCAGAATAAGGAATAGCTTCAAAACAAAGTTTGGTGCACACCTGGAAAAGAACCGTATCACAGGATGCAACCACTGAGAAAGGGCAAGGGTACTATGCTCCAAAAGTCTGCTTTTGTTTGTACTAGTTACTATGATTCCTATGAAGTGTGATTTTTTAATCAATGTTGCACAGTTTTAAGACTCTATTTGTAAAATAAAATTGCATGTTAGGAGTACATTGCTGATAAGAAAAGATCTACACATAACACACCTACAATTTGGTTTAATATTGTTTCACAAATAGCAGCTGTGTCTGTGTTAAGTTGTGATGCAACCATCAACGTCTGCACTTGCATCACTGTTGTGAACATTTGTGTCAGAAAAATGAGACACACTATTTTTCAGTACTTCTACAAACTATGTGCATCACAATTATGGCACAAATGCTAGACCACTAAAAGGAAAATCATGTGGCAGGTATAACAGCAATGAAGAAGGCCCCACAAATCAAAGTACTGCAATATGAGACACAGGAAAGACACAGAGTGAGAAATAGATACTGTACTTACATCATGAAGTAATATAGATAGACAGACTTCCTGGGCACTTTAGAAATTATACTCCATCACAAATATGCATTGTTTATATTGCCTCAGTTTTGATGCAATTATGATGCAAGTTTTTACTTGCTTCATGTCATGTCATTCATGATTGAAGAGCTGTATGGAAATATGATGCAAGTGTACTGCTACATCTTTGTGATACAGTTTCACACACTTTGATGATACTGTTTCATTTGTGGGCACCTTTGAAAAATTTAAATGTTATGTTTTCCAAGAACTGATAGTGATATCTAAAGACATGATACAAGCAACATTTTAGAAATCAATCACAATTAGTGGATTACCACTTAATTTCTAAAATGAGAAAAGCTAAATAAAGAAACATGACTGGCCACACATGATCACATCACCTTGTGTAGCACAAATTCACTAGTCAGAAAATGCAGTGTCCTGAACTTTACTACATTTTTGTATCTTTACTTGCATTATTCTTTCCTGACTCTTCAAACCTTACAGTCCCTACCAGCCACAAAGTGTGGCATTATCATGGCCTTGAATGATGCTAAATATGTATATATTTTTTTACTTACTGTTTACTGCAGTCTAATAGATTGCATTAGGCTGATTCTGCTAATGTTGGATCTGGGCTGCAGCAATGGGAGTTTCAATGGCCTGCAGAGAATTTTAGAATTTTTATAAGCTCTATTTTTATTTGTATGCTGATCCCACTGTCCTCCCAGGGCGAAGTACAGTCACAGAGGACTGTATGTAGCCATGGAAAGAGTGCACCAACCATACAGCGCATGGGGCTTGCGTTGAGCTAATGGGAGTTTCTATTCCATGCGGCAACTGTTACAAGTTACACCAACTTTTTCTGGTCTAATGTGTGACAATCCTGAGGACCTTTTTTACAGAGCTTGCACCAGATTTTTGGCACACACTGCCATAAACAGTGAAAACTGTGACTGCTGCACCCAGGATTGTGGAATCAGGTGCAGTTGCAGCAACGGCCAGAACCTAAGTGTCATGGTGCAGGGCATGGAGCAAACCCTGCACCATGCTTTGAAAATCCAGCCCCTGATCTGTGCTTATAACAGCTCTGATCTGCACTGTTGGCTATTAAATCTCTCACTGCTGCAGCCAAGCTCTGACATCAGATGCAATGGATTCTGGGATTTCTGGTTACAGTAAATGCCGACTTGAGAGGTACAGAATCAGCCTGATAAAATGAACCATACTGCAATAAACAGTAAGTAAAAAAAAATTACATGGAGTACAAATTTGGACCAGGCCCACTGCTTGGTATGGGGCTTCTAGTGCTGACTGTTCCCCTTTAAAGAAGAAATCAAGGATGAAATAGATCCAATTTGTCAGGCAGTGTGTGGCACTTTGTACTGCAGGTACAGTTCCCTGCTCTGCCTCTTATGGGGATTACCACAAGAGGTCAGTCCTCATTGCTGGCAGACGTAAAGTGTTCACAGCAATAAAGTTCAATAACAGACATTTTAATGGAAAGCATATTCTTCAAAATGAGCAGTAGTACCAGTAATTCTACAGGACTAGATGAGAAAATGAAAATGTTTTAAACAAAGTGCACTACATGCAATGTCATAAGTATATCAACTAACTTATTGTGGTGAGGTTTAGCTTTTACAACCGCAATTATATTATGAAGACAAAACTCATAAAACTAAACTACTGTAAAACTGTATCATTTTAATAAGGGAAGGTGACATCTGAAAATGTTCCAACAGTTTATTTGTTACATACTACACATTCAAAGATGTGTGTTTAGCACTAATCTATTTTGATATCTGTTTGCCCACCACTGTTAAGAAACTTAAAACAATTTCTTTAAGATAAGATGCAAGAAATGCCAATAAATCTTTGCAAGTTCACATTGTCTTTCTGAACATATTGATTGTGCCATATGCAGAGCACAACTAAATATCCTGTCTGTACTAAAAAGACATCCTTGTCAATGTCACTAGCAACAGATTTAAAATCCATGTTCATTCCAAGTAATATCTTCCCAATATCTTTGAGACAAAGCCTTTGTTTTACTCCTGACTTAGCAAGAACATATCTTTGGTATTGAATAAAAGGGAAAAAATAAAATATTTGATGTTGCCTCCTGTTACGTTATGAAGTATTTGTTTAGTTTTCTTGGGACACATCTAAGAAATGTGATTATGTGATTTTTTTTTTATACAAAAGAAAATATTTTTGAGGCTGACAAAGCATATGCACATGTTATGCTGACACTTCACGTTAAACAAAATCTGCATTTAGGAACCTTAACAGAAAGTGCCTGGGTCTGTGGAAATCCTTAAAATTTAGATATTTATTTTCTTAATGGGTATAAGAATCAACAGAGCACATTATATAGCAAATTAAAGATAAATATTTTAAAATGTCCATGTCTCAATCATAGATTACATATGAAGGTTTTATGTAGTTTGGCATTAATACTTTATGTGTACTCTCTGCAGAACATTGATTTCTGCAATGTTTCATGCAAAACCTTCTCTGCCATCTCCTCCTTCTAATGTACTCAGAGGCAAAGTGTGCTGCCGTGGTCCACAGAAATTGCAAATGCTACCACACAGCAAGTCAAGTACTGTATGTGATCCATAAGCTATAGCAGAACAGAAAAGTGCCTAGCCAATTAGCACCAGAACACACTGGCTGACACATGCATCACCAAAACACTTCTATTGGGAGACACAGAGGAAGCACCACGGTGAAAGAAACATAGAAACACAGACTTTGACGACAGATATGAACCACTTGGCCCACCTAGTTTGCCCATTTCCCTACCTCCAGGATAAGCTGCAGATACAAGTTAACCAACAGCCTATTTCTTCCTACCCCCTACAAAAATTGTCTTATGTCTGTCCCATGCATTCTTGAATTCTCCCACAATTTTAGACCCCGCAGCCTCCTGAGGAAGGCTGTTCCATGCGTCCACCACCCTCTCTGTGAAAAAAATACTTCATCACATTTCCCCTGAACTGCCCCCCATCTTCAAATTGTGTCCCCTTGTTCTTGCACATCTCTTTTTCTGAAAGATGCTATCCTCTTGGACTTTGTTGATTCCACTGAGGTACTTAAAAGTTTCTATCATGTCCCCCTCTCCCTCCTTTCCTCAGGGGTATACATATTAAGCTCCTGTAGTTTCTCCTCATATGGCTTCTCTTGCACACCCTGCAACATTTTAGTTGCCCTCCTCTGGACTGCCTCTATCCTGTCTATGTCCTTGCGGAGATGGGGTCTCCAGAACTGGATACAGTACTCCAGATGGGGTCTCACCAACTGTCTGTACAGAGGGATAACAACTTCCTGTTTTCTTCCGGTGATGCCTCTCCCTATACATCCCAGTGTCCCCCCAGCCCTCCCTACTGCCTTCTCACATTGATGGCTAACCTTAAGGTCATCTGATATGATTACCTCCAGGTCCCTTTCCATTTTTTTGTTGTTACTACCCCCCCATTCTGTAATATTACCCTGGGTTTTTGTTTCCCAGGTGCATTATTTTGCACTTCTTTGCATTGAGTCCAAGCTGCCATACTTCTGACCATTCCTCCAACCTTGCCAAGTCCCTTCTCATCCTTTCCATGCCTCCTTGTGTATCAACCCTGTTGCAGATCTTTGTGTCATCTGTAAAGAGGCATCCTTTTCCTTCCAGTCCTTCTGTAATGTCACTTATAAAGACATTAATAAGGACTGAACCCAGTACTTAACCCTGTGGTACCCCACTGGTAACCCCTCTTTCTTCAAAGTGGAGTCCATTTACAATTACTTTCTGTGTCCTGTGGTCCAGCAAATGTTTTACCAAGGCTACCACCCTGGAACCCACTCCAAGGCTGGTTAATTTGACTATTAATCTTTTGTGTGGGACTGTGTCAAATGCCTTGCTAAAGTCTAGGTAGGCCATGTCCACAGCACCTCCCTGGTCTACTACTTTGGTCACCCAGTCAACGAAATCAATTAGATTCATCTGACATGACCTTTCCGTTATGAACCCATGCTGCCTTGGGTCCTGTGCCCCACTGGCCTCTAGGTACTCAACAATTCTGTCCTTCAGAAGTGATTCCATCACTTTCCCTACCAAAGAGGTCAAACTGACAGGTCTATAGTTTCCTGCCTCTGCCTTGGTCCCATTTTTGTGAAGGGGAATCACATCTGCCTTCCTCCAGTCCTCAGGTACCACACCATCCTCCCATGATTTGTTAAAAAGGGTAGTCAATGGTTTCACTAGTTCTCCCCTTAATTCTTTTAGAATTCTGGGGTGACTTCCATTAGGCCCCATTGCTTTGTCCACCTTCAGTTTAGGAGTTCTTTTAGAACCCTTTCTTCTGTGAAAGGACTGGGATCGATCCCCCTATCCAGAGTGCTTCTGTTAATTGGATTAGGCATGTCCCCCTCCTCCTCTTTTGTGAATACTGATCAGAAATATTCATTTGGTATCCTTGCTTTTTTATTGTCCCTCTCTGCCCACCCATCATCCACTCTATTCAGCCTCACTATCCCTCCCTTTGTCTTTCTACACTCCCTGATGTACCTATAAAAGGTTTTATCCCCCTTCTTAACTGAGTTGGCTATCTTTTCCTCAGTTTGAGCCTTTGCTATTCTGACTTCCCTCCCTGTTTCCTTCTGCCTTAACTGGTACAGCTCTCTGTCCAGCTCCTTCTGTGTTTTCTTATACTTCCTGAATGCTATCTTTTTCTCCCTGACCTTCCCCGCCACCTCTTTTGAAAACCATAGTGACTTTTTCTTTCATTTTGATTTATTTGCTTCACACAAAGGCTTGCTGCCTCTGTGATGGCAGTTTTGATGCTTTCCCATTGTTGCTCTACACCTCCTTCTAGCCTGTTTGCTAGTGCTTTTCTAAGGCACTCTCCCATCTTGCCAAAGTCAGCCCTCCAAAAGTCCAGTACCCTTATTTCTGTATGGGTTGACTCTGTAGATGAGTTTATCATGAACCACATTGTTTGGTGGTCACTTGTTCCCAGATGGCTACCCACTTCTAGATCTGAGATTCTCTCACTGTCCCCATTTGAAAGTATGAGGTCTAAGATAGCTCCCTCATGAGTGGGTTCCAAAACTAGCTGTCTGAGGCATGCCACCTGAAGGGCATCGAGAATGGCCCTGCTCTTGGATGTGGCTGCAGCAAATGTGTTCCAGTTAACATCTGGCATATCCAGGTCTCCCATCAACAGTATCTCCCCTTTCTCTGCCATCCTAAGAATGCCTTCTATCATATCATTGTCCATTCCCTCCCCCTGACATGGGGGTCTGTATACAACCCCTGTGTGGATTGTGGTGCCATTTCCAGACTCTAAGGTGACCCACAGTGGCTCCTCTCCTCCCTGTTTACTCTTTTGTTCAGTTGTTTTTATCCCTTCCCTTAGATAGAGAGCTACTCCTCCCCCTCTTTGCCCCTCCCTATCTCTCCTGTAGGTTGTGTACCCTGGTATGTTAACATCCCAGTCATAGTTCTCTGTGTACCATGTTTCTGTGACTGCTACAATATCCAGGCATCCCTCTTCCATCAAGGCCACCAGTTCAGGGAGCTTGTCGCCCAGACTATGGGCATTGATGAGAAACACTGGGTCAATGTCCTCCCTCGTATTTTTTATCCTCTCAATTTATTAAATTTATGGTTGCCTATCTCTTATTTCCGGCAGTTTCACGCAATGTTTTCAAATTTTATTTGGCAGGGTAAAGGTGCTCGACGTTCCTTTTCTAAATTATCCCTTCCCAAGGACAAAGGCGGCTTACGGCTTCCCAATTTGCTGCTGTATTACTGGGCGGCTCATCTGGCTAAATTGGGGAGGTGGTTTCCGGTTAACTCTGATCCTTCTTCTCTGATTTGGCTTCAAATTGAGAGGTCAATTCTTTTAGACTCTGGAATTGATCCCTATGCTATTTTCTACTCTCCTCCTTCTATACTCTCACACTGGTTAACCGACCATACAGTCCTCATATCCCTCAAATCCCTGGTACAATGTTTGCGCTTTTTTAAAATCTTTCCGAGGAATGATTTGGGTCAACTGCTTACGCTTAACCCCAATATCAGGGTGGGAAACTCAATGATTACTCCCAACTGGCTTCCGCAAGTTATGGATACTAATCTGGAACATTTCTATGATCATGAATCTCTCCTCTCTTCCTCATATATCCTTGGCAAATATTCTATTCCCAGTCCCAAAATTTTCAAAGTGTATCAAGTGAGGCATCTTATCACGGTTAAATTCGGCACCCAATTTAGAAGCCCGGAGGCCCACCCCTTCCTTTCTCAGATATTAACTCTTGCTTCAAAACCGCATGCCATTTCATTAATATACTCCTTCCTTCTTAATTATAAATTCTCGAAGCCTGTTGTTGGTTCTAAGGTTTGGTCCTCCTCCTTCCCCGATCTTACTTTGAACTGGTCTCGTATCTGGAGAGACCTTCATAAGTTCCATACTCAGGACAGGTTGAGGCTTACCCAATATTGTATTATTAATAATATGTACTACACTCCGAAGAAGCTTTTTAAACTCAAAACTTCCCACTCCGCTTTGCTCCAGATGTGGGCAAAGTGAAGGAGACTCCTTACATATTTTCTGGAGTTGTAGTAGGGTCTCCCCTCTGTGGTCTGCTATCCGGGATAATCTAGACCCACTTCTAGGCCTTTCAGGATTTTTTGTCCCAGAGATATGTATTTTGGGAGATTATACCCATATTGACAGTGTGGAACGCCGCTATCATATGGCATTGGTAGCTATTGTGGTCAAGAGACTGGTCCTTAGGCATTGGACTGACCAATTGACCCTGTCATATTCCAAATGGTTGAGAGAGCTCTCTGCATGTCTTAATGCAGAAAGACTGACAGCTAGTCTGCGTAACTGTATGGATTTGTTCCAGAAAAGTGGGGTAAGCTATATTCACTATACCTCAACCAATGATCTCTTGACCTCTCTCTGCTGCCTACAGTAATTTTCTGTATCTTCTGTTTTTGTCATGTGTTCCTCCTGTACTCAAAGATCAGACCTTATTTTCTTATTTTGTAGTACTATTGTAATATTGAATATCCAGCTCACGGGGATTTTATGAGCTTTGCACACTCAGTTTCGAGGGGTGGGAGGGGCAGGGTGGGCTGGGAGGGTTTGGGGGTGTGGGTTAGTTTTGGGTTGTGCCATGTAACCTCTATGATTGTCACCTCTGTCCTGTTGTGCAGGTTGTACCTTTTGAAAATTAATAAACTTAAATTTCAAAAAAAAAAAAAGAAACATTGGGTCATAAATTCTGCTGCTTAGACTAGGCATTTTTTTCTGTTGTTGCCCTAAATAGATAAATGTTCAACTTGCTTTGTAATCCTCTGCTGTGTGTGCATTTTTATTTTGGAAAGTACATAAGCAATAGACACTGATTACTAATTTACTTCATTACTCCATATTATTGAGGCCCTACTGGGCAACAGACAACATTAAAAAACAAATAGAAGTCTTGTACTAAGTAGTCAATTACTACTCTTACAATTCTGTGAAAGTCATTTGTCTCTCTGAACCTAAAATTATTTTTTGTCCATACAAGTGATCTACATGGGGCTCAACCCATAAATCCTAGCATAATGACCAGTGTCCAGTTTTCCCCTAATTTAGCTGCTCAGGCTTTCCGTAGTCTAGTTCAGAGACAGTTTTTTGGCCAAGAATACTACTGAGAGGAAATAGTAAGGAGGGGTGCATAAATTTCAGTACTAGCAAGGGTCAGGGGCCTTTAGAAACTGATGTATTTTGAAAATTGGCCAGTGGCCGTTAACAGAGATATTTACACATTGCTCTTTATTTATTTACTTATTTATGTATTTTTTTATGATCCTGCACTGGGTGGGCTCCATCCCTTAGGTTAGGCCTAGCCACATCCCTCTTCTTCTGTGTCACTTACCTCTTTGCTCCACTTTCAACCCCATGGGTCCCCCTTCCATGGTGGGTTTGGGTTGCACCAGATTCAGCCTCTGTCTTCCTCATGAGTGGAGATGCAGAGGTTACCAAGGGGGGAGAGAGACAGTGGCAGGGGTTGTAGAGTCTTAGCATGCATTGGGTCATCCTGTGCAAGCCTAGGTGATATCTATCTTCTGGTTACCTACCATTGGGGCATCAGCATGCTAGTGGCTCCATGCTTGTGCACAAAAAGCATGCTTGAGTGTACCCAGTTGAATACCACATTTAACACTACAATACCACTGCACTGCCATCCATTGTCAGGTAGGTAGCAGAACTGTAGTCCACAGCAGCAGCTACCCTCCCTGCCTGGAGGAAGATGGCATTCTCTGGGATGCTCAGTCTTCATTCCCAAAAAAGGCATGGCACTCCATGTTCAAGCCAAACTCAGAACACTGGTATATCAAGCAGTAGCCCAACTTCTGTGACAATATGACAGCTAAACACATTTCTTTAAAAGAATTATAATTTAAATGATTCCATTAAACACAAGAATGATATGTGCAAAATCCAATTAAAAGTACAATACTGTATGCCTTATAATTCAAAATGATGTTCCAATTACATGTTTTCAGGGCATAAAGAAACTGCTTCTGTTAGCAATGTTTTAGCACTTCTAAATGACATTTTCTCCTCCATTACTTGGCAAGATCATGCATCCCTAGAGCCTTTTCCTAGATGCCACAATCCCACTACCTCCAGAGGAAACACAGAAATATACAATCTGTTGGCCAAAAAAAGGTCAATTGCTCTACTGTGTCTGCTCTTTCCTACCTAATTAATGTTGATTAAGAAAGACTGAAGGTGCTTCAGTCTCCTCAACACCTTTCTGGTGCAGTCTTTAATGAGCCTTTTTATCTTTCCCACTCTTGTTTAAATCTAAAACTGATTTGTACAAGCTGCCTCCTCTGTGAGCTTATTCCATCATTCTACCACCCTCTCCATAAATGTACTTCCTGGTATTGTACTTTAATTTGACACCCCTCCAAAAAAAAAACCTTTATGGAGCGGCATCTTGTTTTTCTGTTTCCACTCAGTTTGCACAATTCAATAATATCTATTATTTTACCCCACGGAGGTAATCGTGTAGTTTAATCATGTTCTGGCTCTCCTTTCTCTCCTCAGATCTACCAACTTCTCTTCATGCGTCCAATATTGCTATTCATAGATCATCTTGGTTGTCCTGTACTGCACTGCCTCCACCCTGTTTCTGTGCTTCTACATTGGTGGATATTTCTAATTAATAAAAGGTTTCTCTTGACTAGACTAAGAGTTGAACTTTCATTCTGTTTCATTGTTGTGGATGATAATCCATTCAGGGGGTGAGATATATATTTTCTTCTCTTCTCCATTCCATAGTATTGCCAAATGGAAATATCCAACGTAGTGCTGGTCTAAACTGCACCTTTCACAAAATTATGCCACTTTCATAAAATGTTATGCAATTTCTTCTACTGAGCATAGTGTACAGTACCATATGGGTTGTTTTGCACAAAATGGGCATACATGCTCAATCTCGCAGATTAAGGTTTATAAAAAAAGGTTATTTTGTTGTACTTAGCCTATGCCATCATTAGTTAAATTGCACATTTATAAAAACTCCATTTAAAAAAAAAGTGCAGCTGCAGAAAAAAATAGTGCTGTTTGTTGAAATTGTGCATTTTTAAGAACTCACATTTTTACAAATGTGCAGTTTCAGAAAAACCAAAAAGCAAAATAATAGTGCATTTTGAAACAATGTCACAAACATAGTCTTTGGGAACCCATCTCCAGTTGCATACTTGTGCCTGGACCCATGAAGCTCCAGCTCACAACAATGTTGTCGACCAGGACTCAGGAGGCAATCTCCAGTGGCTGCTGCCCTCACCTGCCCCATTTCTGAAGCTGGGAGCCTAGACTGGTTTTGGGGAATTTGTAAATTAGAAAAAAAAAACATGTGGGCACCAATATCCCATTGTGGGGGATAATCTCTGAGGCACTCCATCTTCCTCACACATGGGTTGTGTCCACCTGATAGGTTGCTTGATGCACATGTGTCTTCAAAGATGTCCAACCCCCTTTCCCTGTGGCACAGCCCTTCCAGGATCAGTTTTAATTGTGCATTGGTACAGGTTGCAGCACGTCACAACAGCTCCCAAGCAGCTACTCATCTAGCCAATAAATAAGAGGTAAGACCGAGTGGATTAATGCTACTTAAAATTAAATCATTGGCAGTTCAGACTATCTAGCACAGAAGACCGTACGATGCTGCTACATTGTGAAATAGTTTACCTAGCACAGGAAGCATTGTATACTACAGTGAATGATAATGTTTGCATTTCTTTAATCTGATGCCACTGGATTATTATCAGGCCAGCAGATAATGCAGCACTGCACCCAAAGACAGAAAGAAGACAATACAAGCAACATTAAATATCCATAAAAAATACTACCTTACATTAATTCATTAACTTGGGCTCTCTGCCAGCGAGCCTAGGATGCATGATTGTATTTTTTGTACTGCTTAGGCAAGCTTCTGTGACCCCTGCTAGTGGTCCCAGTTACAGCCTGCACCCAGCATTGTGCCTCTAGTGGGATGGGGAACTCCCTATGGCTCTCACTAGCAGCCATAGGAGAGATTCTCAATATCATGAATTGCATTACAGTGTACCTTCGTTCATTTAATATAGAAGGTACAGAGTAAGATGTCTCAAGAGTTACTGTAGAGTTCAGTGATTATTGTTGTGTTTGACTGCAGGCCCAGGCTCCATTTTCATTCACAAGGTCTAGCCTCCTTTGTTGGTTCCTCTATCTCACAATGTGGTGAAGTAAATCCAAACATGGTGCTTTTTCACACCTTTCCCTTTTTTTGTGTATTGGGGAAGGTGGACGCCATAAAAACCTAGCCCTTGCATCTCTCTGTTTCTCCTATGGACATTCTGTCACTCCGGTGATTTATGCTATGTGCAACTAGTTTCTTTCATGCATGTGCAATTCAGGTAGCGCATCATGCATGCACGCAATGCCAGAACTATTTTGTGCATGCATGCAATGGGATCTTGGCTCTTTCTGGATCTCCCACTCTTGCACATGCACAATACACAATGCCATAGTGCATGCATGAGTCAGGAGATCACGCTGATAAGCCCCTTGCACTGGCACTCATTGCCAGCAACACTAGTCAGCCGACAATCTAATTATTATCAGAGAGCTAGAAAGAAAATAACAAGAGGAGTCGGATATAATAAAAAATATGTCAAATTTTGCTCCATGCAGATTGTTACATGAACAGCCAGGGCTTAGCACAATTTTTACTGCAGCTCACATTAACAACATGGTAGTAATCCTTGCACTAGCTCCCCTTCCAGGCATATTTATGCATTTCAGTATTCAATATAATCATAAACATAAGGCTACTTCTCAGGTGTATTTTTTTCTGGAAGCAGCTCATTTATTATTAGGAATGTCTTACTTACATGGGGGGGGGGATTCTTCACAGATACTTAATTGCTAGTTATTTACTGTAGTTAATTGGCCCTTGCTCACACCTAATTCTGTCCCACATGTCTCATTTTTTTACATACATAGGGAAAACAAAAAGCTGCAGACTATGCAACATTCCTATTTCACCCTCACAACTAGGAAGGCTCTGTGCCTCATGCACAGAGGAACCTCCATCCCCAGCACAGGAAATGCAAGAGAAAGATACTACAGCAGGAACTAGTGATCAAATATCAGATCAAGGGGCTACACAAGCTACGCATAACTCACAACAGCCAGCTATTGACACAAATGCCATCTTACTACAAAATCAACAAGTCCTGCAACTACAGCAACAGCTGATGTTAGCAATGTGGGAGAAACTGACAGAGATCACATCATCCAAGCCGTCCCCCACCCCAACCCCTATACCACGTGCAGGATGCAATACCACAAACACAATTAGTGCTTATACATTGGCTGGCTCTTCTAATATGCAGGCTGATACTGATGATGCCTCAGAAAATGAAGAGGATACAGAAATAGATCCTTAATCCTTAGTAGCTAAATGGTGTTTCCCAGATCAAATCCCCATGCTAGTATGCAATATCATGACTGCAGTGGGATTTAAGAAACCAGCCCATCAGCTACAGTCAAAACTGTTGCCTTCCTTACAACTAACCCTAAAAACATCAGACACTTTCCCAGTTTGTGAGGCTGTGTCTGAATTGGTAACAAAAGAATGGGAGTCAGTGGACCCTGCTCGCATACCCAAGAGGAGGTCATGGGACAAGATGTACCCATTGGATGCAGACACACTAAAATGATGGTGCACACCTCCAGTAATTGACCCTCAAATTGCTTCCTTCAACAAAAAAGACAGTGCTCCCTACTGAATCTACATTTGCCCTAAGGGATCCAGTAGATAAAACATTGGAAGACATTCTAAAGAAAAACTTTGAATTGTCAGGTCTGGGTGCCAGGGCTGCTACCACAGCCATTTATGCCAGAAGAGCACAGCTCAAGTGGTTACAAGAGGCTCAGAAGAGCATGACTGCTAAGTCACCCGAGGCCTTACTACTTGACAATGCCATACTATCCATCAGGTATCTAGCAGATATGGTGGTGGTGGATTCTCTAAAAATGAATGCAAGAGCAGCCACGCTACTCAACAGGGCAAGGAGATGTATCTGGATGAGACTGCAGAATGCAGGCAGAGAATCAAAGTCTCTGCTATTCAATCTGCCCTGCACAGGCAACCTGCTATTTGGGGAAGGCCTACAGAAATACATCAAAGGTAAAGAAGATGATAAGGCACTGGGCAAAGACAAAGCAAATAATTCTACTTAAATTCCTGCATGCCCACACCTACGCAATCACTCCTTTCATGATAAACGCAGAGGATGATATGTATATCGGGGCCAATATCAGAGACCATCATATAATCCATACTTTGCTAATACAAGGTTCAGGGGAAGAGGGCCATCCAAGTTCAAGTTTGAGTTTAAGTTCAAATTTTATTTTTAACACACATGTATATAAAAAATAATTGTTACACGTGAAGTTTAAAAACATGCTAAAAAAGTACATCCTGACAACTATTATCACTTTACATACTTTCAATCAGAACATCTTTTAAGAGCAGTACAAGACAAAGCTGAGCTAGGTATAAGACATTGATAGTTATATACATAAAATACTATATCTCAATCTTATAATTCATATTATTCTTTCTTTCTGCGATTTCTTTCCTTCCCCACATAGTAAAAAACATGTTGTGCAAACTTTCCTAGTGCATATATTACTGGCTCCTACCCTGACTTAAATATACTCATGATTTTGGCCCATGAATCTGCCCCCTCTTAATAATTTGTTATGGGCCCTATCCATTTTATCCTAGGAATATCAAAAACTGGGCATTCATAGATTACATGCAGAATTTCCCACTTACAGTTTTCATTACAATAACATGAAACCACTGGTGCAGCCCTCCGTGTCCTATAATTTTCTTCTGGATTAATCTGTTCTATTCGCAATCGACTAAGTGCTTTTCTCTGATTTTTATTTTCACAAAAAAACAAATATATTTCTGTTGAAAATACATTTTTAATATTTCTATAAATTTCCCCTTCCCTACATTCATGTATTTTCCCGAAATCTTGTGCGGCAGCAACATCCAAAAGTATTTGTATAGCCTGATTCTTAAACAGGTACCTACCCATGTCTGGTTATAAGATACAATTATATTCAAGTCCCAATTTATTTAAAATATAATTTAAGGTGGACAGCCAGGTCACTGAACCCCTATATCTTTCTTCACTTTCCTCCATTAGGTAATACTAGGCAAGATTGAGTGTTTCATTATTCATAATTCTATACCAAAAATGTCTTGCTCTTTTTCCTATCCTCATTTTAATGGAATGTATACCATTTTCTGCTCTTATTATTGCAGTGTGTATATACATAGACACACCCAATACTTGTTTAAGGAACTTGTTTTGTATCGATTCCAATAGATTTGTCTCCCCCAAAACTCTCCATATCTCTGATGCATACAGCATCTGTGCATTAACCTTTGGCTCCAAACATCTAACTTGTGCAACATATGAGTTTTGTGCAAATGTGTTGTCAATCCTTGCAATTGCCTGCACCATTCTTATATTTTTTCCTTTATTTTTGGTACTTGTATTTTCCAACTCAAATTCTTTGAGAACCATAACCCCAAATAATAGAAGGTATTTACTTCCTCTAATTGTTTCTCTCCTATTAACCACTTCTGTGCCTTTAAATTTGAGTTCAGATTTATATTTCCACATTCAAAAACCATAATCTTTGTCTTCTGTATGTTAAGCTCCAGTTTGATATTTCTAAGTGAACTAATAACCGAGTTTAGGGCTCTTTTTGTCCCCAATGGGGGTTGAGATATAATAATTGCATCGTCCACATGTAGCATCATTTTTATAGGTAGCTGCAGTATTCTGGGGGGTGGGATGTCAACTTTTTGCAGTTCTTCTCTCACAGTTTCAATGTATATATTAAAGAGAGTTGGTGCCAACAAGCAACCTTGTCTTATCCCATTCTCAATCTCCACGTGTTCTGTACATGCACCATCTTTACTGTATCTTATTACCACTTCTGTTTTTTTATATAATAATTTAATCATTTTGCTGTAATTTTTTGTCTATACCCTTCTTATCCAAAATTTCCCACAGGAGCTCCCTAGTAATGCTATTGAACACCGCTTTGATGTCTATAAATGCCACATAAAATTTTCTTCCATCTTTCTTAACATATTTATTTACTATATGGATAAGTGTAAAAATAGGGTCTAAAGTTGATCTTTGCTTTCTGAAAACAGACTGAAAAAGGATACAATATTATTTTCTTCTTCCCATTGTTCTAACCTTACCAATAAGAGTCTGGAAACATTTTTAGTGGTTATACTTAGCAAAGTGATCGGTCAATAATTACCCTGATCTTCTATAGGTCCCCTTTTATGTATAGGAACAATCACACCTGAAGCCCAACTTGCAGGGAATTTTTTCCAATCTCACCATGTAATTAAATATCGGTGTTAATATTTGTGACCACCATTCCATATTTGATTGGTAAATTTCTGCTTCTATCTCATCAAAACCTGGAGGTTTATTATTTTTTTGTTTCTTAATTACTACAACCACTTCTCTTATTGTAAACTCATCCCAACTTTTGTTTGCCAGGGTATTTCCTTCATTATCAGCATTATTTCTCATAAGCTCCACAGGCTTCTCATCTGCCCTATATATTGTTCTAAAGTGGTTAACCCAGACCTCTGGGGTAATAATTGCTTCTATATTTGTTCTAAGATTACCCGTACCATATGCCACTAAGTTCCAAAAACACTTTGTGTCCTTTTCCATTATTGATGTCTGGAGAGCATACCACAGGTCACTGGAACATTTTAGTTTTTTTGTATTTATTGTCATCCTATATTCATACCTTAAGTTCATAAAAGCTACCCTGTCTTGCAATTATTTTGTATTTTTCATTCTTTTCCCCTGCTTCACCATTCTGGCCTTTGCACTTACACATTCTCTGTCAAACCATTTAGCCCTTCCATTTTCTTTCATATTCTTCCTAACAATCCTACTTTCCTTGCCTGCTTTTAATTTATCCAAAATCATTTTTTCACACACCCCAAAACATTCTTCTTCCCCTAACCTATGGTTCAAATGTTCCATTACTTGTCCCTTCTGCTCTACACCACCTTTCCCTTTTTCCTGCAAATATTCGGTACTTCGCCTTTTTTGTTGTAGAAGAGACTTTTCTTGCATCAGCATTTGAACTTTCCCTTTAGTGTCTTCTGTCCATCTTACTCCCTTCCTATTGCACACTTGCATATATTTATTTACCATGGACCTCTTTTCCATATCCTCTATTCTTAATTTTCCTGTTAATGATGGATCTATACTTGGAGTGAGAGGGAAGTGATCACAGTCCCATACATCCAAAATTCTCATTTTGGATATAAAAAAGGAATATGCAACAACTATAAAATAGTCCAAAACACTAGCTCCCTTAATTCCTGTATGGGTACACTTTCCGTCTCTGTCTCCCATAGATCTGACATTCAACATCCTCATATTAGTAATTTTTAACACATTTAACAAAAGCTGTCCTTGTTTATTAGTTTTTAAGTCCAAAGATGTCCGTATAGGAATTCCTAATGTATCATCCAAATTCCAATTATTACAAGATCCTCAATTTGTATCCCAACTCTTACGTTCAGGTCACCACCCAGTATGATAGTAATTCCTGGGTATCTTACTTGTAAATTTAATAACACTTCTTGCAAGATTTCCAATCTGTTAAACATTTCTTTCAGCTTGTCCATAGGGACCAAATACACATTCAAGATTAAACAAATGGGCATCCCATCTCTGGATAAAACAATTCCCAAAATATTATGTATTTCATTCTTTACAATACATTTTGCTTCTACCTCAGGTCAGTTTTTTATGAGGGTGCATACCCCCCCCCCCCACAGAGGGCCGCTCATATCTGGAAGTGTTTTGTGCATTAATCCCCCAGGTCTGGTAGCTCTCAAAATAATGTCCCACCTGGTTAATTGTCCAAGTTTCCTGTAAAAGAATAACCACAAATTTAGAAATTGAATTCCACCAACCCATATCTTTCATTTGGTTCCCTAATCCCACTATATTCCAAGACATTACTTCAAAGCCTTTACTCCTGGATGGGGGGGGGGCGATCCTTTTCCCCTTTCCAGTCAGTTATGAATCACTTCCGTTCCAATGAGTAGTACCTATTTCCCCTTGTAATATTCATGGATGGGGTGCCCAAATCTATTACAGAAAAATCAACAGATGTCAGTATCAAGCTATTATTAATTCCTTAGGCCTCTGATTTTACTTCCTCTAATCATCCTATCCTTAGGCCCCCACTGTCTGCTGTCCTGTAATGAATACTCTTTTTGTATTGGTTCCCAATAATTCGTTATTCTTTTCTGTATTTGAAGTTTCCTAATTGGGCAAGACCTATATCTATCCTAGATATCTCAGTCTCTTCCACTAACAAATTCTTATTAACCTCTTGTCTTTTTCTGTCCTTGCAGATAGTTGTTTCTGCGTTTACCCCTATTTTTTTGAAAATCAGCTTTAGCATCCAAAATCAGCTGTCTCACTCCTATCTTCTGCATTACCGTACAAATCCAGCCCTTTTTCTTTCCAGTCAAATATCTATACACTAAAACAATATCATTCCACCTAAATTTATTTCCCATTAAACCTTTGCATATGTTATACACATTGCTATCTTAAGTGTGGCCAAGTTTTCATTCTTAGTCCTCGGGATTCCCCTAAAGAAGACCGTTGGATTTATTAAACCCTTTCTTATTTTTTCTTCTTTTATACTTCCATCTTTATCTTTTGCCACTTGTTTTTTTACTCCTTTACTGATATTTCTCTGGCTATTGTGTTCTATACCATCTGCAATCTGATCATTTTGGAGAATATTACTTCCTTTTCCTTTATACTTTTTGTTGTCTATAGTCACAAGCTCCCCCACTTGGGGAGAAACCATTTTTGGAATAAGCATTCCATTCTCACCTTCCAGATATGCTCACCTATTCTCCTATCTATTTTTTCCCATCTTTTTCCCATTGTTTTCATCTCATTCTTATCATAGGATTCACCTGTCATACTTTCATTTTCCTTTACTAATTGCTTATTCTTTTTCACTATCTCTCTTTGTGCTTTTAATTGTTGTACACACTGTTGTATTTCCAAATCTTCCTTCCTACTCACTTCTTCTGTTATGTCTTTTATAGTCCTTCCCTTGTTCATCCTTTTTTTTGCTGCTTCTTTTTTTCCCCTTTTCTTCCTGAGGGTCATCCAACAGAGCCTGGGGCAACTTTCAGAACCAAAAGAGGGGGCCACACAAACCAATGAGTATCACATCTCAGGACCATCAACAAACACTGCCAACACATGCCCATAGGAGCTCGACTGACACTTTTCAAACAGGAATGGCTCAGATCCACACAGGACAGATGGGTCCTAGAAATAATTCAAAGAGGCTATGCCATAGAATTTTCTCAGATCCCACGCCAAAACAGGCTTATAATGTCACCAGTGACCAAACACAGGGTAACTCCAGGACAAATGCAACAAATACTATCACAACTGATAACAAACAATACCATCAAAAAAGTACCCAAAGGGGAAGAGGGCCAAGGGCTATACTCATTTCTGGTCATGGTATCAAAAAAAGCAGGAGATCTTCTACCAGTACTAGACTTAACATTCCTAAACAAAAGTGTCACATACAAACAATTCAAAATGGAAACCATCAGGTCAACGTTAAGAGCCATAAGACCAGGCAACATTCTCACATCCATAGACTTGAAAGATGCTTACCTTCCCATACCCATAAGACAATCTCACTAAAAATATCTACGGTTCCACATATTAGGCCAACATTTCCAATACCAAGTATTACCCTTCGCACTAACATCCACACCATGAGTTTTCACCAAGGTATCTATCATACTAGCTGCAAAACTAAGAGAACAAGGAATCTAGGTCATACCTTACCTGGACAACTGGTTGATCAGAGCCAGATCAGAGAAACAATCCACAAGAGAAACAGCAGTAGCAATACACTGCCTAAAAAGTCACAGCTGGGTAATAAACAGAGAAAAGAGCCAGCTGACACCCTGCCAAAAGATAGAACATCTGGGCAATCTCATAGACACAGCAGAGGGAACAGTAAAAACATCTAAAAAAAGAGTCTTAGATTTAATATTGGCTTTACGCATGCTTCTACAGAGCAAACAAGCATCCATAGGAGCAATATCACAAACTCTAGGCCAAATGTCATCTTACATAGATACCACTCCTTGGGCAAGTTGGCATATGAGATCACTACTGTCATTCCTTATACAACAAGGGTTAACATTCAATTTAGACTTCACAAAAGTCGTACCAATTCCACCAAGGGTTGTACATTCATTACCTTGGTGGTTAAGCAGAGACAATCTCCTCAAGGGTATGCCACTGGACATACAACCAGACCTCCAAATAGATGCAGACACCAGTCTACCAGGATGGGAGGCAACAACAGGGTGGGACTCAGCTCAAGGGAAATGGTCCATAACATAAGTCAAATTAACAATAAAAGTACTCGAGATAAGAGCGGTAGGCCTTTCACTACTCCATTTCATAAAGTTAGTAAGAGGAAAACACGTCCTGAAGTCACTGTCTCTTACATCAACAAACAAGGAGGAACCAAGAGCAAGGCAATGCAAAGAGAGGCAGAAAAACTCATCCCCTGGGCACAAAGATTTCTAGTGAGCTTAACAGCAAAACATTTAGTGGGAAAATTAAACACGACCGCAGACTGGCTAAGCAGAAAACAAATACATCCGAGAGAATGAATGTTACACAGACACATATTCCAGACAATCAACAAGTGCTGGGGTCCAATACAGTTAGATCTTATGGCCTCCAACAAGAACAGCCGTGCTCATAGTTCTACTCCCGATTCCGTGACACAAATTGTTTGGGGTGGATGCACTGTCAGCAACTGGGACATTTCAGCTAACATTTTCCCTCCCATTCCAATAATGCCACAAGTATTAGAGAAAATATGCAGATCCAGATCACGGGTCATACTGATCATACCCTATTGGCCCAGGAGACCTTGGTTTGTCACAGTGGTGGCAATGGCTTTGGATCACCCATCGATACTTCTGTACAGACATGACATGCTCACTCAGGGCCTGGTATGCCATCCCAGTCTGTCCAACTTGAAATTATCAGCCTGGATCCTGAAAGGGAGAGACTGCTAAGCAAGGATTATCACCCTACAGTTATTGATACTATGACCAATTCCAGAAGGCTTTCCAGTACATGTACCTATCAGAGGCATTGGAGAATGTTTTTCAAAATGGTGCATAGAAAACAATATAACACCCCTTAGCACCACAATACCTAACATTCTGCTATTTCTACAACACAGGCTTGACAAAGGACTGTCTCCAACTTCCCTATGGGTACAAGTGGCAGCAATAGGGGCAGCAAGGGGCTGCATAGAGGGTACAACATAGGGAGCACACAAGGACATCATTAGATGTCTGAAAGCGTCAGCTAACCTATGTCCAAACATACGCCAATGGACCGCCTTGTGGGACCTGAATTTGGTTCTCAGGGCTATGATAGATACACCATTAGAGCCACTACACTAAATTTTGCTCAGATAGCTAACCCTAAAAACAGTTTTCCTTCTGGCTACCTGCTCCATCAAATGCATCAGCGAACTACAAGCTCTGTCATGCAAACCACCATACCTGGCATTTCATGCTGACAAAATTGAGCTCAAGACAATCCCATCTTTCGTGCTTAAGGTATATACACATTTTCACATAAATCAGATAATTGAAATACTGGCACAGGTACCTATGGAAGAAGTAACCCTAGACCTTAAACTCAATCTATCGGCAATGAAAAGGGTACTGATGATTTACATCAACAGAACATCAGCCATTCACAGTTCTGACAGACTACTCATTAGCACACAAAGGTGCAAAAAAGGACAACCAGCCACTCGATCCACCACAGCTAATTGGCCAAAATCAGCCATCACAGAGGGATATAAATCTTCTCATCAGCCTCCACCAACCAATATCAAGGCCATCTCTACAAGAGCAGTCGCCACTTCCTGGGCCAAAAGGAACAGGGCAACAATGAAAGATATTTGTACAGTAGCCACATGAGCCTCACCACGCACCTCTACTAAACACTACAGGGTAGATGTATCACAACAGTCAAAGTCAAACTTTGGTCAGGCACTGCTACTTGCAACAAAAAGAGACTCTAATTAAAGGACTATGAAAAGACTTACTACCCACCTTGTTTACATGGTACTGCTTTTTATATGAAAGCCCATGTGTAAGGAAAGTAGAGTGCCTCAGAGATTATCCCCCACAATGGTAGTTTACTCACCTGGTAAAGGTGATTGTGGGGGTATACATCTCTGAGGCACTCCACAACCCACCCAGATGAAAGTCCTGATAACAGTGATTGTACATATTTGATTGAAGTATAAATAGTGAGACATACATTGGATTCAGCAACATGTAATAACAGGAATAAAACAGGACTTGTACAGTCCAGAAAGCATAAACACATTGCATTCCTTGACTAATTAACTTACATGTCATTCTATCATTAAGGGAATAACATTTAATAGCCATACTGCCTAACAATCTAAAAGTATTCACTCCATAGTAGGTACAGTGTTGGAAGAATTCAACCTGATCCTGGAAGTGCTGTGTCACAGGGAAAGGGGGTCAGACTTCTTTGACATCACATGTGCATCAATCAACCTATCAGGTGATCACAACCCATGTGTAAGGAAGGTGGAGTGCCTCAGAGATGTATACCCCCACAATCACCTTTACCAGGTGAATAAACTACCATTACTAATGAGGCACTGGCCTCCACACACTCAAACTTCCTGCACAGCAAAAGGGGCAACCATTAGCCCATCCCTGCTGGCTACTACACTGCCCCATTCCTAGCAAAACTATGGTACTCTCCCTGGTGCTACCAAAGAACCCTTCCCCCCAATTACGGCCAGTGATAACCTTCATTTTACCTCCTTATTCCACCATAGTGTGAATAAAACAATTGCAGCAGCATTTATACAGTGCACAAAACTCTATATCATTATCACAGTCAGTAATAATGAAACAGACATAGTCTGTCTATTTTATAATGCTGTTCACAATCAATTTAGATTGCAGCTGACTAAGGAGGTTTATGGCCAGATATCATTGATGGGGCACAGGTTGAAGGATGGTAGTATCACTGGGTGCTAGGGACTATGTCATTGGAGTAGAGTGCTACTGGATGCCATAGAATTAGGATTTCAGACAGGTATCCAGTGAACAAGGTGATTGTAATTAAGTGCTTACAAAAATGGTGACTCAGTTACGGTGCCTGTGTTCAGTGCTACCTGGCAGGGTAGCGACCGGATACCTTGATGGGTGAGGTAGGATGACGGGAAGTACGCGCATATATGCACAGGCACATGCACAGGTAGAGAGGAAGGGGAGGGAAGGTATGTGGGAGGAGATGTGGTGGGCTGCTGCAGAGCTGGTCTGCTAGTTTGGTGGGGAAGGTGGTTGGCTGGGAGGTGCAGGGTTCGGGTCTGGCATGACATGGTTCTTTTTTGCCAGCAGGCAGCTTGTTTTTTTTTAAGTATTTCACCCCCCTGACATGCACCCCCCAGAGTTGAGAATCCTTAAATAGGGGGTACAGGGGTGAAGTCCTCAGTGGGGGTGCAGGGGGCGCAGCCCCCACATTGAAAGGAAACCTGTAGATCTCAGGTTCCCTCTTCCAATTCGCTGCAAGTGTGCATCGCCAAAATTCATTTTCAGTGATGTACACTCACCCTAACAGTGATCACTATTCCTTGATCATTGTTATCAAATAGAACCTCTCAGACAGGGTGAAGAAGGAGGAGGGTTACCACTGATTGCCATTTACTACTGCCTCAGGGCAGGGTGACAGAGGGAAGATATATACTGTACCACTGGATGACAAAACTGATGTTTTTTGGCATGGTGAAGAAAGGGTTACCACACTATGCATGGCATTATAGCCTTGGGCAAGGGTGAGGGTATGTCACTGGGCACCATGGAAAAATATCTGAGTACAGGTGAGAAAAGGGGTGCTACTGGATGCCAGGTACAATAACTTTGGGACAGGATGAGAAAGAGATTTCAACTGGATACTAGAAACAAAATGATTTGGGACAAGGTGAAGAAGGGGATATCAAAGGATACCAGGCTCTATTTGTTTAGTCAGGTGAGTGATGGGGAACAACTGCATACCAGCAAATACTAGTTTGGGACACTGTGAGGGTAGGGGTACCACTGGACATCAGGAAGTGATTAGTTGTGCCAGACTGAGGGGGAAAGGTTCCATTATGTGGCAGAGGCTACTCAGTGCTGTGGTGAAGTGAGGGAGGAGGGTAACACTGGATGCCAGTGATTCCTTTGCACAAGGATAGAGTGAGTGAGAAGGGGCCACTGTACCCTAGGAGTTGCCTTGCACAGAGATGCACAGAGTTGGTTGAGATAGGGGGTTGACACTGAACAAGTGGTTCTGATTGCCATTTAAGGCATTGTCAAGACAAAGTAGTATGTTTAGTATCTGCTATTAAATTTCTTTTTCAAAAAGTAAAGAACTTCATTATACTAGAATCATAATAGAAAAGTCAGAGCTGATGAGGTGTTGGCCAATAAGTAGCTCTCTTTGCAACTCAAAGGTTAAATTTGGTTAGGCTTTTGTAAAGTATGAATTGTTCAACCTTCACTTAACTTGTTCTTTGTTGCTACTTATTATTATTTGGTGGGTAAAGAGTTCCATTGATTTATGATGTGCTGAGTATAAAAATGCTGTCCCTTTGTAGTATTTATGTTTATTTATTTTAACTTTTCATTACAAAAATTCATTTATGTATCAGTAATTGCTGAAACACAAAGCCTCAAAAGCTGGAACATATCATGTTAGGATAAAAATAAGTAAGAAGACTCCTGATGAATCTGTGGAATGGTGTTCTTCAGGGCTTGAGCTATTTGACACAGCAGTGGTAATACCCTAACCTTGGCACTGTCCTTTCAGTCACCAAAATTTACTCACACACCAATGTATGCAGAAGGGGTGTTAAAGTGAAGCTAAAGCCAATGATGTATTTCAGGATGGTTCAAACCCCAAGGAATGCCACACCTCATATTTAACAAGGCTTGGAGGATTTTTTTACCCTAATTGAATTCTCTACTTTTGAGACTTAGGGCTCGATTGTCAGGCTGGCCTTAGATCACGGCATGCTGTGGCAAATAGCAGCTTGCATTGAATGTTGGTGGGGAAGGAACCATGCACCGGATTTTTGTAAAAATCTAGTCCTGGTGTCAAAGTCCCCAGCTGTGCTGCAACCCATCCCATTCACCAAACAAATGGCATATGGAAGATGGAGGATGCCAGCAGCCAACACCCATCAATCAGCAAGCCAGCCAGAGTAAAGTGCCCATCACATGCACCAACCCCCCCCCGGTGGACACCAGGGACTGCTCTTGTCCACTCCAGCATCACATGGCTCTTGTGATAGAGTTCCAGAAGAGCAGGGCTTGGGTTTGCATGGCACTGTCAGCACTCATCATGAGCAGCGGTGGTGGGTACACTCCCAGGAGTATTCCACTACTGCCCTATGGTTGGGTGCTAGTTCAACAGGAGTGCCCAGTACTGGTCCACTGGCCACAAATGGATTGCCTCATTAGGGAGGACACACTCACCCTGTACCAGTGGTAGCAATTCAGCAGTTGCACAGTCCTGGCATACACATGCACAGGGCACCTGCCCAGATTGGGCTGCTGCAGATGCCTCTAGTTCAGCTGGTGGCAGCTCAGGATGCAGACAGTTCATGCCATTGCTCTGCAGCAGTCCAAGCCATGCTGCTTACCTTGTCCATAGGTGCAAGTATAGGCAACAGTGACATGGCTGCTATCAGAGTGTGTGGGAATGTTGGAGAGATGCCACAGCTGTATCTGGTGTATGGGGTGCCTGGCCACTGTGTTCTTTGTGTGCAGTGCAAAGTTCTAAGACTAGCTTTTACTGGTCTAGCCTTGGGTGGGCTGTGATGCTTTGAAAAAATCCCCAGAAGGGGATTCTGCATCCATAGGTCCCCTACCACCATGGTGCAACTAGAAAGTCAGTGCAAACATGGCGTTTGCCTGTATGGCACAGGTGGCCCCACTTTTGACACAGGCAGCATTCAAAAATCAGGGCTGGCTCACAGTGTGGCACATGGGGCCCATTGAATCAGTTTTTTTTTGATGCAAGCTTAGTGCTACACTCTTGGGGTTATGAAGATCATGCGCTTAGTGTTTTAATAACCCTAACTGAAGCCTACACATAAAACTGTATTTTATTGCAATGAATGTAGTATTTTAAGTGTTATTTTCCCACAGCCTACAGTAATATTCAGTCTGGTTTGGCGTCATGCTCTGCACTTCCTTGTGGAAATCTGGTGTTGGAAAAGCCATCTTCACTTTTCATCAGAAAAACAGGAAACAATGGGCAATGATGACCTATACAACAGGATGCTCTCAATACTACAAGAAACTCTGCTTCATTTTTAAACCACTAAGTATCTAACACAGTCTATGTAGGGGAAACTTTAATTACAATAAACCCTGCAATAACTATTTATTTTAGTGATGCATTTTAGAGGCTATGTATTCTATATTCTAAAAGCCGTAGGTGTAACTTATAATCAGCTTCACATATTAAAATGAAAAAAAAAAACACAGAGGTATCCATGACAGTTGTTCTTAGCTCAGTAAAAAAAGTAATACACAGTAGTTCTAAAATGAAATCTAATTATGCAGTTTTTTTTATATTTTCTTCTGCGAATTTGTTCACAACACAAGGAACAAAATATTAAATCAGCTTCATATAGCAGTAGAACATAGAAATGCTTCAAAAAGCAACTAAATAGGCCCAACAAAGTCTACTAATACCATAAGCTCCTATTGTGCAAAATAAAACTAGTACTTCAAAGAATTGTGTAACTTCTCTGATCGTGATAGAGGACAGAGAACACATCAGTATGTATTATATATAATATATATATATATCTATGTGTATATATATATATATATATATATATATATACATAGATATATATATATATATATTAGAGGCAAAAACTCAATTTAATGTATCAGTTAGGTTGTTACACAGTGACAAAAGTGAGGAAATTCGATGTTAGGTTGAAACCCCTTGCACCCCTCCAGCCCACCCCTCCAACTGGCATCGGGGTGTGCGTTGTGGTTGTCGGCCCTAACTCTCACCCCATCACATGTGGAAAGAAGCTGATGAATAAGAGAATTAGAGTGAGAGTTAGGACCGATGACCCCAATGCCGGTTGGGGAGTTGGGCTGGAGGGGTGCAAGGGGGGTTTCAACCCTAACATCGAATTTTCTCACTCTTGTCACTGTGGAACAACCCTAACTGATGCATTAAATTAATTTTTTTGCCTCTAATTTCCCTTCATTTTGAGAATGATAACAATAAATATTGAATGTAATCCAGTGTCAGGAGTGCAAGGCCCTTCGGGCCCCGTGCTCCCACCATGTGATGTCTTGTCACATAGTGACATGGTGCCCGCAAACGCAAACGGTAATGCGCATGGTGATGCAAAGTGAAACAGAGAGAAACAGTACTGTAGACACAAATAGTAAAAATAATGCAAACACAAGTGCAAATGAAAATGCAAAGGGTGACGCACATGGTGGCGTAGACGGGAATGGTAAGTGAAACAGGTACAGAAGAGCAAGCGGAAACAGTAAGCGTAACAGTAATGTAAGCGCACAGGCTGGTTTTCCCCAAAAGCTGCATAGAAAGACAGTGAGTACAAAGAAAGTATGCATAATAATGGGTCTCAGAGCAGAAAATGAGGAGTTGAAATACTAAATTGCTTATATCTCAGGAACCGTATGATGTAGAAAACAAATTTAAAAGTCATATGATTTATGACTTTCCTGGCTAGTTTTGCACTTAGCCCTTTTTAGGGAACTAAGCATTTTTCTGATGAAAAGTCAGTATCTCACACTGTTTCCGAGAAACGGGCCCAGAAAGGCGCGGTGAATGCCATAATGTTATCCTATGGGACAAAACGAGACGTTCGGAGTGCCATTACTTTGCCGCGCTGTCATTTTTTTCTCACCAAACCATCAAAAGGCACATCTGTGGGATGTTGACATTCTTCCCTCCAAATTTCAGTGTAAAAGACTAAACCATTATTTTGCAGCAGGGTGGCAAAGAATTCCTGTCATGCAGCGGATGCCGCAATGTTATCCTATGGGAAAAAGCGTCAACTTTGGAGTGCCATAACTTTGCCACCCTCTAATATTTTTTCACCAAAGTACTGAAACCGTTCTTTTGCAGCAGGGTGGCAAAGAATTGCTATAATTTTGCCATAGTCTGGAAAAGTAGTGTCGTAATTTGTGAAAGCTTTCACAAAAATATGCGACACTTTCGTGGAGTGTGACACTACTTTAGAATGCACTTTTTCAAGAAACTTGAAAAACATATTTCTAGGGTGTTTAACCTGAAAATAAAGACATGCCTAGCATCCTCAGGGTCTGACTAGGTAAACACAAAAAGAATTGTGTTGCTAGAGGGTCCCAAATTTAAATGCCAAGCATTTTTCTGATCACCAACTGAAAACAAAATGGCAGATTTGCGACACTACTAGGGCCATTTGCGACACTAAAAAGTGCATTTATGACACTGTCGAACTTTTTGTTAACTTTTCCCTTTGACTTACATTGGGAAATTGTTTTTTGAATAACTTTTGAACCATTTAATATTTTTTCACAAAATCTACAAAAGGGACATCAGGGACCCCGGCTGCATGTTCCCTGAAGTTTTTGGACCAGTCACACAAACCATGTGACCTGTAGGAATGAGCAAAGAATTAAAAAAAAAGCGTAAATGCATGTGCAGATTTCACTTAATAACTCCACAGCCGTATATCCGAACAGTACAAAAGTTGGCAGATCCCAAGATGTATGGTTCTTAATCATGTATTCCAAATTTCAAGCAAATCTGTTAAACAGTTGCAAAGTTATTAAGGTGCAAAATTTTAAGTTTAACATGTAAATGGCTCCTCAACTCTAACTATGGTAGCACGGTATAAATATATATCCTTAGACAGTGACTATAAATGGACAGCACATACTTTTGCAGTCCCCTTTGGACACACATTACTCCTTCTTACTTGTTATTTCTGTTACAAATATTTACAGTCTGTGAAGTAATGCTGATTTTGTTATATCATACCAATGAAGTATTACATCTACTACATTTTGAGAGTTTGCTACAATGCAAAAAAAAAAAAGGTTTATCCTCATGTCATCTAGCTTTTTGTGATGGAAGGTACAGTTAAATTAATGTTTTCTTAGGAATACCTCTACCCACTGTTTTTCATATGTCTTCTCCCCAAAAAATGAGTTTTTCCAAAACACTGTATCTGTATCACTTCATTTATTCTTTACAGTATCACACTCCCAAATTTAATTTTCCTTATGATAACATTTCAGGACTCATTTGCCCCCTTCTTCAGAACCATATGGCTGTTAAACACACAAATTATACAGTTTGAGAATCTCATAAAAATGTTGTGTACAAATGCACAATTCATATAATTTTTCTAAAGATGAAGGGGGAGCATACCTGCTTATAATATTTACTTGAACACCCTCTTCCTTTAATTCTTTTACACATAAAGACATCTATAAAAGCATATTGAAGGGAGGATTGAAACAAAGTTTTCAATGTAACAATATGTTTCAAAGATGTTTTAAATTTTCTATCTTCTATGAGTGAGAAACTTTTTTTAACTCATACTCATTGTATTTTTATTTTATAACATGCTTTTTAATGTGTCAATAAAATGCTTTTACTATAAGTAAATACATTTATTTATTTTAAATTAAAGTTCTTTTCACTTTTATGTTTGGGAATGGGGGGAGGACAAAAGAGACCAAAAGTTGCCTATTTATTCTTTATCATGTTTATATTGGCCTTGCATTTTATTGTTAATATATTTTCAAAAAATTTTTTCTGGAACATACCCTTTTAGAATAAGGTTGTTATCCCTTATTTTTCTTTCCTTGCTTTTGTGCCCAGGGGTCTTTAAGAGAACTAAATTTTTTATTTTCTAGTTTTAGTTTAACTTTGTGGCACCCGCAAAAACTTTTATCCCTACAATGTTATCTCATATAACACACTCACCCCTCTAAAAATTTTTAAGTTACTTTAATTCAGGCAATTAAAATTATCCATGGCAAAAAGCAAGTTTTTTTTTTAAGGCACAGGTGTCAATCACTGAGTGTGTCTTCTATACAGTATGTGCACATTCAGAGCTCAGTCTGTGGTGGGCCATGGCAGTGAGCTGTGCCAGTCACCTGCTCAGTTATGGGATGGGGAGGTGGGCTGATAGGGCACTGCAGGGTGGGGGTTCAACTAGACCACCAGGTATTTTGGAATTTCATGTAATGGGGGATTAGGGTTGGAGCAGTCCACTAGACCACCAGGGATATTCCAATTTTTATAATGGGATATAGTGGCATCAGAGGGGGGCCACTAGACTATCAGGGAATTTTTCATAATTATAACCTTATATGACTGATGGTTCTCCCCTTTCTCAAATTGGCCCCCCCCCCAGAGTATATATAGTAAAAAGGTTTGGGGACCAAAGTCCCCCACAAGGGGGGTGAAGCCACCACAATCACAGACATCACTGTAAGTGGCCATGCTGGAATTCCAGGCTGTTTTCATGTGTCACAATTCCCGACTCACTATTTTGATGTGGAGCCACCACAAGACTACCAGGGATTTTTTTCATAATTATAACAGTGATTGGAGCTGGGGGCAACTAGACTACAAGGGACTTCTCGGGGACATTGACACATGGCCACCCATGGTTTGCAGCAACCTGTTAGGTGCACCCTCTGTTTGGCGTACCACTACAGTTGCTGCAAGACAAGATACTTTACTGCTGGTACCCTGCCTGATAGAGAATCAGGGGCAGGGTCTGTGGCACACCAGTGATCATTGCAAGTTGCCTTTGGTGTGGCTTGTGATAAGTTTTGAGAATTGGGCCCAATGTCTTTTAAAAACACTAACACCTGAACCTTGCTAAAGGTGATCCATTTATCTTGATTCTGATGTTCTGATGTATGTTTGTTTTTTAATGCTGACACAAATACATTTTCTGGGCACCCAAATTCCAGGGTGCCCAGCTTAGTGAGAGAACAGTGGCACTTTCTTGAGATCTGCAGCCACAGCTGGAACTCATGCTGCAGGCTGCTTTGAGAGCAGTGAGACACTCTTTCCCTGGTGTCTAGTGGTACCCACCCACCCTCCCTTATGTATGTAACATTTCCCTGGTATCAGTAGTGCCCCACACCTGCCATTTCTATCTCCCTTGTGTATGTAACTTTTCTTGGTGTCTTGTGGCACCCCCACCCTTCAATTGCCATCCCCTTACGTATATTTTGTTTCTTTGGTGTCTAGTGGCACCACCTGCCCTCTGATTGCATTCCCTTATGTATGCTGTTTCCCCGGTAACTTGTGGCACCCCCACACTCCAATCACTGTCCTATTAACTATGTTATGTTTCCCTGGTGTCTAGTGGCACCTCCCCACCCTACAATCACCATTCCCTTATTTATACCATGTTTCCCTGGTGTCTAGTGGCACCTGCCACCCTTGGATTGTCATCCCATTATGCATCCCATTATGTACTTATAAATGTCTTTATAAGTGACATTGCAGAGGGACTGGAAGGAAAAGTATGCCTCTTTGCAGATGACACAAAGATCAGCAACAGGGTTGATACACAAGGAGGCATGGAAAGGATGAGAAGGGACTTGGCAAGGTTGGAGGAATGCAGAAGTATGGCAGCTTGGATTCAATGCAAAGAAGTGCAAAGTAATGCACCTGGGAAACAAAAACCCAGGAGAAGATTAAACAATGGTGGGGAAAGTAACAACAACAAAAATGGAAAGGGACCAGGGGGTAATCATATCAGATGACCTTAAGGTTGGCAAGCAATGTGAGAAGGCAGTAGGGAGGGCTGGGGTGATACTGGGATGTATAGGGAGAGGCATCACCAGCAGAAAACAGGAAGTTGTTATCCCCCTGTACAGACAGTTGGTGAGACCCCATCTAGAGTACTGCATCCGGTTCTGGAGACCCCATCTCAGCAAGGACATAGACAAGATGGAGGCAGTTCAGAGGAGGGCAACTAAAATGTGGCAGAGTCTGCAAGAGAAGCCATATGAGGAGAGGCTAAAGGAGATTAATATGTATACCTTTGAATAAAGGAGGGGGGGACATGATAGAAAAGTTTAAGTACCTTAGTGGAATCAACAAAGTCCAAGAGGGTAGCATCTTTCAGAAAAAGAGATGTGCAAGAACAAGGGGACACAATTTGAAGATAGAGGGGAGGACGGCTAAGGGGCAATGTGAGGAAATATTTTTTCACAGAGAGGGTGGTGGACACATGGAACAGCCTTCCTGAGGAGGTTCTGGGGTCTAAAACTGTGGGGGAATTCAAGAATGCATGGGACAGACATAAGGCAATTTTTGTGGGAGGTAGGAAGAAATAGGCTGTTGGTTAAATTGCTTATCCTCTAGGTAGGGAAATGGGCAGACTAGGTGGGCCAAGTGGTCCTTATCTGCCATCAAACTCTATGTTTCTATGTTTCTAACCCTGGTGTCTGGTGGTGCCCCCACCCTCCCATTGCCACCCCCCATAAGTTATAATGTTTCCCTTGTGCCTAGTGGTACCCCCCACCCTACAGTCACTGTCCCCTTATATATGTTTTTTCCCCTGGTGTCTAGTGGCACCCCAACCTCCAATCACTGCCACCATCTTCATATTCCCTGTAATAAAGAAAACTGTCTC
The DNA here is from genome assembly GCA_016271365.2 of Neoceratodus forsteri. Lineage (NCBI taxonomy): Eukaryota > Metazoa > Chordata > Ceratodontiformes > Ceratodontidae > Neoceratodus > Neoceratodus forsteri. The sequence continues at coordinate 14,200,272 of CM057453.1, read as the reverse complement.
TCAGTGTTTTTTCCTTAAACGTATAAAAACAAAAATGGTCCCCACTGATCCAACCATCCCACCATGACCTCCCACTCAGCACCCACCACCTCACACCACCCACACCCCACACACACCCTCACTCAACTGAACAATTCCCAGGATGAAGATCTACTCTCTGATCCAAGACATATCTTGCTGCTGGAACTGCCGACTGCAATATGAGAAATGTATTTCAATGGAGTTTTGAACATTGATGCACAGCTTAGTCATTTTTGCATATTTTGACCTGAAATTATCAGCATGGCCTTTTTGGGACTCCACATCATGACCAGTGATGGTGGAATTACGCAAATCAAGCCCAAAAGGTGATTTTGCAGTTGCATGGTGAAATCACCTTTTGGGCAGGATTTGAACATTTCCACCACCCTTGTTCATGAGCTGGGGTCATAAGAAGGCTATATTGAAAATCTGTGGTGAAAATATGTAAAAATGGCAAAGTTCTGTGTATATATTGAAATTTTACTATGCTTGCTCGTAACTTTGGTAATGTTAAATATCTTGACCACAAATGTTCAAAATAGCCATTTTGTTATACCACCACATGAATGTGACAGCTGTCATTTTTCAGCTCCTGGCCAAAATATGTTAATGCACTTGTTGGGCGGAATGACATTTCTGTGCTGCTGAATAATGTTTCGGTGGAAATTTGAAAATGTTCACTATCAGGTTCATGAGGAGGGATAATAAGAAGGCTATGCTGACAATTTGGTGCACAAATACAGTAAAATGCCAAAGTTATGACTGAACATTGCAATATTTCAACATTCGTTCATAACTTCACTAATTTTCACTCTTTTAGCGTCCAAACTTTCAACATAGTAATTTTTCCATACCACCTTGTAAACATGGACATGTGTCATTTTTTAAATCCTGGATGAGATGTGTTGTTGCATTTCTGGTTCAAAATGAAATTTTGTCCAGTATGCTATAAATTTTACCTGTCATGTTTATAAGTCGAATCATAAAACGAGTATCTTGAAAATTGGAGGTGAAAATTGGAAAATAAAATATCGTCGTTTAAAATTTGGGGCCCAATTCTAGAAGGGTTACACCTGGCATAACTGCAGTCACGATAAGTAGAATGGCGCATGTAGCAACTTACTCCAGCTGTTGAGACATGCACGATTCTACATAGTGGCCTGCGACATGGCTTGCGCCAAACAGCAGTTATGCCTCCTCAGTCCCCCCCCCCATATGGGGCCTAGGCAAGGGCTTAAAAGTTTCTCATCTCAACAGTAGGAGTCTGCTGCCAAACCAAGATGAGTCAGTCTCATGGATCTCACTCTATAAACCCGATATCCTCGGTGTGACTGAGACCTGGCTCAAATTCTTGATCCCTGACTCAGCCTGTGTACTCCTTGGCTATGAGTTCATACGACTGGACAGATCTGGGAACAAGAGGGGGGTGGCATCTTGATCTACTTCAGGAGCCATCTTAAGGTCTCCCCAGTAGCCCACCAGCAATCTCAATTGTCACCCTGTGAGTTACTGCATGTACTGCTCTTACTTGGGAACACCAAGAAACTACATGTGGTATGTACATATAATCCCCAAAAAGGGTGGGCTCCCAGGACTGACTCACCTCCTGGACTCAGTAGGTCCCAACATTGGGGACAACAAACTCATAATCATGGGGGACGTCAACCTTAACTGGGCTGGTGGTAATGTGAAGCAGTTCGAGCCTCTACTTGCTAATCTTACCCTGACTCAACTTATCCAGGAGCCAACCAGGCAGTTGGCAAATGGGTCCTCCAGCTCTCTACTGGACTGGATCCTGTCAAACTGCCCAGACAGGATCTCCTCAGCTGGAACCCTATCAGATTCTATCTCCGACTATTCCCCGGTCTTCTGTGTGTGGAAAATCCCCACCCCCAAAATTCCTCACAAAATCATGCATATCAGAAACTTCTCCAGGTTTGACCCTGAGGTGTTTCAGGAGGACCTAAGGCTTACTGACTGGTCCGGGGTGCTAGGAGCCATTGACCCCCTCAGTGGCAGCTTCCCACTTCCTTGCCACCTTCAGTGCCCTGCAAGATAAGAATGCTCTGAAGGTCACCCGTAGGGTGAGGGGGTCTGCTACCCTTTGGCTGCATGGGAATTTCCTTGCCCAAATGCGGGCAAGAGACAAGTGTTGGGCCCACTTCAAAAGCTCCCATGATCTCACAACTTTCCAACAATACAGGCAACTCAGAAACAAGTGTAAAAAGGCCATCTGGGTTGCAAAAAGCGACTTCTGCATGTCCACCCTACTCAGCTCCGCCAGCGACCCCAGATGGTTCTGGAGAAATATAAAAACTCTTGTCAGTGGGTCCTCCCATCCAGGGGTATCTGACATGATTATCAATGGGGTCTCCTGTAACAATCCCCAAACCATCGCCAACTCTCCAAACTCACACTTCTCAGACCTATTGGCCTTCTCTGCGCTCTTCCCGTCTGAAGAGTGTACATCCTCCCTCCCTCCCTCTAATCGGTGGGAGGACCACCCCCCCGACAAATGTTCCATCTCGGGGCTGTGACAGTCATGGACATGCAGAGACTTCTCGCTGGCCTCTCCCAGTACTCCAGCCCCGGCCTAGATAACCTGGAGCCAAAGCTTCTAAAACTTGGTGCTTCCCACATCTCCTCCCCAGTAGCTCACATCTTTAACCTATCCCTTGCGTGGGGGGCCATTCTGGATATCTGGAAGGAGGCCAGGATAGTCCCTGTCCTGAAGTAGGGCAATTCCAAAATACCTGACAACTATCATCCAATTGCTATTCTTTCATCCCTCAGCAAGCTCCTTGAAAAGGTTGTGGCTGAGCAGCTCTCGGAGTATATACAGTTCCATGAGCTGCTATCTCTGGCCCAGCATGGCTTTTGTAAAGGGCACAGCACCACCACAGCCTTGGTCTCTGTCACCTCAAGCATCAGAACAGCCACGGACCAGAGCAAACTCTCTGGAGCCATATTTATTGACCTGTCCAAAGCCTTCGACCTTGTCGATCAAGCGTTGCTTTGTTCACAGTTGTGGTCACTTGGCCTCTCCCCCCCACTATGAAATGGCTTATAGACTACCTGTATGGAAGAACGCAGAGGACCAGCTTCAACAAAGTCCTCTCCGAGCCCTTACTGGTGACCTCAGGCATCCCCCAGGGTTCAGTATTGGGCCCCCTCCTCTTCTCTCTCTTTATTAATCAACTACCAGTGGCGGCAACCAACTGCAGTGCCACCCAATACGCAGATGATCTGGTTATAATGGCCCACTCCCGGGACCTTGCTACTCTTAACCAACGAATGTCCGAGGACTTTAACAATATCCTGGCCTGGGTTACTAAACATAAACTGGTCTTGAACCTGAAAAAAACACAGGCTATGCTATTCAGCTCAGCAGCCAAAATCAAAGCCTCACCAGCCCCGTTGGGTATTATCAGTCCAGATGGAACCTCCATCCCAGTAGCGAACTCTGTCAAATACCTTGGGGTCACACTTGACCCTCAACTTGACATGGGGAGTCACATTTTAAATGTCTGCAGGGCACTGAACTGCAAACTGGGCCTGGCCTACAGGGCCAAATATAACCTCACACCTGCGGCTCGACTTGCCTTGCGAGAGGTGTACTCCTTCCCTCCCTTAGCTATGGTCTGCACCAATTTGCTCGCTCCACTAAAACTTACCTCATTTGGTGGCACACGATGTATAAAAAACATCTGCCATTTTGCCCTGGCTGTCCCCCATCTCACCCATCATTGTGAACTATATGATAAACTCTGCTGGCTCTCTCCAGTCAGGTATCTGGACTTCGGGGTAGGATGCCTCACGGGCAAAGTGATTAGAACTGGCACCCCCCGGGGCTGGCCCAGCTTCTACCACCAGCTGACCTCTCTCCCTACCATCTTAGGTCCCAGGCTCTGGGGACACTAAAAGTCCCCTCCACCCGAACCCTCATGGGAGATAGGGACTTTGCCGTATGTGCTCCCAGGCTCTGGAACTCCTTTCCTGAGTATGTTCACTCGGCCCCCTCCCATCAGAGCTTTCAGAAAATCCCTGTGGGGCTTCTTGAAACAAGCCTCAGTGTGTGACTGCCCCAAGCCTCCTTAGTGCAACGTCACCTGTCAACCTGACCCGAGTTCCCTCTCACGGGACCTGCCAGAAATACTTTGCTTGTCCCACGATTCTACCACGTACCTGGGCACTTGACTGAGGGTATAATTGTCTGCAATCCCATACCCTGGTTGTGCCTTAACTTATATGTTATAATGTGTTTGTGACTTGTTATAATTCTCTGTGACCAATTACCTTGGTTGTGCCTTAGCTAATATGTTATAATTTGTATTATGCCTTGTTACTCCTATGGATATGTTACCCACTGTACTCCCTTATGTTGTTGTGCTGTCATGATGTACTTGTATTTTCTCTGTACCACTCTGTATCCCTATGTTGTATTCTCCTGGGCCGTTCCTGAAAATAGGCATAATACTTGTCTAGTGTACTCACCTGGTCAACAAAAGCTAAATAAATAAATGCCGCATAAACCCTCTGTGACATGGTGCTAGGGGGTTTACAGCAGCAGTTGTACCCCATTCTAGAAGGGCAGTCACAAAGTGCTCACATCGGGATTCTACAAGAACCCCCAGAGTAGATGCTGCAATGTAAGTTATACCAGCATTTAGCTGGTATAACTTATGGATGCCCCCGGGGGTCCTGTAGACCCATTGGCTGTCCAGCAGACAGTGCAAGGTTCCCCCCCATGCCCAGCACACCCCAGCGGGGCCTCACAGGGCTACCAATACCCTCGGCCCCCTGAAACAGCCGTTGGCAGAAGCCCCAAAGGGTGGCATTGCCACCACCCCCGTTCCTCAAACTACGAGTCGCCCACTGCATATGTGGCAATATGCCAGCCCTGGTAGTCCAGTGCCCCCTAATCACTGTACATTAATAAAATAAAAATCCCATTTCTGGTGGTTTACTGCCCCTCAACTGTATGATTATTAGTTGTAAGATCCCTTGTTTCCTCAGAAATTTAATGCCCTGACCAGAAAGATGCCAGGTTATTAAAGATCCTGATGCACTGGTAGTTTCAGTGGCCCCCATTCTGTTAAAACAGCCACCCAGCACCCTCAGGGCTTAGTTGGTTAGTCAATTTCCTCACTTCCATGGCTGCTGTCGAGATTGAGTGCAGTATTAGGTGCTATCAGACAGATGCACTCAGAAATGAATTTCTGAGTGTGTCTGTACAGTAACGCTAATACTGCACTCAGTTGATGGCTGGCAGTGGAAGTGAGAGGTGGGCTGTGCCAGTCGCCAGCTGGGGATGGGTGAGGGTGCTTGGTGGCTGGCATGGCTGGGTGGGGGTGGGAAGGCCTAGACTACCAGGGAAATGGGGATCTTTATTTATTTTAATAATGTACATTTTGGGGGAACTAGCCTCTATACGGGAAATGGGGATCTATTATTGTTTTACAGTTGGGGCACTGACTGTCAGGGCATGTGACGTGCTGCTTTTGTGGCAGGTGACCTGGGGGTCGGGCATAGTTGGGGGGTGCACTTGTGACTTGCAGCAGTGGGTTGCGACATGCTGGCCAGATACACCCTTCATGCGGAGTACCTTGCCGCATGTCACAAGTCACAGGACTTTGCTGAGGAGACCCTGCCCCTTCTAGAATAGGGTGCAGTGTCAATGTCACAGTTGTGGGTAGTGCAAGGTGCGTTTGCCTGCAACTTGCGCCACACTTCTAGAATCAGGCCCTTTGTGTGTAGTGGAACTCTTTACCCCAATAGGTATGCTTTGTGATCCTGTGCTTGTGAACTCAGTTCAGTTGTGAGCTCAGTGACCCAGCTGCATGGGGTGAGGGTGGGGGATGATGCTGTTATGCAACACCCCCCTCAGCTAGGGAATGAAAGGTGCAGAGTTGCCTGCATGGGCCTGGGTACCATATAGTGAAGGCAACTGTCCTCCTCTTGGCATAGGGCCCTGGACCTCTGCACCCTTGAGTGGCAGAGGGCCCTGTGCATTATCTGACAGATGCACTCTTTGCCTGTGTATCTGTATCTGTGGCCACATGGAAATGCAAGGACTACAGGGCCCTGCACTTCTGCAGCCCACTAGATAGGCCCATGAACTCTTCACATCTGTTGCTTCACTAGGTCCTGACCTTCTGTAGACAGACAGAGTGTTGACTTGGCACAAGGCATCATGTCCCAAAGTGATCTACATGAATGAGGATATGATTCAACAATCTCAAAAAGAAAGGAAATACTTTGCAGAAAACTTTATTAATGCCTGTGCCTTGGGGTTGTCAGCCCTAATGTTCACCCCATTCAATGATGAAAGAAGCTGAGAAATATAGAGCATATGATCCCAAGGCACACCCCATGCCTGATTAGAGAAGATGCAGGAGATGTGAAACTGTAATGGTTGTTCCTGTTGCTGCCTGGTGGGTGGGGGTGAGGTGTTAGGGTTGGAAACATTAACTCCACATTTCCCTACTTTTGTTGCTTTAAGTGTAACTTGTGCATCAACACAGTTTTTTGCAAAGCATTTCCTTACTTTTTTAGATAGTATAATTGTATCCTCATTTGTCTATAGAAGTGCAGGGCCCATCCCTCCTTAGATGTATACATTTGTAGTAAAACAGGAATGAAATTGTCAGCATAGTCTTCTTATAACCCCACCTCATGCTCATGAACCCAGTAATGAAAATGTTGAAATCCCCACCTAAATGTGATTCTGTGCCACTGCAATGCCATTGTGCATCACAGGTGAAAAAACACACATTGGTCAGGATTTGAAAAATGACAGGTGTCAAATTCATGAGGTGGTTTAAAAAGATGGGTATGTTGAAAATTTGGAGTCAAAATATTTAAAATTGCCAAAGTTATGAGCGAGAGTAGCAAAAGTTCAATGTATGTGCAAAACATTGTCTGTTTTACATATTTTTCTCCAGATTTTCCACATAACCTTCTTATAACCCTACCTCATGAGCAAGGATGGTGAACATTTTCAAACCCCACTGAAAAGGTGATTTCATCAAGCAACCGTGAAATCACCTTTTGGGTTATATTTGTGTAATTCCACCATCAGCATTCAAGAGGTGGGGTGTCAAAAAAGCCATGTTGAAAATTTGGTATCAAACTATGCAAAAATGGCAAAGTTGTGCAGCAAAGTTGAAAAACCCACTGAAATACATTGGACTGCACTTACTTAGTTTCTCATACTGTAGTTGGAGATTCCAGCAGCAAGAAATGTCTTCCAATAGAGAGTGGATCTTCACCCTGGGAACTGTTCATATGAATATGGGTGTGTGGGGAGTGTGGTGGGTGCAGAGTGGTTTGTGCTAAGTTGGAGGTCAGAGTGGGGGAGTCAAATTGTCAAGTGACCATTTTCTTTTTTACAGGTTGAATGAAAAAGAAACCTAGGGACCATTTTCTTTATTACAGAGAAATGAGATATTGGGGCAGCGATTGGAGGTTAGTGGGCACCACTAGACACCAGGGAAATCTAACACATATGTGGGTGGTAATCGGAGGGTGGGGGATGCCACTAGGCACCAGGAAAACAAATAAGAAATATATGGGGAGGGTGATTGGAGTGTGGGTGGCGTCACTAGATACCAAGAAAAAATTACAAATAGAGGACAGCGATCATATGATCGGGGATGCCACGAGACACCAGGGAAACATAGCAAATAATGGGACTCAGATTGAAGGGTGGGGGCACCACTAGACACTGAGGAATAAAAATAAATAAGGGGACAATGATTGGGGGGGCACTAGACACCAAGGAAAGTGTTTACTGAGTATGCTCAAAACCAGAAATCTAAGAATGCCATACCTTTCAAACACAGGAATATTTTTTTACCAAATCAGCAAAAGGCACATCTGTGGAACAGTTGCTTTCTACCATGAAAATTTTAGACAAAAATTACAAACTGTTTCAGCACTAGGACTGTTCAAAAACACAGAAAAAATACACAGAGATTTTCATTCATATGAAAATTTTTATATGAACATCCTAATGAAACACATGAAGCAAGTCACAAAAAAGGTTTTAAAGATTAGCTACAAAGCTGTCATTTATATTTATGTATTTTTTACAGGTACTGCCAGTGTAATAAAAAAATCTATATAAGCTATTGAGTCTGCGTGTATTTAGTTATTTTTAATCATTTTAGATTACAAAATGTTGTTTGCTCATGGCTGATACTGGTCATCATGCCCTCTTTTTTTATCCACTCTCCAGCGATCCCAATCATTCCTGACATCATTCATGGAGTGTTGTCCTTACAGCAAGAGTGAGAAGGTCATGTGATGCAGGCTTGAGCTGGCGTGAGCTGTCAAATGAAACCCCACTGGTCATTTCATTATCCGGTGTCAGTGTACTCTCAGTATTATTTTCTAAGCAAGAATAAAAAACCAAAATGTCTACAAAATGCAGGTGGCAGACAGTTCAAGCCACACGCTTCACACTGTGTAGTTTGGGACTTAAATATGTTTGCTGTCAGTCATTCATATCAGATGGTAACAAAGGACTGTCATTGTCCATCTATTAATTATTCCACTCCTACTATGGGTAATTGTAGTCCTAATGTTGTCACAGCAACTGACAACACCTTGCCTCTTATATCCCTGTGTGCCAAATGTGTCCAAAACCTATATAAAAAAATCAGTCATGCCATAGTGTAGTGAACACCAAAATTGTGTAAGTGTATAAAAAAATGACTATAATACACAGCAGACATGAACAACCCACTTGATATGACACGTTACTGTCTTTGAAAACAATTTGTAACTGCAGGTCATGTTTTCTTTGCCTGTACCGGTACTAAGAAGGACTCCTGAAAACTCATTTAATGACAACAGGTGTGGTTCCTACTAGGCATCCAATCCTTATTTCTTTACATAAAAATTCTGTTCTGCAACTGTGGTGTAAATGATAAGTGATCACTCTTAAATACCCCCATGGATAATCTTATTGGAAACCCATCAGAATTTGATGGTACCCTCACAATACACTTCCAAATACATAAACAGGTAGATCACTTTTGCCCCATTAATTTGAGTGCCTAAATAAGCATGGATTTACCTCGGCTATACCAGCTGTTACTAAGCTGTGGCTCTGGTGCTATGTATGGTGCTTATACTAGGAGTGGGTCTGATTGTAAAATGTTTTAAATATGTAATTAAATCTCTAAGGCAGAACCAGGTGGCCCAGGAGCTCTAGACAGCAAAACAAACACTACTCTCACTATATTTATTTTTATGTGGACCATTTACTGGTGCTACAGCACTCTTTCATGGATGAAACAGCAAGGCAACTTAAATCAAGTACTGTATTACAAGGTGATGTAAGTGAAACCAAAATTTTAATTTGTCTATTTTTAAAGGAAAACCAAACTGATGTACCCAGAAGTTACCACCTTGTTGCATTTGTTTGACCACCACATAAGGAGAATATCTACAATCCCGAGTAGAGACAATCTAGTTCTCCCCCACCCATAATGATTTAGTTGCATGTAATCCAAGTCTAAATTGAATATTGAACCTCACACATGAGAGCAAAAATACAGAATAACAATAGTGAGAATGAAAATAGTTTAATATGCATAAACCAAGTCTGATGGTCGTGGAAGCCATGGTCCACATTATCTTGCTATCATGCATTCATATGGTAATCATTTGGTGTTCAAAACAATCCTGCTTAGATTACATTGATGACATAAATCACTATAGATCTTGACACAATGTGGGTGACAGACTGAGAAGCATTTGGCAGTATTTGATTTAAGCTGCCCTGCTATTTCATCCAAGAAAAAGTGGAGCTGCACCAGCAAATGTTCCACATAAAAATAAATATAGTGAGAACAGTGGTTACTTTGTAATCTACAACTCCTGGAGCAGTTGGATCTGCCTTAGAGATTTGATTAGGCATTTAAAAACTTTATGATTGGATCCACTCTTGGTATATGGTAAGCACCAGACATAGCACCCGAGCCATGACTTAGCAACAGTCAGTACAGCCAAGGAAAATCCAGGAGTATTTAGGTGCTCAAATGAATGGGGCAAAAGTGATGTGCCTGTGTGTGTATTTGGCAGTGCATTGTGAGGGTATCATCAAATTCTGATTGTTTTCCAATAAGATTGTCCATGGAGTATTTAAGAGTGATCACCTATAATTTACCCCACCGTTTCAGAACAGAATTTTTATGTAAAGAAATCAGGACTGGGCATCTAGTAGGAATCATACCCACTGTCATTAAATGAGTTTTCAAGAGTCTTTTTCAGTACTAGTATGGGCAAGGAAAGCATTACCTACAATTCTACATTTGCTTTCAAAGACAGTAATGAGTCATGTCAGCCAAGTGGCTTGTTCATGTCTGCTGTATATTATGGTCTGTTTTTTATACACTTACATAATTTTGGGTTCACTCTATTGTTTTCAGTGCTAGACCAGATCAAAAGAACAACCCAAAGACGTGAAGTTATCTTTTATACAAAAATGGTCATGTGAATGTCCTCTCAAAAAAAGCATTAGTGAATTATGAAAAAAGATCTAAAACCCAAACAAAACACATTTCTGCATCTGTTTTTCAACACTTAAGTGCAGATTACACCTAACAGAGTCCCATTGAGCAAGATGGATGTGCTGGTCTCTCTCCAGAATGTCAATTTTGAGGGATCTAACATTTTTTTTTTGGGGGGGGGATCTAGATGGCTGCATAAGAAAAAGGATTTTGCCATCACGAAAAAGGATTCTTTTTTCATTTCATACTGCTATCTTGAAGTGCTTACTGAGCATGCTCAGAATTGACATTTTAAAATTAAATAACTTGTGAACGGAATCATATGTTTTCACCAAATCATTAAAAGACACATCTGTGGGCCAGCCACTTTTTACTCTGAAGACTGCGGACCAAATTGTTAAACTGTCTGGGCACTAAGCAAGCTCAAAGAAAGAGCAAACAACAGAACAAAAGTCACTTTTTTTCACTGTCTGGAACTCAGAAAACACACAACTGATCAGAACAACAGTTGGCAAATCCAGAAATCTGCCTCGCAAGACCACATATGCAAACCTTCGTGCAAATCTGTTTAATGGTTGCAAAGTTATTAAAGCACAAATATTTAGGTTTAACATTAAACAGCCTACTCAACCCTAACTATGGGAGTGTGGCTGCACCCCTATAATATCTATCTATATGTGTGTGTGTATATATATATATATATATCTATATACACACATCTGTATGTATCTATATTTAGCTATATCTATATCTATATCTATATCTATATATATGTATACATATATATATATAGATGTATATGTGTATGCATATATATATATATATATATATATATATACATATACATAACACACACACATATATACAGCACTCACAAATGTACGCTATCATAGTCTCAATAAAATTGAAGACACGACTTCCAAAATATTTCCAATGAATTAATGGCTGCCAACCAAGAATGATGAAAATACAAAACAGAACAATTGTTATAGTGAGATACATTGAGGAAAACATAGATATTGAACCAGAAGCAGAACACCTTAATTTTATAGTAAATAGCATGGTTAAAAGCCTTCCTACAATAATCACAAAACTTATACAATGACAGCCCCCAAATCATTTCATCCCATATTACTAAACAAAAGCTATACTCAACCAGCACCCTCCCCAAAAAACATACCCTTGTCCATATTTATACCCCAACACTCCTTCTACATATGAAAACCCCTTACACCTGCCAAAATTTACATCATGTCACCCCCTCACAAATTAAATATTCCACACTTTTGCCACGAGTTACTTCATGATGCCTATGCAAAATATACACTTCATTCATGTGCCAACATTTACACTGCAAACCCCAATGAAATATACATCTACAGGATGTATAAGTACAACCTCCTCTCCCCTCAGCAACACAGCTTTAGAAGGCTCCATAGCACCACCACTGCATTGGCCTGTTACATGGACCATAGGACCATGGGCTCGATTTCCAAACAGCCCTTGGAGTGACTCAGTGTGAGCCAATTTAGGTTGTGACAAACTCCGGATGTATCAGGGACCCTGTGCCTATTTTATAAAACAGGGGGTCCATGCATTAAAGTTCCCAGAGTTGCCACAGCTACGGGGTTGTGCCAAACATGTGGTGAACCAGAGGGGTTTGACAGAGGGTCCCATCAAGCCCCTCCTACTCAGCACAAACCTAGACAAGCCACAGAAGTGGGGCATTAATCTGGCAGGAAGGTGGGGACTGGGGGCCAGTGGAGAAGTGGGGATGCCATAGGGGATGATGGAGGCAGGGCAGCAGTTAGAGATAGAGATTATGAGGAATCTGGCAGAGGTGCCATGTGCAGTAGCACACAGCCAGTCAGACTGGGTAGAGATTGGGGGTTGGCATGGCCACACCATCATGACCCAGATGCAAGGGGAAGCAGCCCTGGCACATGTCCCACAGGACCCATATTCCCTGGCAGTGTAGTTGAGCATCTGCTGCCTGCCACATGGGAGTCTGTGGGTTCAGTGTTATAACAGTGATATCGGAAAGACGATTGTTGTTATGGAGAGCGTACATCACCAAAAATCAATTTTGGCAGTGTACACCCCCGGCGAAAAACAAAAGGGTGTCAAGGACTCTAATTTTTAATGTTATGTGTGGGGCTGTGCCCCCTGCACTCCCCCATGGGGCTTCACCCCCTGCACCACACTAATTTAGAATTCTCAACTCCGGGGGTGGTGCATGTCTAGGGGGGTGCAAAATTGTAGCAAAAAAAACTACTAGGGCTGGGCACAACAAAACATATCTGTGACTGGACCTTAACCCAGCATCCTGGCCACCCCAGCCCAGCACCCACCCCATCATGCTACAGAGCCAGCCTCGGCAGCACACTGCAGCACCACCCTCACAAACCCTCCCTCCCTCCCACCCCCTCGCTCAGCGTGCTTGCCCCTCCCCGTCACAGGTGTACATAGAAACATCCTGTTGCTATTTGAGAACCCCCCATCTGGTCACCCTCCCTGATCTCTCACACTGTCAACATGCACTGCAAGTGGGTCACCATTTTGGTAGGTTCCCACTCGTGAGTAATGCATGTCACAGGAAACTGAGTCTGTGTACAAGGGGAAATGTCATGGTGCCTGGGGGATGTATCTGTCCACTGCATGCTCCCCACAATCTTCACTCACTGCTACCCCCCCATGCAGGGGACTGTGGGTCCTGTAGGGCAGGTGCCAGGGCTGTTTCCACCTGGGGTCTGGGTTATGATGGTGTGGCCGTGCCAACCCTTCAAACCAGTCTGATCATCTGTGCACTGCTAAATATGACACCTGCTCCAGATGACTCCTCAGCTCCCTCTCACTGCTGCTGTAGCCCCATCATCCAATATGGCACCTCCACTGCTCCATCAGCCTCCAGTTCCCACCTTCTAGGTCCAAAGCCCCACTCACCACCCTGCCAGGCAGTGGTACAGGGCCCTTAATCCAGCTCCTGGCTGGTCTAACCTGATTCCATGTTTATGACCATGGTGAGGCTTCTGGAATTGCAATTAAGGGGATGCAGTAGGCCCTCTGTGATGCAAGCCCCCTTGCAATCTGGCATAAGGGTGCTTCTGCTGCAAGGATGGTGCAGGGTGATTTTGCTGCATGGCATCCCAATTTCCACACAGCATGCAGACGAAAATCAGGTTTGCCACAAACTTTGATGCAAGGTGCCACTTGCATCACAGACATTTGGCGCAGGCACCTTGCATCAAAGTTTCTGTTTTGAAAATCGATCCCCATGTCTTCAGGAGCCTGGTCCCAGGCAAGCTCACCAATGACATTTCTGTGAAATAATCAAAGCTTCTATACCATGGCATCTGCTTATGAAAAATGGCCCACTATGGTTTCTTAGAAAATGCTTTGACCTGGTTTGACAACTACCTCACTGGGATATCACGAGTGGTCTTCATCCAAGGTCCACCTCCAGCTCCCTGAAGGGGGTAAACAGTGGGGTCCCTTAAGGGTCAATGTTGGGGACCATCCTGTTCTCCTTCTTCATTGACCACTTATTCAGGGAAAGTAGAGGTTGCCACACGTTAAAGAATCAGTGTCACCCTGGTCCCTTCACTAACTTTTGCTGATCATATTTGAACATTGGTCAAGCATGTGAAAGAACAAGTGGGAGTCTGCTTTAGGCTAAAGCATCTTATGACCCCCCAAATTGTGGCTGGCCATGGCCCATGGCATGCTTTTTCCACTCCTAGATTACTTTTCCTCCATCTATTCCCAAACCTCTAATCATAACCTCACTAGACTTAACATGGTCTACAACAGCATTTGTAGGTTTGCCTCGCTGGCCCATTATAACTCCCACCTCTGCTTCCTTTATCAGACATTTGGTTGGCTCTCCTCACAGGCCCATCGTGACTTATGGATTCCCTTGTGGATAAATCCCTCAGGGAAAAAGAAAACTGCCCCCTATCAAGCCTTCTCAGTCTTAGGACTGGGTCACAACATCTCCAGCCCTCCTCTCACTGACGACCTTCCTTAGATGGCTACTGAGATTGGTCAGAAAGCTGTCTCCAACTCTGCCCATGCCCCTAGGCAATGGAATGGTATATCAGCTTCCTTCCACTTGCTAGGCACTTCCATCCTATTGAAAGCACATTTCAAAAAAATGCCTTTCTAGCTCACACTGCATGCAAGTGCCCCACCTTATCTGGGATGGTGGAGATCCTTAGGTCTGGATGTAGACTGCTAGGCAGTTCTTGATACAGTTGTCTGCTTTCTTATTAGTCATGTTTTGTATCACATGGTATTGTGACTGATCCAGTCAAGATGTTATTGTGTCCAATGCTGCTAACCTTTTCTCTTTATTGTGGCCTTTTCTGTGCCTATTCTAGGCTTAGTACTGTGAGCCTTAACTCTAATTATCTTTATAACAGGGCTTTGCATTGTGGACTCTAATCTGTCACTTATCTGTATTGCATCACTTTATAGCTATATTAATTCTACCTGTACCATGTATGTTTCTTTGACTATATTGTATGTGCCATCTTAATGGCACAGGCCATTCCTGAAAATGGTCACTCAAACCAGTGTACCCATCCAGTTATCATCAAAATAAATGAATAAATAAATCCTGACAAAATGTAATTGCCACTTCTAAAAAAATATTTCCCATACTTCTACAAAATGTGCACCTCATCAACCTCTAAAATACATGTATCACACAATTCCAAAATGTACATAACCAGACACTACTGAATTGTACAGCTCCAGAAAATTACAATTCCATTCACCAGGAAGGCGATACAGTTCCTTGCATTAAAAATTGGGATACTTAACACTGGGTTATATCGGTTACTGTATTATTCTGCAAGATATCACAAGTTGAAACTGTGATATTGTGCTTCACCCTTTGGGACCTGCCCTGTGCTATACATTCCATTCAACCCAAAATCTTACACTCCTATATTTGTCTAAAAATTTACACTGCACTTTTTCAGACAAAGGCAGTTCATCTTAAAATGTATATGTCATCCCACTTAAAATGTATATTTCCCCCTTAGCATAATATGTAGGCCACCACAAGATTCCTAAATGTACTTCTTCACCCTTTTCAAAAAAGTTCATGCCAACCTCATTCTTAGCATTCTCTCCATCCCTGGTTCCAAACTTTACAAACTCCTGAAATGTACATTTCTACTTCTAGTGCTTGCAAATCTATGGTAATGTTTGTGTTCTTCACTTTCTTCCTAAAATGTATGGCCCACTACATTCCTTGTCAACATGCTTTCAAAATGTACACTTTTCTCCACAAACAAAACTTCAGTTTTCTCTACATTTGGGTTCTCACTTGTTTGTTTAGAAACTAGTTGTAATTTGACATATTTTTAGGGGGGATTACTAGCATTCTTGATCATTTCAACATTGGTAGCTGACACTAAATAGTGTAAAATCCATATCATAGAAGCATTACCAAAAGTCATAATCAGTGGCTATTGAAGTAATACAGTATACAGCACAATCAGTGTTTATGTATAACACCCATTTATATTATTACTGCATACTTTGTTGTTTTGCTACTGACATGCAAGTCATTTTCAACCTGTTCAATTCCCAATGATCTAAACCTGTGAATGGTGTTCACCATTGGTGCCTAAAGAGCATAATTACTGTAGTATTTTAAAAGAGTTGTCGTCATTATGAAGTAGTTACTGAAAATCCCATCAACCTTTCAGTTTTTTATATTCTGGCTGGAACACAATATAAACCATCTTGAGAGATAATGCCTGTCCATCTCAATTTAATTAACTATTCAATTAATGCAATCTGTTGCTGTCCAGTCATACTGGAACATCTTTCATTGGTGCAGCATGTAATTATCTTTGTAGTTTTAATAACAAAGCCTTTGTTCATAAACACTCAATCATGCACAATAACTTTTGCCAGCATAACTGGCAGAATAATAAACCTTTCCAGTTGCATTGTGATAGCCAGAAATATGGGATTTCAAAACAGATTTAAAAATGATTCTTCTGAATAAATTGCAGTACAATGACATCAACAAAGACAAACAGAATCTTAACAGCAACTGTTAGCCTGCATTTGATACACTCCTCATCCCATCCACATTTATGCCTTAGTTCACTACCCAACACCTTTTTTGACATTGTATTGTTTTGTATTTGCAGTTTATATACAAAAATAATTGTGTGTTCAAAATCAACAAGTAACAAGTATTTACTCTTGAAGTTGTGTGCTCATCTAAGTTTCAGTATATTCATAGGTGCAGCAGGTACAGCTAGTTATTGTGCCACCAAATGCTTCTGTTAATGAAAACAAGTAGTAGTCATCAGACCTTTAGTAGTCCCTGTACTGCAGGAAATACTTCACTTAATTCAGGAAAATACATCAACAACATAGGTTATGGAAATCCTCTTTTTACATACACACACACACTCACCATATTCATCATCAGTAGCAGCTGTTTGCTGCAATAACACTGTATTTGTATTAACTTTTTAGAAAATGGAAACACTGTCTTCTCTTGATACTTTTTTTCTTTGACATACAGGACAAAGTTGCGCAGCAACTTTATTATTTTGTGCCAGGGAAGAAACATCTCCCAAGCTTGATGTAATAGATCCACAGTCTGTCCATTAAACTGAAATGACAAATTTGACTAGTCTGTCATTTCAGTAAAAATAATCAAAGGGAGTAACACAAAACTGATTTTTTCTAGTTATGCACATACTAAAAGTCATACACCTATGAACCACATAAAGCTTCTCTCAGGAATAATTTAGAGCCAATGACAGCTGGCATGCTGCAAACTTTCAAGGTGGATATATTTTGGTAATCTGCTACCCCTGTTGATTTAAAAGTATGATAACTCTTCTATTCAGGTTACCTTGTAAAATTTCGAAAAATGTATTGCAATTTTGTTCTAGCTATGTCAGTGATTTGAACGTGGTTGATGTCATAAATCTCTGCTACACAATGTACATGATGTGACATTAAAGTCTTAAGTTCAGATGCACCTTTTTGGAAAGCACCCTCCCTTCCACTCATGTTTGTTCATGGCATAATGAGATGTCAGCACACCTCGTTGAAAAGGTAGGATATGAACTGGAGGTGATCATATACATACAGCAAAGGAGTGAAGCATACCTTGGTGGGCAGTCTGGGGCACGGCAGCTGCTACAGTAGTCTCTTTCCGATCAGAAGCCCTGGTACTGCTCGGGGAGGCTCGATTCAGGTGAGTGCGGCGGTAACATGAAGAAGAAAGTCGCCCAAGTTGGGAAAGCAGCAGCTGAAATGAGTAGGGCTTCACACAGGCAACATTCGTCCACAACGCACGCAGCAGCAGCAGCAGCAGTAGCCGCCAACAGACGGCAGCGGACAGCCCGCTCTCGGCGCTTCTTGGTCCGCTTCCTGGTCAGTCTCTAGTCCTACTGTGGCGGTCCACAACAGAGCCTCGGGCACTGACCTGATTAGCTGTTTGTGTGTAGTCTTGAATTTGGTCTATATAGTCTATACAGTACACAGTGCACATAAAACCAAGTGCTCTCTGCGCCCTCTCTGCAATGTACAGGACTGCACTCGCTGCATGCAGTCCAGCGGACAGCCGTCAAATCCAGCTCTCTCGTGCACCACTGTAGCTTCCTGTCGCCTGTTTGTAGAAGGTGCTGTCTGGAGAGACTCCAGACAAGAGAGGGAGAGAGAGAGAGAGAAAGAAGGCAGCAGCCCAGCTCTCTCTCATATACACTGTGGGCTGGTCCCACTCTTAGCTGCTGCTGCCTAGGCGGGAGCCAGATGTGAGGAGAATGCAGACTGGAGTCCACCAATGCAGAACAAGTGCACCACCACCAACACCGGTGCCACCACAGGGGAGTGCCTTCGCAGGGCAATAATTGAGTGTCCTTTCTAGGATGTGATAATAGATTAACTCCTTATGAACAGTGACAGAGCAATAGCGAGTCATCTCACAGAAAGAACTGGGGGGTGCGACACTTTTGTAGTTATTGAAATTCGGCTACCTAGGTGATGCTGTGTTTGGTTATTAAGCTAAAGTGTACTACTATATTTAAGGTGTCATTTTTTTCTCCAGCATATTAGTTTAACAATGCATATTGTGTTACGTGTTAATAATGTATAACTCGCTAGTAATATCCAGACCGTGCTGAAAGTTGCAGGTGTTTTTCTATAGGCATGCGTACGGTACAGTTCACTGGCTCTGTGTGGAGATACACAAGTTCACTAATGGAGTGTGAAGCAAATGAATCTTTTATTAAATCCTCGCTCTCAGGCCCGCGCCCGGACACACACACACACACACAGGCACACACACTATTGGAGAATAAATTCGGGAAATCATGTTTTGTTTGGGACAAATATATACCTTAGAACACACGTTATTTCACTACAAACACATGTTATATAATTCAGAGCATGTTATTTTCGCTTAGAATTTGGAAATAAGACACAGAATGGTGGGCCGGTTTTTAAAGAGTTCACAATGAATGGTACAGGGGGTTAAGCTATACCAAAGACTAATACAAGCATTGCATGTTCCAGCCTCACCCAGGTTATCCCCTTTAATCCCACTCCCTTGGAGACAGTAACTACAAAACTGCTGGAATGTAAATGGCAATAGCCATTCTATATGTTTACTAAACACATTCATGCCATTACAAAATATGTTATGCTCTTTAGGGAGCCTCATGTTAGAGACCCTGCCCTCCCGTTTATTACTTTGAGGAAGAGAGCTACAGCCCATCCTCCCCTCCCCATGGCCAGCCTTTGCCTTGGGGCAACATATGGTTGAATGAATGGAGGAGTGTCTTTTGCCATCTCTCCTGGGCTCGCTGCCTGGGTGATCTCTCCTACAGTTACACCACAAATCAAGGTGCTCCCATGGGGAATCCCACCCCGGGACATGATGCGGGGGAACCTGGTCTTGTGGGTACAGTGTGACCATGTTGAGCTCTGGTCAGTCTGTCCAGAATACTGAGCTCTGGCTAGTCAGTGCTTGGTGAAAGCCTCACCCCTCCCCTGTTGTCACCTGTAAGAGGAGTACCTGTCCATGCAGGGTGCAGATCCTTGATTACTGTAACACTCTGTACCTTGGGTTATCCATAAAGTTGCTGCATTGCATGAAGTTGTTCCAGAATGCAGTAGCCCAACTGATTGCTGGTACCTCCTAGTTCAAACATATCATGCCAGTTCTTTGTGTTCTGCTCTGGTTGCTGGTGCAATGGCACGTTGACTTCAAGGTGTGCTTGTTAACTTGAAAGACCTTGCATGGTTTGGGTCAGGGCTACCTGACAGACCTCCTTACTCTTTATGCTACCAGTCATCCCTCCAGCCAGCAGAGGCAAATCTCTTGTCTCATGTATAAACATATCTCATCTTATGTCCTCAGGCACTGGACATTTGGCGTGGCTACCCCTATGCTATGGAATGTCCTTCACTGGAGGTGACAGGTGCTTCTTCCCTGACCTTTTTTAAATCTTGCTTAAAAACCCATTTATTTATATTGAGTTTTGCTCCTACTTCTGCTGTGCAATTCCTGTGTGACAGTATCTTACCTATAATTTTACTTATAATGCATTTTATCAATTTGTTCTGTTGTACTGCAAGGCACCCAGAGCCTTCTGGATTGGGCACCATATAAAGGAAATTGTCTTGCCTTGCCCCTGTTTTTCCTCCACCTTAAATCAAAGAAGACCTGACCTCATCTAAGGCAAACCATAGAGAGACACCCTACCCACTTACAGGGAGGCTATGATTGAAGTGAAAGTGTTTCCTGTACCCTATTAGTCAAAGCTCATTTTTTGAGGCCCCCCCTTGGTGGAGGTAAAAAACCTGAGGAAAAAAATCCTTTAATAGTAATAAAACAGGAAAACTGCACAACTGATTGTGGCAGCTCCCCTAGTAGGAGGCGTAGACCAGGCTATTAAATCTTGGAGTTGGTGGGAATCAATTCATTGAAGGAAGAAAAAAGAAAGGAGGGTCCCAGGGCTATGAGCAAGCCCTTTTAACCCCTCATCTGCTCCTCTCCACACATAAAAATAGCCTGGTCAACAGAGCAGGCCTGGTTTTGTCCAGCCTTTTCAGTCCCATCACCTCCCCACAGTCAGCTTTACAGAATGCGGGGGCTGAGAGACCTGGCAAGAAGGTCACCAAACCCCTAGCTGCTGTTTTGCAGTAGTTGGAGTTTGGGGGATGGGAAGGCTGAACACCAGCCCCCTTGTCCCACAAATGCATGTGGGAAGGGATATTGATTGTTCATGCCTCATCCTGATTATTCCATTTATCACCATCTCCTAACTACACTGCTGCTGAAATGTAAATGGCCACAAGCATATGTTTATTAAACAGATTTATGCATTTCAACATATGTTGATTACAGGAAGGAGTCTCATGTCAGGAACCCCATTCTCTCCTTGTTTGCTTTGAGAAAGAGAGGGAGAGAGAGAGAGAGAGAGAGAGAGGGAGAGAGAGAGATGCTGCCTGCCTTTCATGGCCAGGCTCTATCCTGGGGTAACAATTAGTTGCATGCATTGAGGAGTGCCTTCTGCCATAGTTCTTGGGCTTGGCATCTGGCTGGCCAACCCCACATTTGCACTGGAGATCATGGACTGCCAACAGGGTATGCAACAGCTGGGGCCTGATGTGACAGACCCAGGCCTGCAGCCACAGCATTACCATGGTGAGCTCTGGCTAGTCCATGCTGGGCACAATCCTCATTACTCACCTGTGGAAAAATAAATAAGTCAAGCATTTGTTTGTGCAAGGTGCAGATGCTCTTCTTTCCCTACTTCAAAGCAAGGTGGACCACACCCCATCTGATGCAAACCTTAGCAAAGACTCCCTACCTGCCACCAACCTTATTGCCCCAACCAAGTCCTCCACATCACATCACAAGATGTATGGTGCAACAGTGTAGCTAAATGTAAGGGGCATCTGCTGCTTGAATGTCTTAGCAATGCTGGTCATGTCCTAGACCTGAAAGGTGTGCCCCATCCAAGTGGTACATGTCAGGGGAATGCACCATGATATTGTTGTTCTTAACAATGCCTACAGGTAAATTTTTCATGAAAGTCCCCATTTCATCATTAATCTTCCTCCTAGTCTTTTTGATGGCCTTCCCATACCCAGCATGGCACCAATTTTTCCGTTCAACAACATGGGATCAGAATGTCATGGTGTGTGAAAAGCTGTGCTGGATTGTGGCAATGTTTGCCTTCATCTCCCTCAAGAGAACCACTGACGTCTTTGTGCCTAGGCCATTTCCTCCAAGGTGGATGACCAGGAAGTTGGGGACTGATTGCTCACACCAATCTTGATGCAGCAAGGGGCCCGATTGATCTCATAACATTCCCTTGCACCTATGCCAGTGGACCTCAACAGGGACTGTGTCAAATTTCAACCATGCCCCCCCCTTTCCAGGTCCTGTCCCAGACTGCAGCCCAGTGACCAGCCCACAGACCCTCATCCTTGTCCCTGGCCCCTGCCAACCTTCTTGATGAGACAGAGAGTGTGTTAGAGCATATGGAGATGGATATATGGATTTACTGCTTGTGATCTCCACATTCCTATGACACTACAAGCTGATTCTCCAGCTACTTAAGCAGCCGAATGCAGCAGGTAAAATTGATATTGCCCTGTCCAATAGTAGGCCTGTACACTCTGGAGTCCCACAGGGCTCTATCTTGGGTCCACTGCTTTTTAGCATCTTCCTCATTTCACTACCAGGAGCTTGCTGTGACCACATACTTCTATACACTGATGACGCTGTACTTTTTACCAGCAACATGGACCCTCACTTTCTCTAGGACCAACATCAACAATCTTTTACATCTGCAGAAAAGTGGTTTTGGGATAATAAGCTCATCCTTAATTATAACAAGACTAAGACAATGTTGTTTTTGAACTCCCAAAGCAGACTCAAAACCTTCCCCCTTACCATCATTAATGACACTGGCTCCCCTCTTGAACTAGTTCACCATTTCAAGTAACTGGGTATAACTATTGACTCTGCCCTGTCTTTTACCAAGCACATTGATCGAACAGCCAAAGCTATTAAACAGTGTTTAGGAGTTCTATACCAGAACAAACATAATTTCACTCCAGAAGCACTGAGCACAGTCATCCACAGTTCTGTGGTCTCTCTCACAGACTATGGTATTGTCATTTATGGTGCAGCTACATACACTGCCTTCCGACATATCAAAATGGCCTTAAATAAAGCATGCCACCTTCTTACTGGTGCTGCATGCTTGGTACACGCCTGCAATCTTCATGCCCATGTTAGCTGGTTACAATTCAACAGCAGACTCAAATACCAATCATGCCTGCTTACAAAAAAAGTCACCTTGGGACTGCTATCACCTGGTGTAATGACCCTTCTTTCCCCTGCATGCAAACCACACAGTACCAGAAGCTCTGGCAAACAGGCTTTCAGAATCCCATGGTGCCGCACCTCCTTTGGACATCATGCATTCACATACAGAGCTCCACTGTGGTACAAATCCCTGCCTTCTGACATAACCAATGCTACTTTGCTGGGCCCCTTTAAGAAAAAACTCTGTCAGCATCTATTCTCACTGGCAACTTCTGACTGCTACCACTAATTTGCCTTTATCTTCCCCCTACCATTTGCAATCTCTGTGATCTCTGTTGATTATTAAAATGTTACACTTCATGTCCACTTCTTGGGACCCCAGTCAAGTTAATACTTTCATGGGCTTTCTACCCCTGCCTAAATTATTTATTTTGCCTCCTACCTCCCTCAACCTCTTCTTCCCTTTTTTGCTCCTCTGTCATTCCATACCTTTTTCCTCCCTACCACCTTAATACATCTTCATCATCACCCCACTACTTACACCACCTCTTGAGTCACACGCTGAATCGCTATGGAGAAACAATTGCAGCAGGAGTTAGTAAAGGCTTTCTTACTTCTAGAACAGATGTGCCACAGTTGCCTAACTAGAAGATTATTTTACTAACCTTTCCATGCCAGCTTTGGTGCTCCCAAGGAACAGAGAAGAGAAATGGCTGGACAATGTGCTGTATGTTGGGCCCTCCAAGTGGAGAATCCCCGGAAGAGAGACAGGCCTCTGGACAACCTCTGGTGGACTGAGGAGTTGTAGTACTTGACTAAGCTGAACATACTGAGGATAGTTTCAGCAAAACCCATCTTTAGTGGGGCTCTAGAGGACTCTTGTGTTTTGGACATAAAGGATAGTTTGTCCTTTAATGTTTTGTAGATTGTCTGCCACACCATCACAGTATTGGGAATACAAATTTTAATTTAATGCTACATTCATCCCTGTTGAAGTTACTCAGGCCGTACAAGGTGTAACTTGGGACACAGTCGGGACGCAGTCAGCTGAACACCTAGCATATGCTTAGTTATACTCATTAAGTGCCTTTTTGATATGTGACAAACTGTTTTTTGAGTTTTTTTTATTTTTTTGCCAGTTACGCATTACATTAAGATTTAAGCACTCAGGAATGAGGAGCTAGGTATGGCCAGGTTTGGCCAAGCACACCTCTCTCTCTTTCTCTCCTTAACAAAGATTGTAGGAGGGTACCAGAAGTAGCAATAAGTAACCATTTAATGAACAGAGGGTGTTTTGAAAAGATTTAAAATTTATGTTTAAAATAAAAATCTTTTCCATTCTAAAACCAGAAGGTAATTCCAGGGTTCTAATTGGACTGGGTTAGCATGTGACCTACTCGTTCTTAGTGCACAAGTCTTGTCAGAGCGACGCAAACTTCAGGCATGCACTAGCAAGAGCACCCAAGGAGGGTGAGTCCATGTGAGTGTGTATGAGATTGTATTTTGCTCACCATAGCATTTTTTCTAGTCTTTTGTTTCACTTTTTGTGATTGCAGTTAAGAGTATTTGGAGGATATTTTATTTTGTTGTAATACGGATCTGTTAACTTACTCTCAAATCATTGTCTCGTTTAAAGTGGAAGTACTTTGTAACACTTTCTAATGCCTATTTGTGCACCAAGGTTTACATTCTGCAATAAATTAGGTGTAAACTTGAGGAATGAGATGGAAAATGTGGGCGTTGCTTCAGTAGTATTGAACAGGATCCACAGTAAAGGAGCTTATTTTAAAATTATTAGCAACACACTCTCATCAGTTCCTGAGTGCTGCATAGCATAGCTCTATACAATTCTATACAGTGCAATAGCTTATTTTGGATAAAAGTAAGTTTTGTCCCAGAACAGGAAGGGTGAGAGTTGTAAGTAGAGGAGAAAGTAAGCATACAGAGAAACAGGAGAGGGGACACAAAATAAGACATGATGGAAGTGATGCAGTGCAATGGCTGTGGGGTGGCAGTGTTCCAGGAGACATTCTGGTAGTTGTGATACTGCTCTATTTGCAAGCACCTCTCTGGTCTGAGAGAGGAGGTTGCCCATCTCCAGGCTGACCTGGCTAGGATTTGTGAAACTTCCTCCTCCACCCAGGGACCACCAGGGCCACTGCCACTACCTCAGAGGTTGCAAAGAAAGAGGAGTGGCTGTACCAAGGGGGGCTTAGGGAGGCAGAGATTGGTGGAACAGAGGTACATCCCTCCAGCTGTACCTCTCCACAATTCATACACTGTTCTGATGGATAGTGGTTCTTCAATGGAGGCACCTGCAGTGGAGACCAAGGAGGATGCTGGGAACTTCCACAAAGGAGACCCACAGGAGGGTGGCACAGGACCCCACAGGAGAAGGAAACAACTCCTGGTGGGGGACTCAATTATTAGGGGGTAGAAATGGGGGAGGAAGGGGAGAGGGAGGTAAGGTGCCTGCCTGGAACCATGGTTTGGAGGGACAGGAAGCAAATACTCAGGATCAAGGGAGCAGCTGCATGAGGGAGGGAGCTGGATGTCATTGTCCACCTAGGGACAAATGACCTGGTTAGGAATGTGATCAGAGCAGTACAGGAGGAGTTTGTAGATTTGGGGAGGGGTCTTAGATAAGTAGCACATATGGTAACCTTCTCGGAGGTGCTGCCTGTCTATGGCAAGGGTGATGCTAGGGTACTCCACACCATGGAATTCAATGAATGGTTGAAAAACTGGTGTGGAGCTCAGGGTTTTGACTTCATTGGGGACTGGGGAGCCACATGGAGAGATGCAGGCCTATACTGGTGCGATGGTCTGCATCTGTCTGGGGGTAACCAGGATCCTAGGTGATAGGTTTAAATGCCTAATTTTCAAGCATTTAAGCTAGCCAAGAGGGGAGGCACTGAAAAGGAGCAGAGAAATCCCAGCCTCCCCCCACAAAACATGGTAATAAGTGAGGTAAACACCAAAGTAGAGAAGTCATTAGGGAGCAGGACAGAGCTAAATGCAAAAAAAAGGCAAAGGCAGTAAGGACAGGGATGGGGCTAAAAGGGGTAAGGCCATCAAAAATTGGAGGGTGATGAATACCAATGACTGTAGTCTGTGTAACAAGCTCCATGAACTAGTGGCCTTGATGGAAGAGGGATGCCTGGATATTGTGGCAGGCACAGAAACATGGTACACAGGGAACCATGACTGGGATGTCAACATACCAGGATACACAATCTACAGGAGGGACAGGGAGGGTAAAAGAGGAGGAGGATTAGCTCTGTATGTAAGGGAAATGATCAAAGCAACAGAACTAAAGAGTAAACAGGGAGCCAATGAGGCACTGTGGGTCACCCTGGAGACAGGAAATGGAACCACAATCTGCATGGGGGTTGTATACTGACCCCCATCTCAGGGGAAGGGAATGGACAAGGAAGTGCTAGAAGGCATCCCTAGAATGGCAGAAAAAGGGGAGACATTGTTGATGTGGGGACCTGAATATGCCAGATTTTAACTGGAACACCTTTGCTGCAGGCACATCCAAGAGCAGGGTAATTCTTGATGCCCTACAAAGGGCATGCCTCAGACAGCTAGTATTGGAACCCACTTGGGAGGGGGCAATCTTAGATCTGGTACTCTCAAATGGGGATGGAGAAAGAATCTCAGATTTAGAAGTGGGTAGCCATCTGGGAACAAACAACCACCAAACAGTGTGGTTCACGATAAACACAGCCATAGAGTCAAGCCATACAAAAGCAAGAGTATTGAACTTTAGGAGGGCTGACTTTGGGAAACTGAGAGAGTGCCTCAGAAGAGCACTAGCAAACAGGCAAGAAGCAGGGGGTGGAGGAACAATGGGGAGTAATCAAAACAGCCATCACAGAGGCAGCAAGCCTTTGTGTGAAGAAAATCAACAAAACACAATGAAGAAAAAAAATGCTATGGTTCTCAAAAGAGGTGGCAGGCAAGGTTGAAGGAATGGTCAGATGTATGGAAGCTCAGATTCAATGCCAAGAAGTGCAAGGTAATGCACCTGGGAAACAAAAACCCAGGGGAAGAGTACACAATGGGGGTGAGATACTGACAACAGTAAGAATGTAAAGGGGCCTGGGGGTAATTATATCAGATGACCTAAAGGTGAGCAAGCAATGTGAGAAGGCAGTAAGGAAGGCTGAGGGGGGATAATGGGATGCATAGGGAGAGGCAGCAATAGTAGAAAACAGGAAGTTGTTATCCCTCTGTACAGACAGTTGGTGAGACCCCATCTTGAGTACTGTGTGCAGTTCTGGAGACCCCATCTCCACAAAGACATAGACAGAGTGGAGACTGCCCAGAGGAGGGCAACCAAAATGGTGCAGAGTCTGCACCAGAAGACATATGAAGAAAGACCAAAGGAGCTTAATATGTATACCCTTGAGGAAAGAAGGGAGAGAGGGGACATGATAGAAACTTTCAAGTACCTCAAGGGAATCAACAAAGTCCAAGAGGGTAGCATCTTTCAGAAAAAGAGATTTGCAAGAACAAGGGGGCACAATTTGAAGATAAAGGGGGACGGCTCAGAGGTAATGTGAGGAAGTATTTTTTCAGAGAGAGGGTTGTGGATGCATGGAACAGCCTCCCTGAGGAGGTTGTGGAGTCAAGAACAGTGGGGGAATTCAAGAATGCATGGGACAGACATAAGGCAGTCCTAGTGGGGGGTAGGAGGATGTAAGCTGTTGGTTAACTAGGATCTGCAGCTTATCTGTTAGGTAGGAAAATGGGCAGACTAGGTGGGCCAAGCAGTCCTTATCTGCTGTCACATTCAATGTTTCTATGTTAAGGAGAAAAGGACAGCATTCAGGAAATATAAGGAAACACAAAAGGAGCAGGACAGAGAACTTTATCAGAGCAGAAAGAGGCAGGGAAGGCAGCCAGAATATCAAAGGCGCAAACTGAGGAAAGGATAGCCAACTCTGTTAAGAAGGGGGCTAAGACCTTTTATAGGTATATCAGGGAGTGAAGAAAGACCAAGAGAGGGATACTGAGGCTTAATAAAGGGGAGGGAATGTGGGCAGAGGGTGACAGTGAAAAAGCAGGGATACTGAATGAATATTTCTGCTCAGTATTCACAAAAGAAGAGGAGGGGAAGGTACCTAAACCAAACAAGAGAAACACTCTGGAGATGGGGGTTGATATCAGTCCATTTACAGATAAAATGGTTCGGAAATAACTACTAAAATTGAAGGTGAACAAAGCAAAGGGGTCTGTTGGGATTCACCCAAGAATTCTAAAAGAACTAAGGGTAGAACTAGTGACGCCAATGACTACTCTCTTTAACAAATCATGGGAGGATGGGATGGTACCTGAGGAATGGAGGAGGGTGGATGTTATTCCTCTTCACAAAAGTGGGAGCAGGGCAGAGGCAGGAAACTACAGACCAGTTAGTTTGACCTCGGTGGTAGGGAAAATGATGGAATCACTTCTGAAGGAAAGAACTGTTGCATACCTATAGGCCAGTGGGGCACAGGACCTAAGACAGCATGGATTCACAGTGGGAAGGTCATGTCAGATGAATCTAATAGATTTCTTTGACTGAGTGACCAAAGTAGTAGATCAGGGAAGGGCTGTGGACATGGCTTACCTAGATTTTAGCAAGGTATTTGATACAGTTCCACACAAAAGATGAATAAACAAGTTAGCTAGCTTTGGAGTGGGTCCCAAGGTGGTAGCCTTGATAAAAAATTGGCTGGACAACAGAACACAAAGGGTAGTAGTAAACAGAGTCCACAGTGAATAAAGGAGGGATGGAGGGTTACTAGTGGGGTACCGGAGGGTTCAGTACTGGGATTGGTCCTTTTAATGTCTTTATAAGTGATATTGCAGAGGAACTGGAAGGAAAAATATGTCTCTTTGCAGATGACACAAAGATCTGCAACAGGGTTGATACACAAGATGGAGTGGAAAGGATGAGAAGGGACTTGGCAAGGTTGGAGGAATGGTCAAATGTATGGCAACTTAAATTCAATGCAAAGAAGTGCAAAGTAATGCATCTGGGAAACAAAAACCCAGGGGAAGAGTACACAATGGGAGAGAGAGTTTGACAACAATAAAAATGGAAAGGGACGTGGGGTAATTATATCAGATGACCTAAAGATGGGCAAGCAATGTGAGAAGGTAGTAAGGAAGGCTGGGGGGATACCGGGATGGATAGGGAGAGGCATCAACAGTAGAAAACAGGAAGTTGTTATCCCTCTGTACAGACAATTGGTGAGACCCCATCTGGAGTACTGTGTGCAGTTCTGGAGACCCCATCTCTGCCAAAGACATAGACAGAGTGGATGCTGTCCAGAGGAGGGCAACCAAATTGGTGCAGGGTCTGCAGCAGAAGACATTCAAAGAGAGAATAAAGGAGCTTAGTATGTATACCCTTAAGGAAAGAAGGGAGGGTGGTATGATAGAAACTTTCAAGTACCTCAAGGGGAATCAACAAAGTCCAAAAGGGTAGTATCCTTCAGAAAAAGAGATGTGCAAGAACAAGGGGACACAATTTGAAGATAGAGGGGGGACGGCTCAGAGGTAATGTGAAGAAGTATTTTTTCATGGAGAGGGTTGTGGATGAATGGAACAGCCTTCCTGAGGAAGTCGTGGAGTCAAGAACAGTGGAGGAATTCAAGAATGCATGGGACAGACATAAGGCAATCCTAGTAGGGGGTAGGAGGAAGTAGGCTATTGGTTAACTAGGATCTGCAGCTTATCCACTAGGTAGGAAAATGGGCAGACTAGGTGGGCCAAGCAGTCCTTATCTGCCATCAAATTCCTATGTTTCTATGTTATTGTGAAATATATTGGAAATATATTTTCAGAAACTCTTTGTTTTAAGCACTAAAGCTCTAAAGGTCAAAGTTTAGGAGATTAACTAATTAGTAAGAGTTATTTTAATATTGTGTATGGTTTTAATTGTTACTTGTTAACTGATATTAGACTGTGGTAGTATTTCTTTGTTCTTGTTTTTCACTTATATCTAGTGCCATTAAATGGGGTCAATACAATCTCAAAAAAGAAGTATTAACCCGCTGGAGGACAACTGGTTTCAGTTCTAACAGATCTGATAGGTGGTCTTCAAGATGTATAAGTTACATTCATGGAAAGACTAAAAAGATTTAAGGATCTATCCATGGGGTATAGCTATCATTAACTCTGAGATCCAGATATACAAGAAGTGAAGAGGTGAATAGTTGAAGATGGATTTGAAAGGACAGAACTTACTCTAGAGCCTGAAAGAGGTTTAAGAATTGACTTGAACTGAAGTATTAAACTAAATCTAGTTAAGAAGTTGAACTGAAAAGGTGAACAGAGGACAAAGGAGAATAATAGGGGGAAAAGAGAACATATAAAGAAGTCAGAGTAACGTATGCATTATTTCTAAGTGTTGCTGGACTTTGCTGGATTAGAGTTTAAAATAGGAATCAGTCATATTTTTTAAGTTTAATTACATAGACATAGAGAGGGACAGTTATTGGTGAGTAGCGATATACCAACCGAATATTTAGTTTGTATATTGCTCTAGCACTAATATTGGTATTGGTATTGTACATACAAGGTATATACGTATTTGTTAATCTGCATTGTATTTTCATCAAACATGCCTTTAATGACAAGGAGAAAGAGTAACAATAGAAGTATGATGGATCTGCCTAGAAAGATTGGCAAAGGCAATAGGAAACAGCTTTTAAAAAATGAAGGACAATTAGGACAATCAGGACTAGTAGGGCAATCAAGAGTTGATGTAATGTTTCTAACATCAGACAAGGACTGTCAGAGTATAAGGGGGAATGAGGTCCCAGATAAAAGGGAAATAGATAAGGGAAGTAATAAACCCATTGACACGGTTATTGAGGTACTATTTAAAGCTCCCCTAAAGGGCAGGGAAATTGATCTTGTTAATATGGATAAAAACAAGATGGTGCAGCCATCTGTTTGGGAATTATGGAAAGATAAGGAGCAAAAGATATTACAAGGAAAATAAAAAATAAGTAAGCATGTGACTTTAACACCATTTAAACAGAATAATATAGAAAAGCTAGAACAGCTGGGTCCCCAGGTGTCCTTTACACAAGATCCTGGGTTAATTGAACAAGCAAATAATGAAGTGAGCAATATGGTGGAAAATATGAAAGAAACCATTCAATCTAATAATAGGATGGAAGAAAAAAAATAGAGAATTTAATAGAATAAAAATGAGACTCATGGACAATTGTAGCTCTCCACTTTTGATGTCACAAAATAAAAAGGAGGAACCTGGAGACAATCTGTGGAAACATGAGGCAATAACAGCCAAAGTCTCATTGTCCACAAATGAAATGACTCAGTTAATGAGTCCTATTGAAGATGGTACACCACCTTTGGAATCTTTGACCAAGGGATGTGTAAGGGCACTTAGGGACCCATTACTAGCAAATGCTATGATATATGAACAATTGATCAAAATTCTTCAGAACCTCTTATATGTAAAAGGGGTCTGTTTGGAGAATAAAAATAAAATTGATTGGATGTTTGATATAATGGTTACTAGAAAGAGAGACACAGAAAGTACTAGAATGAACAGAACAGAAATGTGTAGTATGGAGGTTAGTAAAATAATGGAAGATCTTAAACAGATGGAGTCAACCTTAGAGACAGAGGATGGGATGAGGTTCTTTACAGATCTGGAAGTTACGGAGGCTGGAACAAACATAGAGACAGAGAGTGAATTAGTAATGTTGTCTGAGAGACACAAACGATGTGACAGTGTTATACAGGAATTAAGATCAAGGAACCCTGAGATATGGAAAAATGGAATTGAACTAGAGAAAAAAATGTAGAGAATTTGTAATAAAAATAAATGGAAATGAAGATAAAAATCAGAAACAAATTAAACATTCAAATAAGACAGGAAATACACAGGATACTAATGAGGTAACTCAATGGAATGAAAGGGAAAATATGAGGCACATAAAGATGGGGCCAGTTTGATTTGTATGGAGAGAACACTGAAGGAAACTAGAATAGGTAAAGAGAGGGATGTGCAAAGTCCTTTAGTAAGGAAATCAAAACCGAACAGGAAAAATCCAACTAAGGTTAAAAAGGAAGTTAAAGAAAAGAAAATAGAAAAAGGAAAAGGAAAAAAAAGGAAGAATAAAAAAAGTATTAATAAAAAAAGGGGTAAGAGCAAGGAAAGTCAAAAAGAAAAAGTAACGTCAGTGCAAATACAGCAAACAATGATTGAGAGAGAGGATAGCATAGAAGCTTGTAGTGAAGAATTGGAAGATAGGACAAAGACAGATAAAATGATACAGATGGAAAGAGAGAAGTAAATGAAAATCCAAAATAATTCAAGAGGTGTCCTGCTTAGAACTCTGGAGACTGACTGTGTCCTACCTTTACATAAAGTTCCAATTATGCCAGAAGACACTGAAATAAAGTTGAATGAAAACTTAAAGCAATTTATAGGATCAGTTTTGCAAACTAACATCTGTAGTGACAAATTCATGTCCAAATTCAGCATTGTAAGACCTTTAATTGACACATAGATGGTTTTATTGCTCTCTGATCAATATTATGTGTTTAAGGCTATTTAAAATCAGAAAATAAGATTGAGGGAGATGGGAATGTAAACAAAGTGACAGGAATTAAGTCATTTTTTCCAGAGTTCTATGAGAGCAACAGGGATAAATTTCTTCCAAGGAATAATCTGGTGATCTCAGTTTTTAGCCTGAACAGCTTCTTACTTGAAACCAAATATAATCTTTGTGCTAAGGTAATAGATTTGTTACAGTATTTAACTAAGGATAACAGGTTGAATAGCATGGTTAAGTATGTGAGAAGACGGGAGAATGGATGACAAATCTCAATTTGGGTAAAGAATGAAAAATATTATAGACGTATTCTGTCCAAAATGGAACTATTGGACACAATTGAAATATACTTACATGGTGAACATGAAGTATCAGAAAGATCAGGAGAATTACAGGTTAATGAACATTGGTTAAACATGATAAAGACAACAAACCGATATCAAATATTACAGGACATGGAAGATTGACACTTAGTTGACAAAAGCTCAGGCTTAAGTAAGAAAGAGGGCTGAAAGAGATTTAATATGTTATCTTGGAATATAACAGGAATAAAGAACATAATAGCAGCTCCACCTTTCACAGATTATTTAGTACAGTTCAATTGTATATGTATTCAGGAAATCTGGACCAGAAAAGATCTAAAATTAAATGGCTAGGAAAGGTTTTATAAAAAGGCAAGAAGCACCAAAAAATATGGTAGATTGTCAGGAGGATTAAATACATGGGCCCAGATATTCAAACTGTGCCCAAAAAGTGCTCAACAGCAGGAGCAAGTAAAAGTCCACTGCGCCCATGAGCAAGAAGCACGATATTCAAAAACTGCACAGGCCAAGATGCACCTACGGCCGACAACTGAATATCGCACCACCTGCGCCATAGCGTAACTAGGGAGGTGAAGCTGAGCATATTTGATGCACCATAGCACAATAAGGGGTATTCAGCTGAGCAGTCCAGATGCACCATAGCACAACCAGGGATGCTCCCAGCAGCAGGGCAGCAATGAAACAGCACAACCAGGGATGCAGGGGCCCACCACCCATGCCACAGATTGGCAGAGGAACACACAGCAGAACAGACATTGTCCCCCCACACCCCATGCACTGCACAACTAGGGGAGAGCTGGAATAACCACTGGCCCATAGATACCAGCAACCAATCCACAGTGGGGCCATGATGCCCCATCACACCCCCAGCAAGCTGTGACCGGCACTCAAGGATGGCTGATCACCCTGTACCACACCATCCCACAAATGCATAGCACACCCTGCACCATGATCCCCATACACCCTGCCCAGGAGTAGCACCCAACAGTGCAGGACACCCCATGCATACCACCACCCCTACTGTGACCAATGCAACCCTGTGCACCATGGAGCCATGCAAGGCAGCCCCACCATGGGCACCCTGCAGCGGGCGGCAGCAGACAGTGATGCAACAGATGCATATACAGTGCCACCCTGCATGTCCCCCCTGAGGTAAAGCTGAGAGACCAACCATGCGTCAGCACATGAGGTACCCCACATGTGACAGGGCATGCCCCAGACCCCACCTCCAGCAGTACAGCACCCTGCACACCCTCCCAAGGACATATCCCATCCCAGCACTGGCCACAGCAGCCAGCTCAGACACACACAGGGTAGCATGGAGGCATGCACCACACAGGATGCAACACAGTGCATGGACAAACACCCACCCATACCCAAGGGCACACCAACACAGGGACACAGTAGCTGGTCAACCAAGCCACTGGCGTATGGCCATGGCTGACGTGTACACATGGCCAGCACCCCTACATTGCACAGGTGTGCCAGCCACCCTGCGCAGGCACTATGAAGCTGTAAGCCACCAGCATGCCGCCGGAGCACAGGTGACAGACACTGAAGCACATCCCCTGCAACAGACACAAGCAACAGCATGGAGGGGGGACAACAACAGCTGAGGCCACAGTGCCACTGGAGGCAGAAGTGTACCATACTGGTGATGGAAGGCAACCTGGCATTGTGCTGGGTACAGTTGTTATCCAGCATGGACAGCCACCACTGACATGCCAGCAGACTGTGCATATCACAGACATGCAAGGGTGTCAGCTGCACAGGCCATGGACTGTCTGACAAGGGTGCCATGTACACAGTGCAGGCCCCATGGACCACTGCACACAGATATCCAGTGCACAGAGTACAACACACAAACCACAGACAGTGACTGATCCCCCTGCCCACACCATAGGCAGTTCACCTCTGCACATACACACACATGACCATGCATGAACCACCCGTGACGCCATGCACACTACTGCAGCTGAGCACCTGTAGCCCTCTGCAAATCAGAGACCACCACAATTGTCATAACAAAATACTTATATTTAAAAGAAGTAACAAAAACTATTTACAAGTATTTACAAGGGGGGAAAAGGACACATAACAGGTTGGAGCGGATAAGGGGCAGGGATGAACATATGGGAGAGGGAAGAAGGGGTGTGAGGGTGGGTCAAAGGGGGGGAAGGTGGTTGTAGGGGCATGGAGTCCTCAGTGTGTGCCCTGGTCCTCCTCCATGTGGCGCCTATGTCTGCCACTCCTCTTCCTCCTCACCCCGTGGCAGTGGATGCGCTCTAACAGCTCCAGTGTCACCCTCACCACCTGGAGTAGCTCTCTCACACTCCTCTCCAGTGCCTGGAGTCACCGTCCACCTAGGACGAGGGAGCAGAGTCAATAAGTGTGACTGTCCAGCCCCCTGCAGCCCACCCATTGTGCATGTCATACAGCCATGTGCCACGCCCCTGTGATGGTGTGCAACCACCCACAGTGACCGTGTCCACAAGACCTGCCTACCCAGGCAGCCACAGCCATATGGACCACTGCACACACCCACTGCCCATGTCCTGCACAACACCACCATGGCCATACAGTGACATAGCTATGTGGTGTGAAGGCAGTGCCACAGCCATGTGCCCGGTACATCCATGGACCACCATTGACAAACTCCCAGACATGCAGTGCCACTGGACAGTGCTGACTGTAACAAGTTGCGTGCATGGCAGTGGTGTCAATGGATGGTGGCCATGCCCCATTGCCCGCCCAGTTATACAGCATGCAATAGTAATCATGGATGTAAGGCACTCACCATCATCAGGGTGGTCCATGTGCCGCTGACCACCATTAACCCTCCTGGCCTGCTGCTCCTCCAGGCGGCACCTCCGGTCTCTGGCCTGCTGGCGTTCTGCAGGCCCTAAGGTGCAAAAATGGAGAGAGGAACATCAGTACAATCTGGTAGCAATGTCCCCCCAACCCCCATGTGTGTGCAATCACACACAGCCAGATCCACCCACCCCACACCCTGATACCACCACCACGGCCAACACTGGGTGGCCCCCCCATGTGCCGGACACATGCAACTGTGATACCTGTATGGATGATAAAAGTGTATGGATGTTGCACCTACCTGGCCGTGGCACCGTGCTCCTCCTGGCACGTGCTCACATGCAGGCAAGCAGGTCCAAGTCCCTGCACCTCAGGTTCCCATATCGGTGGTGGCACTGCTCTGCCATCCGACCCATACCGGTGGCCTTCTCCAGGGCGTCGGCCACCTCCTGCCATACTTGACTCCTGTCCCTATCCAGGGGTGCCTCCCCAAACAAATGCCCAACATGTGGCTCCACTATGGCCACAAGGTTTGCCAGCTCGACCTGGCTCTACTGCACAGCATGCCTCCGTGCCATCTCTGCTGCTCAGTTCAATCAAAATGGCGCTCTGTAGCGTGGTCCTGCCACGTGCAGATGCTGCACGGTACAGTGCTGCCATTCCCTATCGTGCTGTCACCAAACAGCGTGATAGTGGTGCACCCATGCCTGATGCATGGTGCCTAGGGGGCAAAGGTCAGGCACAGGGTCAAGGGTCTCTGGCGCTCGGACAGCCACAGTGCGACTGGAACCCAATGCATGTAGCATGATTGGGTGCTTGTGTGCCACCTCCTGTAACGGCCTACCGCGTTGTTGCCCCAGTGTGCCTACGATGTCCCACTGCCACAGCGCCATATAGGTGAACAGCACTGTAGCACCACTGGCACAATGGTGGCTGTGCCCTGCATTGCCTCCCGCACACAGCACGTCAATAGCGCGTCATGCACCTGCGTCATCAACCCGGGCATGCGCAGTTAGGTGTGTACTGTGCATGTCACAGAACTGCACCCTTGGCTTAGCACGTTCAACACAATTGCACAAAGTGCAACAGCACGATATTCCACCGGCATATGCAAATCAGCTAATCAGCCATTTAATGGAGCAGTCACTGCATTTGCATCCACTTAAAGATGCGCCTCACCTCATTTGCATGGGTTGCGCTATGGAAGTGTGACATTGGGCTGCACTGGCCATAGTTGGTTACTGCAGTCTATTGCGGTGAGTTGCTTGCTGTTTGGGAATGTGGACTGTGGATTTTGGGACACGCATGGGACTGCACAGTCACAGGTAACACCTGTCATTCTCACAGGCTGAATCATGACCGAGCATGTGGTGGAGGAAGAGGAACAGAGTTGTGGGAGGAAGAGGAGGCCGAATTTCACTAAGGCCAAGACAGATGCCCTGTTCGAGGCCTACCTAGACCAGGAGCTGCTTCTCAGCAGACGCCAGGGAACACCACAGGCCCGTGCTGCTGCATGGGAGGAGGTGGCACATGCTGTAAACCTGCATGGCAGTCACCAGTGCTCCGTGCAGGAGTGCAAGAAGAAGATGGGCACAGGCAGGCAGAGGATTAAGGAGAAGGTGGTTGCCATCAGGGCAGCATGGTCTGAGACAGGTGGGAGACAGCCAGGGGGTGCTACGCCTGACCCCACAAGAGGAGCGGGTTGCTGGCAGCATGCAGCGTTGTGCAATTGAGGGTGTTCCGGGTGGTGGATTCCAGATGAGTGGTAGCCCATCACTGCATGGTAGGTCATGGTCTGTCTATTGGAGGGGATAGGGTAGGTCACATGCAGTAACGCAACTTTGTTTTCCTTTACAGCTCCTGAGCATCTGCATGGGTCAGCGGTGGTGGGCTTCTCCACTGAGGCCAGTCACATGGAGATGGAGGAGGGCCCATTCACCTCCACAGGAATACATGGGTCAGGGTGACAGTGGGCCTGCCTGGACCTCCCGACTGATGTTGGTGGAGCAGGTGCAGAGGAGGCCCTGCCCGTGTCCCAGCATGCCAGCATCCACAGATGCCAGCATGCTGAGACTTGGGCTGGTGCCAGATCCATCACCGATGATGATGGCATAACATCATGGGCAGTGACACATGTGTGCCACAGGATGGCCACACAGCAGGTTACATCATGGCCATGGCTGTGGGTGGTGCCACAGTGGAGGCCTGCATGTCATCACAGTCCCAGCCTGTGCCTGTCAGCACCGGTGGGGCAGCACTGGTGTGTGTACAGGACAGTGGGACTGTTGCGGTCACTGCGGCAGCACCATTGAGCCCTGGGGGAGCGGCAGCCAGAGGGGCAGCATCAGCAGTCAGCCAATGGCCATAGGGGTACAGAGTCAGTGGGTGGCATCAGTGCACCACCTGTGGACATGCCCAGGCCTGGCCCTGGTGTGCAGCGCCCACCCTCCAGGGGTGATGAGCATCAGGGCTGCGAACACCCTGAGGGGCAGCATGCCGATCAGGCAGATGACCTCTTAGATGAGAACACCTGCATACTGCAAGCATCAGTCAATCAGCAGATGCGGCTTGTGACGGCGGTGAATGCACTGAGTGCTGCTCTGTGCCAGGCAGAGGAGCATCACAGCAGAGACACTGTTCTGCTCCTGGCAGGGATGGACCGGTTGTGGGAGGATGTGACCGCTGCCATTGACAGGCAGACACAGGCATTCACTGCTGTCATGGCCACAATGGGCACACAGTTATTTGCCCATGCATCGCAGACACCACGCAGTGCAATGTCCACCCCCCATTCCCGGTGTCGTGCGACACCATCCTTGTCGACACCAGGTTCAGCTGTGAGCATCCCGAGCACTCCTGGCACAGGCATGTTCAGTGTGCTGCAGACCTCTGCATGAGCACGGTTGCGTTCATGCAGTGGAACCCCTGGGGGACCGTCGGTGCCACCCTATGAGGCCAGTGGTCAGCCTGTCACTGCTGGCGGGTCTCGGAGGGGCCGCCCATGCATCTGTGGCAGTCGTGGCACTGTGGCACATGACTGATCTGTCTCCCAGTGCGGCTACTGTCTGATGCTTCCCTGTGTGCATTGTATCATTCAGCAGGCAATGCACGTGTGGGTACCCTGCCCTGCATGCACACACACAGTCCATCTGCACACCCTCCCGGCTGCTGTCCACAGTTGCATGTGCATGATGATGCCTGCATTGCACTGTACACCACTGTGCAATGGTGCCCAGTGTCTGACACATGCACAATGACAGGCAGTGGGTGTGGTGGTCTGTGGACATGTGTGTGGCTAGGGGTGGTGGTCTGGGTCTGCGTGCCTCCTACCCTTTGTGCATGTCTGGTGAGTTGTGTGTGTGTGTATGTCCGACCATGTGCCATGTTAGACCTCGCCCATCCCTGGTGGTGTGTGCGGTTCCATGCCCGGCCACTTCCCTTGACGGCATGCACCCCTGGTGTGTGTCCATGCATGTTTGTGGGTTGTGCCTTTGCCACTGGTGGTTGCATATGGCCCCATGACTTACCTGGGTTGGCTGAAGTGCTCCTCCATGATGGTGTCCCGGTACAGCTGTGCCAGCCAGAGCAGTCGGGGGTCCCGTCATCCAAGGGGGGGCTGCCCATCACCATTGTCACCAGTGTCCTCATCATCCCCATCACTGTTCCCCTCTTTGACCTGTATGGCTATCCCACATTCATTGGCCATGTTGTGCAGGATGCAACAGGCCAGGAAGAGCCCACAGGCCTTTGAGGGGCTGTACTGTAGGGCACCGCTGGAGGTGTTCAGGCAACAGAAATGTGCCTTCAGCATACTGAACACCCACTCGATGACATTATGTGTGGTGGCATGTGCTTCATTGTAGCATTGCTGCGATGGGGTCGCGGGGCTGCCGGTATGGTGAGAGCAGCCAGGGATGGAGTGGGTATCCACTGTCACCTGTGTGTAGAGGGTGTAGGTTAGTTTGGTGATCAGCATCGCCCTGCCCCGGGCCATGTAGGCCACTACACATGTCACCTCTGACCATGCCCCTCCCAAGCCCTATGTTTGTCCTTGTGGTTTGCATACTCACCCACTAAGTGGCCAGTGGGGATGTCCCCACTCTCAAATCTGTGGCACATTGCTGACTGGTGCCAGATGAAGGCATCATGTGCTCCCCCAGGGTGCGTGGCACAGACATTGATTATGCGCCCCCTGGCATCGCACACCACCTGGCAGTTGATGCTAGCATAGTCCTTCTGATTAATATATGCAGCCCCCTCGGGGCCAGGTGGTGTGAGGATGGGTACATGGGTGCAGTCTATTGTCCCTAGCATGCCAGGCATACGTGCTACCCTGTGGAACTCCTGTATGTTTGCTGTGCACTCCGCTGGTGTGCTGGGGAAATGGATGTACTCCGCAGCATGTGGCAGTAGTGCGCTGAGGAATTGGGTGAGGTGGCATGACGCAGCTGACTGGGTTATGCCTGTGGTGTCCTCTGTTGGTCTCTGGGAGGTACCCGTGGTGAGCAAGCATATGCAAGCTGTCACTTTAGCCTCCACTGACAGAGCATGGCTCCATCGTGTGGGTGCCTGCATCACATCACTGCACAGCTCACAGAGCTGCCTCAGAATTGCCCGATTCAGGTGGTACTGGCCCACGATCTCAGTATCGTTGTACAGCTTGAAGCTGGTGCCGGCTCGGTACTGCCTGTTGGGGGCATACCACCGATGGGCCCTTCCACGGCTGCGCCCCCCTGCTGCCTGCCTTCTCACCCCATCATTACTGCCTCCATCTGGATGGTGGCACTGGCCATGTCCCTGGCTTGTGTTCACCCCCCCTGGCAGCTGTTTCTGTGTTCCCCCCACTGTCCTGGCTGCTACTTCCCTTGCACTGGGAACACTTAAATGTGGTGGCCTCTGTGCTGTGTGGCACTTCCCCCTTCTGCACTGGCTGTGGCTCCCCACACCTTCCCTGTGCCTCTCTGTTCAGGGTGCCCTTTCCCTGGCCTGCCCTGTGTGTCCCTCCGGCCCTGTTTGTTCAGCTATGGTTCAGCCTCATGTGCCTTCCCTGTATCATTCTTGCACCTCTCCCTTGTTCCTTTTTATTTTGGCTCATTTCCACTATCGCACAACTTCCGCTTGCTCCCCTATTGTGCATGGCGCATGTTGTTGAATATCGCACTGCACCATTTATGCATGGTTCCTCCCCCTTCAGTTGAGTCTGCATTCATTATCATTGTGCTATTGCTCAGCGTGATTTGGGGCACATCTGCCTCCTGCTGAATATTGCATGTATGATGGACTTGTGTTGAGCAACCTCATTATGCATGGCACAACCCTTTTGAATATCTGGGCCATGGCGTAAAATAATAGATAATGTGGAACATACTGAAATTGATATTGACTCAGAGCACATCTTGCCTGTTAAAATGGTAGTTAACAAATCACAAATAAACACTAATAAACACTAATAATACACTGTGCAGTTCTGGAGACCTTACCTACGTAAGGACATAGACAGGGTAGAGAAGGTTCAGAGGAGGGCAACAAAGATGGTGCATGGATTGCATCACAAGTCCTATGAGGACAGGTTGAAGGCACTGAACATGTACTCCCTGGAGGAGAGGAGAGGGAGAGAGGGGATATGATAGAGACATACGAGTATCTTACAGGGAGGAACAGGGTGCAGGAATGCAATTATTTTTAAGCGAAAAGATGTTCCAGGACTAGAGGGCATGGGATGAAGTTGAAGGAGGACAATTCAGAGGAAACGTGAGAAAGAATTTCTTCACAGAACGGGTGGTGGACAAGTGGAACACCCTGCCAGAGGAAGTGGTGGGGGCTGAAACAATCACGGGATTTAAGAATGCATGGGATAGACATAAAGGAATTCTGGAGGTCAGGGGTAAGGGGCAACAGACTTCTTGGAAAACATAAACTGAACTTACAGACTTAAATGGGCAGACTGGGTGGGCCATAGGCCCTTATCTGCTGACACTGTCTATGTATCTATGTATGTATGTATAACATATAATCTTTAATGTGTATTGACTGCCAAAATCATCAAGGTATGCAGAACAAGGAGACCTAAATAAATTATTCAAGTTAATAGAAAATTGTCATGTAAATGACTTAGGAAGCATGATTATAATTCTGGCCAACTTTAATACCAGGGTGGGACATAGCCAGAAATTATCTGAGAAACTAGCTTGGGCATGTGCAGCTCTGGATCCCAATACCCTTAGATTAGAAAGGAAATGCAATGATTTAAGTAATTGTGAAAGGGGATTGAGACTTGTAGAAGAATTGGAAAATAAGGAAACGATAATGATCAATGGGAGGACTGAGGAGATGACAAAGGAGCATTTACTTATATAGGAACTAGGTGGACTTTGATAATAGTCTTATGTTGGATTTCACTTGAATTAATTACATCACTGGATAACTTCAGGATTGGGTTAAGAACAGAAAATGAACACTGCCCTTTAGAAATTAAAATAAATCTATGGCCACAGCCAAATCACCATGCAGTGAGAGATAAAGGTACATTCAGGGTAAGGAAAGGGATAAGATGGGATTTATTAAAAGAGTTCAAATCTGAACAATGGTTAATAGATTATGGAATTAGAGAAAAATTAATTAGATTAGAACAACATACAATTGCAGAACCATATGTCACTAAGTTTAGTGAAGTTGTGAAGGCTATATCATCCATAATAATAAAAATAGCAATTAGTAAGATAAAGAAAGGGAGTAAATGTGTGATACAGAATGTAGAAATTGTAAAAAAGAGGTGAACAGATGTGCCAGAAAAACGCATAAATATCCAACAAAAATTAATAAATCCAGTTTGAATAAAAAAAGGAAAGAAAAGGAAAAAAATATAGGAGTAAAATGTGGGATCAATTTGAAAAAATCACTAAAGAGAATGGCAACAATAAATTCTGACTATTAATTGTAAAATGATGGGAAGAGACACCAGAACGGATAGAGACTTATGTTGATCCCATGTCTCGGGAAGGATAATTTAAAGAATGATTTTTCACACAGGAATTAGAGAAGTATAAGGAAATAAATGATTGGATGCCATCTATCCTCAAAATCTCAGCATGGGAAATAAGTATAGTAATTTCTGAGGCAAAGAGACATAAGCCACAGGCCTGGATGAGATACCAATGGATATCATTTTGGATGATCCAATTTTGTGGACCCCAATATTGCTAGGTTTATTTAATAACATAATCCAAACAAGTATAATCCCCCACACTTCGAAAGAGAACATAATTATTCCCATTTTTAAGAAAGGAGATCATAGAGATCCTAATAATTATAGGCCAATCAGCTTGTTAGATATTTCTCATAAATTATTTACAAAGATTCTGTTTAACAGAATGATGGAATGGATTATTAAAGAACAAATTTTGGATGAGGCTTAGGCTGGCTTTATGTCAGGTCACTCCACCATGGACCAGTGTTTTGTCCTGACACATTTAATACACAAATATATAAAAATAAAAAAAAAGTAAAAAAATAAAAATGTTGTGTCTTTGTGGATTTAAGGGCAGCTTTTGACAGAGTTGTTAGGAAAAAGTTATTGGAGGTATTTACATAGCTATGGTTTAGATCCAACATTATTAATGTTAATAAAAAACCTCTACCAAGACAGTAACAATTCAGTAGGTTATAATACAGAAGGGGATTGTACCAATAAATTTCCATCTAATACTGGTCTTTGGCAGGGCTGTGTTCTATCACCCATTTTGTTTAATTTGTTTCTTATAAGGTTCTGGACAGGATGAGGGATCCAGAGCTACACATGCCTAGGCTAGGGTCCAGGGGATGCCAATATCTGGTATATGTTGATGATGTGGTACAGATCTCTGCAAGTTATTTGGGGATAAAAAGGAGCCTGAATCAGTTTTATAATGACTATTATAAACTCAATCTGGAGATTAATTTTAGTAAAACAAAGTACATGATATTTAATAAAAGTCCCATTGGAAAAGGCTGGATGTGCTCATTAAATTGTATCAATAATGAAATTGAGTATATGAGAATATTTTATTATCCTGGCATAACATTTACGTATAATCTCTGTTGGAGAGAACATATGAAGTCAAAAATTGAAATGATAGAAAAAGTAGTGCCTTCATTTGAGAGATTTAATTATAAATATGGAGGTTAATCAGTTAAGTGTCCACTCAGGGTGTTAAATGCTAAAGTACATTTACAGATATTATATGTGGCATAGATGTGGGGGATGGAAAAAAACAGAACAATTAGAAATAATAGTGAATACATTTTACAAACACCTCCTGGCATTACCTAAAGGTGCTGCATCATGCTTAGTTAGGCAAGAGATAGGTCAACTCCCAATTAAATGTAGTGTAGAGGTAAGACTTGTTAATTATTGGTTTAACATGTATAATATGCAAGACAATCTTCTTCTGAGAATGTGTACAGAGGAGATGTTAGTATACAGATTGGATGGCTTCAACTTCCCGAGCACTATCATCCTGGAATATCTGATTAAGCCTTACTGGATATGTTGACAGAAAGTATCAGAATTCCCCTTGGAGAGATAAAGGAAATTATTAAGACCAGAATAAAAGATATCTATATCCAAAGGGAAATAGTTATGGCTAAAACCTATACACATAGTAAATGGTTGGCTGCTAATGTGAAGCAGCAGTTTGGTATGTATCAATATTTATATTTAATAAAAAATTATAGTAATAGAAAAGCTTATACCAAGTTTAGATTTGGATACATAGAAAGCAATTGTTTGAACAAAAAATTTGGTACTGGAAAATCCAAAACGTGTGCTTGTGGAAGAGATGAAGATTCCCCCAAACATCTCCTCTTAATATGTCCTTTATATAAATTACAGAAGAAATTTTATTCAGGAGAGATATTATCAAAACTTGACATATAACCTATATATCAGTTCAACTATCGCTTAAAAAAAATAATATGTTGCACTTAGAAAGAATATCTCGATTTTGTAGGATAATTGAATTTAAAAAGTTACACATTCAGAAATAAATTTCGATACTAGAAAATTGATTGCTGCAGTTAACTAAAGGATTGTATAAAGAGTAATAGATTAGTGCAATAGGAAGTGTCTATAGTGTGTTTATTTTTATAATTATTAAGAATATTGTAATTTATTAAGAGATATGAAAAAAGGGGATATGAAATGTGTGTATTTTATGTATATTCTATACATTTGTAAAAACAAATTTTACTACTACTACTACTACACCATCTCTTCCTCCCTACTTTTCTCAACCCCTCCTTTCCCCCACCCTCCTCCCCTTTATTTCACTTTGACTACATAATTATTC
Source organism: Neoceratodus forsteri (assembly GCA_016271365.2). Lineage (NCBI taxonomy): Eukaryota > Metazoa > Chordata > Ceratodontiformes > Ceratodontidae > Neoceratodus > Neoceratodus forsteri. The sequence continues at coordinate 14,155,344 of CM057453.1, read as the reverse complement.
TTCCCTTTCCCTCCTATCTATCCCCATCTTACCCCCCCACTACTTCTTGCCTTCTCACTCCCTGCACTTTCCTCCTGCCTCTCCTGTCTCTCTCTACTGGTATGAGAACTTCCTTCCTTCTTTCTTTGACCCATGCACAATCCAGTTATCTGCCTGTGTTGTTAGTTGTACAATTCGCCTTTTTAAACAAGAGAGACATACGCTCTGGGTCCTCCCCCACATGCTCTATTGCCATGGTAAAGATTCTTGTGAACTTAAATGTATTTATTTATTTTAATTTGTGTTTTGATTACTGGATAAGTGCACCAAACAATAACATAGAGGATAATGTAGGGGCAACCATACACAGCAAGGCTGTGTTTCCATCAAGGGCTTGAGATGACAGCTTATGGACTTCAAGAGTGAAGCTCGAGAGGTCCATGCTGTCATCTCAACCATGCCAAGTAGTGTGTGGTTGCCCATATTTTATTTTATATAGCATATGGTTTTCTACACAGAAATCACATAAGTGTTACCTCCCTAAATAAAAACAAAAGAAAACACACACACACACACACACACAAAAAAAAAAACTTTCCATTTCTTCTGTTTTATTATCAAAATTAAATTTATAGACTTTTACAAGTTAAAAGGTACATATTTGGGCACTGGTAGATTAGTAATTAGTTATGTGCTGGGTGAATGAGGAATTTAAAATGTTATGACCTTTGAACTGTGCTAAACAACTGCTCAGAGTGTGCTCAACAGCACCTTAGAATGCACACAACAGTTTAGAATGTGCACAACAAGGTTTTTGAGCAGGCTGATTTTTATACAGAACAAAGGCCAACCATATACTATATGCTTATTCTCAGGGACGACCATGGAGAGTGGACTTATAAGCACAATGGAGAACAAATACAGTAAAGAAGTAAAGAGATTAGAAATGTTATAGTTACCCAATAAGATACATGAGCAGCAGCTATAAAAAAAAACAGTCCATTAATGTAGGTAGCATTAGCATTATGACAAAGCATTGCAACAAAAACAACTGGAGCAGAATGTGCAGCAAAAACAAAGTGCATCAGATAAAACAAATACAGAAAACATTTTTCTTAGCAAAAATAATGTAAATTGCACAAAGGGCAGCAATGGACCACACAAAAGTAGGATAGAGGATAGATCAAATGATAGCAGGAGTAAGAAGATAGGTAATGGTGACTTAGGTATAGCACTCAGGGAGGCAAGAAACAGGTATATGTGTCAGAGACTACTAGATGGTGGAATAGCTCCCTTTTCAATCAGGCATGGGAGTAGAGATGTTGCAAAATAAAATTTCACCAGCAAAATTGGCTCAAAATCGGCAATTTCACTGCATGCAATTTTTCATGTAATTGCAGTGAAATGGTGAAATTTTGCCTGGAATTTCACCTGGAAATGGGCATCTCTTCCTTAGATTGAGAGGCACACTCCCTGGTGTCTAGTAGTTCCCCCTCTGCCACTCACTGGCCAAAGTTTTGGGGAAAAAATGATCCTCTCCCTGGTGTCTAGTGGTTTCCACTCCCCCCCCCCGGCTGATCTCCAGCCAAAATTAAATAAAGCCTTCCCTTCCCCAAGTTACCCTCATGTCCCTCCCAAGTCCTCCCAGCTCTCTTTTAGTAAAAAAAAATATTTATTTATGTCTAGGATTACAAATACCTTTGAGCAGGGGCTCTTTTACAAAGGTTCTACATCGGTTAACATTTCAAATACAGTAAGACAAAAAGACAGAAGTATGAGCAAAACAGGAACATTAATCTGAAAACATGTAGTTACAAAATATATAAAAAAACAAGCATGTTTAGAGGGTGGTAACAGTGGGATAGTGAAAGAGGTGTGATGAGGTATGGGGCAGAGAGGGAAAAAGAGTAGGAGGAGAGGAACACAGGGAGGGGAAGAGAGTAAAGGGGGAGAGTGAGGGGAAGGGGAACAAGGTGGAGTCAGAACAGCCAAGGGCTTTGTCAAGACAAACAGGGGAAGTGCAGGCAGGGGGGAGATGGCATGTAGTGGGGCCAAGTGCTACATAGGAAAGAGAAGTGAATGATGCTAGAGCAATATTCAAGAGGGGGTCAACTAGTTGAGGCTGTCACAGGAGTTGGAGGCAGTGAGAGAGAGAGAGAGGCAGAGACTTGATTTAAATGCACCAGGTGTGGGAGTGGAGGAGATTTCACTGCAGAGACCATTTAGCCAGCTAGGTGCCCTAAAAGCAAAAGCTCTTTGACCTTGTATTGTGTGACAGTGGGGAACTTGCAGGAGCTGTGGCTTAGACCCCTTGGTATAGTGGGGGTTATTTCTAGGGTGCAGAAGAACACAGACTCCAGGGGGTGCTAGGCCCATCGTTATTTTCTTCCGTATGGTGCAGGTTTGGTACTTTATCTGTTTGGTGAGTTGCAGCCATCCTGGTTGCGCATAGAGGGATGAGTGAGGCAGTGGGATCCAGTGATGAGCCAACATGCCTTATTGAGGGAGGTGGATACATGTCTGAGAGCAGTAGCAGTGTCAGAGCCATAGATAATTAGTCCACAGTCGATAATGGTGATGATAGAGCACTGGACAGTGACTGTTAGGGCTTCTGGGGTAAGATGTTGCCTGTTCCAGTAAATTAGGCCAAGATGGGTATTAGCAGCTTTGTCTACATAGTCAAATAAAATGGCCAATGTAGTGTTTCTTTAATAGATACCTCTTATATTTTTTAATTAGCAAAACAGCAGCAGAAAATTCAATTCTTTGTAACTTTTTCAACAAGCAAATGCAAATAACTTTTTAACAAAAAATGATAGCAGGTTACTGTGAGCACAAAGGTTGTTCAGCACAAAAATATCTAAAAAATGAGTGGTGTTTGACTTATAGATACTTTTTAGGTTTTTTTTAATTATCAAAAGCAGCAGCAGCTGAAAATTCAATTGTCACTTTTTCAACAAACAAATGCAAATAATTTTAAAACAAAAAAAATGATAGCATGGTACTGTGAGCATGTCATTTGTTCAGTACAAAAATATATACACAATGAGTGGTATTTCATTTTTTTATACCTTTTAGTTTTTTATAATTAGCAAAAAAAAAAAAAGCCTGCAGAAAATTCAATTTTTTCACTTCTTTTGAAGATATGGCATAAATGGAATATACTATTTCCTTACTGGAAATGTTGCTGATATTTTAGTTCTAGTGCATCCTCCAATTAACTAAACTGCAGTTTGCTTTTAAAATAGCTCCCACCTCCTGCATTCCAAAATAGGGGAAGGGGTACAATGCTGTTGTATGCTTAATGTTTCCATTTAAATTTTCTCCTGCTCTATCAATGCTGCCTCCCCATGACAGTGTGAGCCATAGATTGTTTTATTCCCACTTTAAGTTATCAGGCAGAGGTAAAGTAATCTAGGGCATGCTGTATTTCTCATGTAGCCACCCACTGACACTTCTTTTTCTTCCTTGCATTTAGTTATTGCACATGAAAACTGCTTTTTGCCATATTAACCAAAGCTACATCTTGCTCTGCTGCTGTTTTCCTTTTCTGGTTTCATTTTGTGTCATTCAGCTATGTGCCATTTAAGTTAGAATGTTACCTCTTTTTCCAGGCAAAGAAACCAGGCACCTGGTGCTCCTCAAAACATCCACCTGCTGACTATCCCACATCCTTAGCATGCACTTTCATGGCAGCACAGGTGCTTATGGCACCTGAATGAAGACATCAGTACTTCCCATGCAATTGATGACACTCAGCTTTGCCCCATACCTCACAGCCCATCTGAGACATGCAGTAATTTAGCACTGCCACACCCTGCCATGTGTTTTTACTTACTTACAATTTACAGTGTGATCCTATGGAAATGTTATATTGCACTTCCCAGGTGGCTGAAGGCACTCAGCTGCACCACATGCCTCACAACACACCAGGGGCATATAGCAATTTAGTGTAGTTGCACACCCTGCTGTGTGTTATTGCTTATTTACAATTTATAATGTGATCCTATGGGAATCATATACTGCACTTCCCAGGTGGTTGAAGGCATTCAGCTGTTTCTCATGTCTGACAACCCATTTTGGGTGTGTAGTAATTTAGCATTGCCACACACCCTGCCTTGTGTTTTTCTTTCCTTACAATTTACAGTGTGATCCTAAGGGAATTTTTTACCACACTTCCCAGGTGGTGTGCAGGTGTACATGTGTATTCATGTCTGCAGAAGTGCTTGGCCATGATGATGGATGTCTCTTATGTAATTTGGAAAAAGTTGTATGTTGTTTGTCTTACCTGATGATGGATGTCTCTGGTTGCTTGTGTTGCCTTTCCCCCATTGGTTGCTTGGGTGGGGGAATGCAGAGTTAGTGCTGAAAACCATAACATCACATGTATATAATATTGCCACTTTAAAGGAGATTAGAAATTATTTTTACATATTTAACTGCCCTTCCATCTTCCTTTCCATGCCATTTATGTATTCTGATATGCTTTGATGATTTTTTGATAAATAAATAACCTAGCTTTGGGGTGCCCTCAGATCTACACATAGTTCCACTCTCCTCACCAGCTTCTGCTAATGATTTTCATATTTCAAATACATTCTGTGACATCAATAACTCCCATTCCATGCTATTCATCTGAATGGCTAGGGATGGGAGTTTGTGATGTCATAGAATGTTCAGGCACTATGAAAAGAGACAGCTGCAACTGCTGAGGAGAGGGACTCAGGGTAGTTAAAAAGGCAACACAGTTAGATTATTAATTTAACAAAAAAGGTCATAAACAACAGAATACTGGGCAGTCAATAAAAGAACAACTGGAGGACATCTATAAGTGTAAAAATTGTTTCCTATTGCCTTTAATAGCAACTCAGACTGATGCAATAACAGTTTCTTTGCAAATAATATATAAGGGATGTGCTACCTCCTACTGGAAATAGTGTTGATATTTTTTATTCAAGTGCCGATTAACCCAACGATATCATGAGTGGTGAAACCACAAGTGATGTCATCAGGTCAATTGGCATGAGATTAAAAAGTTTCAACAATATTTCCAGTAGGGAGGTAGCATAATCCATTTATGTAATACCTACAAAAAAGTAAAAAAAGAAAAAGAATTTCATGCCACATTTTGCTGATTATAACAAACCTAAACAGTATCTATAAATGAAACACCACTCATTTTGTAGGTATATTTGTGCTGAACAAATGTCATGCTCACAGTACCATGCTATGTTTTTTGTTTTAAAGATATTTGCATTTGTTTGTTGAAAAAGTGACAAGCAATTGAATTTTCTGCTGCATTTTTGCTAATTTAGAAAAAAATAAAAGGTATCTATAAGTGAAACACCACTAATTTTGTGGATATTTTTGTGCTGAACAACTTTCGTGCCCACAGTACCATGCTATAATTTTTTGTTTTAAAGTTACCTGCATTTGTTTGTTGAAAATGTGAAAAACAATTGAATTTTCTGCTGCTTTTTTGTGAATTAAAAAAAGAGGCATTTACTTTGAAATTACAAGCTAGTGGCCGTTCAGCCTGTTACCCAGGGTAATTGCACCTTTGGTGTGCTCTGGTAGTACAATTTGAAACTTTAGTTACATAGTGCTAATCCTAGCTATTCCCTGGAGCTCTACTACCTACTAGGAAGTAGTAAGAGAGTCCAGTAGTTCTATTTGCCTTTGAGAACTACCAGACTATTGTGAGAGGTCTGTTTTGACTTTTGGGGTAATTTGGGACATTGTATTTATGCAGGAACCACGAATGAGAGGTGTTTTAAATGAAGTTTTATTACTTTATTCCTTGAGTGCCTGGTGACCCTGGGGAGGACTTCCGGGTCACATAACATAGATAGATAGATAGATAGATTGATAGATAGATAGATAGATAGATAGATAGATAGATAGATAGATAGACACAGACAAACAGACAGACAAACAGATAGATACTTTATTTATATAGTGCTCCTTTCCAAGGACTCGGAGCGCTTCACAATCAATACATACAACATTTTATAAATATACAAAAATACAATTAAAATCAGCAGTAATATCCAATCAAGACATAATTATCTAAAAATTAAAAGCCTGGTTAAATAAATAAGTTTTTAAACCTTTTTTGAAGGTATCCACAGAGGGTGCCTTCCATAGATGTCTAGGTAATAGATTCCATAGAGTAGGTGCAGCCACCGAGAACGCTTGATCAGCCGAGTGGTGCAACCTCACCCTAGAAATATTCAGGAGACAACCCTCTGTGGAACAGAGAGCCCGGCATGGGTGGTGAGGCACAAGGAGCTCTTGCAGGTAGACTGGTCCCCCTTCATGTATGGCTTTAAAGGTCAGTAGCCCAACCTAGAAAGAAATCCTCCACCTAACAGGCAGCCAGTGCAGTTCACAGAGGACTGGTGTGATATGGTCATACTTACTCATATCCATCAATAATCTTGCCGCTGTGTTCTGCACCAGCTGCAGCCAGTGGAGGTTACCTCCAGATAGCCCTAGGTACAAGGCATTGCAGTAATCCAGTCTGAATGTTACAAAAACATGTACTAGCAAGGCTAGGTCCTCAGGAGGTAATAGGTTCCCAAGCCGGGCAATATTCATCAGATGATAAAATCCACTCTTAACAATGGCCAACACCTGAGCATCAAGCGTCAAGCTGCTGTCAAGGATCACACCCAGATTTTTCACTGGATCAGATGGGGTCAGTGGCACCCCTCCCTGTACAAGACTACTGTAGGTAGTCTCCACAAACCCCCATCCCCCGCACGATGACCCGGGTCCACCACCAGCACCTTTTTCTTGTCTGGGTTGAGTCTTAGCCAGTTATGGGACATCCAAGTCCAGATCTCAGACAGGCAGCTGTTAAATACAGAGTCCGCCACCTGATTACTTGGAGCACAGGACAGGTATAGCTGGGTATCATCTGCATAGCAGTAAAAACTCAGCCCATACTGCCTGATAATGTCACCCAATGGCAGCATGTACACTATGAACACTAAGGGTGATACGACCGACCCCTGCAGAACACCACAGGTAAGAGGCTTTGGGCTAGATGAGGCCAACCCCATCACTACTCTCTGCACTCTACCTTGTAGGTATGTCCTGAACCATTTGATGACCTTACCAGACAGGCCACACCAAAACCGTAGCCGATCAAGTAGCACCTCATGGTCCACAGTGTTGAACGCTGCTGAGAGGTCCCGGAGGACCAAGATGGAATGATCTCTTCTGTCTCTTGCCATTAGAAGATCAAATTAAGCACCTTCACCATGTCAGTTTCCATACTATGCCCAGCCCTAAAACCGGATTGGAAAATCTCATAGGTGGAGGAGGAATTAAGATGTTCCCCAAGCTGACTTGCCACCACTTTTTCTATAACCTTCCCTAAAAATGGGAGGTTAGAGACCAGCCTGTAACTGGCGAGACAGTCTGGGTCCAATGAGGATTTCTTTAATAGGGGTCTAACCAAGGCCTCTTTCAGGGCCAATGGTAAGACCCCTTTCCTCAAGGAACACCGGAAAATCTTGGCAATAACAGGTGCAATCAGGTCCACACATCCAACCAAAAGTTGTGTTGAACCTTGGTGTAGATCACAATATGTTGGCTTCAGTCTTGAGACAACCCTCACCAGCATCTCCTCCACCCCAACTGGATCAAACTCAGCCCAGATAGGAGGAGTGTTCTGCAACACCTCAGAGTGGACCCCACAATCCCTTTGAGTGACAGTGGAGGAGATCTTGGCTCTGATAGTGTACACTTTGTCTGCAAAAAACAGGGCAAACTGCTTGCACCTAGTGCTTAAACCTGCTCCCCCCCACATGGAGGCAGGCAGGATGTAATAACCTATCCACCATGTGGAAGAGCTGAGCCAGTCTGTTCCTTGCCGCAGCAATCTCCCTTGACAAAAATTCTGCCTTCTTACAAGAGATTGCCCTCGATAATCTTTATAATGTGACATCAGGGCCAATTTTTTCTCCATCAGGTCAGATACCCTCCACCGTTTCTCTAACCTCCGACCCTTAATCTTTAATTTCCTGAGTTCCCCATCAAACCAGGGAGGTCTCCTATGCGTAGATAAGGGTTGGACACGAACAGGTGCGATTGAATCAAAAGCGGCCATGACAGCACCATTATATGCCACCACTGCCTCCTCCATTCCAGTCACACAAGCAGTCCCCACATTCGAAAAGTCCAGCACCGCTGATGACATTGATGGAGACAAACCCCACAAAGGGTGGTACTGGACCATTTCCACAGAGGCAAGGGCTTCAGGGAGGGGACCCCAAACCTAAACATCACGATGCTATGATCCGACCAAACTACCGGATCAAGTCTAAGGTCAATGGTCTCAAGACCTGATGAAAACACCAAGTCCAGTGTGTGGTTGCATGAGTGGGTCACTGAGGTAAAATTTTGCTCCAGGCCCATCCCTCCGTGAGCCTTAGGAGATCTATACCAAAACTCGAGAGCCCATCATCTACCCAGGCATTGAAGCCCCAAGAATTAACCATCTTGGGGACTCCTGTACTAGACCAGCAACAAGCTCCCTTGTCTCCCTCAAAAAATTCACCCTACCTACTGAGTGGGGGGTGATAGACCAGAAGGATCCTGTAACCCATGCCAGGACCCTCCCATACAGCAACACATTCAAAGGACTTGGTGGGACCCATAGGAATCTCTGTGAGACCTAGGTTAGATTTAAAGCAAATGGCCACCCCCCCCCACCTCTTGGATCCTTCCTCAGGCTGTGTATCATGGAGTACCCTGCTGTGAGCAGGGCAAGCAGAGCAGGGCAGGCACGGTGCTGCACGCAGAGATGCACATCGAGACATGTGCATCTGCATGTTGGTTGTGTCAGGTGGGATCAGCAGGAACAAGGGCCAAGGTAACCTTAACTTACATTATCTCAGTTTGTCTGATACAATAATTTTGGTTACTTCTTCAGACAGCTCCAACTATATTAGGTTTTTCTGGTAGCTGCACTACTTTACCATTTATCCTTGTTAACCATAAGCTACAATGACTGAATCTTGCCCCACAATACCAGTAGAAGAAAACTTATCATTTCTAATTAGGGATACTTCAACTGGTGAACTGGTTCAAATGGTGAACTCAGTTATGACTCTTGATGGGGAGTTGGGGTAAAATGTTCATCCTGTGATATGTATGAGCTAGTACAATCCAAGCCTCCAGGGATTCAGAGTTTTACCTGCAACAAATACACTGCTAACTTTGAGTTAACTCAGGAACTAAGTGTTATGTATTTGAAATGGTAATGCATTGCGTTACTTCTGCCACTTGAGGGCAGCATTCCGATATGTGTAAGCTAGAAAGAGAGCAGACAGAGAGTGTTGTTGTTGAGAGCAGAGAGGCTCCTGAATAAAAAAGAAAGCTGCTCTATTCCTGTTGCAGTGTGAGTTTGTTGAACAAGACCAGATTAAATGTTAAAACATAACATAATTGGCGACGTGGTGTTTAGTTACTCTCCGGTACCTTACCAGAACTAACTACAACTGTGAAGTTTTTCCTGAGATGTAACTTTTGAACCTGCGAGAAACACAAAAAGATGGCCATGACTATAGGACATATTGATGCCTTTGATGAAAATGTGGAACAGTGGACAACTTATATTGAGAGATTTGGACATTTTGTAACAGCAAATGATATAAGTGATGAAAAACAAGTGGCTGTGTTACTGAGTGTCATGGGCAGCACAACGTACAGTTTTCTGAGAAGTCTTATAGCACCAGAAAAGCCCGGGGAGAAAACTTTTGCCAGTATTGTGGAGGTCTTACAGACACATATCTCTCCTAAGCCTCTGGTGATTGCTGAAAGATTTCGCTTTCACAAACGAAATCAAGCAGAGGGTGAGTCTGTTACACAGTATGTGACTGTTCTAAAGAAGTTAGCTGAGCATTGCAGTTTGGCACCCATTTAGATGATGCCCTCCGGGACAGATTTGTGTACAGTTTGAAAAGTAAAGTGACACAGGCGTCTTTTAACGGGCGGGACCGACTATACAAGAAAGCCGATAGAGATCACTATGATCGATGTAAACAGCTGCACGGGAGGCTCAGCACCTAAGTGATTCCCTGAAAGTAAATGCTTTATCCTTCTCTTCTCTAGGAAGCCTAATAAATGTGTCGTTGTGGCAAGGCTAATCACAGTGATAAGGACTGCTGGTTTAAAGAACAGACATGTCATAACTGGGGAAGAAAGGCCACATTAGGCAGAAATGCAGAGGGAAAAAGAAAGAGGGAAATCAATGGAAGCAAAGGGAAGCAATTTGAGAAATGTAGAAGAGTAGTACATCATGTGGAAACACAGGGAACGTGCAGTGATGACACTGATACTGAATTAGCATTGCGTGCTGACTCTTAAAGAAATGGCAACCATCTGTTAACACCTGAAATTGAAGGAAACCACTGAAAATGGAATTGGACATAGGGACTGCAGTCTCATTGATTTCTACAGACAAGTATGAAACTATGTTGCATCATCTACCCCTGCAAATGACTGACATTGTACTGAGGACATACACTGGCTAGGCAATTTCACCTGAAGGTGTCATCAAGGTGCAGGTGAAAATAAATGGGCAAATGGCACTACTGCCTCTGTACGTGGTTAAAGGTAACTATCCTTCACTCTTAGGCAGGGAATAGCTGAAGAAAATATGCCTCAACTGGCAGGAGATAAGGACTGTTAATACGGGTGACCACAACACTCTGGAAGCAGTGTTGCACAAACATGCTCCTTTATTCAAAGGGGAGCTAGGCACAATGAAGGACATTGAGGCAAGAGTGTTTTTGAAGCCACAGCACAAACCAAAGTTTTGTCAACCTCGCCCAGTACCTTATGCACTCAAACTGAAAGTGGAGGCTGAATTAACTCACCTAACTGAAGCTGGAGTCTTGTCACCTGTACAGTGTAGTGACTGGGCAACACCAGTAGTGCCAGTGGTAAAGAAAGGCGGGTCCGTGCGAATATGTGGAGACTTTAAAGTAACCATAAATCCAGTTCTGTGTGTGGAACAGTATCCGATTCCACGCATCGAAAACTTGTTTGCATCGCTGGCACAGAGCCAACGCTTCAGTAAGTTGGATCTGTCACATGCTTATCTACAAATGAGAGTAGATGAAAACTCAAGGAAATATCTCACAATAACCACCCAAAAGGGTCTTTTCTGCTATAATCGCCTACCTTTTGGCATTGCATCAGCTCCAGCCATATTTCAGCGAGCTATGGACCAGGTTTCGAGGTTTCCAAATGTCACTATTACCTGGATGATATACTGGTGACCAGAAGAAATGATGCAGAGCACCTGAAGAACCTGGATGCAGTTCTGCAGCACTTGGAAGATTTTGGTTTGCGTGTCAGAAGGAGAAGTGTGAATTTTTCAAGACTTCATTGATGTACTGGGCCATACCATAGATGCAGCGGGCTTACACAAATCGCCTGAGAAAGAAAAAGCGATTGTGGATGCCCCAGCACCGGAAAATGTGAGCCAGTTATGGTCGTTCTTGGGCCTGTTAAATTATTATGACAGATTTATTCCTAATCTGGCTATGATTCTCAACCCACTAAATGGCTTGCTGTGCAAGGGGAAGTCCTGGTGTTGGACAAAGGACTGTGAGAGCGCGTTTAAGAAGGCTAAAAAGCAACTTGTTTCTCAAGATGTGCTCATTCACTATAATCCACAGCTGAGCATCAGACTGGCGTGTGATGCCTCACCTTATGGGGTGGGAGCAGTTCTTTCTCATGTTCTACCGAATGGGGACAAAAAGCCAATTGCCTTTGCATCCAGAACTCTCAGCAAAGCTGAACAAAACTATGCCCAAATTGAGAGAGAAGCTTTGGCAATAGTGTTCGGAGTTCGCAAATTCCACCAATACCTCTATGGTTGGGAATTCACACTCCTCACTGATCACCGTCCCCTCACGACCATTTTCAGCCCCCACAAAGGTATTCCTTCCATGGCAGCAGCCAGAATGCAATGTTGGGCTCTCTTGTTATCAGCTCACAACTACCGCATTGAATACAAGAAGGCGGCTCTTCATGGCAATGCTGATGGGCTCTCAAGATTGCCTCTGCAGGTAGCCCACAGTGATAAAGTGGACACTGTCGATGTATTCTACATCAGTCAGCTTGAGAAATTACCTATCACAAGTTCTGAAATTAAAAAGGAGACAAAAGTTGATCCTGTGTTGTCTCAAGTCTTGGACTTAGTAACAAAGGGACTTTTACTGTAAACCAGGACAGTCACGGTGAGTTATCACCATTCCTTGAGCGTAATGATCTTTCAGTACAGCAAGGTTGCTTGATGTGGGGTGTCCAGGTGATTGTCCCTTCAAAACTACATGATACGTGTTCTGGATGAGCTACATGTGGGACACCCAGGCATAGTGAGAATGAAGGCTTTAGCTAGAAGCTATATTTGGTGGCCAGGGATTGATTTGCAAATTGAGCAACAAGCAAACATGCACTACCTGTCAGCGTGTTCCAGAAAGTACGTGTCCCTCCCTCTACATCCCTGGATGTGGCAGGTGCACCGTGGCAGTGCATTCATGTAGATTTTGCTGGGCCGTGGGAGGGACACATGTACTTAATTGTTGTAGATGCCCACTAAAAGTGGCCCAAAATTCAATTCATGGACACTACTACTACCAGTAAGACCATTCAAGTGCTGTGAGGACTATTTAGCCATTACAGGATTCCTGAACAGCTGGTCAGTGACAATGGACCACAATTTATTTCTAGTGACTTTGCAGCATTTTTGAAGTCCAATGGTGTGAGGCATATTCATAGTGCCCCATATCACCCCTTGACTAATGGTCAAGTGGAGCGTTTTGTGCAAACCATGAAGAATGCTCTGAAATGGGCGGGGGGGGGTCTTTTACCTTACAACACAAGTTGGATAACTTCCTGCTGGCATACCGAAATACACCCCATGCTACAACAAAGGAATCTCCAGCAATGCTGTTTTTTCGACGTAAGCTTCACTCCCGTCTTGATTTGCTTAAGCCAGATGTGGCATCAGAAGTTTGAAGACAAAATCTCAAATACTACGCCGACAAGCTCGTTCAAAGGACAGGCAGTTCATTGTTGGTCAAGAAGTGCTTGATAAGAGATTACGGAAGGAAAAAGTGGACCTCTGGTGTGGTGACATCTCAGATGGGTCCAGTGTCATATACAGTTGATGTTGAATCTGGAGTGAAATGGAAGCGTCATGCTGAACAGCTCCTAGATCTTCAGCAGTGCACAGATGGGGACACTTCAGGAAGAAAACCCACGAGGAAATGTGGATTCCATCTGCCGTAGCTACAGAAGCCCCTCCAGGAAGTCTCAATACCTTCTGAAGATGTAAAGGAGGAGGTGGAGAGGAGCAATGGTGAGGCTGTACAACCACCAACCGAGGATCGGAGGGAGGTACCAGACAGGGCAGCCATGCCAAGGGTTGCTCACGAGAAACGTTATCCATCCAGAATTTCAAAACCTCCAGATCATTTGAACCTGTGAGACATTTAAAAGAAATAAATGTTTTGTGTAGTTAGACAGCCAGATCAGATTATTGGGGCAGAATAATCCCCTTGACTGGTTCGAGGCCTGGGGCAATCTACCCTACCTCTAGCATAGTATAAACCATCTTAATAATAGCGAATAATGCTAATACTTGTTCATTTGGTAACAATATAATTTAGTGGGAAGGAAATGTTATGTATTTGAAATGGTAATGCATTGCGTTACTTCTGCCACTTGAGGGCAGCATTCTGATATGTGTAAGCTAGAAAGAGAGCAGACAGAGAGTGTTGTTGTTGAGAGCAGACAGGCTACTGAATAAAAATGAAAGCTGCTCTATCCTATTGCAGTGTGAGTATGTTGAACAAGACCAGATTAAATGTTAGAACATAACACTAAGTGCCTTTTACACCAGGCTAATTCAGCTTGAAAACAGTCAACTGGCTATGTCCCAGCGTCTAAACACAATCAGTCCTGTTTACCCATCTCCCTCTTCCCAGGGGCCAGTTGTTCAAATCCAGAGTAACAAGCTGATTGATATTCCTTATCTCCCTAGACTCTGAACTATCAAGCTCCCAAAGTCAATCACTGCTTACCTTTGATATTAATCATATAGCTTCCACCTCAACAGGAGAACCCCCGCGTAACTTTGGGACACTTTATCTAGAAAAAGACAGGGAGGAAGAGGATGAGACAGAGCTAAACTCAGACTGGTTTAAAGTGCCCACATCTAGGGCCTGTAAAAAAGATAGAAAAGCAGAACAATATAAAATCCCTACTTGAATAGTTTTATCCCGCTCATGGAAGCAAATGATATTACAAATTCCTATCTCATGATCTCAGATGTATCCCCTGACCCATACGAACATACAAAAATGCCAGCAGAAACAGGCATCACAGTCTATCATGTATGCTCACTTGTGCAGCTAGCACCCTAAATTGCCACTGCCCCTCCCCCTGCTTCATTGCCCTTCTCCTTCCCCTATCCACCCCCTTGAAGCTATCTAACATTTTGCATGCCACTACCTCACCTGGTAAGGTGTTTCACTTGTCCAATACCCTTTCCATGAAGAAATGTCTCCTCATTTCTCTCCTGAACCTACTACCTTCCAGTCTCAGTTGATGACCTCTCGTATCCCTCCCCTTCCTCCTCCGGAAAATCCCCTCTGTTTTCATTATTTATTCCCTTCAGGTACTTAAAGGTCTCAATCATGTCTCCCCTGTCCCTTCTCTGCTCCAGACAGTATATATTCAGCTCACTCAGCCTTTCTTCGTAGGTCTTACCCTCCATTCCCTGGATCATTTTTGTAGCTCTATGCTGTACTCCCTCCAACAATCGGATGCCCTTCTTCAGGAATGGGTGCCAGTATTGCATGCAGTATTCCAGGTGGGGCCTGACCAGCGTCCTATACAGGGGCATGATAACCTCCTCCCTTCTGGAGGAGATCCCTCGAGCTATACACCCTGACATTTTGTTGACTTTTGCTGCCACCCTTCTGCATTGAGCAGAGTTGTTCATGCTCCGTGTTATGATTACCCCTAGGTCATTCTCTTCTGTGGAACAGTCCAACTGTACTCCGTTTAAGTAATAATCACTCCCCTGGTTCTGGGCTCTGAAGTGCAAAACCTTACACTTCTTGGCACTGAACCCTAGCTGCCATTTATCTGCCCACTCCTGCAGTTTATTCAGGTCCTCCTGCAACCCCACCCCTTCCCCATGCCATCCACCACTGCTCCCATCTTGGTATTTTCTGCGAACAGACTGATTTTACTCCGGTTCCCGCTCAAGATATCTGCAATAAAAATCCTGAACAGTACTGGTCTCAGCACTAATCTCTGTGTTACCCTGCTCATCACTGCTCTTGGTGATGAGAGTTCCCCTTCCTATCATCATTTTGGTCCTGCCCCAAAATTCTCCATCTTCCCCCTTAATCTCCCATGTGACCCTGAGTCAAAGGCCTTACTGAAGTCCAAGTACTGGGTGTCCATAGCATGGCCATTGTCCAGTTCCTGCATCTCCCAGTCATAGAACTCCACCAGGTTTGTCTGGGATGATCTGCCTGCAACAAACTCATGTTGCTGGTCATCCTGAATACCATTTGCCTCCAGGAAGCTCACAAGCCTCTCCTTTAGGATGGTCTCCATGAGTTTGCCAACAATCGAGATGAGATTCCCTGGCCTGTAGTTCCCTGATTCATCTTTTGGCTCACTCTTATGGATGGGCACCACATGGGCCATTCTCCAGTCCTGTGACACACATTCTGTGTCCAGAGAGGTATTGAACAGGTCTGTCAGTGGCCCCACTAGGACCTCCGCCAGCTCCCTCAGCACTCTAGGGTGGATGCATTTTGGTCCAGGTGCTTTGTCCACCCCTATTGCCTTCAGCCCCTCCAGCACCCTGCCCTCTGTAATCCCTACATCTGTCATCCCCTCCCTCTTGCCCCCACTTGCCTGTGGTAATTGCCCCCCTTCTCCTGCATGAACACAGAGCAGAAATAATCATTCAGTGCTTCTGCCTGCTCTTCCCCCTTCTCCACCCACCCCCTATACTTCCCAATCCTCACTAGCTGGTTCTTGCTTCTCCTTTTCTCCCCTATGTAGCAGAAGAAGTCATTTTCTCCTTTTTTGATCCCTTGCACCAGTCTCAGTTCTCTATCTGCTTTGCCCCCCCATCCAGTTTGGTGACCTCTCTAGACTTCTCCCTGAATATGTCTTTATCTTTTCCTTTCCCCAGTTTCCTGTACTTCCAAAATGCCTTTCTCTTGGCTCTCACCCCTTCTCTGACACCTGGTGCCAGCCAACTGGGTTTCTTTGCCCTGCCCTTCTCGGTTTTTGTCCTAGTGCAGGTCCCTGTTGCCTCTGCCAACCGTCTTCTTGTAATGCTCTATTTCTGATCTGCATCCATGTGCTGTTGGATGTCTGCCAGGTGTTTTCTCAGTATTCATCATCAACCCAAAGTCCGCTCCTCTAAACTCAACTAACATTGTACCCATTTCCCCTGAGTCCTTGCCCATGTTCTGTGTGAACCTCACCGAGTAGTGGTCACTCTCAACAAGTGGTTCCTTCACTTCTAGGTTCCTTACTGAGTCCCCATTATCCAGTATAAGGTCCAAAGTCCTTTCTAACTGAGACAGCCCCTGTACCAGCTGAGTTATGAAGCTGTCTTTAAAAGTGTCCATAGGACCCCTTCCCTTGCACTCATGGTGGCAGGTGTGCTCCAGTCAACCCCCATCAGGCTGAAATCCCCCACCACCACTGTGCTTCTTTTCCTGCTTACCCTTCAAATTTGATCTGCTAGTTCCCTATCCTGGTCACCCCACTTTTATGGCAGCCTTTACACTACCCCCATCCTCAGTGTCCTATTTCTAACATCCTGGAACTGCATCCACGGAGCCTCAGCCCTCCCCTCCTCCCCTTCCTCCCTTGCACACTCAATCTCCTCCCTTACATAGATCATCACCCCCCTATTCCCTTTGGCCCTATCCTTTCTGAATAGCCTGTACCCTGGGATCATCATATCCCAGTCCTGGTTCTTGGTGGCCCATGTTTCTGTGATGGCTGCTATGTCCACCAATTCCTCTATCAAGAGATCCAGTAATGCTGCTGTTCTGTACTTTAGGTATCTTGTATTTATTGATTCCACCTTCCAGCCAGTTGCCTCCACTACTGTACTATCCCTTTTCCCCCCAGATGACCCCCCTTTGCCCCTCCCCACTGCCTTTACCTATAACTAGGGGGGGCGAGCACCCTATGCTCTCCTCTCCATCCACTGTGTCTACCAGTGGATGCCTCATCAACCCCCTTCCTAGTTTAAATCCACCTTCACTGAAATATACCTCTGCAGTCCCTGTTTAAGTACACCCTTACCCTTCTTGCTCAAATGTAACCTGTCCCCTGCATGTAGGTTGCTGTTGTCCCATGTCCTGCCCCAGCCTGACGCCATTCTGCACTCCCTGGTTTGGCACCAATCCCTCAGCTACCTGTTGAACTCTTCTATCCTTTTATTTCTCCCTGTGCTTGCACATAGTACTGGTAGCACCTCAGAGAATGCCACCCACCCCCCCTCCTCACATTGCCTTCCCAATTCCTTAGACCTCCACTTTTCCACCTCTGCTGTTTCCCCTGCTAAGTTATTTGTGCCCACATGCACTACCACATGTGGCTTCTTCCTCCCTCCCTCTGCTTACACACTTTAGAAGTGTCTGCCCTGTCCAATCCATGGTTAACCCTGGAATAGCCTCAACCAGATATGACTGTGCCTTTGCCCCTGCCTCCCCATCTGATTCCTTTCAGAATGGAATCCTCCAGCACCAGTACCTCCCCTTTCATTCTGATCCTGACCACCCTTCTACAGTTGGCCCCATCTTCTCCAAGGTCCCCACTGCCCTTCTCATTAGATCCCTCATCTGTACCTACTGTGCTCCTTGTATCATCCCCCCTTCTTTTATCATCTTTCCTTCCTCCTCTACTCTCCCCCTCTTCCCCCTCTCCTTTTCTCATTATGGTGCCTGCCTCCTGTATCTTCGCTACCCCTCTTCTCCCTCACGCAGCCCTGGCACCTCCCCTTCCTCTGAAAACACTGCAAATCTATTTCTTAATACCCCCACAGCAATGCCTATCTCTCATTCCTCATTCCTTGGTACCTCCTTCTCCTAGTGCACCTCTGCGCACCTTTGCCACTATCCTCCATATATCTCTAACTATAGCCCTGATGTTTCCTGTCTGCATCTCCCAGCCTCCCCTTGCTGGGGTATCTCATACCTCTCCCCCATCCCTCACTCTTATTAGTTCCCTCCATAAGTCCCCGACTTCATCCTCTAGTTTTCTTAGTCTGCTACAAATTGGACAGCCTCCCAGTTTCCATAATAAATTCATCCAAATGGCTGCCCCACAACCATTGCAGCTTACTATCCTCCCTGTTCCTGCCACCCTCCCCCCATGGCCACCCTCATTCCATTCCCTATTCCACTGCTCCATCCACCCCCATCCATTTCTGTCCACCCCCCTTGCATTTCCCCCAGCTGCCTTTCACTCCAACTCCCCATTATTCTTGATCTGGTTCAAGTGTATCCCCTATACTGTTCCATCATCCTTAAATGCTCTAACCACTAGTCTGATGCTCATCCTTCTTTAACCCTATGGTTCTCAGTTTTCTAGCCCTAGTACAACCCCCTCAGTGTATTACTTTAATTAACCCAAGTACAACCCCCTCAGTGTATTATGCTAATACAGTTCTATATAATGTGATCTCCTCAAAGCAGTGCAGCAATTTTGATCCCCAGATCCTAACACACCCCACTTTGTGGTCTAGAACTACAGCTTAGTAATATTATCAACTGCCCTATACATCAACTCTGCATTATGGCATCACATTACAAAAATAGCTTTCAATTTCATATCACAGCAATCCCCTGTGTGCTTGGTTCATCTGAAATCTAGATTTAGTAGTTGCCTTATTGGTCCTTGCAAGAACAGATCCAGGAGCAAATGATTTGATACCTTTTAACAGACCAACAGAGATGTAACAACAAGAATAATGTGCTTTAGCTTTCAGACCAACCAGTACTTTGCCAGAAGCCTAATGGCAGTTGTTTAGAAAAAACAATACTTTTAACAGCTAGGTCATGCAGAAAAAAAACAGAAATAATCCCCATTGGTTTAAAATACTCGTTTGAAAAATACAGAAAATGATGTCAGAGAAGTTTAACAGCACCATAACACCTTCAGCCAGGAGCGTCCCAGGGTTAAAGGTGCTTGGTGGAACACACATACAAAGAATCCTACTGCATATAAATTTAATTGACATAAGATAACACTGCTGGAGCAGATGACTCCTAAATCAAGCTATGGGTGTCACGGTGTGTATATGGATGTGATTACTGAAAAGCAGCCTCCACCCAGATTAAAGACGTACTGTACTAAGATTGTCTTAGGACTCCCAAGAAGTTTCAATGCATAGAATTTATATGCAGTAGGATTCTTTGTATGTGTGTTCCACCAAGCAACTTTAACCCTGGGACATTCCTGGTTGAAGGTATTATGGTGCTGTTAAACTTCTCTGACAACATTTTCTGTATTTTTCAAATGAGTATTTTAAACCAATAGGGATTTTTTCTGGGGGGTTTTCTGCATGACCTGGTCCAAAGCTAAAGCACTTTGTTCTTGTTGTTACATCTATGTTGGTCCATTAAAAGGTATCAAATCATTTGCTTCTGGATTGGTTCCTCTGACACACCCTATCCTTTAAGATAATCCTCCCCCAGTCTTGAGTCAGTAATAAATCTCCATTTTAACTAAGCAGCAATGGGGAGAGGGGGAATGTTCCCACTTCTCTAAATGCAAGATCCCATAAAAGTTTAAAAAAACCAATGCAAATTTCTAATGTTAAATGCCAGGAGCCTTAACAGTGTCAAAATGTCAGAACTTAATGCAAGAGCGATACTTCATGATTTAAGCATTATCGCAGTAACGGAAATCTGGTGGAATGCTTCTGCTTATTGGTTCAAAGAACTTCCTTACTATAAACTCTATTATAAGAACAGAGAAGGTAAAATAGGGGGAGGTATCTGTCTGTATATAAGAAATAATAGTCCTTCACATGAAATAAGTGTCACCAATGACACAGAAAGTGTTTTGACCAAATACGTTATCAGGGGTCATTCAAAACTTATTGTGGGAAATTATTCCAACGGCTGATATATATTATACTAATATTCTGCTTAAAGAAATTACAAATCAGTCTATTAAGGGAAATGTGCTGGTCCTTGGAGACTTCAACCTCCCAAAAGTTGACTGGATTAACATGAAAGGGGGATGTGACCATGAAAATACCTCTGTCATTGCTATGATCAGCAATGGATTAGAGCAACTGGTAGAGAAACTGACTAGAGGCTACAATATCTTAGACCTCATTTTAACCAATGTTGAAGAGAAAATCATGGAGTTAGAAATAAATGCACCCCTGGGAAAGAGTGATGATAATTCTATCCAGTTTGGCATGACCACAGAAAATATTAAATGTTCTAATTCTTCTGTGTTTAAGAACAATGAAAAATCCAATTTTCCTGAAATAATTAAATCTATCAAGGCAGTTGACTGGTCCAGTGTCCTATCAAACTGTACTGTTAATCAAGCTTGGGAAAAATTTCAAAGAACTATTCTACACCTCAAAAACTCTTATGTATCCAAGAAATAAAAATATAACAACTAAGGTAAAATTCCAATATGGTTAATCAGCTTAATAATAATAAAAAAAAATTAATGTTAATGAAAAACTGTTTAAAAAACTCAAGACCACACCAAGTGAAGAAAACATTAAGCTGTATAAAAATGCATTATCCAAACATAAATATATGATTTAAAAATCTAAACAGAATATAGAATTTAAACTAGCTCGCACTGGGAATGGCAAAAAATCTCTGTTTTCATATATAACTACAAAAAAGGGAACAAATAACATGGTAGGTCCACTAGTACATGAGGGTAATACCTTGGAGTCCAATATAAAGACAGCAAACTACTTTAATAACTTTTTCTGTTCTGTTTTTTCCCAAAAATCTCATAGACCCTGTCCTTCAGTAGTTGATCCCATCCCTAATCCCTATATCATTACTGTTGAAGATGTTCTGACATCACTGCATACTTTAGAAAGGCATACTAGCCCTGGACCAAATAAAGTACACCCCATGCTTCTCATTGGGACTGCATCTGCAATAGCGCTTACCTTATCTATTATATTCAGCAAAGCCCTGTCTGAAAACAATATCCCCTCTGACTGGTTAAAGGCCAGAGTAATTCCCATATTTAAAAAGGGTAGCAGTTCTGACATAAAAAAAAGTATCTGCCAGTAATCCTAACATTGACTGTATGCAAGTTAATGGAACGTATCATAAAATCATATATTGAAAAATAAATTATTGACCTAGGACTTATTGACCACTCTCAGCATGGCTTCAAAAATGGTTACTCTTGCACAAACAATCTAATATCTTTTTACAGTCACATAAGTGAGGGACTAGATGAGGGAAACCCCATAGACATCATATTTCTTGATTACAGCTGTGCATTTGACACTGTGCCTCATCATAAGTTAATAAACGGAATCAACTAGGATCTTCACAGTGTTTGGTTAAATGGGTTAACATATGGCTCTCTAACAGATTCCAGAGGGTTAGAATAAATGGTGTCCATTCCAATAATGATAAGGTCAACAGTGGAGTATCACTGGGATCAGTTTTGGGGCCTTCATAGTTCAACATCTTCATTAGTGATATGGTCATCAGTGGAAATAACTTCCTTTCTAAATTTGCAGATGACACTAAGCTAGGTGATAGAGTAAAGAATGTAGAAAGTGTCATCGCTTATCTCTGACGTAAATAAAATTGAACAATGAACATTAGACAATGACATGAAATTCATCATTGACAAGTGTACTGTTTTCCACTTTGGTAAAAAATATAAACACTAACTACTTTTTATTTAACTGTTTAATCAAGGTCTCTACTTGTGAACGGGACCTTGATATCCTTGTGAATAACAAATTATCACCATCAAACCATTGTACAAAAAACACTTGATTGGTAAACAACTTATTGAAACAGATAAGGTGCATCTTGGTTACTAGGACAGAGCAATGCATAGTCCCTATCTATCGGGCACATGTCAGGCCTTATTTGGATTATGGTTCTCCCTTCTGGAGTCCTTACCTTAAGGGAGATATAGCTAAGATTGAGAGGATCCAGAGAAGAGCAACCAAAATGATACCTAGACTTGCCAATATGAATTTCCAAACAAGACTACGTGAAACTGGTCTCTTCTCTCTTCTGTCTTCATACCAGGAGACGTAGAGGAGATCTCCTTCTTACTTACAAAATTTTATAATCTCAGCACTTGATGGAACAATGTGGGGTCAGATATTCAAATAGGTGGACCGTAGCCAGATTACATAACAAACAGCTCATTGTTGATTGGGCAAACACTTCAAAAAGGGATTACTTCTTTACTATTAGAGCCCCCACAGCCTGGAACAACCTTCCACAGGAAATTGTTGACTTTGATAACTTTAACATATTTGAAAACAAATTAGATAAATGGCTCCTCTCTCTTCCACCATAGATTAATTGACCACTTATTGTGGGGGACAATCATGATGGGTGCAAGCTTACTTTTGTCCTAATAAACTAAGTAAACTAAATAATCTATCAATGAAACACCACTCATTTTGTAACTATTTTTGTGCTGAACAACTTTTGTACTCACAGTACCATGCCATCATTTTTTCTTTTAAAGTTATTTGCATTTGAATACGGTTAGAAGCGCTAGAATACATCTGCACAGCTGGCATCTCTCTCATCTTTGACATCATCATGGAAGCCATTTTAGAATTCTGAAAGCAGGAATTTTGAATCAGAAGAGGCTGTGTTTACACTTTTCAAATGCTATGAAACTGCCTTTATCTTACTTTACTAAATGCAGTTTCAGTATAAATGTAAACAACAGCCACCTCTCCTTTATAAGTTTATGAAATAATTAAAAAAAAAAATTTGTAAAAGATAGTTTAGATATCCTTTAAGGTTTTTTTTTAGTGTATGTTGTTTCCTTTGAGATGACCATGCAGTTGCTGGAACAAGGGAGTATATTGACACTCATGACGCTCATGTGTGGTGTGTTCTTGAGTCAGCATGCTCATGAGTTGTGGTTGTCACAGTGGGATCCAAAGCTCTGATGTGGCATGCTGGGGTGCTGGTCAAAGGTTGTAGATGTGTTCAAGAGAAGAACATTTGTTCTTGAGGAATAGCAGTTTGGACCAGTTGGGTAGCAAATAGGCATAGGCAAAATAAAAATTCTGTGGCTGGAATTCAAATGAAAGTCTGACTTTTGCTTCCACGGAAGTTCAGAAATTGATTTCTGAACTTCCACAGAAATTCCACCCACCCTCACTGCCCAACCCAGTTGCCCAACTTGCCCCAAAAAGCCAGTAAGACACATTAAATATCCTTGGTAGCTAGCGGTCCCTACCCCATCACCTGCCATGGCATAACCTAAAAAAAAAACCATCCCGGGGTTGAGAATCAGATCCCTACCCCCATCTCTGCCCAAGTAAATGTGCCCTGATGGCTAATGGTCCCTCCCCTTCCCTCCCCTCTACCTCATCCGCCCAAACTAATTGTTCATAAATAATCACTGAAGTACAGTAACACCCCCCCATCCCCATCTCCATCCATACCTATAATTTAAAAAAAAATTCCTTGGTGGTCTAGTGTTCTCCCTCCACATCCCCGATCCCCAGTCCCATAATATTTCCCCTGGAGGTCAGTCAAGTTCCCCCAACCCCCCTACCCCAGCAGTTATTCCACCTCCCCATTCCCACCCCATCCTGAACTCAGCAGCAGGTTCTTGTAACAAAAACATACTCATTCATTGATAGCTCAGTGGGAAGGCCGGCTGTGGTGGAGAAAGAAGGGCTATGCCAGTCTGCCCACTACTGCTAGTTTTGGGATGGGGTGTTAATGTGGTGGTGGGATATCTGCTGAGGTGGGGGGTTGGGGGCATTAGACCACCAGGGAAATACTATGGGACTGGGGATCTTGGATGGGGAGGGGGGAACCACTGGACCACTAAGGATTTTTTTTTAAAGTACAGCAATGGACGGAGATGGGGATGGGGGTTATTACTGCACTTCAGTGATTATTTGTGAACAATTAGTTTGGGCAGGTGAGGTGGAGGAGAGGGACCACTAGCCACCAGGGCACATTTACTCAGGCAGGGAAGAGGTGGGGGTTAGAGATCAAATTCTCAACTCTGGGGTGAGGTATTTTTTTAGGTCAGGCCATGGACAGGTGATCCAGTAGAGGGAGGGACCACTAGCCACCAGGGTTAGGGATGGACAAATGTGCAGATTTTACAATAATGTTCATGGAAATTTTCTACTCCACCATGGTTTTGCAGGGGCAGAAAACCACACTTTTGCCCATCCCAACCAGTGATGTGTAATGCGCCAGTGGGGGGGAAGTGGTGATGCCACTAAGGTGTGGGTTGAGCATGGCTTGTTGTGTGGCCCTGAGATTTTGAAGTGACTTAAAAAAAGATATGTAAATGTTTTAATTGTTTGAAAATCCAGTGGGAAAACTTTCAGTGTGACAGAGAGTTTCATACTGAAAGGAGCTGAGCTAGAGCCAGAGTGTAAGTCAGCTGTGGGGGGAGGGGCAGAGAAAGTGAAAGTATGATGCTCATGCTATCAACTCCAAGAATGGTGGTCTACAGCACAGATACATTTTGGCAAGGGAGACCTAGAGTGAGGATAAATGTAATATCCTTACTCTAGGCCTTACCACCCTCTAGGTATGTAAAATATTTGCCAGAGTGTATCTTCACAAACATATATATTGTACAGCTGTGTGGAATATAAAATTCTGCCTATGGATTGACCATGGAATGACCATTCTGATTGTACAGAATTCTACAGAATTTTGTTGAAAATTCCACAGAATTTTGCAAAATTTTAAATTTCAGTTATTTCACTATAATTGTACAATTTTCTATCCAAATAACACCACACTTAGAATGTAAGCAGTACCTTATGGCTTGCAAAAGTGTGTTAAATGTCAGTGTTGTAGATGAAATGGGTCAGAGTTATGGGTGGCCAAACATTTAACCAAAATGTAATTTTCAGTTATTTTGAGATAATTTAAATATTTCTTATCCAAATTTCTCCATAAAACCAGGATTTAGAGAAGGACCTGTAATGCATATATGCACCATGTTTTAAGTCTCAAACTTCAATGAGAGCTAAGTTGTAGGTAGCCAAATAGTTTGCAAAAATTTGTAATTTTGTAATTTTAGTATAATTTTGATAGTATTCATTGAAATATTACAAACATTGACAGGTGTACTGGTTACCACTACATTTGTATATGCACATAGTTTCAGATTTCTAGATTTAAATAGGACTGAGTTATAGCCTGCCAAACATGTTGCCAAAATTTTAATTTTGATTAGTTCTCTCTAGTTTTAAAACTACATATCCAAATTTAACCAGATCTGAAATGTTTCAACTACTATACCACATGATCATTTCTGAAAAAGTTCATATTTTCAGCTTTACAGGATTGATTTAAAAGTAATCAAACTTTCACGACATTTAAAAATGTAATTTTGCAAGAATATAAAGTACAAATTTATAAACCCTTTAAACTTTAACTAGACAACGTACTACCATTAAATTTGGTTGGTTCATTGACCATATAAGGAGGCTGTGTGCCAATGTTATTAATTGCTTGCTATGAGAAATTGCAAAATAACATCTGTACTTAAAGTCAAATACCATGAGTCTTTGTGAAAATTGTAGAATTTCATGAAAAATTCCATAAAACTGGAATTTTCTAATTTTACTTAGCCTTATCTGGGGGATTCTAGTTAAATGATAGGGGTATAAGAGGCAGGAAATGCAGAGGGTCACCAGGTTCTGGAGTTAGATTCACAGTTTCACCAAGAAATGGGCAGCTGAGCTGGTTAGCACTACAATGGTAGACCCCCAGCTTGGAGCAAGAAAGCACAGTGTAAACAATTCTAACCTGAATGCAGGATATTTAAGGATCACATCCAGTACATTTATGATTCAGAAGCCTAGTATACATACAAGGACTAGGACGTAGAGGTACTCAAACATATGTAGTGGGGGAAGACAATGTCTTGGGCAGCAGAAAGAAAGAATGCTGGCTATTCCAACAGGGTAGGTCAATAGGAAAAGGAGTAGATGACTCACATTGTCAGGGAGTTTGTCACTGTAAAGAACAAAGAGGATATCAGTGGGATCAGTAGTTCTACTGAGTCAATCTGCCTATGCCAAAAGAGAAAGGGGGGGTAGTCACCCAGAGAGGAACAGCAGGACTGCAAAAAGCTCAGCCCAGCTTATCATATGAAGTAGTGATATGTGCACAGTTAATGTTAAATTTCACAAAAAAATTCTGGATACTTCAACAGCATATTCTATCATATATATGTAAGAAAATGCTACTAATCATTTTTTTCTTCTGCAAAATTAAAACTGCCTAATCAATTTATCCAGTTGTGTTAGACACCAGGATATACTGACTATGGATATGCATGTCAAATGTTAACTCTATGCATGCAAGAGCAGAGAATTTGTAAACATCCACATTTTTGATAGTTTTCACAAAGTTTTGCAAATATTTACATAGTAAAGTTTTGAACCCCTGTAACTTAAATATTTCTTATCTAATTCTCTACATATTTAGATCATTCTATGAGCAGTATAAAGAAGTTTTTTGTACTAATTTACACATGTCTAGCTCCAAATGTACCCGAGTTATATGCAGATAAAGGTTTTTTATGACATTTCCTGAAAAAAATTAAATGACAGATTTTGAGCACATATAATTTTGAGACAATGCAACATATTGTCATGAAATCTGACACATTATTAGAACACTGATCAGTGAGAAATCATGCCAAATTTAAGATCCCTGACCCAATAGATGGTTAAGGTAAATGCAGATAAAAATGTTTATGAAATTTCACACAAACAATAAAATGACAATATGTGAGCACCTATAATTTTGCAACTATTTATTCAAATGTTTTGATATTTCATGTTTTGGTGGCCATCAACTCAAGAACTACATATGCCAAACATCAGAGCTCTAAATTGAACAGCAGCAAAGTTATAACCAAATTACTAAATATTAAAAATTCCATGAAATTCCGATGAACGTCCACAAAATTGAATGGACTTTTGTGAAATTTTATTGAAATTCCATGGATTTGGAATTTTCCCATTCCATAGAACTCTTATATAATGCATAGAACTGTGTTAATGCACCAGTTAGGGTTCAACTTAACACCACAAAAGTACAGAAATATGGTGTTAGGGTTTCCATTCCTAACTCCCTACTCCCATGCACGAAGAAAGAAAAGTAAATGACATTATGGTTTTGGGCCTCAGTGATCTTGGCAAATCATTTTTGGGGTCTTCCTCAGGCTTGTCAACCCTAATGCTCCTCCTCCCACCTAGCTTTAGCCTCCTGTCCAAAGCACAAGCTGCAGTTCCAAGCCACTGCCTTATAGCGATGCCCTCTTTAAAGGTAGAGAAGTATGTATCTCCCCATGTTGCCAACAGACTGTGTTGTAGCTTTCTTCATGAAAATAGATCACAACTGACCTTGTTTGCTCAGGAAAGGGATGGGTTTAGAGTTGACAACCACAAGGAAGACCCCACCACTGATTTGCCAAGACTCAAGGGACCCAAAACCCTAATGTATTTTTTCTTTTGCTGCTTGTGGGTGGTGGAGTTGGGATTTAGGGTAGAAAACCCTGTCAGCATATTTCACTATTTTTGTGGTATTAAGTTGAACCCCAACTGGTTCATTAACACATTGCTTTTGAAAGAATTTACTTTCTTTTTCAGATAGTGGAATTGGATTCTCATTAACTCAGGACCCTTCTGAGCCTGCACCAAGGGAACACTCCATCCACATAGGGAAGTGCAGCATTGGCTGTCAAGAATTCATGGGGCTGTCTAGTGGAATTCGAAAACATAGCACCTTCTGGGTCCTGCATTTCCATGTGGACACAGACACACCAGGAAAGAATCCATTTCTCAGCTGAAGCATAGAGCCCTTTGGCACCTGAGGGTATAGAGATTCAGGGCTCTATGCCAGAAGGAATGTTCTCTTCATTATTTGATACTTGGGCCCATGCAGGCAACCCTGCCCCTACCCTTTCCAGGCGGGGGGTGTTGCATGAAAGCACTGTACTCCCAGCCTCTGCCCCTCCTGCTGGGTCACTGAACTCACCTTTGATCTCAGCTCACCAGCACAGAATCACAAAGCTGTACTTACTGCAATAAAGGCTGATACTACACACAATTTTTCTTATTTTTTTTTTTTTATTGTGATCCCCAAAGTTTCAACACTGTCATTTTATGACTCCCCCTTATAAACATAACATGTAGCATTTGTAGAATACTGACAACAATGTAATTTCACACCACAAGTGTGAAAACATGTTTCATCCAGGATTTGAAAAATGGCACCTGTCACATTTATGAACTGTTGTGAAACATGGCTATGTTGAAAGTTTGCAGTCAAAAGACTGAAAATTAATGATGTTATGAGTGAACATAGAAATATTTTAACACTCGTAACTTGGTCATGTTACCATATTTTTACACCAACTTTTCAACTGAGTCTTCCTATGACCCCACCTCATCAACCTGGTAGGTGAAAATTTTCAAATCCCACCCAAAAGGTGATTTTGTGGAACAAATGTGAAATCTACTTTCAGGCAGGATTTGAAAAATTTCAACTGCTTGTTCCTGAGGTGGGGTCCTAATAAGACCATATTGACAGTCTGGTGGAAAAATGTTAAAAACCAGGAATGTTATGAGTGAACATCGAAATGTTTCAATGTTCACTGATAACTTGGTCATTTTGCTGGTCAAATGGAGCTGAGGGTTGAGGCACTGGATGCTACACCTCACACCACGCTGGTGACCCAGGTTCGGGAGCGAGCCCGGGCCATCAGAGTTTGGTGGGGGGGTAGGATTGAGCATTCGATGGACTGCTGTACTATCCCTGGGGAGGAGTCAAGGGTGCCACCACTCTGCAGCAGCCCCTGGTGACAACTGGGGGCATTCCTAGAGTTGGCATAGCAGTATGGCGTACGGCAGATGTTGGCACATATGTGCCCTGATGTCATTGCATGCTCGCACTCCTGGGGAGCAGAAAAACAAAAAATAGCAGCACAGATCATGGCAGCTTGATGGCCGCACTCCATCGGCCAACAATGCCTGGAAGGCATGTGCCGGTATTGGTTTCTTGCCTGGTGCAGGACAATACGTGGTGCCCCTTTCAAAGGTATAGTTGCATATGCAAGCTGGGCATGCAATTTCAGGGTCGGAGGTGGAGTTGGAGCAGTGGCTGGAAGAAGGCAGGTCAGTGGCTGCGGGAGTGAAACAAAATGTGATATGATAGAAAAAAAATAACTTGGTAATTTGAACATATTTATACACCAGATTTTCAATATAGCCTTCTTATGACTCCACCTTAGTAATGGTAGATGAAAAGTTTCAAATCCTACCCTAAAGCTGATCTCACACAGTGACTGTGAAATCATCTTTCAGGATGGATTCAAAAAATTCTTCCACCATGTTCATGAGACGGGGTCCTAAAAAGGCTACACTGTAAATTTGGTAAAAAAAATATTTAAAAGATAACAGTTTGGAATAAAAAGTTCAAACCCTGTTGAAATACTTTAAAACAGTTCAAACCCCATTAAAAATAATTTAAACAAACTTGCCTTACTTTCTTATATTACAGTTGCAGTTTCCAGTAGCAAGACATGTCTTCAAATGGAGCGTGGGTCTATGTCATGAGACATGTTCAGGTGAGTGAGGACATGAGTGGAGGGTGTGGGGTAGTGGGTGCTGAGTGGGGGATTGGCATTGGGAGGGTGATTTGGAAGGGAGGTCAGATCATAGATGGATCATTTTCTCTTTTCCAGGTTATTTATTTATTTATTTTGTTTTAAACATTGAGGGTCTGTTTTCTTTTTGCAGGTTTAATTAAAATAAGTATTGGATCTGACACTGGGGCTTGGGCACCCCAATGTCAGCATAATGCTATGGCAGCACCAGGGTATGTACTCTGATGTTATCACCTAAGATTTTTTCTGGAGGGGGGAGGTGATCTGGAGGCGAAGGGGTTGGGCAAGTGGTACTGGAGAAATCACCATGGTCTTTTTTGTAAAATAAATTAATGTGCAGTCTTGGGACACATAAGGGAGGAGTGGCTGAGTTGGGAGGTGGAATGAATGAAAACAACAGATGGATGGATAGATGGACAGACAGACTGGCAGGCAAACAGACAGATAGGGCCAGCTTCACAAAAAAAATCACAAAGTGCAACGCCAAAGATTGCGCTGCATTTTGTGGTTGTGCAGCTCTGAATAGGGGCTGGAGGGGGCAGCACTAACCCAGAAAAAAACCACTAGTGCTTCCCAGACAGTCAGTCAGGAGAATGGCCTCACAATGAATAGTGTACTTGCGCTATGTCCCATTCACTAAAGCAGCCATGTAAATGAGCCCATTGGGCATGCAAGGTGCTATGTGGCCATTTGCATAACCATTATGGGCCCATTTGCATGGGCAGTGATGGAGTTTAGTGCAAACCTCCCAATGCCGATTGCCATCCTGTAGAGAGTAGCAAACATATGCCTGGTGGTCTAGTGGTTCCTTCCCCCTTCCCAATCACCATCCCTGTAGAAATAAAAATGAAAGCATCCGTGGTGGTCTAGTGGTTCCCTCCCCACTCAATGATCTCCGCTTGCTATCCCTATAGTAAAATGCACACAGACAGCATGCTGTGCTAGAAGTGTCTCCCCCAACACCGTGATCACCAATCAACATACCCTGATAAAAGATGATAACATCTGCCAGCAATAACGTTTTTTGAACAACAAAAGAATATAATGTCCCTGATGATCTACTGGTCCCTTCCCTTCCCTGATTGCTGATTGTGGGTCCCAGTAATGGAAACCAGTCTCCCTGGTGGTGCAGTGGTCCCTCACCCCCCCAGCTGATCGCTGCCCCGATTTAATGGAACATATGCCCAGCTGATTGAGCGATACACACCCGCATCGAACATCATCCCAATTAGAATGGCACATGAAACTACAGCAACCCTGGTAGTGAGTAGTCCTTCCCTCCACCTGATCACTGACCCAAAGGTGTCCAGTGCTCCCCATCATGATCCCCAGTAAAGTTAAAGAAAAATTGCCCATGGTGTCTAGCAGACATCCTTGCCATCCCTGATCCCCTGTTCAGTGAAACAAAACCTGTCCCTGGCATTTAATGGACCCCCCACCCTGGCAGGTAATGCCATACCATCCCACTCCCACCCATCCCAACACCAAGCTGGTGACCAGCAGTCCCCTCCTCTCACCAGAATGGCTGGCCACTGACTGAGCTGTCAATGGAGCATGCACTGTAGATAGTACACACCCATTGATTGACAACTCAGTACACTCTCAATCAATGGGTGCATACTCTATACAGTGCATGCTCCACTGGCAGCTTAGTTTGCAGCCATCCATAGTGGTGAGAGGAGGGCTGTGCCAGTCGTTGGCTCATTGTCAGCATGGGAGGGCAGAGTGATGTGGAAGTTCCTCCCAGGGTGGGGAGGTCCACTAGATGCCAGGGACACGTTTCATTTGACTGCACATGGGATCAGAGATGGGAGGGGGAACTATAGACACCAGGGACAATTTTCCTGTAACTTTACTGTGATTATTATATGAGGGGGCACTGGACACCATCAGGTGGATGACTGGGTGGAGGGTGGACCACTCACCACTGGGACTTCTGTAGTTTCTTGTGTCATTCTGATTGGGATGGCAATCGATGGGGATGGGGCCCACTAGTCCACCAGGGCATATGTTCCATTAAATCATGCAGTGATCAGCGGGGGACCACTGGACCATTAGGGATACTGGTTACCTTTCCTGGGACACAGCATTCTCTGGAAAATTCTAATGCAGCCTCCCTGATGTGAATAAATCAACAAAGTGTCTTCTTTATCAGGGTTCCAGAAGGGGCACAAATAAATGCATCATAGACAGAGCAGATTTCCAAATAGTGCAAAATTGCTTTATTCTTTTCTTCAACAGTCAAAAAATCTTGACATTTCACCTATGTAGTATGCTTCATCAGGAAATGTCTTTTATTACCTATTAAAATCATAAATATACATATCAGCATATATGTCTACAATCTACAGTTTCTCATGAATATCTACTGTGATATTCCAATGCTACTCACTTAATATGGTATTACTGCTTAATTTCACAAGGCTCTGATGTCCTATTAGCTTTATAAATAATTAATTAAACCTTTAAAAGTCAAAAATACATAGATAAGAGTGAAACAATTCTTTCTTTTTTATAAAACAACTTTTTTAATTTTTATAAAACAGCTATTTTACGAAAACCTCTTGTACATACCAACTGTGCGTTTTCACGAACTTGGAAAATAGTGTTCAGAAACATCCTCCACAGTAAAAAGCACAAGGGAGAATCTGTTTTAAAGACATCCTCCACCATAACATTAAAACACAGCATATTTCACTTTAACTTCCTGCTAAAACTTATCATTTGACCCAATCACTTTTAATTTTTTTCCCTTACTTACTTTCTACCATATCTACTACAATGATTATTTACTATGCAATACCTCTCTATAATATTCCTTATTAGTACACTTCATTTTATACCTTAAAAATACTGGTCCTTCTTTTAAAACACTTCATATTCTCACCATTGTACTGACATGCCTTATTCAAACCCTTCATTCCATGCCTTTTTAAACAAAACTGTTTTTTTTTTCATTATATGGACTTATTTAAGCCCCTTCATGAATAGTTTTAAGCTACTTTAATTCACTTACATGTCTTACTTTAAATTGCCCAGGCAAATGTAACTCCCTTCTAATTATTAGTCATAATCTCTACTCAAACCCTGTATTGAGCTGTACCTGTACAGAATTCCTGTGCAAACACTTCATGCCAAGCCCTCAAAGAGAGATATTTTTTTCTGGGGCTATGTGTACATTTTTCAAATCCTTCAATGGATGGGCACTGTAAACATATTGTATAGTATACATGAACACTTCTTAAAAACCATTCACCAGTCATTTAAAAAACTTCTTAGCAAAGTGTCTGATACATATTATTTGTATAAGAGAAACCTTTAGGGCTTTCCTCAAACCATATTCCAACCCCTCTGTTTCTAATAAATACAACCAAATGCAAGAACCAGTCATTTTCTTTCCCCGACTGGCTGTTTCTTAAAGCAACGCTAATGAAATATAGTTTCTTGCCATTTCACAAATAAGTTTGCAGTTCTTGTTTAGTTTAAGTACCTGAGCATGGTTTTACCAAACAATTAAATATACCTAGAAAATCTATTACAAAACTGTGTCTTACTGCATAGACATTTCTCTGCACTCCAGGATAGATTCCTCGTGCTTTCCCCTACCAGAGGA
This sequence comes from Neoceratodus forsteri, assembly GCA_016271365.2. Taxonomy (NCBI): domain Eukaryota; kingdom Metazoa; phylum Chordata; order Ceratodontiformes; family Ceratodontidae; genus Neoceratodus; species Neoceratodus forsteri. Next base: position 14,121,794 of record CM057453.1, on the reverse strand, counting down.
TGTCTTATTTAGTTTACCAGTGCTTTTATGATGACATCACGTGTAACTAGATGAACTAAGCATGACCTCCTGATCAGGACATTCAGAAGGGACGTGGATACTTGCGATTTTTTTGAAAAACTGGTGTAAATCATTCAAAACTGGCATAGAGGGCCAAAATACTCAGCCACCATGGTAGACTTCCATTCTAGATGTGAATTACAACCAGTAGGTGTTATGTGGTTTGATGGTTCTTTAAATATTTTTTTGCCAAACCATTCCACCTTACACTAGAGATTTATACTTGAGAAAATTAGTGTAGGTCATCCACTACTATCAGAATAGACTAAATTGCAATGCTAACTTATTAGGTTTCCATGCTACATGTTAGTTACAAACGGGGTTGGAGGGAAACACAGGAGAAGGCAGAAGGACAGTAATATCCTGTATGTGCTGTCAGCTGTTATTCATTTTCTACAGATGCTCCATTTTATGTCTTTATTTAGTCCTATTACAGGATTCAATACACCCATTTCAAAAATCCATCTGGTTTCTATTCTTTCAACTGTGGCATTGAAGTCCCCCCTCTACTGGGGGGCTGTACCATTTCCAAGACCCAGAACCTGAGAAATGCTCCTGTATGCCCTACTGATGTGAAATGTTCTGCCACTGGGGTGTTTGTCTTATTGTGGATGTTTGATTTGTGTTCTTGAATGCGTTGTTCAATGATCGTGTAGTCATCCCAATATATATTTCATTGCATGGACATTGGAGTATCTACACCACACCAGCTGTGTCACAAGTAATGAAGTGTCTAATTTAATATTCCTTATTTGTGAATGGGTGTTTGTATATGCTTTTCTTACTGGTGTGACCACACACTGAATAGTGCCCACATGGTACCATCCTATGGCTTAATGGACCCAAAAGTAGTTGTTTCTTTTCTTTTTGTTTCCCCTGGATATGTTCTGTGTATACCAGCCTACCTTGTAAAGTGTATACTTTCTTCTCTGCCACCAGTGTGGAGGGGCACTGAAAAATCTGGCCGATCATAGGATAATTTTGTAATATGCCCCAATGTTTGTTCAAAATGTACTTGAGTTCTCTTATCTTATGATTGTGTTTGGTGCTAAACATTAATCTGAGCTCCTTCTCACTACTGGCTGTTCCCTCTAGCGCTTGGTTCTGTGTAGCAGTCCAAATACATCTTCTAGCCTGTTAGGGAGTGACCACCACTCAGTATGGCTCACATTGGATATGGGCAAGGAAGGAGTGGAATCTGGCACAAGAGTGCTGGACTTCAGGAGGGCCAACTTTGGGAGGATGTGGGAAGTGGTAAAAGGGTACCTAGCCAGAATTCAATCTAGTATGGACACTAACCAGAGGTGGGAGCTCATAAAGCTGGGGATAGTGGAGGCAACCAAAACCTGCTGCAAGGCTCAGAGCAAGAAGGCTAGGGCTAAGAAACCAAGCTGGATGAGCAAGGAGGTCATGGAAAAGGTAAGGAGGAAAAGAGCTGCCTTTAGGAAGTACAAGAAAACAGGGAGGGGGAGGACAGGGAGGAGTACTTGACAGAATTGAAGGAGGTGACAAGGGCAGTAAGGGGAGCCAAGGCATCTATGGAGCTCAGGCTAGCACAAGGCATTAAGAAGGGGGAGAAGGACTTCTTTAGGTACATCAGGGAGAAAAGAAGCTGTAAGGACCACATAGTAAGGATTAGGAAGGAGGGGGGTTGGGTGGAAGCGGGGCGCGATAAGGCAGAAGCACTAAATGATTACTTCTGATCGGTATTTACTAAGGAGAAGATGAGGGTGACACCCAAGGGGGGAGGAACAGCAGAAACGGGGGAAGGGGTGACAGATGGGGAAATCATGGAGGGCAGAGTTCGAGAGGGTTTGAAGGCACTGAGGGTGGCCAAGCACCAGGCCCAAATGGCATCCACCCCAGGGTACTGAAGGAGCTGCCAGAGGTCCTTGTGGGAACTTTGGCAGACCTATTTAATGCCTCACTACACTCGGGGTATATACCTCAGGACTGAAGGATGGCTCATGTAGTGCCCCTCCACAAGAGTGGCCCCAAGGATGAACCAGGGAACTACAGACTGGTGAGTCTCACATCCATCGTGGGTAAGCTAATGGAGACTATCCTGAAGGAGAGGCTGGTGGCCCTCCTAGAGGCCATAGGACTACAGGACAGCAGACAACATGGCTTCATACATGGCAGATCCTGCCAAACCGACCTGGTGGAGCTCTATGACTGGGTAACTAGGTAACTGGACAGGGGCCATGCACTGGATGTCCTGTATCTGGACTTCAGTAAGGCATTTGACTCAGTTCCACATGGAAGGCTGGGAAGTAAGTTAGAAGGCACAGGGGGCAGATTCAAAGCTGGTGAGATGGGTAGGGAACTGGCTTCAGGGAAGGCAACAGAGGATGGTGGTGGGTGGGGATCTCTCACACCCAAGGGTAGTGACGAGCGGTGTTCTACAGGGCTCAGTGTTGCGACCAGTGTTGTTTGGGATATACATTGCAGACATATCATTGGACATCAAGAGCAAGATCAGTCTGTTTTCTGATGATACCAAGGTAGGAGCGGTGGTGCATGACCTAGGGGGGATGGCAGGAGTTGCAGGATGATCTGGCAAAACTTGAAACCTGGTCAGACACCTGGCAACTGGGGTTTAATGCCAAAAAGTGCAAGGTGCTGCATTTTGGGATGAAGAACCCAAGGAGAAGTTACCTGCTAGGGGGAATGCAGCTAGCCCACACAGAGGAGGAGAAGGATCTGGGAGTGCTCATTACAGGGTCAATGAACAACTCAGCACAATGCAGGAAGGCAGCTGCAAAGGCCAACAAAATGAGGGTTACATTGCAAGAGGTATATCCTCGAGGAGGGAGGAGGAGGAGGAGGTGATTCTGCCACTGTATAGGTCATTAGTTAGACCGCACCTGGAGTACTGAGTGCAGTACTGGTGTCCGTATCTGAAGAGGGACATTAAGTTACTGGAGGGGGTGCAGCACAGGTTGACTAAGATGATCAAGGGGCTGGGGGATTTATCATATGAGAGGAGGCTGAGGGAGCTGAACATGTACTCGCTGGAGGAGAGGAGGGACGAGGGGACATGATTGAAACCTTTAAGTATGTGAAAGGAATAAATAAGACAGGTACAGAGGGGCTGTTCAAAGTAAGGGAGGGGAGGGACACCGGAACCATGATATGAGACTGGAGGGAGGAAGGTTCAGGAGGGAGATGAGGAGACACTATTTTGCAGAGAGGGTGGTGGCTGGGTGGAATGCATTACCTACAGAAGTGGTATCCAGTAGAACAGTGGATGCTTCAAAAGGAGATGGGATAGGACAAGGGGGAGGGTCAATGGAGGGAAAGGGTGGAAGGGAGGGGCAGCTGCAGAATAAGGGGTGCTAGCTGCACATTCGAACAGACTTGATAGACCTCTAGGCCCTTATCTGTTGGCAAATTTTGTATGTTTGTATGTTCGTAGCCTTCTGCAAAATTTGTCCATTATACCCTCTTTGTGTTGATCTGTTTACATCTTATTCTAATTCTGCCTCATATTCCTGTTCCTGACTGCAATTTCTTCTAATGCATAGGAACTGAGAGTATAAGATGCTTTCTATTAAATCTTTTGAATGATAACTATGGGCATCCAGTATGATGTTTCTAGAGGTTTCTTTTCTATAGAGAGTCGTCATCAGACCGTGTCCCCCAAATCGCACTCAGACATCTAAAAATGGTATAGATTTCGAGCTGAAATTCAGGATGAATTTTAAATGTTGTGTGCATGTATTCAGATATTCAAAGAAACTCTGTAAACTCTACTCAGACCCTTTCCAAAGTATGAACAAATCATCTGTGTACCTTTTGTACAATTTTATACACTCTCAGTAAGGATCTATTTGTACATTCAGAATGTTTGTCTTCTCAAATCCATACACGTATGCGTTGGCATACCTGGGAGCCATAGTGGACCTCATGGCTGTTCCCCTTCTCTGTTCATAATAGTCTTTCTCAAATTGAAAGTAGTTTCTGGTTAAGATGAAGTCTGCTAAGAGTTGTAAAGCTCTGGTTTTGGGGTATACCGATATGCCCTTGTGTCTAATAACATGACCATTGCTTCAGTTCCCTCATCATGCGGTATGGATGTATAAAGGTCAGAAACATCTAAGGTGACGAGCAGCATGTTTTGTCATTCTGAAATATTTAACTGGATATCTTGTAAAATTTATATAAAGTGTGTTGTATGTTTGATATAAGTGGACATATTCTCCACCAGGGATTGCAAATGGTAATTAATGTAGTTAGGTACTGGTTCAAAGAGGCTTCAAATCCCAGAAACTATTGGGTGTCCCGCTGGGTCTTCTGCATTTTTATGTATTTTTGAGATTGAATGAAAAAAACAGGTATTCTCAGATGTTTTTGTAACATAGACTCCCCTTCCCAGTTTTAGACTTCTAGAAAGAATGAAATCTTCTTTAATTTCTGCCAAGCCTTTCTGTAAGATCTCAGTGGGGTCAGTTTTTAACTTTTTATAATTGTCCTGGTTTTCTAACAATTTTAAACACATGCTTTCGTATTGAATATAATCTGTAATAACTATACCACCACCTTTATCAGCTGTCTTAATAATGATGGTTTCATCATTTTCAAGTTGATTCAAAGTCCTTCTTTCTGTCTGGTTTAGAGTGTCTCTCACTGGTTTTCTGTCCTGTTCCACTGTAAAGAGCCCTTGTATTTCTTTCTGAACTATTTCTGAGTATGTCTGGGTAGGACCGACGATCCCAATGTGCACCCCAATGCCAGTTGGGGTGGGCTGGGGTCAAAGGGGGCTTTCAACCCTAACACCAAATTTCCTCACTTTTGTCACTGTGGAACAACCCTAACTGATGCATTAAATGGATTTTTTGCCTCTAGTTTCCCTTCTTTTTGAGAATGATAACAAGAAATAGTGAATGTAATGTGGTGCACGTGATGTCTTGTCACATAGTAATACGGTGCCCGCAAACACAAAGGGTAATGCCCATGGTGACACAAAGCAAAACAGAAAGAGAAACAGTATTGTAGATGCAAATGGTGAAAATAACACAAACGCAAGCGCAAAAGAAAACGTAAAGGGTAACACACATGGTGGCGTAGAGGGAACGGTAAGTGAAACGGGTTCGGAACCACAAGCGGAAGTGGTAATGGTAACAGTAATGTAAGCACACAGGCTGGTTTTCCCCAAAAGCTGCATAGAGAAAGACAGTGAGTACAAAGAATGTATGCATAATAATGGGTCTCGGAGCAGAAAATGAGGAATTGGAATACTAAATTGCTTATATCTCAGGAACTGTACAATGTAGAAAAAAAAATAAAAGTCATATGATTTATGACTTTCCTGGCTAGTTTTGTACTTAGCTTCCATTAAGGTGCTAAGCATTTTTTTGATGAAAAGTCCTTATCTCGCAACATTTCCGAGATACAGGCCCTGAAAGACACGGTGAACACCGTAATGTTATCCTATGGGGAAAAAAGAGAAGTTTGGAGTACCATTACTTTGCTGCCCTGTAATATTTCTTCACCAAACCACCAAAAGGCACATCTGTGGGATGTTGGCCTTCTTCCCTCCAAATTTCAGTGTAAAAGACTAAACCATTATTTTGCAGCAGGGTGGCAAAGAATTCCTGTCATGCAGCAGACGCCGCGATGTTAATCTATGGGAAAAAGTGTCAACTTTGGAGTAACGTAACTGTGCATCCATGCCATATTTTGTCACCACACCATGAAAAGGCACATCTGTGAGATGTTGGCTGCCCTCTCTCCAAATTTCAGCCCAAAAGACCAAACCATTCATTTGCAGCAGGGTGGCAAAGAACTGCTGTCATTTTGGCCATAGTCTGAAAAAGTAGTGTCGTGATTTGCAACAGCTTTCGCAAGCATTTGCCACACTTTCATGAGTGAGACACTATTTTGCGACACTACTTTTTCCAGAAATTGAAAAAACATATTTCTAGGGTTTTTAACCTCAAAATAAAGACATGCCTAGCATCCTCAGGGTCCGACTAGGTAAACACAAAAATAAATTGTGTTGCTAGAGGGTCCCAAATTTAAATGCCAAGCATTTTTCTGATCAGTAACTGAAAACAAAATGGCAGATTCGCGACACCACTAGGGCCATTTGTGACACTAAAAAGTGCATTTGCGACACTGTCGAACTTTTTGTTAACTTTTCCCATTGACTTATAATGGGAAATTGTTTTTTGAATAACTTTTGAACTGTTTAATATTTTTTCACGAATTCTTCAAAAGGCACATCGGGGACCCTGGCCACATGTTTCCTGAAGTTTTTGGACCAGTCCTGCAAACCATGCGACTTGTCGGGATGAGCAAAGAATTCCAAAAAAGTGTAACTGCATGTGCAGATCATGCTTAATAACTCTGCAGCCGTATATCCAAACAATACAAAAGTTGGCAGATCCCAAGATGCATGGTTCTTGATCGTGTGTTCCAAATTTCATACAAATCCGTTGAACAGTTGCAAAGTTATTGAGGTGCAAAACTTTAGGTTTAACACGTAAATGGCACCTCAACCCGAACTATGGTAACACTACCATGCTACCATAATATATATATATATATATATATATATATATATATATATATATATATATATACACATACACACATATATGTACACATATATACATGTACACACACACATATATATATATATATATATATATATATATATATATGTATAACACACTGAGTCCACACGTGCCCTGCAGGACAGCCCCCATACCTCACAAGAGTCCCTCAGTATGAGGGTCAGCCCTCATTTGTCCTCTTAGCACTGCTCTGACCCTCATCTATTCCTCATGGCAAAGGTGCTGCCCACACAGTGAATGTGCTGTGATATCAGACTGTACGGCAGACACACTTAACAGTCTAACCTACTAGAGCCAAACTATTTTTATGATAGGTGAACACTATGGTTCACACATTGTTCTGCCTTGTCCCTCCATGTCTGAGGACATGTCCCTCACTCTGAGGGTCTTTGTCCCTCATCATCCCTCAGTTTGAGTGTCCACATATGTCCATGTCCCCCATTTCAGTGACAAAGTGTTGAAAGGTATAACAGCTCCCCCTCACGATCCTCAACCCCCACTAGCCCCGAATATCATGTAAATCCATGGTGGTCTATTGGTCCCCCCCACCCCCCAGCATGATCCCCGACCCCCGCTAGCCCCAAATATCACGTAAATCCATAGTGGCCTAGTGGTCCCCCCACACCCCTAGCATGATTCCTGACCTCCGCTAGCCCCAAAAATCACATAAATCCATGGTGGTCTAGTGGTCCCCCCAGCATGATCCCCGACTCCCACTAGCCCTGAATATCATGTAAATCCATGGTGGTCTAGTGGTCAACCCACCCCCCAGCATGATCTCTGACCCAAGTAGTGCTCAGGCATACTGCAGTCAGCGGCCGGCCATGGTGGTGAGAGGCGGGCTGAGCTGGTCACCAGCTCCCTACAGGCTAATGGGGTTCACACTTCTGGGTGGGGGGACCACTAGACTACCAGGTATTTACATGCTTTTTGGAGCTAGTGGGGGTTGGGGATCATCCTGAGGGTGGAAGGACCACTAAACCACCATGGCTTTATGTGATCTTTGGGGCTAGCGGGGGTTTGGGATCATGTTGGTGGGGTGGGAAGACCACTAAACCACCATGGATTTAAATGTTATTTGGGGATAGTGGGGGTCGGGGATCATGCTGGGGTGGAGTGGGGGGACCATTTAACCACCATGGATTTAAGTGTCATTCGGGGCTAGCGGAGGTCAGGGATCGTGATGGGGGGGTTGACACTGCAGCTTTACTGCCAGCTTTTTGCCAGCAGTATTTGGTGCCACTTTACAGGTTGCACTAATACCTATAGCGCGGTGCTGTCTTTTTGAATATGCCATGCAGCCAGCATTCCTGGGTACTCCCCTGACTCCCACCCCTGCATACATTTACTTTTAACGTCGGTGCTATCACACAGTGCCAGTGCTATTAGGGCTTCTAAATATTGCAGCCTGGTTCAAATCCAGTGCTATTCCAATGCTATGGCTTTGCGCCAGGTGCAAAGCTTTGAATATCTGGTTTAAAATTGTTAGAAAATTAGGACAATTATAAAAAGTAAAAAACTGACCCCACTGAAATCTTACAAAAAGGCCTGGCAGAAATTATAGAAGATTTGACTCTTTCTAGAAATCTAAAAGACTGGGAAGGGGAGTTTCTGTTACAGAAACATCTGAAACCCCATTTTTTATTCAGTCCCAAAAATACATAAAAATGCAGAAGACCCAGTGGGTCGCCCAATAGTTTCCAGGATTTTAAGCCTTTTGAATCAGTATCTAACTACATCAGTTACCATCTGCAACCCCTGGTGGAGAATATGTCCACTTATATCAGAGATACAACACAATTTATAAAAATGTTACAAGATATCCAGTTAAATATTTCAGAATGACAAAACATGTTGTTGGTCACCTTAGATTTTTCTGATCTTTATACATCCATAACACATGATGAGGGAATTGAAGCAATGGGCATGTTACTAGACACAAGGGCATCACCAGTTTACCCCAAAACAAGAACTTTACAACTCTTAGCAGACCTCATCCTAACCAGAAACTACTTTTGATTTGAGAAGGACTATTATGAACAGAGCAGAGAAACAGCAGGTATGAATTTGAGAAGACATACTTTCTGAATGTACAAATAGATCCTTACTTTGAGTGTATAAAATTGTACTAAAGGTACACAGACAATTTGTTCATACTTTGGAAAGAGTCTGAGGACAGTTTACAGAGTTTCTTTGAATATCTGAATATATGCACACACAACATTTAAAATTCACTCTGAATTTCAGCTCAGAATCTATTCCATTTTTAGATGTCCAAGTGCGATTTGGGGGACGGGGTCTGAGGATGACTCTCTGTATAAAGAAACCTCTAGAAACACCATACTGCATGCCTATAGTTATCATTCAAAAGATTTAATAGAAAGCATCTCATAATCCCAGTTCCTACGCATTGGAAGAAATTGCAGTCAGGAACAGGAATATGAGGCAGAATTAGAACAAGATGTAAACAGATTTTCACAGAGAGGATATAATGGATAAATTTTGCAGAAGGCTAGAAGTATTCAGAATGTTATACAGAACCAAGCCCTACAGGGAACAGCTAGTAGCGAGAAGGAGCCCAGATTAATATTTAGCACCAAACATAATCATACGATAAGAGAAATCAGGTACATTTTGAACAAACATTGGGGCATATTGCAGAATTATCCTATGACCATCCTGATTTTTCAGCGCCCACCACTGGTGGCAGAGAAGAAAGTATACACTTTTAAAGATAAGCTGGTACACACAGAACATATCCAGGGGAAACAAAAAGAAAAGAAACAACTATTTTTGGGTCCATTAAGCCCTGGGATGGTACCATGTGGTCAATGTTCTGTGTGTGGTCACACCAGTAAGTAGAGCATATACAAACACCCATTCACAAATAAGGAATATCAAATCAGACACTTTATTACTTGTGACACAGCTGGCATGGTGTACATACTCCAATGTCCATGCAACAAAATATATATTGGAATGACTACACAACCATTGAAACAATGCATTCAAAAACACAAATCAAACATCTGCAATAAAACAAGCACACCAGTAGCAGAACATTTCACATCAGCAGGGCATACATGAGCATCTCTCAGGTTCTGTGTCATGGAAATGGTACAGCCCCCCAGTAGATGGGGGACTTCAATGCCATGGTTGAAAGAATAGAAACCAGATAGATTTTTGAAATGGGTGTATTGAACCCTGAAATAGGACTAAACAAGGACATAAACTGGAACATCTGTAGAAAATGAATAAGAGCTGACAGCATATACAGGACATTACTGTCCTTCTGTCTTCTCCTGTGTCTCACCCCCCCTCCACTCCACCCTGTTTGTAACTAACAAATAGCATGGAAACCTAATAAGTTAGGAATGTAATTTGATCAATTCTGATAGTAGTGGATGACCTACATTATTTTTCTCAAGTGTAAATATCTAGTGTAAGGTGGAATGGTTTGGCAAAAAAATATTTAAAGGACCTAACAAACAACGTAACACCTATTGGTTGTACTGTAATTCACATCTAGAATGGAAGTCTACCATGGTGGCTGAGTATTTGGGCCCTCTATACCATTTTTGAATGATTTACACCAGTTTTTCACAAAAACACAAACATTCCCAGTCCCTCCATATGTCCTGATCAGGAGGTCATGCTTAGTTCATCTTGCTACACATTACATTATCATAAAAGCACTGGCAAACTAAATAAGATGTCCTCTGGTAGGGGAAAACACAAGGAATCTATCCTGGCTTGCAGAGAAAAGTTTACGTGGTAAGACACAGTTTTGTAACAGATTTTCTAGGTATTTAATTGTTTGGTAAAACCATGCTCAGTTATTTAAACTAAAAGACAACCTACTGCTCCTCCAGGGTACTAACCCTCCCCAGGCTCTCTCTGTTCTCCTCCTTGGTCCTGTTGCCCCCAGTAACCACTATTCCCTACATTATGTCTTAGCCCTGCTTGAATCTCCTTACTGTTTTTGCACCCAGCGCTTCAGCAGACAGACTGTTCCAAGGTTCCACCACCCTTTCCATAAAGTAGTACTTTCTCACATCGCTCCTGAACCTACCTCCTGTTAATTTCCATTCATGTTCATGTGACTGTAAATTGGTATTCAGGCTAAATTGTTCTCCACAGTTCACTTTGTTAATTCCTCTAAGGAACTTGAACAAACATGCAGAACATACAGGTAATAACATTAACATACATTCTGTTTAGGTACTGCCATGCTGGACTCTTGTCAGATGATGCCTTAAAGTTGACTGATGCTCAGAAGACACACAATATCTGAGGTTTGTGAGGTGGGGTGGAGGGAGTAGCATCGGAGTTTAATGTGCGAGTGTGTCTTAGCACTGCCATGAGAGGGATGCACTACCTAAACACAGCATATTATCCAACCTATGCCAGTTTTGGGGCGTACTGTACTACAAAACATAATGGTTTTAGATAAATGGGATACATTTCACTCCTGAAGACCTTTTTTACACCCATACATGGCTGATGCAGGATTATTCTGACAGTAGTGCATGCATGGAATATGACACAAGGGTTTTTACTGTCTCAGTAAAGTCACTAAAAGCCAGATAATCCAATCCATTTTTGGTTGCTTATGCTGATATAAAAAATAGATGTATATATCTATCTATATATGTATATTTATATTATGGAGGGCACCTGGCCAAGTTTATTCTGATCAGGTGAGCAGATTCTGAGATGCAGAGTGAACAAAAGTAAAAAATCTTGGGGGGGGGGGTTGGCTTTTTTCTGTCACATAGTACCCAGATGGTTTGGAATTTGGGGCTGAAATTTTCATAGTGGAAAGGGCTTGGCTCAGAAGGATTTCCTTTGCTGGTTTGGTGACGAAATATTAATCTGTTTCAAAGTTTTTAAATTTTACATTTTCGGGTTCTGAGCATGCTCAGTTAGCATTTCATAATAACTATATGAAGTTTTCATATGGGGAATAATTTTCCATGAGAGCAATAATCTTTTTTTATTTGCTGCCATCTTGTTTTCCATTTTTCCCTAAGAATTCTAATTTGTAAAACCACAAAAATGACATTCTGGAGAGGGACCAACACACAAAACTTGCTTATGGGGATCCCTTTAGTTGTATTCTGCACTTAAATGTTGGAGAAATGCCCTTGAAATACTTTTTTTAGGATTATAAAATAGAGAATAATGGATAGAGAAGTGTGTGTTATGATTTTTTTTTCACACCAGAGGTATGTGATGACCCATTAACCTCAAAAGCAGAGCATGAGAGGTTTATGTGATCATCACACACCGAGGATGTGAAAAAAAATTCATATCACACACATTTGACTATCTGTTATTTTTTATAATTACTGGTGCAAGGATTTAGCCTTCAAGACAGTTTCCAAGATTTTTAATGTGTTTCTGATAAGGTCTATCTTTCTCTTTCTCTTTCTCTCTCTCTCTCTCTCTCTTTCTTTCTCTCTCTCACACACACACACATACACACACACACACACACACACACACACACTGTGTCTCTCACGCATGGCTGCCCTCTCTCTCTCAAACTGACTTTTTTTGTGTAATTTCTATAAACACTCCAGCACTGTCACCCGACTTCAGATACAGCCCATCCTGGGTTGCACTCAGTGTCTCCTGATCTGGACGGGCAGTGGGATCAACCAGATATTTGATTTAACAGGCAGAATCAGCCAGGTAAAGAATAAAGAAAGTAAAACAAAGTTTGGGAGCATGGAGAAAAATAGCTGTTCTTCGGTAAGCAGTGAGCAGAGCCACCATGTTATTCATACCGTTCAGCCCATCCACACGCAGCGTTCCAGCCAATGAAGTGATGCTGCAGAACTGAGTGACAACTGAGAATAGCGAAAGTGAAACTAAGTTTTTGAAATGCAATAATAATTCATGTTCGGTTTACTACAGGATTTGAGATTACCTCTAATCGGGTTGATAAATAGGGCCACCAGTAATTATTCTTGTTTTGTGACTTATGATACCAAAAAAGATCCTTTTTCCTGAGGAGAAACACCTTTTTCCTTTGCTGGCATCAAACTTAGCAAGGATACCCATGTGGTATAGGACTTCAAAAATATCTACTGTGGTAAACTTTGGATGAGTAATTTTAAAAGAAGATGGAAACACTAAAAAAAAAAAAAAAAAAAAACTTTTGGCAATATTTCACAAAAATGACTTGAAAATTTCATGAAATTTCATGGAATAGGAATCCTAATTTCACCCAAATGGTAATAACAGCAGTTTTTTTTTTTTTTGCAAGATGGCACCTTAGACTAGGTAATAATGAGGAGTAGCCAAGTTGTAATAAAACATATACAGAATGTTTGATGGTATGATTATAACTGGTACAACTACATTGTGTGAGAGATATCAGGAAAAATATATTTGATTTAGACAGTGCAGTGTCTGGAGTTACTGTACTTTGCCAAGTGTTTTGTTTATTATCATTCATCTTTTATCTTACAATGAGCCCTGAAGTGAAAGTTTATTTTACCTGGTGTCGGTGGTATTATTGGTTACTGTGTTTTCTGAAGTACAGTTATGTCCTTAGAAAATAAGTGAGTCCAACACTTTGGGAGACTGCTCCTGGGTCCTGGATGCTGAGGCAGAGTGGATTTTGTGAAGCTGAGTATTGGGAGCCAAAGAAAGAAAGGAACATCTGGGGATGCACAGGTCCAGTTGGGTGCTAACAGTGTAACTGGAGAAAAGAAGGAGGAGTGGAAGGAGCACAGACGGGTCCAGACAGATTGTGGTTGTCTGCTACCTGTAATGCTGGTAACAGGGAACAGATGTCTGGAAAATCTTAGTGACGGTTTAAAGAAGAGGTTTTGGTGTACTTTGATGTGTTGTTCAATGTTTATAAATTTCTAACAAATGAAGAATGGAACTTACGCTATAGCCTCTCAGCATTTATGTTTTCCAACAGTGTAATACTGTAATAGCTGAGTGATTGATCCCATTTTCTAGGCTGATGGAATTAATTTAGAAGAGTTTGATTGCTAGTTCTGTTAGTATGAGAAGCATGGCAAAATCATACTAGTAAAACCTTAAAAATACTGATACATGTTATCGTGTTATTATGTTGTTTTTTTTACCTCCTTGTGCTTATGGTGCTTAAGATATTTATATCAAATATTTGATTTTACATGCCAAAAGATAATTTAAAAATAAGAAGAAAAAATGTTACAAATTTTTAAAAATAGTTTCAAACCCAGTATCAGGAATTTATATTGACTAGAACTTTTACACCACTAACAATGACTGATGTTGTTTTAGCATCATCTGGAGGAGCATATAGAGTGATAACAGATGAGAGTTTGGCCTGCAGCATTTGTGATGAGATCCAGCAGTGGAAAGAATGATCTTTGTCTTGTGCTCAAATTCAGCCATATTTAGCTAGAAAAGCTAGTTATATTCAAGAAGACTATAGCACTTTATGCTGCATGTTTTAATGATCTCAGCTTCTTTAGTCTACTGAGTGGCCCAAGCAAAGAAGAAATAGAGTGCTAAAATTTTAAAGCAACTAAGCAATATAAGATATCAGTAAATCAATTAAATGGCCTTAGGGATTGCTAATAATAATTAACTATAAAAAAGTAGTTTGTCATTAGAGTAGCACCTGAGGAGTCTAAGAAAAAAACACATAAAAACACAAAAGCTTGTTATTATATGTACCTATCAGCCAAGAGACATTATTGAAGAAAGATAAAAGTGCATTTTATATTCAAAATGTATGCCTTTTTTTCTTTATAGCACTTTAGGGTTAGCAGTATTAATGGACCTTCAATGTCTTTTATTTGTTGTTAACCTTGTAAAAAAAAGTCACTTGCCAATCTGCCCCAACCCCAACCCTCACCTCCCACTGAGCAAACAACACCTCACTCCCACCTCCCACACATCCTCTTTCACCAGAACAGGTCCTCAAGATCCACTCTTCCATTGAAGACACATCTTGTTGCTGAAACTGCTGACTGCTATATGAGAAACTAAGGTAAGTGCAGTTCAATGTATCTGAATGGGGTTTTCAACTTTGACTTTGATGCATAACTTTGCAATTTTTGCATATTTTGATCTCAAATTTTCAACATGGCCTTTCTGAGACCCCACCTCATGAACACTGTCAGTGGAATTATGCAAATTCAGCTCAAAGGGTGATTTTATGGTTGCTTGGAGAAATCGCTTTTCAGCCATGATTTGAAAATTTTCACCACCCTTGTTCATACAGTGGCATCATAAGAAGGGCATGTTGAAAATTTGGGCTCAAAATATGCAAAACTGGCAAAGGTATGTACATACCTTGAAATTTTGCTACGTACGCTTGTAACTTTAGTAATTTTAAATATTTAGACCCCAAACTTTAAACATAGCCTTCTTATTACACCACCTCAGGAACATGACACCTGTCATTCTTTAAATCCTGGCAAAGCTGTCTTTTTGTGTATGTGGCCTGGCATGATGTTGCAGTGGCACAGGGTCACATTTTGCCAGGGATTGTGAAAGGTTTAGTAATGCATACATGAAGTGGAGTAATAAGAAGGATCTGCTGACAATTTTGTTGTTGTTGTCTTACAAATGGAAGAACAGGGCCTGGAGAGCCCTTTGCTTCTACAGCAACATACATATATGCATTTATGGAGAGATGGGAGTGCCAGGCTCAGAGGTAAATAAGGATATGATCAAACTATTTGAAAAATATGATTACACTATCTCAAAAATTGTGGATGGATAGGAGGACAGGGCCCAGAGGGCCTTGTGCTGCTAAACAGAAATAGGGATACAATTATACAATCTAAAAAAGTAATGAAATGTATTGCAAAAAACTTCATTAATGCACTAGTTAGGGTTAAAGCAAAACAAAAGTAGGAAAATGTGGTGTTAGGGTTTCCAACCCAAAACCCCAACCCCACCCTGCAGGCAGCAAACCAGGCATGGTGTGTGCCTTGGGGTTTTCAAGCCTAATGGTCACCTGATTCTCATACATTGTACAGATCTCAGCTACTTTACTTTTGGAATGGGGTGAGCATTAGGCTTGAGAACCATAAGGCTTAAGATCCCAATTTTGCATTTCCCTACATTTTTCACTTTAACCCTAAGTAGTGCATTAACAACGTTCTTTGCATTGTGTGTATATATATATATCTATATATATATAGATATATATATATATATATATATATATATTCTTTGCAAAAAAACTAGAACACAAAGCTCACAATGAAAAGCATTAGAAATTTGTGCTTCCTGAGTATTCGCGAATCAGTGGTGGGTCTTACTTGGGGTTGTCAACCTAATGCCCAACACCTACCACCAGTCCATAGCCTCCTGTCTGAAGCACAAGATACAGCTCCAACCTAATGCCTCATAGTGATACAGTATGGACAAAATAATCTATCACAGCTTTCTTCTGATCAGGGGAGTGGCATTAGGGTTGACAACCCCAAGTAATACCCCACCACTGATTCACCAAGCCTAACACTCACCCCAATCCGTCTGCAAATAGGGTCAGATGTGTAGACTTTATGAAAATGGGGTGAGCATTAGGCTTGAGAAGCCTGAGGCACACCCCACACCTGCTGTCCTACCTGGTATGGGAGGATAGAGTATTAGGGGGAAACCCTAACACTTCATTTTCTAACTTTTGTCACTTTGATCCTAAATGGAGCTTTAATGAAGTTCTTTGCAACTTATTTCCTTACATTTTGAGAGAGTATAATAGTATCCTTATTTTACTGTGGGAGTGCAGGGTGTTTGGACCCTTGCACTCCCATACCTCTGTAGATGCATACATGTATGTAGCAGTGACCTCCATGCCCTGCAGTTCCATTTATAGGACAACAGTGACCAAATTGTCAGCATAGCCATCTTATTACCCTACCTCATGTTCCTGGTACAGAACATTTTCAAATTCCCAACAAAACATAATTCTGAGTGACTGCAACTTCATTCCATGCCACAGGTGTAAAAACACATTTTGGCAGAATTTGAAAAATGACAGCTGTGATATATATGAGGTGGGGTAATACAAAGACTTTGTTGAAAATCTGGTGTCAAAATATTTTAAATTTCCAAAGTTATGACTGGGTGTAACAAAATTGTAACGAATGGTCATAACTTTGGCATTTTTTCATATTCTGACCCTGCATTTTCAACATAGTCTTCTTATGACCCCACCTCATAAACTCTGTAGGTGAAAATTTTCAGATCCATGCCAAAACACCTTTCCATGCCACAGGTGTGAAAACACATTGCAGACAGGATGTGAAAAATGACAGCTGTACTGTTCATGAAGTGCAACACAAGTACCAAGACAACAACTACTTCAGTATAAAGAAAAGACATCTACAGAAATAATACCCTTAGTAGTCACCTATCATCCAGACCTTGAACTTCTGCATAAGATTATTAAAGACATCTAACTAATATTTAATGAGGATGACACCCTTAATTGTATTTTTAAGGAACTACCACTACTATCTTTTAAACAACCACCAAACTTAGCCAGCCTAATTATTTAGAGTAAGCTTCCTGTAGAACAGAATACCATGAGACTAAATGGTACACGACCCTACAATCAATGCACCTGTAAGACTTGTGAGCTCATTTCCACTTTGGACTGTGTGGTTACAGTACATGACAAAACAGACAATTCAAGGAACATGGGAGTTATACATGTACATCACAACATGTTGTTTTTTTCATTCAGTGCAAGAGATGTCCACAAACGGGTTTTGTTGGAGAGACAAGCCAACCACTCTGCACTAGGATGAACTCACACAGACATACTATTAAAAGGCAGAAGACTGAAAAACCACTGGGGCAACAATTCTCTCATCCTGACTACTCAATTTGAGATATGTCAGTAATGGTCTTAAAAAGAAATCTCAAAAGCACACAACAGAGATGAGCTTTTGAGATTAAACTTATTTTACATCTCGATATGGTAGCAGTTAGGATGAAAATAGATTTTTGTTTCATGGGATATTACAGGATTTAACATCCACAGACCTCTTCTTCTTTGAACTGACATATTATAGGACTTTAGCATGTGTGTGTGTGTGTGTGTGTGTTTTGGGAGGTAAATGAATATGGCAGGTATGAGGCTTGCTGTCACATTGATGCAGGCTTCTATTTAGATACGTGGAGCCACAATGTGTTATTACTCTTACTTCACACTCATAATGAATATTAATTCCTTCTTACTATTTACCTTCACCCGGGAGTGGGGTTGATTCCATTGCATCATAGTCAGATTCCCTAGCCTGTTACTATACATACAGTAGTGTTGTTATAGATTGCCACATTTTTTAACTCTGAACATATTGGGGTGCAAGATCTCATTTGCATGGGGGTCCTGGAGAAGATCTATTTACATTAGGCTAATATTGTAGTAATTTGTGAAAATGTAGGTATGTTAGGACTCTTGTCTTACACATATACTTTATATTTACTTCTAGTTACCTTACCCAGGGAAGGGTGGAATTTTTTTTTCATTGTGACACTATCCAGAATCCTTGGACTGTTACTGCTCAGATGGCAGTAAGGTTAAATAGTGTCACATTTTTACTCTGTAGATATTAGGATTCATGATCCCTTTTACTTGGACTTTCATGACAAGTTGAATTCCTTTAGGTAAAAATTGCAGTGAATGCTAGTGCATTAGGGGTTGGTGTGTGTGTGTGTGTGTGTGTGTGTGTGTGTGTGTGTGTGTGTGTATCTTCTTAAAACTAGTTATCTCCCCCCCTCCACATTATGGGGTGTGGGGTGGGGTGTGTTGTATGAGTGGAGGGGAGGAGAGAATTACATTTTTATTTCTTATTCAGATTCCTTAGACATTTTTGGTACATCAAGTTGTTATATTATACACTGAAAATTTATTGACATCTGCACATATCGGGCTGCATGGTCTTAATTCCTTGGTGGTCCTTGAAAAGTAGTTTTTTGTTTGACACTTATACTGTCAATTTATATTTACATTATCATTTATAAAGTCCTGTTGCTACACTATAGGCTTTTGAAGTTTATGGGGCATAATATCTAGCTGGAGATTATAGTGGGTAATGGGTGCAGCTAAGTTTTACACATCATATAGTGTGTAACTACTGATCTTTTTAAGAAAGCTTTACTGGTTACTCTTTGTCTGTTATATACATAGATGCTTCTTGTAGTCCTAAGACAATTTTAGTATATTTTTAATCCGGGTGGGGGTTGTTTTTCAGTAATTGAATTCTTACACACATTGTGACACTCATAATTTGATTTAGGAGCCATCTGCTCAAGTAGTTATCTTATATGTCAATTTAATTTATATGCAGTATAGTTCTTTGTATGTCTTCTGCACTAAGCACCTCTGACCCTGATACTCTTCCAGCTGAAGGTGACATGGTACTGTTAAATTTCTCTGACATCATCTTCTGTTTTTTTTTAAATGAGTATTTTAAACCAATGGGGATTTTTTCTGTTTTTTTTCTGCATGATCTGAGTGTTAAAAGTATTGTTTTTTCTAAATAACTGTCATTACACTTCTGACGTGGGACTTGTTGGACTGAAAGCTTAAGCACTTTCTTCTTGTTGTTACATCTATGTTGGTCCTCTAAAACATATCAAATCATTTGCTTCTGGATTATTCAGTCCTGAAAGGTGATTTTGTGCAGTGACTGAAAAATTGCCTTCCAGGCTGCATTATCAAAATGAGAGTGCCTGGGTTCATGAGATAGTATCCCAAAATGGTCGTGTTGAAAATTTGGTGAAAACATTCCTAAAAAAGGCAAAGTTATGAACATAAGTTCAAAACGTAACTGAAATACATTATATAGCACTTACATTGATTCCTCAGTACACAGTTCAGCTTTGAAGAGTGCAGATGTGTCTTGGTTCACAGAAGATGACAATGAATGACTGCCAGTGGTAAGTATAGGGTAAGGAGGGTTGTTGGGTGGTGGGTGCTCAGCATGGAGGGCTGGGTTGGGGAAGGGGGTGTTGGGAATGATGAGGGATTGTTTTCTTTTTCTCATGTTAAAAAAAGATGGAGGATTTTTTTTCTTTTTTTACAGGATATAAAAGAAAAATAAATATTTTGGGACACTGGGCGTGGGCTCCCCAGTGTCTCACACTACTGATGGGTGGGGAATGTTATGCCAACACAGGGATTTGGCCCACCAATGTCAGCACTATCAATTAAACAAAGGACTGTGGGGGGGTCAACCAGCACCTGGGCTGGGCATCCCAGTGTCAGATTACATAAATTAAAAAAAGGGAGATAAAGGCGATTGGATGTTGTGAGGTGCTACTAGACACCAGGGACTGAAATAAATATTATAGAGATAGTGATGAGGGTGGGGGGGTGCCACTAGATATCAGGGAATAAATCTTTTATTTAGGGGGTAATGATTGGGGAGCAAAGAGTGCCACTAGACACCAGGCCAAGGGGGCTCAAATTACAGCCAGTAGCATGAGTTTAGTTGTGGCTGCAGAACTCAAGAAAATCCCTGGTTCTCATACAGAAAATGTGGGGCAAGCCCTCCTCTCACTAAGCTGGGCACCTGGAATTCCAGGTGCTCAGAAAAAGTATTTCTGGGGCTATCTTTGAAAAACAAACACCAGAATCTAGCTAAACAGTGCCCCTTTAGCTAGGTTCTTGTGTTTGCTTTGTAAAATGACAACATTTTTATATATTTTCCATGCTTTTTAGTTCGGGGAAAAAAAATGGTGGCTTGCGAAAAAAGGGGCCAGTTCTCAAACATCAGTGCAAGCCATGCCAAAGGCGGCTTGCACCAATTGCCAGTGTGCCAGGGACTCTGAGCGCAATTCTCTATTGGGCAGGGTCTCACTTGTAAAGTTCCATGGCTTGCAGTAAGCCTAGTGGGGCACCAAACAGAGGTGCACTAAGACAGGTTGCCATAAGCCATGGGCTACTGTGCAGCAAAGTCCCAAGCAATGTAGTCCAGTGCCCCACCATGACCTGATTATCCATTATACCAACTGGTACCATGTTATGTATAATTGTATTCTCTGGTAGTCTAGCATCCCCCCAACCTGATTGTCTGTTAAAACAACTTGTACCATATTATGTATAATTGTATTCCCTGGCAGTCTAGTGGCTCCCCACAAGCCCAGATCCCTGGTTATGATTACTGTAACATATATCATATATACATTTTCTGGTAGCCAAGTGGACTGCCCCTGCCCCCAAACCACCTTTCACAGAGCTGTCCAACTTCCTGGTGGTCTAATGGACCCCCCCATCCTGCAGTCCCCTACCACCCACTCCTCCCAATCTGTCCTGAAGTTGGTGACTGGCACATCCTACTGCTCACCACTGCAACCAGCAACTGACTGATCTCTGAATGAGTGTGTACTGTATGGTTACACCCTCCCGACAGTGACATTTCACCAGCGAGGTCCCCCACAGCGACTACAGTGCCATGTCACTGTGGGAAACCCACTGGAACCTGGCGCTGTCTGTTGGAGGGTCCTGCACCCCCAATCTGCTCTGACTCAGAGTTGATAATCCTTAAGTGGGAGGGGTGTGGGCCGCATAGCCCCCCATGTTGGGGGCTCGGGGAGCTTTGAAAACACAGATGGACAGTGAGAACTGGAAGCCAGTTGCAGAATGCGGTCAACCTGCCAGTGTCGCTGACAGGGCGTTCAACAAATATTTCACTAAATATTTCAATATTCACTAAAAATACCACCAACAGCTTAATCTTGTTCAAGGTCAGTTGGCATTCATCTGTATCCCCCTTCCCCAGGTTGTGCCTGAAGATAGGCAGGATTTATCTAGTGCACTTACCCGGTCAACAAAAACTAAATAAATAAATAAATAAATGTTGTCACGCTCCCATCATGGATCCTGTACTGTATGTAGTGTGCGCTCAGTGAATGAATGCAGCTGTCATTCACTGAGCACATTCTATATACAGTATGTACTCATTCACATCTCATTCAGTGGGTTGTGGGGGAGTGGGGTGGTAGGGCACAGTGGGATGGGGTAACATATATCATATATAATGTATACATGATATATGTTACAGTAATCATAACCAGGGATCAAGGCTTGGGGGGGTTGCTAGACTACCAGGGAATACAATTACACATAACATGGTACTATACCAGTTGATATAATGGGTGATCGGGTTGTGGGGGGCACATTGGTGCACCCTCCAGAGGATTTCTAGGTACCATTAGACTAGGCCTTGGTTGGTCTGATGGTACTGAGACCATTGCCCTCTGGGAGGGTTTTGAGAATTGCAAGGTTGGGGATCTGGTAGCCTACATCTGCACAAGGCCCCCTAGCACCACACCACAGCCCATTTTGTGGCACAAGGCTGGCTCACCCCCCACCCTTATTACAATGGGAATAGCTGTAGCAGCATTTTTTGAAGCAAGGCACCGCTTGCATCTTTTATCTTTGATGCAGGCACCTTGTGTCATTGTAAGTGCTCTGAGAATCAGCCCAAAGGATTTTTTTTCTCAAGAAAAAGGAATGGATCTCATGAGAATGAATCATTTTTCACGAGATCAAATCCTTTGTTGAACTTTTAACCTCTTCCCATAGGAAATAATGAGAACTTAAAAATTTAATTACTTTGCAACAGATTAATATTTTTTTCACCAAACAAATCCTGGCAGTTCTGTTCCCAAGTTTTTTCTACCATAAAAAATCACACCAAAAAACTGCAAAAAGTGGCGACTTTTACATTTTTGCACTATCAGGATCTCATAATCCACACATCCAACTGTAATGAAACTTGCCACTTCAAGAGATTTGCCCCATGGGACAGCACATACCAAATTGTTTGCAAATCCATTGATTGGTTGCAAAGTTACTGAAGTGTAAAATGTTAGGTTTAACATTAAACATGCTACTCAACCCTAACTATATAATATATTACATGGGCATAATCAAGACCCTATAGTTAGGGTTAAGTAGGCAGTTTGAAGTTAAAACCCAATTTTTACAGTATAACAACTTCATAACCATTCAGTGGATTTGCATGAAATTTTGCATGTACGGTCTCGTGTTGATGTGCCAAGTTTTGCTTGGGTTGAATGTGTGGATTCTGAGTTCTGGATAGCACTAAAACTGAATTTTTGGTTGTGTTGTTCCCTTTGGTTTTGCTCTTTGCTCTATTTTTTTGTTGACACATGTAGCACCTTGACTGTTTGGAATTTTGGTCTGCAATTTTCAGGGTACAAAAGGGCTGACCCACAAATGTGCTTTTTGCTTGTTTGGTAAATACATATTAATCTATGCCAAACTTATTTAATTTAGAAATTTAGAAAACTGGTTCTGAGCATGCTCAGTAAGCACTTCAAGATAGCTGTATGAAATGAAAAAAAGAATCCTTTTTAGTTTGTGCCAATCATTTTTCTTGAGGAGAAAAATTCTTTTTTTGTTTTCCACCATCTTGTTTTCCATTTCTTTAAAACTGACAAAAATTACATCCTTCAGAGTGAACAGCACATGGATCTTGCTCATCAGGACTTCATTAGGTGGCTTCTTAACTGTTGGAAAAATGTCCCCAAAATGTGTTTTTGTTTTTATTTAAATCCTTTTTCATGACATACTTCTGCTTTTTTCATATGGGCTTTTTTGCTGTTCATACAAAAAAATTTGAATTCCTGGTGTCTAGTGGTGCCCTCCATCCTCTGATCACCATCCCTGCTGATAGTTAGACTTTTCTTTTTGTCTTGTGGCTCCCCCACCTTCCGATTGCTGTTCCTGTATTCCTCTAAGTTTCCCTGGTGTCTGGTGGCACCTCCATCCTCTGATTGCCATACCGCATATTTCAATGTTTCCCTGGTGTCTAGTGGCACCCCCCAACTGCCATCCCTATATTCTTTTAGGTTTCTCTGGTGTCTAGTGGCACCCACCCACCCTTCAGATCACCATACCTGTAGTCTTAATTGCTTACCTGGTGCCTAGTGGCACCCACACTTATCCGATCACCACCCTATATTTTTCATAATTTCCTTGGTGTCTAGTGGCACCACCTACCCATCTGATTGCTGTCCACTTATTGTTTAATAGGAGGCTGGCTTAGCTCCATCAGATGTGTCATATGACTGAGCCAATGTTGGCCAACTGAGCTGCATGACTGCAGATCAATGGCATGTCAGCCTGATCAGAGTGTCATCATAAGGATGGAGGTTTCTGCGGTGATAGCATATATCTGAAAGTAGCTTTGGGGAAGTTGTGAAAAGATGGGGGATCCTGATCACACATAAAGTGCTGGGTCATAATGGGAAGCCAAACATGTATCAACTCACATTGCCCAATGAGCGGTCTCATGTCTTTCAGGAGATGTTTGTCACTCTTCTAACACACACATTCTATTAGGGGCACAATGTGTGGTTAAACAGAATAATAGATATTAAATGTTAATTCCCAGAATAACCTTGAGCCGAGTCAGAACAATGCTACAACTTTCTGCCTGATGTCATATCAATGTAATTTGCATGTGAGCTATGGGATGTCATCAGTCTTTGCTTTCCCTATGATGAAAATAAATGATGATCCATATATTACATAATAGCGTAATGCTAATACAAAAATAAACAAAGGCTCCCTGTTTTAAGGAACCATTACCTGCCCCCTGACATACACAAACTATTTGTTCATGCTAACAGAAAAGCACAGTTGCCATGTCATGACCAGCTTCAGGGATGAGAAAGGGTGTGAGGTCACAGGCCTTAAAAATATTAATTCATCAGTTGTGGCAGACTGGTATGCTATGAGCCACTGGGATCCATTTAGAGTCAATAATGGACTATAAGGATGTTCCTTTTGTGTGTGCATTTCATTATGTGGTACCTACCTTGAAGCACCTGTCCTGGTCCTGAGGAGAGACATAAATTATCCCAGAGCCAGGGAGCAGGAGGGAGTTCGCTCTTTGCCCTGAGAGGAAATGGCGAGCACTTTCTTGGCTCCTCCACATAGCAAGCAATGACAGATGGGAAACATTGTGGCCTGGATATTCAAAAGGGCAACCCACCAATGCACCCTGGTGCAATATTCAAAGGGGCAAGTTGCGATGCGTAACTCCTGATGTAGCGGGGCACATCGGTAATGTATTCGGCACAAGTGCTGGGGGCGTGCCCATGTATATGTGGCACATCCCGATATTCAGCCAGGGACATGCGGTACATATGCTGGCACAACTCTGCCTTGTGCCGCCCAGGAGAGTACAAAGATTTACCTGGTAAAACCAGGAACAAATCCTGGTCATCCACAGGTGAGCTGCCATATCGCAGGGATCAACACAGTAGCTGCAAGCTGTGGGTGTCCACCCGCCCACCCAGAACACTGTCCACAAGTTCCCTGCCCTGGGAGCATGTGCCCCCCACCTCGTTGCCCGATTGTGGGCATAAGTGAACATAGACACCCTGGTGGTCCAGTGGAAACCCCCCATCACCTGATCATGGGTGGAAAATGCAATAGAAACACTGGTGGTCCAGTGGTACCCCCTTCCCACCTGCCCACTGAAGTCCCCCACCACCCAGCACCCCTCCATCATTGGCAGTTGGCAGCACCCTGCCCAGCCACCCACCAAATGACAGTGTACAGTACGGTCTCTACAGCTATTGGTCCACTGCGTGGGCCAATGGGCATGCAGACCATACTGTACTAATCAGGCCCGATATGTGAATGAACACTGCCCACCAATGACGGGGGGGTCCTGGGAGGTGGGTGACCTCAGTAGGTGGGTGGGAGGGGTACCACTGGACTGCCAGTGTTTCTATTGCATTTTCTGCCCATGATCGGGTGATGGGGGGTTTCCGCTGGACCACCAGGGATATTCATTATATGCATGCCCATGATCGGATGATGGGGGGGTTCCACTTGACCACCAGGGTGTCTAAGTTCACTTATGCCTGCAATCGGGCATACAGGAGTGGGGGACTGCAGGGTTTGTGGGAACCATGTTACTATGTGACAAGACATCACGTGGTGGACCGTTCCCGTCTACGCCACTGTGTGCGTTACCCTTTCTGTTCTCATTTGTGCTTGTGTTACCATGTGTGCCACTATTAGCACTTCTGTTTGCATTGCTGTTCCTGTTACTATGTCACAAGACCCGCCCCGGAGGGCCCCACGCTCCCGCCGCTGCATTACATTCAGTATTTCTCGTTATCATTCTCAAAAAGAAGAGAAATTAGAGGCAAAAAACTCCATTTAATGCATCAGTTAGGGTTCTACCACAGTGACAAAAGTGAGGAAATTCAGTGTTAGGGTTGAAAACCCCCCTTGGACTCCCCAGCCCACCCCCCAACCAGCATTGGGGTGTGCATTGGGGTTTTTGGTCCTAACTCTCACCCCATTCTCCTATACCTCTGCTGCTTTACACATGTGATGGGATGAGAGTTAGGGCTGATGACCCCAATGTGCACCCCAATGCCAGTTGGATTGTGGGCAGAGGGGTCCAAGGGGGATTTTCAACTCTAACACCGAATTTCCTCACTTTTGTCACTGTGGAACAACCCTAACTGATACATTAAATGGAGTTTTTTGGCTCTAATATATATATATATATATATACATAAATATAAATATAAATATAAATACCCCCCAAACAGAACCCTTATCTCAATATGTGGATTCTATTCTCAATAATTATGTTAAAAGCTTCAATCGTATATTAAAGATACCAAAGATGTTTTGAAAGTGTTGGATGAGATGCTAGTGGAAGAGGACTGCTTGTTGGTAACACTCAATATTGAAGCCCTTTACACTAATGTGCCCCATGATGGGGCTATGAATGTGGCTGCTTATTTTTTAAATCATTCTGGTGACAAAACTGATGAGGAAGTAGTAGTGATTTTAAAATTACTTGAACATGTACTGACAAAAAATATTTTTGTCTTTGATGGTAATATTTTCAGACAAATAAAGGGGACTGCAATGGGGGCTACCTGTGCTCCGTCTGTTGCTAGCCTATATGTAGGCCAATGGGAATATGATGTCATCTTTAACATCCAGAGCAACCCATTCTTTTATAATGTGTTGCTGTGGAGACGTTTTATAGATGACATCATATTAATTTGGAAAGGTGACGAAAACATGTTAAAAGAATTTGTTGATTATCTACATGACACTAATGAGAACTTGAGATTTTCATATCATGTGAGTAAAAATTCTGTTAACTACTTGGATTTGTGGATTATCCGTGAAAAGGAAGGACGGTTGAGTACAACTCTTTTTAGAAAAGCCACTGATGGGAACACCTTATTGTTTGCCACAAGTTGTCATCCTGTACACACAGTAGAGAATATCCCTAAAGGACAATTCCTTAGATTGAAAAGGAATTGTAGTAAGCAAGCAGATTTTGAAACTGAGGCAGTAGCTTTGAAAAGTCGTCTTAACAGCAGTGGATATACCAGTAAAATAATAGATAAAGGGTATCAAGCTGCGGTTGCAGATGATAAAAATGAATTGTTGTCAGACAAAAAAAATGTATCTGAAAATAGCAAAAGTTTTCATTTTGTGACAACTTACAGTGCTCACAGTTGGCAGGGAGGGCAAATAATTAAAAAGCATTGGCAAGTGTAAGCCGTTGAACCAGGGTTACAAGAGGTTTCCTCCCAGTCCCCGATTTTGACTTACAGACATGCACCTACATTAAAAGACACTTTGGTGAGAAGCCATTTTACACCTCTAGTGGGATACACCAATAGTTGGTTAGGAAATTATATAGGCTGCATACAGTGTAAAAACTGTAGCGCATGTGACTATATAGTAAAAGAAAAGGATTTTGATGTAATTTGTCGACAGGGGAACACTTTTACCATCAGACAATTAATAACATGCAATATTCAGGGGTTATCTACTTAGCAAAGTGTAGTTGTGGAGCTTTTTACGTTGGGAAAACAGAAAGAGCCTTCAAAATTAGAGTGTTAGAACATGTCAGAGCTATAAATAAACAGGATTTAACTTATGCAACAGCAGCGCATATATTTGAGAATAAGGAAAAACTGGAGAGACATGATTTTAAATTTTTAGGCATTGAAAAAGTTTTTCATGGCCCAAGAGGGGGTAATTATTGAAATAAAATCCTGAAAAAAGAAAATGAATGGATCTTAAGGTTAAATGCTTATAAAAAAACAGGTATCAATGCCCATCTGGAACTTAAACCTTATTTGGAATATAGATAGTAATTATGTATATTTAGGCTTGGGTTATGCTTTGGCTTTGATGTATAGTATCCAAGAGGTCTCATGATGCATAGTAGTTATTTATAGTGGGGGATATTATTTAAAAGTTCATTAGAATGAATTGTTTAATAATTATTTGATATGGGGCAGATTAGTTAATATAAATTTAAAGATAATATTTTATAGATATTTAGAATATAATTATGGTATTAAATATAGATTATTTGATGCTGTTTAGCTCATTTTTGATGTTTTATTTTGATATGATCCTAGGATTTTAAGAGTGATGGTAATTTAAATAATTTGTAGAACCTATGAATTTGTATTTCGTCATTATGATGTAATAGGAGATTTAGTACTTAAACTGACATGTATGTATTGGTGTTTTTAGCCTTTGATAAAGGACCTTTGTCCAAAATTCGTCGGGTGTGCAGTTGGTGGAATAAATGTGCTAAAGAAGCTCTGGATCAGAGTATTATTGGGGTGTGTGTGTGTGTTTCAGCTTTTCCAGGAAAATTCCATTCTGGGACCACTGCTTTTTTTCCATCTACATTAATTCACTTCCAACTGATAGCCTAAACTGTAAATTGCATCTGTATGCAGGTGACCTTGTCATATACCACAGCGATAAGTCCCTCACCCAGGTCTCCTCAGTCCTTATCCTAAACTACAGCAGTGCTTTTAGCTGGTTCACAGCAAACCTGCTATTGGTAAATGGGAAAAAGACCAAATCTATGCTATTCGCATCAAACCACACCTCACTAAAATTCATAGTTCTGGCTCCTCCCTCCAAATACTATCCCCTCAGGGTTTGACTCTTGAAGATGTAACCTCGTTCAAATATTTGGGGGTGACACTTGATCTGTCACTAACCTTCCTGGACCACATCAACACTGTGGTTCGCTGGGTTATTCAAAAACTTGAGGCTACCTACCATCTACACCACCTGCTAACCCCAGAGGCTCGAATAGCTATTGTCCAGGGTAACCTACTTCCTATCTTTCACTACTGCTCCCCCATCTACATGGACTGGTTTACCAGGATTGAGAAAGGGCAAATTCCATTTTGCACATTGTAAAAAACATTATTGTCACTGGTGTCTGCTAAGCCAAAATCTGGTTTTACTGGTCTTTGGTTTTTGTGTACTCTATTTAACAATTTTTATCTCTGCTAACATGCATTTAAGCAATTTTGACCTCCACTATTGCACATTCTTCCATCCTTGTACCAATTTAAAGTTGTTTTAGATACAAAATGTGATGGCAGCAGCAGCACTACAGCCCCCATCCCTAAGGTGTGATGAAAGCAGCACTACGGCCACCATCTCTCAGGTGCAATGGCAGCACCAAAAGCACTATGGCCATTATCCCT
The DNA here is from genome assembly GCA_016271365.2 of Neoceratodus forsteri. Lineage (NCBI taxonomy): Eukaryota > Metazoa > Chordata > Ceratodontiformes > Ceratodontidae > Neoceratodus > Neoceratodus forsteri. Next base: position 14,092,617 of record CM057453.1, on the reverse strand, counting down.
CTGGTGTGATAGCAACAACAATAGCACTATGGCCCCCCTTCCTCAGGTGTGATGGAAGCAGCAGCACAGCAGCCCCCATCCTTTAGGTATGATGACAGTGGTAATATCTTCCCCATTCCTCAGGTGTGATGGCAGTATCAGCACTATGGCCCCCATCCCTCAGGTGTGATGGCAGGAGTACTACATTCCCCATCCCTCAAGTGTGATGGCAGTATCTGCACTATGGGCCCCATCCCTCGGATGGGATGGCAGCAGTACTACATTCCCCATCCACCAGTGGTGATGGCAGAAGCACTACAGACCCCACCGATCAGGTGTAATGGCAGTAGTAACAATGCAGTCCACATCCCTCAGGGTGTTGGCAGTAGTGACAGCACTATGATCCCCCTTTCTTGAACACCCACTACCCTCATGCACGAGTTACAAATTACTTGGTCTTTTTGCTTGTTAGAACTCAGATGTGAATTAATCTGAATCACCACCACTAAGCTGGACAACCTTTGTTTTTTTTCCTATCATTTAACTGCCTGAATTGGATTTCTGCCTGTGACACCACTGACCAGGGTTTGGGAACAGACTTGGGTGTTATAGGGCCTGCGGGGGGGGGGGGTGAAGGCTTCAGTATCCAACCACCACTCACCTTCTCCTGGGAGGGAGGGAGGATGGGTTCAAGACTCAGTGTCTGCTGGCCCCTGCTGGAGGCCAGATACATGGCAACATGTAGGCCCTCACTGCGGGAGGGGAGTATGATGGATGTTGGCTTGTGCCTTGACATCATGTGGTCTGTCACACTCCCAAGAAAATGGGAAAACACCCACTGGCCAACCGGTGGACGGCTGCTGGTCCCTCCATAAGCCTGAAGCCCCAGACACATGTGTCTGTTCTGACACCTGCTGTGCCTGGGATATACAGGAAGCTATTTGGGGTGATTCTCCTCTCCTGGTAGCCTTCCACAGGAGTAGGGACCCATCTGATGAAGGGTTACTTTGGGTTAACTGGTAGCACAGCAATAAGGGGCAGTGGATGGTGGTCGGGACTCAACAGCAGTGAAAGGGGGCCTTGGCAGGCCTGAAGGAGTGAATGGCCGGGGGATGGAGGAGCAACAAATTAACTGCCTTTATTTGCTTCTTTGAAATAAAGTGTCTTCACCTAAAAAAAAATCCTCAAGTGATTAGAGGAGGACCTTCTAATGGAAAATCATACATCTTCCAGAGATGTAGATGCCTTTTTTTTCACTTGGTCTCCATGAAAAGATGTCTCTCTATTTTCATGTCTGAGCTCAGATGTGGATTGAGCACCACTATACCCACTAGCATCATACAGCCCCTGTGGTCTTACCTTATGTGTGTCATTGAATGTGCTTTCAAACTCCACTGGTTAAGCATATGTACACTTAAACACTTAACATTTGCTTTTTGTTGAAGCAGTCTATCAGAAAACATTTTGTTGTCACAGAGACTGAAACAGCAGGTGGAAGAAAAGGCGCAAATGGTCCCATTCACCTAAATGGTGTGCTGTGAAGTCTTTTTGTAAGTTAAGACAGTTTCTTCCTTGTGAACATACTTTCATTCAGACTAGTTTTTATTCAAACAATTGCGGATTTTGGATGGCCCTGCCGATTATAAACTTGAATAAACTAGTTGGTAACAGTGATCCTGTGATTAGCAATCTACAACCTAGATACTCACATGCTGAATACATTACAAACCTGACTAAAGTCTAAAAACATGCTTATAAGCACATAAAATATATCTGAACATTTGTCGTTACCTATACAAAAATCACTGCAGCCCGAGTAAAACTCAAGTAAATTACATGGTGCCCTGACTACTGTATGATGTAGTAAACATATATTGGTATTTTTTTATATTCTTTGTAAACCGAGTAAGGTTCACTAAGCAGACTTAAAGCTAGATCTTATAAGCCTGAGCACTTGTGACTGCTTGAACTGAGTCAGTCCCCCCTCTTGCTTCCATCCCTATCCTCCCCCCTTGCTCTCACCCCTATCCTCCACCTCAACTCATAACAGCTTGCTGACATCTCATCTCTTCTCACCTGCTGTTTTTCTCCACTCCTTCTACCTTTCTCCCCTTTCCCCTACCAGTGCCCACCTGAGCTTCCACTCCCCCACTCCTCCAGCCTCAGCAAACCTTCAGCGCATCGCTCCTACCTTCTTCACTCTCTTTGCTCTTCCTATTCCTTGTTTTGGTGCCTCTTCCCCCCCCCGCCCATGCTCAACCTACAGCTCCCCTTCTCCTCCCCTACCTTCATCACCCCTCTCCCTTTATCAACTGTTACCCTTGACAAGGCCTCTAAGGGCTGCAATGTTGCTAACTGCTGCTGTAACATTTATTGTTATGTGTTGCTTACTGATCCATTGAACCTGCATTATAACCTGATTGTAATTCATTTAATTCTGTCAAGTTATGTCTTATTGTATTGTCTGTCCTGTAACTATGACATGGAACCTTTGTAAAATAGTTTGTACTCAAAGGTTGTTTCCAAGTTATAATAAATAAAAAAAAATAAAAATTAAAAAGGCAGAACTGCCTGTTTTCAGGGGTGACCAAGGAGCACTGGGAGGTTAAGTGACTTGCTTGGATTCACACAGTATGTAAGTGGAGGTTGTGGGAATCAAACCCAAGTCTGCTAGATGAACCCAGTTCAGGCACTGTTACTCTAACCACTAGGCTATACTGCCATCCATAACAGTGCTCATATATAATTAAACATTTTGCAACATTTTACTAAAACAGAGTTATTTGCCACTCGATCTGCTTATTTTCTCCTTCACAAAAAGGGGTGAATAGTTGACAGAGTGCTGTAAATAGCTTTTGATCAGGCTTCATTATTCTACATCCAGAAACAGATAAAATTAGTTTATTTATTTAATATAGATTTTCTGTGTCTCACTAAACAGAATCTATTTAGCACTGTATAAGGCAGATGTTTTTACCTTTTGGAAGAGAGGCAACACATCTTATCCATTTAGGATTCGTGTTAGGAACCTAAGTTTTTCTTCATATTTAAAATATATTCAAGTGTCAGTGTTTTCATTTAGTAGGTTATGCTGACTAATATATGCTTCAGAAAACAGTAAAAAAAATATAGTGAAGCACTCTGGGTCTATGGTACAACTCCCTCAATTTCGCAGCAAGTTTTGCAAAAAATCTCTGCAATTTCAGGTTACCTTTCCGGCAATTTTCAAGTGGCCTTGCCCATGTGTGCTGATGCTTGTATTTGTTTTATATCATCCAGTGTAATATAAATAGTGAAAGATGTTTAGGCACATACTAAATGAAAACTGTGGTTTCAGGAAGGAAAGCAGTCCTCAGATGATGGAGAGGTTGGTGGGAAGCATAGGTGGTTAAACTGAATGGTTAGTTACAACAAAGCAGTGTGAGTGGTTTCCTTACTGATTCTATATGCAGCTGTAACCCCTAGGTGGTGCTATCCCTAGTGTTACACCCCTGCCTACTACTCTGGACAATAGGCTAAGGGGTTTGGGTTTGTTAACTTATATCAAGTTCAAAACACAATTGCACAGTGCCTCCACTCAGAGTGTGCTTTAACGTGGGCTAGCTGTTACTAGGTATAACCCCCGAGATGTTATACCACCCACAATACCATTTACCTTTCCCAGATATGACCCAATATACATTTCCCCACATTACAACATTTTGGTAATTAATGACTCTCTCCAATAATATGCTCACACACAAGATGATGATTTTTCAAAACAGTAACAATAGATTTATTTTGGGAGACATGGGAGTTAGGTCAGGGACACAGGAGGAACAGACATTAGGCTGATTGCTATTTATGTATATACAAGGGTTTGATTGTTTATTTTTTTTTGTATAATTTTTTTATTGATTTTAAAATGATCAACAAAGACATTACACAGTGACATACTGACATACAAACGAGTGCATCTCATAGTTCATTGTTATTACATTCCGAGGTTCCTCAACATTATTCCTTTCTTCTCATTTAATTCCTCTTATTTATAATTACCTTTACCATCTCCTTTAACTAGTATATCCCCTCAGTGGAGCAATGAGGCACAGGGAAGTCCGAGACTCCTTCTACATCTAACTCTACTCCAGGCCACAGCATAGGATAGTTGTCTCTTCACTACTTAGTGATGTCAAGAAGGGGGCCCATTCCCTATGAAAGGCATCCTCCCTATTACTAAGCGTCAATGACAATCCTTCTAATGCCAAATTCTGTAACACCAATTGGCGCCATTGCTGAGTGGTGGGGACTACATGATTGACCCAAGTATTCTGGATACAATATCTGGCCATCACCAACATTATTCTAATCCACCGTGGCAATGGCTCCCATTCACCTGCCTCTCCCGGGGACATACCAAACAATCCTATGACAGGATCCATTTGAATGTGGAACCCCGCCATCTGTGCTATTTCTTCATAAATTTTACTCCAAAAGGCCCTTAAGACCCTGCAATTCCAAAAAGAATGCATATATGTCTCTCTTTCTTTTCCGCACCTGCCACAGAGAGGGGAAACGGAGGGGCACGCCCTATGCACCACTGTTGGTGGATAATATGCTCTGTGCAAGAATTTATATAAGGCCTCCTTGAACTTGTTGCATATTGAAAGGCCCATATGGCCTACCAACACTTGCCGCCAACTGTCCTCTGAAATTTGGATTCCCAGATCTTTTTCCCATAGCTGTTTAACTTTCTGTGTATAATCTGGGTATACCTCTCTCCCCACCTTTACCGCCTTTCCAATAAACCCCTTGGGGTCACGTTGCACCCTATGTATCATCATCTCTACTTGCCCCCACCCATGTGACTCTCCCCCACCCTCCCTACTTTTAACAAGAATGCCCGGTTGCGGGTATCACAATGCTTGCTGCCCTTGGAGGCCCAAGCCCTGTGTAACATCTTCCAATGTACTCAATATGTCATTACAAACCAAATTACCCAGACACTTAGCTCCCCTTCTTTCCCATTTCTAAGCCCTCCATCCTCTAATCCTGGTAAAAAAAAAGGGATTTCCCTCTATCTGTAATAATAATGTTTCTCCTTTACTAATCCCCCTAGATTTCCTAAGAAGGTTCCATGCCTCCAATACTGATTTTACTAAGGGGTTACGACTCCCCCGGGCAGCATAGGCCTGTGCACCTTTACTATGTAAGTAGGAAGATAAATGCTCCGGGCATCTCCATTGTTCCAGCGTGATCCAACTTGCTACTACTGGATGGTATACCCAGTCAACGATATAACGTTGCTGGATGGCCAGATAATAATTTGTTATGTTGGGAAAATTTAGTCCTCCTCTGGTTGTCTCTGCCTTAAGTCTCTGCAAATGGATTCTCAGTCTTTGCCCCTTCCATATGAACTGAGAAGCTAACTTCTCTAGCTTAATAATGTACCCTCTAACAAGATGCATCAGGATCATTTGCATACGGCACAAAATCCTTGGTAGGATATTCATTTTCAATAACTTGATCAGCCCCAACAAAGATATGGGTAACTGTATCCACCTCCTCAAATCTGCTTCTACCACTTTAATAAGTGGTGTATAATTCAATCCATATAGTGACCCAATTGTCCTACCCACTTTAATACCCAAATAAATAATATATGTATCCTGACCCTGTATTCCCCATTGTTTATCTACTTCCTCCAGCTTAGGGAAACAAACATTTCAGATTTATTTAAGTTAATTTTATACCCCGGAAATGTGTCAAACTTCTCTATCAATTCTAGTAGTAGTGGCATAGACCTCTGAGAGTCTCTAATAAATAAGAGCATATCATCTGTGCATAGGGTGGCCTTATGCACAACCTCCCCCTCCCCCATAATACCCCGAATCCCATGGCACTGCCTTATTGCTGCAGCCAAGGGTTCCAATGCCAGAGTAAACAACAGTGGTGACAGCAGGCACCCCTGCCGGGTACCCCTCTCCAGGACAACTGGTGCAGTAAGTGTCCCGTTAACTAAGACTCATGCTCTAGGGGCTTGATACATAGCTTTAATCCACCTGACATATGATCCACCCAGGCCAAACTGGGCCAGCACCTCAAAGAGGTATTTCCACTCCACCCTATCAAAAGCTTTTTCTGCGTCCATAGATATAACATATGTTTTCTCTGGCTCTTGCCCCACCCTCCAGACTACATTAAGCAATCTACGCATATTATGATAGGATAGCCTCCCCTTTATAAACCCGGTCTGTTCTGGGTGGACCAACGCAGGCAGATAATCCTTGAGCCTCATCGCCAGGACCGTGGCCAAGATTTTAAGATCGTAATTTAGTAGTGAGATCGGTCTGTATGAAGCACATTCCGATGGTTCCTTACCCGGCTTAGGGACCAGACATATCATGGCATCATAACAAGTGTCCAGTATCCGTAAGTGTTCCTCCACCTTGTCCCCTTGAAATACCTCACATAGCATATCCCCTAACTGACCCCCTAGTGCTCTATAAAATTCCAATGGGAATCCATCTGGCCTGCCTGCCTTACTTTTTTGCATTTTACCAATAGCCTTTATAACCTCTTCTTTTGTTATAGTTGGCTCACCGTCAGCCTAGGTAGCTCTATCTTATCTAGAAATTCCTGCATCCACTGCCCCCCTACCCTTACATTCTGCTTTGTAAAATCGGGTGTAGAACTTCTGAAAGCAGTCCCTCACTTCCCCTGCCTCTCTATGCATCTTACCCTCCTTATCCTTAATCCCCATTATCCTAGTGGGGCATTTACCCCCCTCATAAGTCTAACCATAAGCGGGCCCGGTTTATTAGACCATTCAAACATCTGGCATTTAGCATAGAACCATGATTTTCTGGCTTCCCCACGCACCAAGGAATTCAGTGCTTCCCTTGTAGCTGTTAGCAGCCAATCTATTGCACCACCCTCTCCCCGGGCCACCCGCCTTTCCAGATCTTTGAGCTGCTTCTCCAGTTTCTGTCTCTTTTCTTGCTTCTCTTTTTTGACCCTGGCCATATAGGCTATTATGGAACCTTGCAGGAAGGCCTTTCCAGCAACCCGAAAGACAGCTCGGGGGCACCTCCAACCCTTGATTAGTTTCTGTCTAAAAGCTCCACTGTTTTGATAGGTATTCCCTAAATTCCTTTTTAGGAAGCATATATGTAGGGAATTTCCACTGTGGCGGTGTGTCCGTTATCTCTTGCATCCTAATTCTCCCTATCACCATAGCGTGGTCTGAGATGTGAATCGGGCTATGTGATACATCTACCAGCCTATCATTCCATTCTTGTGGGACCAGGATATAGTCGATTCTTGTCCATGTCCCATGAGGGTTTGAGAAAAACGTGTATTCCCTGGCCCCTGGGTTTATCATTCTCCAACTGTCTGCCAATTCAAGATCCAACATGCCCATCTGCCATTGATTTAATGCCTCTGACCTTCTCCCTCCCCCCCGAGTGATCCATGACCGGGTTTAACACACTATTCAGGTCTCCCCCTAGTACAAGACCAGGGAACTGTTCCCTAATCAATAATTCCAGGAGCTCCAGGAAAAACTTCGGTTCCTATGTAGCAGGTGCATAAACATTACCAAATGTGATTTGTTCCCCATACAACCTCACACCACAAAGACGTATCTACCCTCCCTATAGTCTATCACAATTTTTTAAACTTCAAACGGTAAGCTCTTATGCAATAGGACAGCTACCCCTCATTTCCGCGAAGAGTAGGAAGCAGCAAAACAGCAAAACACTTGCCCACCCACCCTCGAGCAAGTTTGGTATTCTCTACATCCGACAGGTGGGTCTCCTGTAGTAGTGCTACTTGTGTACCCCACTTTCTAAGCGCTGTTAAGAGCATTGTGCGCTTGATCGCGTTTGTAACCCCTCGCACGTTTCAGGAGACCACCGTTAATTCTTGTTTACTACCCATATTCATTTACCTCTTTTCCCCTTACATAAGAGCCAGCCATCGGATCCCCCCATGCCCCAAAGTATTTTGCCCCAATGCCCCACTTTAAGTTCAACATGAGATGCATACAACAACATACAGCAAAAATAACAACACGGTAACAAGATAACATGAACAATATATCCCCCCCACCTGATTGTAGGTTAACATCTTCCCTTAGATTCCTGCTTCTCCCCCCACAACTGTTCCCTCGAATGAAGCATATCCCAACTGCATCCTTTATCACTTTGAATTTCCCCTGCATCATACCCCACCCCCCCTCAATGACACTAGTTGCAATCTCAGCATGAGTGTCAAATACCCCATTCAACGATATCGATGCCCCACTGCTCCTGCCACAGCCTATAATTATTTTCATTTGTAAACCTGTATGAGAAAAAAGAATAAAAGATTTACCAAGCTATATGGACAGAACAAACTTGAACCCCAACTAAAAAACATTAATGTCCCCCTGTGTAGCCTCACCCCCCCCCCATTGATGCCCATGAGTTTACGGTAGGAGCACTCCCCTTCTGAGCTTTTAGTCACTCTGAGTCCCCCAAAGAAATGCACCGGATTACCTCCTGGCCTTACTCCCCTTTCCTAGCATGTCCACCAACCCCGTCGAGCCCTTCACCTTTTTCCAACATCGTTTGTCAGCAGCATGTCTCTCTCCAAGGAGGCTTCATATGCAGTGAATCCTAGGGTTATGAAAAAGGGGCAGGCCACACCATTAACATACGCGCTAAGCCCCCCTCCAATGATTTCACAAATGAACCATCCAACTCCTCTCAGCGGCCTTCCAGCATTCTTACTCTTTTAGGCCCAAAGCATTTGACTCCAGGGGAGCTGTCCTGTCCCGAGTATTCTCCATCTATATGCTCGCACCACTTCGAGGAGGAGAAAACAGCCAGGGTGACCATCACTCTGCATCTCCAGGCTTACTGCTCGACTCAGTCTCTCATCTGGAAAAGCCCCGGGGCATATCCTTAGAGCTCCAGGCACACAAGGAACCCCACATTCTTCTATCTGACATGACCAGGCTACACGAACATGGAGAGATTCAGAACATTAACATTACAACAGCAATCAACACACAGTCCAACAGATAACAAGTCTCTTCCATGCTATCACTTGTCCAGCTTCTTTTGCAGGTCAGCCACAAAAAGTTCTGCTTTGTTGAGCTCCCAGAAGGAGTACGTCGCCCCCTCGTAACTGATCTTTAGCACTGCAGGATAGATCATGAAATTCTCGACCTTAAGGTTTCTCAGTTGAACCATGAGAGGGTTGAAAACCTTCCTCTTCTGAAGAAGTCGTGGGGAATAATCTTGTGAGATGAATATACGTGCCCCTTCATACTCCAACACCCCCTTCCTTCAATAGCCTTTAAGGATCGCTTCTCTATCTTGAAAGGAGTGGAATCAGACAATGATCTGCCACTGGGGCTGGTCTCCCGATGGTCGTGGCATTACAGCTCGATGAGCCCTTTCTAACTTGAAGCAGCCATTCTTTGGTTGAATTCCCAAAAGCTCCAGAAGGGTCTGGGCACAAAAGCTCATTATATCCACTTTCTCCACACCTTCCGGTAAACCTCTGAGATGAAAATTGAGCTGCCGGTAATAATTTTCCTGATAGTCCATGGCATCTTTTAATTCCTCTAATTCCTTCTGTAGCTGTACGACTTGCCTTGGGGTCTCTGCATTTTCATCCTCCAAGCATGATATATGCTCATCAGCCTCCTGTATCCTGTTAGAGTGTGCAGTCTGCTTTTCTAGCACTTCTTGAAGTTTAAGGTCGATTTTTTCTTCTAGTTTTAACAATCTGGGCTCCAGTGCAGCAATTACTTGGCCTGTAACCTCCTGGCCTAGTGCACCGATCTCGGCTGCCAATAAGGAAATTTTGCTCGCGTTTTCACCTGACGTGGAGGCCATGGGAACCACCACCTTTTTTTCCCATTTACCTGCAACCCATTGACTTTTCACAGTATTGGGCATGAGATAATCCTCCACAGCACTTTCCCCGAGCAGATTGGTACTGCTGCAATATCACGGGGTCAGTTTTTCCACCCTAATTTTAACTTTTAATCGTCCGTTAGCACGGAGCAGCATGGCGGCACATCTATGTTGCTAGCTGCTCATCAGCGCCCCCAACTTGATTGGTTTTGCTGGTGAACCCTCCAGCTGGGTGGCTACAATACAAATAGAAAAGGCAATCACATTTTAATTGACCAACATGATACTCAGAGCTCTGACTATCTAAGCTGACTAAATCAGATGTCACATAATTATTTCACCACTGGTACCAGTCCCAGATACAGCTGAAACCCTGCAATCTTACACTATACAATGGATACCCAGATACCAAAGTCCTGGATGTTGCAGGCCCAGTGGATGTTTCAGCTGGTCAAGTTGGCTGGCTTTGATTAGAAGGGAAGGCGCAAACTTGGAAAGCTACATTTCAACAATGGTTATTGATCTCAAAAAAGGCAGTGATTGCCCTGTATTTGACAGAATTAGAAGGTCTGGCCCTGTTGGTCACAGAAAGGCATGGATTGCCCTGCGTATCACAGAAACTGAATATTTCAGAACAGGCAACTTGACTAGATCTTGAATTTCACATCCTGAACATTCAGCACAATACAAATTGGAGTCACACCCAGTACATTTAGATACCAATACATTTATCAAGCATTCTTACTATCAGACAAGGTCACATCCAGTACATTTAAATACCAATAAAGCATCTTTACTATCAGGCAGAGTCAAATCCAGCACATTTAAATACCAACACTTTTATCAAGCATCGCTTATTCTTAGACGTAGTCAGGCAAGGTGGAAATAGGTCATTCCCAGGTATAATTCAGACATAGCAAGCTCTAGGGCCTGCTGTTCTGTGAAGCAGCAAATGCAACTTTGGCTGGTAACTCCAAAAGGGCAGGACTAACCCATAACACAGATGAATATCATCACATTTATATGATTAGCTACACAGAACTCAATACATTTGCACTGGGCCATTTGAGCAGCAGGCAAGGTGCATAAGAACAATTTTCAGATGACATAGTCTCTTGAGGGCAAGGCGGCCCAGACTGATTACTTCTAATGTCTCTCATAAAATTCAACAGATAAAGGGCATGTCAGCCCCAATGTTATTTAGTTAGCATGACTAGTAGAATGATTTGTAGGCTTGTAGGCCCATAGATGACTTGTAGAACTTCTCCCTTACACCGGGAGGCACAAAGGTACTCACACAGGTCCTCCATGGGTGGTCATCTGCTATAGAAAGCATCCCGGTGTCTTCAGTCCTCTCACAACTGAGGCTTGGGACAATGCTCTCAATCACTGCTTGATAATATCTGGTCTTCGGTCCATATCTTTCCCTGATGTGGGAGGGAGGGAGGGCTGGCACCTGGGCGACATCTCTGACAACCTCCAGACTAGCAGGTAAGAAAACTAAATTACTGCAACTTTAACTTGAAATAAAATAACAAACACACTCTCCAGGATGGAGGGGCTTAAATGGAATGCCCAGGCCCTGAAGCATTGCAGGGCCCTGAGCCACCACCCCTGTGGGGGACTCCCAGCAGGATGGAATCTGCACTCCTCAGTCTCAATCTGACAAAATGCTGGCAGACACTGTCTCTTATAGGGCTTTTTCAAGGCTTCTAATTGGTTGCAGTGATGGAGTGCTGGACCTCCGAATGGCAGGAGGACCTGTCAATCACAGAACTTGACGCACAGTTGGTCTGATGTTTTGGTGCCTAGAATTAGGTCCCTGTAAGTCCCCATGAGCACTTGACATTTTCCCATGAGGTGTTGTGAATGTCCCACAAGTCCTGGCTTTGTATTCCTGGCTTTCCAATTGGCTGTGACTGCTTACAATGGCTGCTTAACCCACTGTCCCTTTAGCAAATTAGATACAGTCCTAAATAAAAGTTCTGGTGCAGTCAGAGGTAAAGCTATATTTTTCCCCAATGCCCCACAGTTCTATAGCCCAGATGGTATACTTGCTGTCACTGCTCAAAGTGAGGATTTGGCTCTGTTTGTTTTCCTGTCGTTACTGCACATACTTAATCTCCCTTGCAGCAGCAGACAGGCTGACACTTAGAGTCCCAATAAAGTTCTTCTGGATCAGCCAGGGTAAGCACTTTATTAAATACTCCCCCCCTTAACAAAGTAAATCCCCAATAAGCAGCAGCAGTTTATTATTTAAATGAAATATTTTTCTTTTTCTTTTTGGCCGTAGCTGAGATACAGCTGCCCTATGGGCAGGCAGGCACAAAATTAATATTCAGATGACTGGGGCTCAGCTCAGAAATATTTAAATGATCCCCGGTCTAACACCTTGCACAGACTCCTCTAATTGTAAAGAAAATGGCCACTCAGTGGCCTGTCAGTGGCCACCGGGTCTCAATTTGGTGAAAGGGATCCTGAGACTGATGGAACAGTCCCTGAGGTGACCGCAAAACAGCACGGTTGAAGATAAAAGGCGCTTTTCATGCCAATGCAATTCCCACTGCCCTGGGGGCAGCACAAATACAGTGGGAGATTGTGATCGACGTTTGGAGCCCTGAGGGGCTGTATTTTCTTCAGACTGCAAGGCAGGGCACCAGGAGCACAAACAAGACCTAGGGCACTGAAAAAAATGGCTAGTAAAATCGAGAGAAGCCCGGGGAATCAGAAAGGAGACAGAGTGGCAGGGCTACAGGTAAGCCCAAGAAGTCTTCTTAGGGCCCCTCATTTGCAGGGAGGTTACACAGCAAAGCAGAAAGAATGTGAAGCACAGCAGCATTCATTTTAAGATGCTGAAATCTGTGATGGCCCGTCTGCACTGCGATAGCTCTACTGCTTGCAATGCCAGCAACTGGGGTTGGAAGTGAACTCAGGTTGCTAGATGTCAGGCAAGGGGAGTAGGATTGAGCACCTGGGGGGGCTGGTCTCCTTATCTGGAAAGGGTGGGCTTCAGGTTCCACTGCTTTACCGCCATCTGGGTGACCATGGGTGGTGGTGCAATGGGGTTGCAGAGTGATTGGGAGGAGAGGATGATAGCAAGGATCTGGTGCAGTGGCATGTCTCTATGTGCCCTACCTCCTTGGATCTCCTGCAAGTGCCTGTGCCCTCAGGGACAGATATCAGAAAACCAGTAACAATCACCCCACATCAGCCACTGGTAGAAGGGACTCAGCTGCCCAGACTTCATAACCAGGCTCCATGAGGGACCCACTGGCCTGCCAACACACACTAAGGGACTATGGAGGGGTGACCTGGGGTCCCCTTCCTTCCTTCCCACCTGGGTGGTACAACCCAGGCAGGATGGGGCAGGACCACAGGATCTCCCAAGCATTACCTAGGGTTAAGCTAGGGGATACCCTGCCTAGTGATCTCTGAAAAGTGGAGACTGCTGCTGTGAGAAGGGGGCATAGAAAAACAAAGGACAAACATTAAAAAAGATGCTGAAATCCAAGGGATTCTGTGAAGCAAAATGCAATTTCCATGAGACACCAGCACAAGAATTAAAAATCCGCAAACCAAGCAGGATTCCATGATTTTTACCAGTGTTACTGGTAAAAATGGAAAACCAGGGTCCTTGCCCATCTACTCTCATACATCCTCAGCCCTCAGAACCAGACTCACATTGGCTTACAACAGTGCCTTCAGTTTTGCGATCATGACACCTTTCTCAACTCATCACTGCAACCTCTATAGTTCCCTTGACTGGCCACCCCTCCACGACTGCTTTGATTATACTCTTGGCTGTATCATGGGTAGTACCATCAGAAGCAGTGAAGTGTCCCCTCTCTTCCCCCTATTGAAGGTTAGAACTCTACCTCGGCATCTCCGCTCCTCTACTATCCCTCCCCTACATGCACTGAGGGTCTCAACTAGTATGGGATGGAAAGCACTATCCATTGCCACCTCTACACTGTGGAATTGGATCCCTGCTCCCCTCCACTCCTCTCACACCCATTCAACCTTCAAATCCCTCTACAAATCCTGGCTTGTGGATAGAGTAAATTGCTCCTGCTTATGGGGTAGTCCCCTCTCACACCTAACAATCTCTATCTTGCACTAACCAGACTCTTGCAGGTGTTTCTTAGCTGATCTCCCCAAGCTGTTCTGGCTCCTGTTCTCTCCCTCTTTCTTCTCTCTGTCTACATGTGACTTTCAAAGGTGTGTTGAATCTGGGGTGGGGAAGGTAAGGTTTGTTTGCACCCTCTTATTGTCCTGACTATAGTACCATGTTTCCATCTTTATGTTCCTGTATTTATTATTCCCTGTATGTAAAAATGTTCTTGACCTCTGTTTAATTCTGTAACATTCCTGTGCCTTGTGATTTGCCTTGTGACCAGGTCCATCTTGTAAATGAGCTTGCTCAACTATGTTCACCTGGATAAATAAAGATTTTGATTGATTGATTGATTTAAATTGTTGCTTAACTATGCCATCTTTTATGGCCTGGATTGTGCCTGAAAATGGTCCCTTGAACCCGTGCACCTACCCGGTAAACAAAGACGTAAATAAATAAATAAATAAATAAGTTTGACAACCCCAAGGAAGACTCCACCCCTCATTTGCCTCAGGGGCAGGGCAGTAGTGTTAGGGTTTGAATCCCTAACATCACAAATAACTTCACAACCATTCAAATGATTTACATGAAATATTGCATTTGCCATCAGGAACCAAAGATCTCTTGATGTGACTTGTTTTATTCTAGTCGGATGTGTGGGTGAGGAGATATTGAGTGTCAAAAAATGTGTAAATTACTGTGTTTTATCAAATTCTTTGTCACACTGCTGTGCAAAAACAGTGTGGAATTTTGGTATGAAATGTTTAGGGTATATAGGTCTTGGGTCACAGTGGTCCCTTTTGAAGGTTTGGTGGAAACATATTAATCCGTGCCAAAGTTACTAATTTTCAGTTTCCCATTATTTCCCAGGAGAAAAATTAGATGTTCACCTCAAGAAAGGATTTTTTATCACAAATACAAAATCCTTTTTTGCAAATGCAGGATCTTTTGCACAAATGCTGAATCTTTTTTGTGTGTGTGTGTGTTACCACCATCTTGTTTTCAGTAAGTGGTGGCAACAAAATTAATTACAAAAAAGAGAGGGGGATTTAGGAAACACTAACTGCTGTGTTTACCTAATCAGAGCCTGTAGAATCAGATTCTGAGGTTAGTTTTTTTATTAGTTAGTCAGAAATGTGCTTTTTGTAGCCACAGAAATCCATTTACACAAACCGTGGAAAACGTATGCCATGATACAAGATCTTTTCCCACAATTTCAAAAAAGGATTTTCTTTTGCCACAAACTGCAAAATAAAGAATCACAAAAAAAGGATTATTTTTTTGAAATTTGTGATAAAGGATTTTCTTTTACCACAAATTGTGAAAAAAGCAGCTGTAGAAAAGGATGCTTTTTCACAATTTGCTAAAAACGATTTTTAAGACAGCTGCTTCTTTGTCACTGCAGTTACAAAACAAATTATTAATTTGATCTGAAATTTTGAGATTGAGTTTTGGTGGTATGGTGAAAAATATTACTTGGCTCTGGAGTTCTGGTGGGATAAATTTTGCTTCATCTCCCACAGGATAAAATTGTAATGGCAGGTTTACCCAGTTATTTCTTTGTTACTCTGCTGTGCAGAAACAGTCAGCAATTTTGTTCTGAAATTTTCAGGGTAAAAAGGACTTGACTATGGATGTGCCTTTTGCTGATTTCATGAAAATATATTAATATGGTATTGAGTTACACAGGTTTCAAATTTTCCTGTGTTTTCTATAGGATCACATTACAATTTCAGGTGTTTCTTCGGGTCTGCACACTATGTGATGGGAGCATAGGGCCCAGAGGGCCCTGTGATCCCATGGACAAAGAAGGGTAACACTACACTATGTCAAAAATTATGCATGGAAGGGAGCACAGTGCTCTCTGGACCCTACGCTTCCACATGCAGACAAGGATACCATTCTGGACTGATGTAAGCACAGGGTCCAGAGCACGGGAGCCCACAGAAGGACCCTGTGTTCCCACAGAGAAATAGGGATACAATTACAATATCTGAAAAATGGTGGATTGATGGTACTGTGTGCTCCCACACATGAATATGAATATCATTATGAAGTGATGGGAGCGCATGCCTTATGCATATTTGGCAGTGCAGGGCCCAGAGGGCTCTGTGCTCACACATGCAAATACAGAGAGGATTATAAAGTGATAGGAGTACAGGACCCAAAGGGCCCTGCTCTCCCACAGGGAAATATGGATACAATTAAAATCTCTCCAGCCAGCTCCATGGTACCAAGAGAAGGGGTTCACTCGGCATGCTGGTGACCTGGGTTCAAGCACTGAGCATGGGTACCAGGAGCAGAGACTGGCAAGGGAGGGGGTTCCATAAGTGTCCATTGGATGCTTGCCTCTGAGGGGGTGGGTTTTGCCTTGGTACCTGCAGGCTGATTGGTAGCGTGCTTGGGGGATGTGCTGCCTTAACATGCCCCCACCCCAGGAATCCCCTGCTCTTATGCAAGGCCAGAAACTGCAGTAGGTGAGCACAGAAAACAGGAAAAATGACCCTGATTGATGGGATGGAGAGTGCCTTGGCCCCTGCCACCTGAAGCACCAGAACCAGCCGGATACAGCCCCACAGCACCTGATATGTGACATTGACCACTGAGGCTATTCCCTCTCAGAAGAGAGGGACCATCCCAGCAGAGGGATATGCTGGGCTGCTCAAAATAGGCTGCAAAGGGGGTTGGGGAAGGTGGCAGGAGGTTGGAGGGTAGTAGGTAGGGGGCTGGGGCTCCAAAGGAGTGGCCAGTCAGCAACGCGTGGGTGGTGCAAAAAAAAAAAAGAATCTCTGAAAAATTATGGATGGTTGGGAATGCAGGGCCCAGAGGGCCTTGCACTCCCACAACCAAATAAGCCTACAATTACAGTTTCTCAAAAAGTAAGGAAATTCTCAAAAAAAAAATGTGTTAATGCAACATTAGGGTTACAACAAAAGCAGGGAAATGTGGTCTTAGGGTTCCCAACACTTAGACCCCACCCCCACCATTTGTTTCAAACCATAACACCCCAGCTCCACCCTGCATGCAGGAACAGGCATCAGGGGTGTACCTTGGGGTTGTGAACCCTAATGATCACCCCATTCTCCTGTACTGTACCCATCTTAGCTTACTTACTCATGGAATGAGGTGAGGATTAGTTATTACAACCCCAAAGCACAACCCCCATACATGTTCCTGCATGCAGTGTGGGTGTGGGGTGTTAGGGTTGGCAACAAAGGCAAGGCAAGACAAGACAAGGGCAAGGCAATTTTATTTCTAAGGCATCCAATCCTTGATGCTCTGGGCACTATACACAATAAAAACAGAATACAGAATACAAATACAGAAATAAGTGCAGTAGCAGTAGCAAAATCTTCAAAACAACATTCTTAAAAGCATAAATATAAAATAGCTGAGGATAGAGTAGGGGGGAGATGGTTTAATCCACACAAGACTGGCAAAAGAGATGGGCCTTAAGCCTCTGCTTAAATATACTAATCGAGGAGGCCTCCCAGACAGCAGCTGGAAGCTTGTTCCACAGGGTCAACCCAGAGACACTAAATGTTCGGTCACCAGAGGACTTGAGCCAAACCCTGAGAACAACCAGGAGGCCCCTCAAAACAGAGCATAGGGAGCGGGCAGAGGTTGCAGGTGACAGGAGCTTAGACAGTTAGCCAGGACCCAGCCTGTATAGGGCCTTATAGGGCACAAGACCACCTTAGAAAGGACCCTCCACATGACCAGCAGCCAGTGCAGAACATGCAGAACCAGAGTCACATGGAACGACCAAGATAGTCCCACCAGTAATCAGGATGCCACATTCTGCACCAGCTGCAGTCTGTAGAGGGTCACTCCCATGACCCTGAAGTAAAGAGAACTACAGTAGTCGAGTCTGGAGGTCACAAAGGCATGTACTAGTGTCAGCAGATCTTCAGCAGGTATGAGAGGCTTGATCTTGGTGATGTTCCATAAGTGGTAAAAAATACTCTTCACAACAGACAACACCTTATTTTCAAAGGTCAGTCTGCTGTCCAGGATTACACCTAGATTTTGCATCTTCAGGGAAGTAACCAATGGACCAGATCCTTGGAAAAGACCAGTGCCCATTCCAGGTAGCAACCCATCACGCCCATGACCCAACTTATCCACTAGCACCTCTGTTTTGTCCAAGTTGAGTCACAGCCAACTGGAAGCCATCCAAGTTAATGATTTTAGTCAGACAGGTGTTAACCACATCAACCGCACCAGATGTCCTGATGGCAAATGACAAATACAGCTGGGTGTCATCGGCATAGCAGTGTAACTCTATGCTGTACTGTCAAATGATCTCACCCAGGGGCAGCATATACACCACAAACAGCATCAGCGACAAAATTGAGCCCTATGGAACTCCACAAGACAGAGGCTTTGAAGAGGAGGAGAAATTCCCCATCACTACCCACTGCACCCTCTCTGATAGATAGGACTCAAACCATCTGATGGCAACACCAGCGAGTCCACAAAATTCAAAGAGCTGATAAAGAAGCACAATGTGGTCCACAGTGTCAAAAGCTGAAGAGAGATCGAGGAGCACAAGAACTGACCTGTCTCCTCTATCTCTAGCTCTGAGTAAGTCATTGTGCACCCTGACTAATGTGGTTTCTGTGCTGTGTCTAGCCCAAAAACCCAACTAAAATGGCTCATAGATGCCAAAGGACAGGAGTCAATCCTCGAGCTGCTGTGCTACCAGTTTCTCAACAACTTTGCTCAAAAAAGGCAGGTTGGAGATAGGACAGTAATTTGCTAGGATGTCTGGGTTGATGAAAGATTTCTTTAGGAATGATCTCACCAGCACCTTTCAGAGGATCTGGGAACAATCCCTCCACCATCAAATACCTGGCTATCCCTGCAAACACTGGGCCAACAGCCTTGGTGCTTCCCATCAAGAAATGCGTTGGGGATGGGTCCAGTTCACAAGATGTACGCTTCAGCTCTAAGATTACCCGAGTCACCTCAGATACCGCCACTGGCCTAAACTCTTCCCAGGCAGGCAGAGTTCCTCTGATCCCAGCAGACTGGCAACTGTGAGGCAAAGGCCTACCTGACAGAATCCCCGACCAGATTGCTGACACCTGGTCAGAGAAGAACAGAACAAACTCCTTACACAAGGTTGATGAAAAGGCTTTTTTTGGCTGAAGACAGGCTGGATGAAGAAGCCTGTCCACAGTCCAAAAGAGCTGAGCAGGTCTGTTCCTCCCTGCCACAATCTCCCTAGGCAGCACTCTGCTTTCTTATGGGAGATTGCCTTCTGGTACTCATGATAATGGGTGTGCAGGACCAGTTTGTCAGCATCTAGCCAGGGCTTCCACCAGCAATGAAGGGTGGGAGTCAGGTTTTAGGGTTGGGAACCCTTAGACCACATTTCCCAACTTTTGTTGCAGTAAACCTAATGGTGCATTAACAAAGTTGTCTGCAGAGAATATATATAAATATATATATGTTAGAGGCAAAAAAACTCAGTTTAATGCATTAGTTAGGGTTGTTCCACAGTGACAAAATTGAGGAAATTCAGTGTTAGGGCTGAAAGTCCCCCTTGAACCCCCCAGTCCACCCCCACAACTGGCATTGGGGTGTGCATTGGGGTCATCGACCCTAACTCTCACCCCATCACATGTGAAGAAGCAGAGATATAGGAGAATGGGGTGAGAGTTAGGACCGATGACCCCAATGTGCACCCCAATGCCGGATGATGGGGGGTGGGCGGGTTCAAGGCCTTAACCCTAACACTGAATTTCCTCACTTTTGCTGCTGTGGAACAACCCTAACTAATGCATTAAACAGAGGTTTTTGCCTCTAATTTCCCTTCTTTTTGAGAATGATGACAAGAAATAATGAATGTAATGTGGCGGCTGGAGCTCGGGGCCCCAACCATGTGATGTCTTGAGACATAGTAACAGGAACAACAATGTAAACAGAAGCACAAACAGTGGTGCACTTGGTAACGCAAACGTAAATGGTAAAGGAAACATTAATAGAAATGCAACTGCAAAGTGACGCCGAAGTGAACAGTGATGCAAATGGACACTGAAGCGCATATGAAAACACAACTGGTAATGTGAACAGTGATGGCAGCGGTATTTTAAATGGAAATGTTAAGTGTCACGGCAAAAAGAACGTGACAGGGAACAGAAACGGAAACGCAAATGCAAGCGAACACGTAAACACAAACCGTAATGTGCACAGGCACGGTACCACAATTGTAAATGCAAACTGTAAAGTTAACATGAAGAATAACGCCAAAGGAAAGAGAAATGGAAATGGGAACAGAAGCACGTACAGAAATACAAACCGAAACGTGCAGGGGCACAGTACTGCAATTGTAAATGCAAATGGTAACGGTAACAGCAACAATAACAGCAAAGGAAACAGAGGCACAAAAGGAAATGCAAATGCATATGGAAATGCAAACCATAATGCGCACAGGCACAGTAATGCAATTGCAAATGCAAATGGTAACAGTAACAGCAAGGAAGATGCAAAACAAAAAAGAAACAGAAACATGAATGCAAGGGCTGCCAGAAACGCAAATGGCAATGACACGGTGACGCAAACAAAAACGCAAACAGAAACAGTAGTGGAAATGCAAGTGGTAACATAGAAACATAGAAACATAGAAGTTGACGGCAGATAAGGACCGCAAGGCCCATCCAGTCTGCCCATTTCTTTTTCTACCTTATAAATGTGCCATTGGCCTTTGCTCTGTCAGTGACCTATCTATTCATAGTCATTTGTATTGCTCCCTTATGCCTATCCCATGCCTGTTTGAAGTCCTGCAATGTATTCATAGCCACCACTTCTTGTGGTAAGCCATTCCATGCATCTACCACCCTTTCTGTGAAAAGAATTTCTCACATTCCCCTTAATCGGCCTCCCTCTAATCTCATGCTGTGTCCTCTTGTCCTGCTATTTTTCTTATATTTAAACATGTTAGACTCTTTCACCTTGTTTATGCCCTTAAGGTGTTTCAATGTCTCGATCATATCACCTCTCTCCTCCTTTGCTCAAGGGTATACATATTGACTCTGCTAATCTGTCCTCATATGTCTTCTGATGCAGTCCCTGCACCATTTTGGTTGCCCTTCTCTGGACTGCCTCAATTTGGTTAATGTCCTTGTGAAGGTGTGGCCTCCAATACTGCACGCAGTACTCCAGATGGGGCCTAACAAATGTCTTGTACAGAGGGATTATTACCTCCCTCTTACGACTTGTGATACCCCTACTAATACACCCTAACACCCCTAGCCTTACCTACTGCTTTAGAGGTCTGCTTGGATGATTTTAGGTCATCAGTGATGATGATGCCCAAGTCTCTTTCTTCCTTTGTGACTGCTAGCAACTCCCCTCCCAGCCTATAAGTGGCTTCAGGGTTTCTCTTCCCTATGTGCATGATTTTGCACTTCTTTGCATTAAATCCCAGTTGCCATTCTTCTGACCATTTTGCTAGTTTATCCAGATCTCTTCTCATTCTGCCCACCCCATCTGGATCATCAACTCTGTTGCAGATCTTGGTATCATCTGCAAACAGTAACAGTAATGAAAATGCAAGCACGAATGACAACGCAAAGGGTAACGCACACGGTGGCGTAGACGGGAAAGATAACGCAAACGGGGACATAAACTCAAGTGGAAACAGTAACTGTAACAGTAATGGAAGTGCATACCCTGTTTTTGCCAAACAGATGCATACAGAAACACAGTGTGTGCAAAGAATGTATGCATTGTAATGGGGATCGTAGCTTAAAACGAGCATTGGAAGTACTTAATTGCTAATATTTCAGCAACCGCATGACGTAGAAAAAAAAATTAAATTTCGCAAAAATCTTGATTTTCCTGGCTAGGTTTTTGCTATTACATAGCCCATTGGGCCTTGCAACTCACAAAAAAAATGTGTATCTCACATAGTTTTTGAGATACGAGCCCCGAAAGGCGCGGCGTACACCACCATGTTAGTCTATGGGAAAAAACGCCAACTTCGGAGTATCGTAACTTTGCAGCCGTGCAATATTTTTTCACCAAACCACCAAAAGGCAAATACTGTATGTGAGATGTTGGCTGCCTTCCCTTTAAATTTCTGCCCAAAAGACCAAACAGTTTGTTTGCAGCAGGGTGGCAAAGAATTCCTTTCATTTTGGCCATAGCCTGAAAAGTAGTGTCGCAATTTGTGACACTTTTCTCAAAAATTTGTGAAAGTGTCATGCTTGAAACACTTCTTTGCAACACTACTGTTTTCAGAAATTTGAAAAACATATTTCTGGGGTGTTTAACCCCAAAATAAAGACATGGCTAGCATCCTCAAGGTCCGACTAGGTGAATACAAAACGAATTGTGTCCCTATAGGGTCCCAAATTTAAATGCCAAGCATTTTTTTGATCACCAACTGAAAACAAAATGGCTGATTTGCGACACTGCTAGGGCCATTTGCGACACCAAAAAGTGCATTTTCAAGTGTTGAATATTTTAACTTTTCCCATTGACTTATAATGGGAACTTGTTTTTTGAATCACATTTGAACTGTTCAATATTTTTTCATGAAATCTCCAAAAGGCACATCGGGGAACCTGGCCACATATTCCCTGAAGTTTTCGGACCGGTTGCACAAACCATGCAACCTGTAGGTGAGAGCAAAGAAATCACACAAAAGCGTAACTGCGCAATTGGTTGTCACTTAATAACTCCACAGTCGTATATCTAACAGGTACGAAACTTGGCAGATCCCAAGATATACCATGCTCAATCATGTATTCCAAATTTCAGGCAAATCTGTTGAACAGTGGCAAAGTTATTAAGGTGCAAAATTTGACCCTTTAACCTTAAAAGTGCTACTCAACCCTAACTATGATAGCACTACCATGCTACTATGATATATATATATTAGAGGCAAAAAACTCCATTTAATGCATCAGTTAGGGTTGTTCCACAGTGACAAAAGTGAGGAAATTCGATTTTAGGGTTGAAACCCCCTTTGCACCCCTCCAGCCCACCTCCCCAACTGGAATCAGGGTGTGCATTGTGGTCATCAGTCCTAACTGTCACCCCATTCTCCTATTCCTCAGCTTCTTTCCACATGTGATGGGGTGACACTTAGGGCCGATGACCCCAATGCGCACCCCGATTCCAGTTGGGGGTGGGCTGAAGTGCAAAAGGGTTTCAACCTAACATTGATATATATATATATATATATATATATATATATATATATATATATTAGAGGCAAAAAACTTCATTTAATGCATTAGTTAGGGTTGTTCCACAGCGACAAAAGTAGGAGAATTAGCTGTTAGGGTTGAAAACCCTAACTCCAATTCAACCCCCAGCACCACACACACACACAGACAACACACATATTCAAGTATGGGGAGGACCAAGTCAACACAACCAATGACAGACATCCAGCAGCAGGTGACAGAAATAACAAACAATTGTCTAAATGTACTACGAGACATCCCCACCCACCTGACCAGGTACTGCATGCTCAGTGGAGATCAACAGCAAAACTGAGGCCATGTCATAAGCGTACACATCCCTGATTGCAGCTGCACACAACGTACCACACTTAGTAGTTGCATGGCCTTACCTACCAATGTCCCACACCACACCACAACTGGTACTGTGCCGTTATTCAATATAAATGCTGAAGGTGCATGATGACAGTTGTAGAAAGGTTTTAACACTAGTGAGTATACATTAATTAAGAGAAGCACATAAATTAACTACAAGACACTAGCATGCTCAAGATAAAAGTAGTGATACATTTAGTAGGTGATTTACATAGTAGTACATTTACTGCAATGGTTTACTCAACATAGAGAGGCTGATGTAAACGTATGGAAAAGCATTGCCTGTTCAACGCTGTGAAATTGTACCCGCCAGTATCACATGCATTCTTACTGATGAAGGTGTACTGCTGATGTACATACATAGACCTTCAGTGTGTTTCAATACTAAAGATGCAGTAAGTATTCTTTGTAAGAAACATTGTAATTGCATGGATCAGGCCAAGCAACTTCTAAATATCATAGCACTACTGGAGCCAACAATGATGTACCTGTATGGAGATGTATATGGATAGATTTTCCTGTAGGCACTTACTGAGTATGTTGTACCTGATAAAGACAATCTCATTGCATCTGTGATGACTAACTTATTCAAATAGTAATACATTTACTATTGTTGCAATGAGTGATCTATGCCACTTATGGACACAGTGTGATTTTTTTTAACAGTTGTTTCATACTCAGGCTGTATGCCTACTGTTTGGATTTGCCACACTTCTGTCACTGATGCTATCAAAGTGATAACTATGTTAATTGTGGTACAACAGGAATCAAGTAGGTATGGTGTAGATATAAACAGAATGTCTTTTAGTATTGATTTAACTCACAATGGGGTAAGTGTACTAGGACAGCAGGGGTTATTCTGTATCACTGACTCTGTCAGTTATAATCACACTAGGTTTCGATGACTGTAATGATCAAGTTACACTGTTCATCTTCATGAGTTCATATTCACAGCCATTCTCCAGTAACTAGACAGTGTATGGTGTAACTGGGTGGGACACTGTGTTGCAAAGCTGCTGCAGTGCCTAGCAGAGGAGAGTATCTACTCATAAAGACAATTAGCAATAAGGCATGACCAACAGTTATGTTAAATGGTCTGTTAATCACCCTGTAGGGGTTTAATGTTGAATGAGGCATAGCCGAGTGCCACATGTCACTAGACAGTGATAAACTGACCATTAACATAGTACCTGGGAGTGGCTTATTGCTATCATAATAAAACTGTTTTTTAAACAGCATTAAACCATGTTCATTATATGGTTAGGCTCTACATGTATGTTAATAAAAACTAAACATAAGGCTGTTACAATGTTTACAGTCAATTAGAAAGCTGCATTTCTCAAACCCTTGTTATAATCATAGATATTATACCTGTACAACTCCTCGGTTTTGCTGAACTCTGTTGCTCAGGTGGCCCACCACAAGTGGTGTGGTCTGGTGTGGGGCATCGGTAGGTAAGGCCATGCAACTACTTAGGCGTGGTACGCTGTGTGCAGCTGCAATCAGGGATGTACGCTTGGTGTACATGGCCTCAGTTTTGCTGTTGATCTCCACTGAGCATGCAGTACCTGGTCAGGTGGTTGGGGATGTCTCATAGTACATTTAGACAATTGTTTGTTATTTCTGTCACCTGCTGCTGGATGTCTGTCATTGGTTGTGTTGACTTGGTCCTCCCCCATACTTGAATGTGTGTGTGTGTCTGTGTGTGTGGTGCTGGGGGGGTGAATTCGGAGTTAGGGTTTTCAACCCTAACAGCGAATTTCCTCACTTTTGTCGCTGTGGAACAACCCTAACTAATGCATTAAATGGAGATTTTTGCCTCTAATTTCCCTTCTTTTTGAGAATGATAATGAGAAATAGTGAATGTAATGCGGTGGCGGGATGGCCCCGTGCTTCTGCCACATGATGTCTTGTGGCATAGTAACAGGAGCAGCAACGCAAACAGAAATGCTAACAGTGGCACACATGGTAACACAAGCGCAAATGAGAACAGAAAGGGTAACACACACGGTGGTGTAGACGGGAATGGTGTGCCACATGATGTCTTGTCACATAGTAACATGGTGCCTGTAAATGGAAATGTCAATGGGCATGGTGCACAAAGTGAAACAGAAAGAGAAACAGTATGGTACACACAAATGGCAAAAAATCAGAAAGCAAGCGCAAATGAAAATGCAAAGGATGCGACGGTAGCATTGGGGTGCATTGGGACTATCAACCCTAACTCTCACCCCATGACATGTGTAAAGCAGCAGAAGTATAGGAGAATGGGTGAGAGTTAGGACCCACTATCCCAATGCACACCCCAATGCCGGTTGTGGGGTGGGTGGGGGTGCAAGGGGGGGGTTTCAACCCTAACAGCGAATTTCCTCACTTTTGTCGCTGTGGAACAACCCTAACTAATGCATTAAATGGAGTTTTTTGCCTCTAATTTCCCTTCTTTTTGAGAATGATAACGAGAAATAGTGAATGTAATGCAGCGGCCGGAGCGCGGGGCCCAACAGGGACAGCAATGCAAACAGAAATGCTAACAGTGGCGCACATGATAACACAAGCACTAATGAGAACAGAAAGGGTAATGCACATGGTGGCATAGACGAGAATGGTCTGCCACGTGATGTGTTGTCACATAGTAATATGGTGCCTGCAAACAGAAATGTCAATGGGCATGGTGACCTAAAGTGAAACAGAAAGATAAACAGTACTGTAGTCAGAAATGGCAAAAAATAACAGAAATGCAAGCGCAAATGAAAACGCAAAGGATAACGCACATGGTGGCGCAGACGTCAACGGTAAGTGAAACAGGTACGGAACCGCAAGCGGAAAGGGCAACAGTAACAGTAATATAAGCACACAGGCTGGTTTTCCCCAAAACCTGCATAGAGAAAGACAGTGAGTACAAATAATGTATGCATAATAATGAGTATCGGCGCAGAAAATGAGATCTTGGAATACTAAATACATTATATCTCAGGAACTGTATGACGTAGAAAAAAAATTTTAAAGTCATACTATTTACAACTGTCCTGGCTAATTTGAATCTTAGCCCCAATTAGGGGGCTAAGAAGTTTTCCGACGAGAAGTCCGTATCTTGCACCGTTTCCGAATCGGGCCCTGAAAGCGCAGCGAACAACGTAATGTTATCCTATGGGAAAAGAAAAGTTCGGAGCGCTAACTTTGCCTCCCTGTAATGTTTTTTCACCAAACTACTGAAAGGCACATCTGTGGGCTGTTGGCTGTCTTCCCTCCAAATTTCAAGACCAAACCGTTATTTTGCAGCAGGGATCCAAAGGATTTCTGTAATGCGTCGGGCTCCGTAATGTTATCCTATGGGAAAAACTGTCAACGTTGGAGTGCCGTAACTTTGCCGCCGTGTGATATTTTTTCACCAAACCACTGAAAGGCACATCTGTGGGCTATTGGCTGTCTTCCCTCCAAATTTCAGGAAAAAAGACCAAACCATTATTTTGCAGCAGGGTGCCAAAGGATTTCTGTAATGCGTCAGGTGCCGTAATGTTATCCTATGGGAAAAACTGTCAACTTTGGAGTGCTGTAACTTTGCCGCCATGTAATATTTTTTCAATACAACAATGAAAGGCACATCTGTGAGATGTCGGCTCCGTTCCCTCCAAATTTCAGCCCAAAACTCCCAACAGTTCTTTTGCAGCACAGTGCCAAAGAATTGCTGTCACTGTCCCACAGATG
Source organism: Neoceratodus forsteri (assembly GCA_016271365.2). Lineage (NCBI taxonomy): Eukaryota > Metazoa > Chordata > Ceratodontiformes > Ceratodontidae > Neoceratodus > Neoceratodus forsteri. The sequence continues at coordinate 14,065,354 of CM057453.1, read as the reverse complement.
GAAAACTACTGTTGCAATTTGCGAAAGCTTTCACAACAAAGTTCGACACTTTCGTGAGCACAAAAGTAATTTGCGAAAGTACTTTTTCCAGAAATTTGAAAAACATATTTCTGGGGTGTTTTACCACAAAATAAAGACATGGCAAGCATCCTTAGGGTCCGACTAGGTGAATACAAAAAGAATTAGGTTGCTACAGGGTCCCAAATTTAAATGCCAACCATTTCTCTGATCACCAACTGAAAACAAAATGGCCGATTTGCAAAAGTAACAGGCCCATTTGCGAAAGTAAAAATGCATTTGCGACACTGTCGAACTTTTTGTTAACTTTCCCTTTGACTTATAATGGGAAACTGTTTTTTGAATAACTTTTGAACCGTTTAATATTTTTCACGAAATCTTCAAAGGCACATCGGGGACCCTGGCTGCACGTTCCCTGAAGATTTTGGGCTGGTCGCACAAACCATAACAATGGCCCTGCAGGCGACCTGTAGAATTCCAGAAAAGCGTGAAATGCGCCGCACAGATCATGCTTAATAACTCCGCAGCCGTATATCCGACTGGTAAGAAACTTGGCAGATCCCAAGGCCTATAGTTCTTGATCGTGTATTCCAAATTTCAGGCAAATCCATCAAACAGTTGCAAAGTTATTAAGGTGCAAAGTTTTGGGTTTAACATAGAAAGCTCCTCAACCCTAATTGGTAGCACTACCGTATACCATATATATATAAATATATATATATATATATATATATATATATATATATACACACACACACATATGCAGGAAAAGGATGCTGTTTCAGGAAACATGGAATAATTTCCATACAATTTGTGGCACAATCTCTTTGAGTCATGGACACACATGTTCACAATTTGCTGCAAAAATGCCCACAGATAAAAATAAACATATTTCTGAACAGTTTTATGGAGAAATAACCCCAGAATCCATTTAGGTAAATACATTTGTCTCCAGTGCCTTCTGTGACTGCCGTGCATAAAACAACTTGGGCCTGTTTCTTCTCCTTCACCAACACCCTATCCCACCCTTCCTCCACCCTACCATTCTGCCCTTGCTACTACACTGTAACTTACCTGCCTGCCTGAGGTCCCCATTAACCAATCACAGCATCAAACTATGCTTGCTGCTCCATAGAGGGCATCATCAGTTCCTGCACTGATTGCCCCACTGGAGTGCACTTTTAAACTGAATGACACAGGCTACGTTGGTCTGCTGATATTCCCCTCCGGGCAACACTCCCGCTCAGACAATACCTTTAACTGTATCACTACTCTGAAACAATGTTAGGCCCTAGCCCTTAGCTTCTGTCTATCCTGTATGACTATGCCCCTAGTTGTTGTCTTTCCCTCATTTTGTCTATTACAATGCAACTTGGCTGCATCTTTTTCCTCCTGTAACCAGATCCCACCCCTAATGCACCTTTTTGCTAGTTAAGCTTACTCCTAGCCACTGTATGTCTGCAAAAAAACTGTTTTTGTAACTTAAATCCATATGTGCTTATTTTATTGTTACCTTTACTCCTAGGATCACTATGTATTTTCTCACTATACTGTTCATTCTGTTTTTTGATATGAAGTGGAGCCTATGTAAAAGAGCCTTTGGCTCAAAGGTATTAATTCCAAGACTGAAATAAATAAAAAATAAAAATAAATAAATGTGTTGGTGTTTACCAACACACAGTAATTTTTCCACATTTGCCATTTTTTGGAAATTTTAAAATATTCAACAGTCATCCTTTTAGACTTCAGCTCATGTACTACTGGCACTGTCATTTCATTAATCAGGCCCAAAAGGTGATTTCACACAGCGACCATAAATCACCTTCTGGGCTCCATTAATGAGATGACAGTCACAGTGTTCATGAGATGGGGTCCCCAAAAGGCTATGTTGAACATTTGGTGTAAAAAGTCTAAATTAAAAAGTCTAAATTAAATTAAATGGCAAAGTTATGAACCTAAGTTCAAAACACCATTGAAATACATTACATGGCACTTACCTTTATTCCTCAGTCTGCAGATCAGCTTTGAAGAGTGCAGATGTGTCCTGATCCACAGAAGATGACAGCCTTTGACCTTTGGTGGTAAGTATAGGGTAAGAAGGTGTTTGGGGTGGTGGGTGCTCAATGGAAGGGTCAGGATGGGGGAAGGGGTGCGGGGATGATAAGGGACAGTGTTCTTTTTTCAGGATAAAAGAAATCATAAAAAAGACGCCGGGGACTGTTTTTTTTCAGGTGTACATAAATAAAATACAGATTTCGGGACACTGGGGTGGGCTCCCCAGTATCCCACATTGCTGGATGGGGTTAAATGCCAAAAATAGGATTGGGCCCCCGATGGTGGCACATTACTAAAGCAAAAGGCAGCGGGGGTGGGGGTTATCCGACACTGGGGGTGGTCTTCCTGGTGTCAGAATATATAAATTAAGTGTGGAAGAATGCAGAAGAATAGAATAGAGCTGTCAAACTACACAGCCTGGTCAGCGTCTGCCAAGGTGTTAGCATACTCACACAAGTCATCATTTGGTACTTATGAATTTTTTATTTGATGTGGTCAAGATCACAATGGCAGTGGAGCAGGAGGGTTATGAGCTTTAGTAGTAGTAGTAATAGTAACATCTTTATTTTTAGTCAGGATCAGTTGACAAAATACATAATCATCAAAGGGATAACCCAACCTGAAATAATACTCCGACTCCATTGCTGTGGGTGCTCGACTGGCAAGTTTATGTCAAATGACTATTTACATACAACTGTTTTCCCAATGAAACATCCCTCAACATGTTACAACTCCAATTGAACTCTGACATTCATCCTCCACTCTCCTTCTCTCCAGTCCTTGTCTTTTTGGACCTGGGCATGTAACCTGATGCCCTATCGCCTTTTCAGCTCAGTCCTCCTCAGTTATTGTTGGCTTGGGTGTCTCACCAGATGCCTCCTTTGTACCTATACAGCCTGCTGTAATGTCTTTAGGAGTTATCCACCCCACCTGGGTGTTGACCCAGTCCAGGCCAACTGCTAGTGGCACCCAGCCTCCCACCCCTTGTGTCTCTCCCCTTTACCCTTTCCTTCTTTCCTCAGTGCCCACTGCTGGCAACCCCTCCATTCCCACAACTGTTGCTCTCTGCTAGCAACCAAATCTGACCATCTGCCAATCACGTGTTGTTGCCCTCTACGGCAACCCCAGAAACTGCCCCAACCGGCTGCCTGCCCCTTTCCATTCCAACACCACAAATGGCCAATTGAAACTGAGGGAGCGAGAGTAGAAATCTCAGACTTCTGCAAAACATGGCAGGCTGCTGCAAGACTCTCTCTCTCTTTTTCTCCCTTGTGGTCACTCCCTCCTACCACCCAAACCGATGAGGAGCACCCACTGCCCTAAATGTCACACCAACCCTGCCCTTCCTAGCTCTAATCTACAACCCCCTTCTGCCTCCCTCTCTTTACCTTCTCACTGTTCTTACTTCAGCTGGGTTCCCCATGGAAATAAGGGTCACCCTGCATTAGCAACCCCCCTTGTCAAAGGGATAACCCAACCTGAAATAATAATTCGACTCCATTGCTGTGGGTGCTCAACTGGCAAATTTATTTGAAATTACTATTTACATACAACTGTTTTCCTCATGAAAATTCCCTCAACATGTTACATCTCCAATTCAACCCCAATATTCCTCCTCCACTCTTCTCTCCAGTCCTTGTCTTCTCAGGCCTGGGCATGTAACCTGATGCCCTATCACCTTTTCAGCTCAGTCACCTTCTGTTCTTGTTGGCTTAGGTGTCTCACCCGATGCTCCCTTCATACCTATACAGCCTGCTGAAATGCCTTTAGGAGTTGTCCACCCAGCCTGGGTGTTGACCAAGTCTTGTCCTGCCACTAGTGGCCCCTCACCCCTTGTGCCTCCCCCTCTATACCCTTTCCTTCCACTAGCATACCTCCAGCTGTGCATTAGAAGGTGCGCATCCCCCCAACCCCACTCTCCTGCTTCCCACTCCTCAATAGCCTCATCATACCTGTTGGTAAATAAAGCAATTCCTACCTCTGACAGGTGAACCCATCTACTCTATTATCCCCTGGGCTGTCATATGCGATCATATGCTTTATCTACAGCCCCCTTGATCCACCATAAATGACATCATTCTCCAATTGAGCCTCTTCCTTGCTCTCTGTATCCCTTTTACATCCCTAGCCTGCATCCATACCCTCCTGGGAATGATCTCTGACCCTGCCACCATGATCCCCAGCAACCATGACCTTGCAATACCAGTGTCAGTGGCTCAGTAGGTAGCACACTCACCTCTGAGGCTGGGAGATCAGATGGCTGTGGGTTCAGTTCCCACATCTGGCACTTGGGTGAATATCCCAGTACTGACACTGTAGTGCAGCATGAGAGGGGTGCTGCACTTCTGAGGTGCCGTCTTTCGGATGAGACGTTAAACCGAAGTCCCAGCTGCCTGGATTAGTGGTAGTTCAGGTGGATGTTAAAGATCCCATGGCACTTGTCGAAAAGAGTAGAGGAATTTCCCCGGTGTCCTGGCCAAATTTCCCTCATTCACTAAAAATACCACCAACAGCCTAATCTGGTTCAAGGTCAGTTGGCATTCATCTGTGTCTCCCTTCCCCGGGTCGTGCCTGAAAATAGGCAGGATTTGTCTAGTGCACTTACCTGGTCAACAAAAACTAAATAAATAAATAAATAAAATAAAATGCATATATCCCACTGCATCTCTATGAACAAATCCACCCATGGATGGTCCCCAAAATCATTGCCCCCCAAGTGTATGATTAACATGTCCAGACTGGTCACCCTGTTCTTAAGTTCCTGTAACAAAGGCAACAACTGGCCCCACCTCATACCCTGCAGGCCCTTCCAGATCAATCACACTGATTCCACTACTCTCTGCAACTGTCTCCCACCTGGTCTGCTGGCAGCCCTCCTTTTGGTCTAGAAAATAAAGGAATGGTCTACAATCCAAACCATCCTCTGTCGCCCTGCACCTGGAACAAAAAAACAGAGTACCCTGAATACCTACTCCCTCATGTACTTTTGAAACAGGCCAATTTCCATCTCCCCTTATCCTTTATTTCCCCCTCCAACAACCCCAGGGCAGCTGCCTCTGATGTGGCCCCAATCCAGAATGAGTGGGAAGAGAATCTGCTGGTGTCCTTCCCAATAAATGCCATCCCTTTTTTAATGACAGCTGACACCTGATATGCCGTCACCCCCACTCCATTTCCTTGCACAAAGAAAGGGGCCCCAGGACACCGATCTGACCCCCAATAATCCTCGAGTGCCCGTACCATACACAAGCCCTGCTCCACACCCCCCTTGGTGAGCTAATCATTACCACTACCCTCATCAGATCCATTTTTGACTTCCTTAACTCAGTCTCTGCGCCCAACCAATTGCACCGAATCTGGCCACAACCTAATCCCCTTCCTCTTGCCGCGGCCTGCTGCAAACCATCTCTCTCTTACTCTGAATGCCCCTTGCTGCATAATCAAAATTAACACCCTGAATAATTTCTCCTCATATGAAGAGCTGCAAATGCATACCAAACTGTCCAACAGTTTCCTCAAAATTTCTCCCAAGATGGGCTGCCTCTGATCCTGGGCCTTTCCCTTTACTCACTGCCAACCCTGTATCATGCACCTGACTGCCTGGGTCCTGGTAGGGGATCCCCACCCATGTGCCTCACATACCATCCCTATGCCTGCCAAGTATGTGCCCATGGTTGAATGGGCCATACCCTCATCCCACTTCTGCACTAGGAACCTGATCACCTGTTGCTCAGTAGCCCTAGCCTTTGCACCCTGCCCCAACTGCCTTCAGAACTCCTGGAACACCTTCCATACTCCCTCATATGCTTTCAGAGTATTACTGGACCAGGAACTGTAGTACAGCATTCTGGCTCTTTCCACATAGTTTCTCACAGTGAGGGGTACCACTGTCCTGGATGCTGCTGCTGGAGCCACCTCACAAAACCTGTGTAGCTACAACTGAGAAAAACTGACAGCTACCTCATTGTGAATCCCTGCAATATGCTTCACCTCAAATGACATGTTCAGCTGCAAACTTCTTAATCCCATCTGGCTCACTACCCTAGTAATGCTCTCCATGGTACCTCTTTGCTGATTTAAAATCTCCACCAACGCCATGTTATCACATCCAAAAATTACTTCCTTGTTTCTCAGCCATTCCCCCTACATCATCATTGCTACCCAGATTGGAAATAACTCCAAGAACTTTATGTCCTTTAGAAATACTTCTCTTTTCCACCTCTTTGGCCATGCCTTGGAGATCCACTTCCCCTGAAAGTACACCCCCATCCCTAACGCCCCAGCCATGCCCGTGTACAAATCCAGCTCCATGTTGTATGCTCACTCATCCTGCCATAGGGTGACCCCATTGTGTGTCCAAACATTGTTCCCAAACTTTGAGGTCCTCCTGTTCCCCTTTCATAACATACACCCAGTGATGGGGGAGATGAGCCTGACCTATTGCCCTGGCTAGCCTGGGTGTGAACACCCTCCCCAGGGCCACTGCCTGGCATGCAAAGTTTAGATGCCCCAGCAGTTGCTGAACCACTGATAGCTGGACTCTCCTTCTAGCTCTGAAAAAAACCCAGTAATCTCTTCAGTCTGTCAATCTTCTCCTTGGGAAAGCGAAAAACTCCTGCTTCCACTTCCAACTCAATCCCTAAAAAGTCTAGCTTCCTGACCCAGCCCTCTGTCTTGTCCTTTGTCAGGGGCACTCCTAACATTTGACACATGTCCTAAAACTCCCCCAACATCTATCCTGTACCCTCTTCCCCCTCCCCCACTAATAAAAAATTATCTAAATAGTGCACTAATGTTCTGTGTCCCCAGCTGTCACCAAACACCCATTTTAACCATGTGCTGAATGATTCAAATGCTGCACATGTTATTGAGCAGCCCATGGGCATGGCCTTATCAAAATAATACTTGCTGTCAAACTGGAATCCCAACAAATCCCAGTCTTCTTCCCTCATGGACAGTAAGCGAATGGCATAATCAATGTCCGTCTTCGCCAACTAAGCCCCATCAACTGCCCTGATCAGCAAAATTGCCTGATCCAGCATGGCATAACACACTACCTTGTCATCCACTGGAATCCCATCATTCACTGAATCCCCTGCCAGGTAGGATAGATGGTGTATCATCCTGTATTTTCCCGGCTTCTTGGGCACGAGACCCAAAAGATAGACTCTCAATCCTGGCCATGGTGGCTTGTCAAACGGCCCCACTACTCTGCCTGCTGCTATATCCTTATCCATTCTTTTCTTTATCAAATCCTCCTTCCCCTTGGTGCACTGCAAATTCTTTGCCTTTATCGCTATTCTTGGCCCCACATAATGCAGCTTAAAACCCTTCGTGAACCCTTCCTGTAACCTCTCTTTTGCCCTACTGTCCTGATAACACTCCCTCCATTCCCACAAGATGTCGCCCCATATTGGTGTGACCACCCTCCAGAATTCCCCCCTCTATCCTGTCTCTCCCTTTGTTTAGCTCCTTGCCCCTGTCCCAAACCGTCCCCTCCCCCATATCCACTCCCTCTTCCCACTTGCAGTCTTCCTCTTCTAACTTCCCCTGCACCCCCATGAAATGGCTGCCCTGAAAAAAGCCAGAAGCCCTCCCTGTCCCCCATGCTCCTGCATCTGGAAACAGGGTGGGGGCCTGCGCACTTGGTGCATGCATGCCAAAATGTGTAATTTGGAGAGCTGCAAATCACCTTACTGAATCCCAACAAGTTTTCACTACCGCCACGCAGGCCCATTTTGCCCCCTTAAATAACCCATGACTCTGCCCCGTAGGCATCCACATCCACAGGTCCACATGGGTAACATCCCACTGAATGTCTCCATGAACCGCCATATGCTGCCAAATACTTTCATTATAAACCAGCCACCAGTAGCCCCCTTTTGCTTTGTAAGCATCACAGACGGTGGCCAAATAGGTGAGTAGCAGGATGGCCATCTTTGGCTGCTTTTGTAACAGAATGGCAATGAAGTTTGTGAACCCAGCCAGCCAATTGTTGAACGTCTTGCCCTTAAACCCTTTCTCTTCTGATGTTTTTCCCCCCAAGGCTAGCACCACTGCCATCTCCAACCTGCCCACTGATTCCTGCTCTGCGTACTTTTTCACTGCCTCCTTATCCACGAGCATGAACATATTCACGTACTCCCTATTCTATATCTTTTCCTTTATCACCTGTGGCACATGCTCCCCCAGTGTCATACCTGGAAACCCTCCCGCCTGCACCCCCAGTCCTTCTGTCCCTGTTGTACCCGCCTTTTGCCTCTGAACCCCTTTCTCCTTCAGCTCCACCCAGGCCTTCTCCATTGCCTCCATCCCTTTCTCCCCTCTGTCCACTATTAAACCCACTAGGTAGTCCTTGAGACTCCAGTCCTGTCTCCCCATTGACAAATCCACCCACTGCTTTCCATTTGGTGCTGCTGATACCTCCCCTGTCAGTTTCCTCATCTTCTTCCCTGCTCTGCCCTTGTTCTTGTCCTCTGGCTCCTTCCTTTTCCTGGCTCTTTTGTTCTATTCCACCTTGCTGGCCTTCTCGAGCATGGATTATACCTGCCCCATCAGTGCAGCCGGCTGCCTGACCAGCTTCTCCATGATGCTCTCCTTTTTCCTCACGTTCTTCTTTGGTGCCATCTGAAAAACAAAACAGAATCCCCAAGCCCCAAGGAGTACCGTGAGCACTGTTATTGCCTTGTTATGCTACCACTCTGCCACTTTCTCATGTTTTTATTTTTTTATTTAATACTCCACTGCTGTCCTTTTGCTGCCCTCCTTTTCCCCCTCTGCCAGCAACTTTGTCCCATGCCCCTTCCACCAGCCAATTGGTGGGGGGCATGGTCAACCCTAGGGTGCTGCAGGATGCAGCCCCCCTAGACCCACTGCCCTGTGCAGCATGATGCCTCTGTGTGCTGACTGCCCTCCCCACTGCCATGCTATTTGCTTCAGCTTATTATATATTTTTTTTGTTTTTGTTTTTGTTTTTTGCTTACCAGGAATAAAACCTTGGTTGAACCCTGACTTTGCCCCTCACCTCTGTTGTGGCCACCCCCTGCTGGTGTCCCTGCCCACAGCCCCTTCCCTGTTGCTCTGTGACTGCATCCCCCATGTCTCTGGTCCTTGCCCTAAGCCAGTGCACAAGGGCACTACTGCGGGCCCAAGAGATGCATCCTCCATCATGGCGCTCCCACTCCAAACTGCAGCACGATACATTTTCAAGCATGTCTGCCTGCTCCTAATGTTTTGTATTGAGCCCATCCTTGTGTGTACCCTCTCCCCTGAGGGATGGAGCTTGAATATCTGTCCATCCTTGTGAGATGTTCTGCCATGAGAGCAGGACTGAGGAGTACCCCCAAGGGATGTCCATAGCACCTTGGGGCCCTTGTGAGATATGCTGCCCCCACCCCCTTTCACTCTTGTGCCATCCGTGCCATTCCCCACCACCTCCTAAAATGTTGGAGTCTGCTGCAAACTCAGAATAATGGTGGCCATGTGCTTATGGCTTCTCCTGTTCATCCTGCCCCATCCACCACAAAATGCCTCTTGCAACTCCCCCATAGTGTGCTGGCCTGTACTAAAATAAAACCATGCCTGCTTGTGAATTCTAACAACAAGTGCTGCTCCTTGGTGGAAGGATTGCTTCATGCTCCACCGGGGTATGCATCCCCATAGCCTACTCTCCTCTCTGGTCCCCCTGCTTAATCCCACTGATTTCCTGATGGCCCCTAGCCAGGCTCTGTCCTGCGGACACTATGTCAAAAAAGTTTATTTTTATTATTTTTTCTTTGGGAGTGCCTCTTAGCTGTCACCCACATGAGTGCCAGAGGAGGAGAGGGAGCTGCACACCCCAGTCCAACCACAGGGCCCTCATGCCATCCCAAACCCTTTAAACCCATCCCCCTGCTTGGCTACCCTCTTGTCGCACTGGATACCTCCAGCCCCACTGCATGGTAGCCCTCCACCCAGCCGCAATCCCTTAGCGGCAGCTCCTCCCGGCCAATGTGGATCCACACCACAGCCCAAGTCTGCCCTGCTGTGACTGGCTGCCTTCCCATAACAGAAACTCATCCCGGCCCTTGGGGAGCAATGAGCTGGTCACAAAAATTATACACCCAATTTTTGACTATGCCGACTTAGTCTATGGCATTGTTTCTGTTAGCACCCTCTCCAATCCTGATATCCTCCTGAACTTATACTACCTCTTTGCCACCAATGTCTCTCCACATACTCACCACTGCTCTCTCTACTCCTCTCTCTCCATCTTGCCTCTATCCACTAGGAGACTTATCCACTCCCTCACTTTCACTGCCAAATTCAGGTTTGAACTGCTTCCCCCTTATCTCTCCTCTTGCCTATCTCAAGCTACTCCCCCTTCTTACGCATTAACCACCAGGGACCCTCACTCTTTCTCCCTTCCCCATCCCCACACAGCAGCTGGTCAGTCTGACTTCTCATACCCAAGGCCCCTACTTTTCTGTAGCATTTTGGTACAAAGTTCTGTGGGGGGATTACCATTTGCCATAGAACTTCTATGGCGGGGGGTTGAAATTTCTGTGGAAGTTCTGCGGCACCAATGAACTGCCACATCACAGCGTCAGCTTGTCATCCTGACTCCACATCCATTGCAATGGCTATGGCAGTTGGGATGAGGGAATGCAAAGTAACACTAGTTCAAAAAAAAACACAGACTTTTAGAAATAATTGTATTTTTAAAAAAGCTAAAAAAATCTCTCACTTAAGGTCCTATTCTACTGCATAAATGAAATATGCAGAGGGGACCTTGCATGATAAATAAGTTATCTATATACTCATGCTGTTTACACCACTCCTGCGGTTCCCACTGTGTATTGCTTATATATTTATATTCAATCTGTAACATAGTTTAAAAAAAATAATTTCCCTTTTTGTGACCGTGAAACTGTATCCTCATTCATACAGGTCTCTTTGGAAGTGGAATAAACACAATAGAGGAGATATTGCAAGTCTCATTTTTCATGCCATCCCACTTCTCCTGACACACTTCGTAACCCCATCAGGCCATGACATGCACATGAACCCCTTGTGAGCGAAGGTCCCCCAGCCCATCACAAGGTGTCACCTATGTGACAGAACACTGTGCCATACCTTCCCAGGCTCAGAGGGGTGGTGTATGACAGGGCTGCCCCCCCATCCATGTGCTGCCCAGCCAGCTCCCAGAGCTCATTCACGAACCTGAGTCATCAGCATAGGAACACAATATGCTACCTGCTGGCCCATCGGCTGGCCCTGCACACATTTCTCCATAGCATTTAGGTAGTTCTAACAACCTGTGATAACATGTAATCAATAACCCTGGTAAAAATGTGTAGAACACAATTATTCATTTAGTAGATCTGTTCTTTTTAGCAGGTCTACACATTATTATATTCCACCTTTCTGGGCATAATTACTTTATTTTTCATAAAAAAAAACAACAGGTTAATTCATTTTACTAGTTATTCATTTCAGACGGCATCCCTATACCTTAAAGGCACAAATGAATCTTTACAAAGTAAGGTAGGAGTTAACAGGTCTATGATATTATCAAGTATTTAAGTTGGCCCTTGTGTGATAACTTAAGATTGAACATTTTATTGGGCCTTAATACAAGCTGAGCAAATATCAAAGTACCTGTTGTGCTGTGCCACTTCCTCAGGTAGTGGGGGTTATGATAGATAGGTGACTACTCATTTCTGTGGCAGAATGCAGCCCTGTCATTAGCTAATGTATAGCATGATTGCACTGATAACATCACATGCTGAGTATAGAGGGGTTCTGGATATAAACGGAGGGGAATGGAACCCAGTGCTACAGATAAACTGGAAATATTAATAAAGAATCACCAAGAACAGAGAATTTTGTGGCATTGCAGATATTCTGTGGTAGGTTGCAAGTTCTGCACAAAATTCTGCAGCAGCAGAATTCAAGGGGACTTGCTCATACCACCTCCCTCTCCTCTGGAATTAGCTCTGCTCTCAACTCTGTAACTCTCACTCTTCCCACTCTTACAAGCAACACAGCCAGCTCTTCCCAGTACCTCCTTGCTCCTGTCCCTCCACCTCCTCGATGTTACCTCCATAACCTCCCTAGCCTCTCCAACTTCATCTGGTAGCATACCCACCGATGTCCTTCACACTTACAGATATATTTTTACCAACAATTATAGTTCACTTAGTTGTCTATAGTTTTGCTTATAATGTTGTTTCTTGCTGCATACTGATGCTTTTTTAGTCACTCTTCCCATTTTGTATGTGAAGCATATGAGTCTTAAAAAATGTTTTCTCCCTTTGTTGTATTGTACCCTGAGTCCCTGGGTCACACCTGGAAATGAGCCCTGACTCAGTGTGCCTATCCCAGTTACCAAATTTTAAAATAAATATAGAAAAATATCATAATAGGGGAAAGATGAGGAAGGGGTGGCTGAGCTGAGGGTGAATTAGAAATAGAAAAAAGATAGATTAGGTAGAGAGTGAGAGAGAGAGAGAGAGAGAGAGAGAGAGAGAGAAGAGAGAGAGAGAGAGAGAGATAGAGAGCATTTTCAGAATCCTAACTCTTGTCAGGTCCTCAACTCCACACTAGTTCTAAGTCAATGAATAAGAATATCTTTATTTCTTGAGAACAAAAGTAGAAGTGTGTGTTACCATTAAAATGTTCAAAGTATGCCTTTTATTACATTTAATTTTGAGTCTGTTTTAGCTTTTTTTAGATGTTAGCTAATTAAAAGGAGTACTTCTTTTAATAAGGTTATCATCAGGTTTGCATTAGTATTCTCATCTGCTTTTGAACAGGAGATCCTTAACACAGCTTTCTTGCAACTAAGGTAAACTAGCAAGTAACAAGTACTGCCCTCTGACCTTATGGGACAATGGGTGTTCAAAAACATCTGTGAATAATACTGATGAAAACCTTGGGATGTAGGTATGTGAAAAGGAGAACCCCTTTTAATTATCTTCTGCATAAAATTTGCTGAAACAGATTCAAAATGGGAACAAAGGGGCAAACTACAAGACAAGAAATGATCTAAAATGGATTTAAAAGGTAAAGGTTCAAATTGTTCACTATAACATGTGCTGGAGCTTTAAAAAACATTTTTAAAACTTAAATACTGTATAACTCAATATTTGACAAGTAAATGAAATAATGTTTGTGAAATTATTGGCATTCGCAGAGGACTCTGTACCCACTTAAGCTCATAATGTAGCTATGCAATTATCCCACACTACCATGGAGTAACTAACAGTTCCAATCCACACATGCCATGGTAAGCTGTGCTAGCAGTAGTGAATTCTATCACATGGAAGCATACATACTATCTTTTAAATTAACAAGCATTTGTCAATGCTGAATGTTGGTTACTTGTTTAATGATGGCACTTTCCTGATCTCCCATTATACCCTGCAGTGTACCTCATCTGATCCCTAAGCCTTACGTGCTTTCAAGGCAGTAACTTCTTTCAGTAACACCTATTTAAATCCCACCCTCCTATCCACCTAGTACCCACAATTTATTTTTTTTTCTGCCGGAAAAAACAACTTTTAATGGGGACCAGCACAACCCTTCTAACTCCATAGCAGGCCCTCATCTTATAAACTAATTTAAGTGAGAGGCAGCAGTGCCAAGAGTGCAGAGTAAACCCCCAAATTTAAGTGAGACGCAGCAGCACCAAGAATATAGAGTAATCCCCCAAATTTAAGCGAGAGGCAGCAGCGTCAAGAATACAGAGTAATCCCCGCAGCAATAATAAGCAGTGACTTGACCACTCCATCCATCCATCGCACCTCCCACACATGCACCCCATACCAGGCACCCAGTGCCTAGTTCTCCTTATTAGGAGATGACCATTGTCACTGGTGCCCACTGGTCCAGCACAGCACATCCCTCCCTCCTCCACTGAGAGCATCAGCTTCTAATGAATGAAATGGCGCTGCTTGTTGCTATACTACAGCCAGCAGATCACATTGCAAAAAAGTAAGTTAATGCATCAGTTAGGGTTTTTTTTAATCATCAAAATCTGGGAAATTCAATGTTAGGGTTACCATCCCTACTACCCCACTCTCCAACCCTCCACACAACAACAGGCGTCGGGGTGTGCCATGAGGTCATTAGGCCCAACCCTCACCCCATTCTATTTGTAAACAAGCTGACATGGTACAGTGTGGGAGAATGGGTGAGAGTTAGGCCTGATGACCCCATGGCACACCCCGACAGCTGTTGTTGTGTGAAGGGTGGGGTGTGGGGTGGTATGGGTGGGAACCCTAAAACTGAATTTCCAAGCTTTTGCTGAGTTAACAAACACCCTAGCTAATGCATTAACATAGTTTTTTTGCAATGAATGTCCCTTCTTTCTGAAATAGTATAATAGTATCCTTATTTTACATCCCACAAAGGTTTAAACATGAGTCGAATAAATGCAATGGAAGCACATAACTTGGGCACTTTCAGGAATTTTTTCACCAAATTTTCAGCATTGCCTTTTGGGGACTACACATCATGAACACTGGCACTGTCCTTTCATTAATCTGTCCCAAAAGTTTATTTCAGAAAGTGACCACGCCATTCTGTGCAACAGGTGTGAAAACATGTTTCAGTCAGGATGTGAAAAATTACAGCTGTATACTGTTCATGAGGAGGTGCGAAAAATGGCAGTGCTGAAAATCTGGAGTAAAAATATGAAACATTTTTGAAGTTATGTGCATGCGTAGAATCTGCGCAACACACGCTTGTAACACGGTCATTTTGTTTTATTATTTCACCAAATTTTCAACGTGGGCTTTTTGAAACCTCCTCCCATGAGCACATGCACTGTAATTTTGGTTCTCCATCCTGAAAGTTGATTTTGCACAGCATCTGCGCCATTCTGCACCGCAGGTGCGAGAACACATTTTGGGCAGGATGTGAAAAATAGCACCTGTGTTGTTCATGAGGAGGTGTAAATAAATGTCAGTGTTGAAAATCTGGAGTGAAAATATTAAAAACTGGCAACATTATGAGCATGCGTAGAAACTGCACAATACACGCTCATAATGCAGTCATTTTGGGGACTTTTTGCACCAAATTTTCAACATGGGCTTCTTAGGACCCCTCTCCATGAACACTGGCATGGTCATTTCATTAATCAATCCTGAAAAGTGATTGCACACAGCGAATATGAAATCACCTTTCAGGACCAATTAATGAGATGACAGTGCCAGTGTTCATGAGGTGAGGTCTTAGGAACCCCATGTTGAAACTTTGGGGTCGAAATTCCTAAAAATGGCTGAGATATCAACATAAGTTGAACTCCCAATTGACAGCCATTATAAGGCTTACCTTGATTCCTTCAGTTTGTGGTTCACCTTTCAAGAGTGCAGATGTGTTCCAGTCCAGAAAAGATCACAGCTGCCAACTTCTGGAGGTGAGTATGGGGTAACGGTGGGTGCGGGAAAGTGGGTGCGAAGATGGAGGGTGGATGGGGAGATGACAAGGGACTGTTTTATTTTTCCAGGTTTAAAAAAAAGACATTGTGGGACTGTTTTCTTTTTTACAGGTACATTATACATTTGGGGACACTGGGAGTGGGCTACCCAGTGTTCCACGCTGTTGGGGGAGGGGGGCTACTGCTGATGTGGGTGTTGAGCACCCCGCTGTCAGCAAACATAAGGGAAATGGCAACACTTCTGGGAGGGGACATACTGGAAACACTGAGAGTGGACTCAGTAGTGTTCCACAACAATAATATGGGAATTTTATACACAACTGGGTACACTGGGAGTGGGCTACCCAGTGTCTCACACTATTGGGGGGAAGGGGGCTACTGCCGACACAGGGATTGGGCACCACACTGTCAGCAAACCTTACATCTATAGGGCACACTGCTGGGGGGGAGACCACAGTGGGCTGAAGGTCAACTGGGGACACTGGGATTGGGCTAGCTAGTGCCCCACACTGAAGGAGATGGGGGGGCCTGTTTTTGTTGGCCTGGAGAGGAATTTTGTTTTTACAAGCCACTGTTACGTGAGACTTCCCCTTTCACTGCACAAGCCAATCAGCTATTTACTGATGTGTGATTCATGCAAATGAAAGGACCGAAGCCCTTTCTGATTAGAGTGGCTTTGGTCCTTTGAAGTGCCTCACAATTCAGCCCACCTAGCAGAGAGTTGCATCAGGACCACACTGTGTGGTCACTGGTGCCGACTGCTGAGCTCTTTACAAGCCTCTGGTTTTGTGTACTGCAATGGGCTCGGCAGTGACATACACCCAAAATCCCATACTGCAACAATACATTGGTTTTTGCATGCATGTAACCAATGTAAGAAGGGGGGTGCCACCCCTGATGTAACAAAAAACAGCTGATAGGATTTATTATACAGTATCTGGGGGGTTTGACATCAACACTCCTGTTTTGTTCAGTTTTTGGAGTGGTACTGTAAAACAATGCAGGAACTGCGTGTGGTACAGACATAGTATGCTAAAAAAACTAGCATTGGGAATTCACACACATCTTACTGGGGGGCCTGGAGTCCTTCCTAAAACCAAATTGTCTATGGTTAAGAAAAATCTGATTCTTTACCTGTTAACAAATATATACCTAAAGTGAAAATAATGCCATTTGGGTATATAGTTCCAGTGATCTGTAAAAAGAAAACTTCACAGTTATACGTTTTTTGTTTTTTTCATGCCATACAGTATATAGCAGACATTGTTGCCTGGCTAGTTTTTACCCCAAGCTATAGATCATACAGGCAAATATTCTCTAACACTGTTTATGTTCAGTACCTTCTGTATCTATTTCATATCATTACCATTAGAGAAAAATACTTAATTACTCTAAATCATTTTGTCCTGCCTTAATCCATGTTTCAGATACTGTCACACTCAATCTGTCTAACAGCACATTGTAGCAGGGGCACATCACTGATTGTCCTCCTTACCATATTGTTACTTTGACTACAACATAGCAGCTTGGCACAGATGTGTTGATTCGTGTCTTGAAATGTGCTGTTTTGTTGTGCTCTCTAGATGAGCTGTGGCAGTAAATAATTTTAGCACTGTTATCATTTTGTGCAAAATGTCAGAATATAGACAGTATGTCTGAACACATAATGGTTCAAAGCACTGTGGTGCCCCAGTTCCTTTGAACCATTACTTCAGCCTCAATTGCATGAGTCTGTGAAGTCCGGACTTATTTTATAGTGATGATGAGTAGATATATTACAACCATGCCACAATGATAGATGAGTGGTAAGAAATATTTCAGTAACTCAAATTAAGACATTTACATATGTGGATTATTATGTACACATGATGTGATGAGGTGGGTGAGATATGTGCAGAAACTGGTCATGATGTTCTATTTAGTAATTTATGTATTCATCACAAAGTTATCTGAGGTGTCCAGTTTGTGTTGTAACTTTTTTGAGGGAGCACTTGTGTCTGCTTACATGTTTCAATTGTTATTTGATGTTAGTGGAGGACTCCGGACCCACTTCTGCTCATGGCATAGCTGCACAATTGTCCCACAGTATTATGGAACATCCAACAGTTGCTAGTTTCAAAGTTGGGCACTCACCACCTAGAATAAAAGGGCACCAATTTCCACTCTTTTAAAGCATTTTATTAAAACAAAAAAACACAGCTATGCCCACCTGATGTGTTTCAGATTAATACATCCTTTATTAAATGCTAAGGCATTAATAAAGCATACTGCTATTATAAACTCATATCACATGACATCATCATGACATGACATGAAACAGACTACAATCTCATGATGAAAAAATATTTAAAAGTTAAGTCAATCCTACTAGCCATAGAACATCCTAAAATTCATGTATGAGTCACTTGGCAGTAAAACAAATAATATGTAATAAATACAACTGTTAAAATGCAGTAGATTGTAAGGCATCAAATATATAAATATGTATAAACATCATAAAGCTGTGAGATGGGGAAGGAAAAAAGGGGCGCTGGTTGTAAAGTTGAAAGTCATTTATCTCAGATGGGAGCACATTTAAAAAAATAAGAACAAGCAATAAGTAATAGAAAACACTATAAATATATCGTTTAAATCAGTCAGCAAGAATTAATTCATTTCTTTCTAAGAAATGGCTTTAGGACAAAACCTGAACTTAAAACTGGCTTCCTTTTAGCATCCAGGTTTACTATCCAAAATGCTTCTCTTTTTAATAACAAAATCACTTAAGTTCCCACCTCTAGATGAAGGATTCACTTTGTCAGTTCCTTTATATTTAAAATTGTGTCCCTCCTGACCTCGCATACTGACCACGTGTGCAGCAGTAGCATATGTTATGTCACCCTTTTCTATGGCTGTTTTATGTTTACCCACTCTGGTTTTTAAACTCCATTTTGTTTTTCCCACATAATATATACCACATTCACATTCAGCTAAATAAATAATGCTGTCAGTGTCACAGGTAAGCAGTTGACATGTCTCATATCTTTTCCATGTGTGTGGATTGTAAACAACTTTTCCTGTGTTGATGTATTTACAGAATGTTCTCCTTTTACAGGTATGACACCTCACTGTTTGGTGATTCAGTGAAGTATCAGTACTAGTCTACAAAAACTGCAAACTCCTCTACTGGTTATACTGGCATCTAATAGTTCTAATCCACTTGCACTACAGTAAGCTGTACTACTTTGCTAGCAGTAGGTAGAGGTGGGCAAAGCTGACAAACTTTGGTCCATGAATTTAATGGAGTGTCATGAATTCCACATGGCAAAGTCCCGCAGAGAAGTGCAGAATTTCACCCTTGACTGGTGGAAATTCACTGAAATTCTGCAGTTCACAGGCAAAATTCTGCTGTTTGTGGGCAAAATTCTACACTTTGTGGTAGAACGTTGCCATTTCAAAGTTTATGATGGTGGGGAAAACTTCATGGAGTTCTGTGGAGATGAATTTCAGCCACTTCATGGCAAATTCATCCATGAATTTAAACTTTGGCCCACCTTTAGCGGTAGGGGATTGTATCATATAAAAACATACACAACATCTTCTAAATAAAATAAACCTGGTGCAGCCCCCCAGGTAACAAAAAAACTGCTATTTAGGTTCCTGTTACATTTGGGGGGCTCCACCACTACACCCCTATGTTGGTCAGGTTTTAGAGTGAACTTTAAAACAGAGTGGGAAATGTGTGTGCTACAGAGATAGTACACAAAAAACTAGCATTCATAATTCACACACATCTTATGGCAGGGTCTGGAATCCTCCACTTAAACCTGTTATTTTATATTTAAAAAGTCAATATGTATATTATAGGGGCACAGTAGTGCCCCTGTAGTCTGGGTTGAGTGGGCTTTTTAATGTTCAACCTCAATTTTTGCATCTTAATATCTTTGGCTTTGTTTGATGAAATAGCACAAAAGTTAACATATGCAGTCAGGCTGCCAGAGTCTCAAGACGTGAAAACGTTTGTGACGGCAAGTTCTTCAGTTTTTGAGACACAGAGTGCCAAAAAAATGGAAAAACAAAACCACATTTGGTTTCCCTATACTTAACAGTAAGTAGTTTTTGCTCTCACCTGCAGCCTAGATGGTGTGGTTGTTTCTCATGAACTTTGCATGGTTGAAGGGGCAAATACCAAGGATGTGCCATTGGAAGGTTTCGTGAAAAAATATTATATGATTTCTGAGTTATAACAAATTCAGAGTTAATGTCCTAACAAAAAAAATAGTGATTGCTTATTTTTATGATTTACAAAGCTTGTGATCTGTTTGTGCCTATAAGAACAAATAGAGTTAGAGGGGGAAAAAATAAATAGATGATTGCAGAATTATTTGACTCTTTTAATAAGAGAGATATAGCATGGGCTAGATTTAAAAATAGTGGATTTAAATCACATCTTCAGGAATATAAAGGAATGAAAAATAAATGTAAGAAGTGAGTGAAGAAAGCTATGAATGATTATTTCAAAGCACAGCAAAGGGATATCCATAATGTTTCAGAGAAGTTGTGGGCCAATTTAAATGAAACACTGGGAAGAAACTAAAACCCTAATCCCTCTGTATTGAATATTTGGTGTTATTGCTGATTATTTTAATCATTTTGTTGTTAATTTTGGTAAGAATTTGCCTCTGAGAAATACCTTATTTTACTTGGATATCAAGAGTGATCCTGATTTTCATAGTCCTAGGTTCTGTTTCAAATACTTGACACAGCAGGTTGTTAAGAAATATTTAGTTAAATCACCCTTCAAAACTAGACAGGGGCCAGACCAACTGGATATGAAGTTCTTTAAATTGTCTACTGATGCACTAGTATTACCTATACATAAACAGTACACTTTTTCATCACAATGTGGCTCACTGCCTGTTATCTGGAAACAAGCTAATGTTAGGGCAGTTTTCAAGTCTGGGAATCATGCCATTGATTCAAACTATAGGTCCACTTCCATCTTGTCCCTCCCGTCCAAGACTCTGGAGAAGATCATCAGTGACCAACTGCAGGGGTATATATCTCTTGGTATGGTTTGCTTACCAAGGAACATAGAAACATAGAATTTGATGGCAGATAAGGACCACTTTTCCCAACTAGTCTGCCCTTTTCCTTACCTAACGTACAAGCTGCAGATCCTAGTTAATCAACAGCCTACTTCCTCCAACCCCCACTAGAATTGCTTTATGTCTGTCCCATGCATTCTTGAATTCCCCCACTATTTTTGACTCCATGACTTCCTCAGGAAGGCTGTTTCATGCATCTACAACCCTCTCCATGAAGAAATACTTTCTCACACTACCTCTGAGCCATCCCCCCTCTATCTTAAAAGTGTGCCCCCTTGTTCTTGCACATCTCTTTTTCTGAAAGATGCTACCCTCTTGGACTTTGTTTATTCCCTTGAGGTACCTGAAAGTTTCTATCATGTCTCCCCTCGCCCTCAAATAGTTTTCAGAAGATGCATAATATGACCACTGCTTTAAACTGAGTTAACTGAGGATCTTCATGGAGACTTGGGCAGGGGTGAATATGTCGGAGCAGCCTTCTTTGACTTTTTGAAGGCCTTCGATCTAGTAGATCACAGATTGTTGGTATTGAAACTTGGGGAGATGGGACTATTGGTTGATGCACTGGCATGGTTTTCTGACTATCTGACCAATCAAACCCAAAGAGCAAAATGTAATAATTTGTTTTCTTCCATTTTTTCTTTGGAGACAGGAGTTCCACAGGGGTCCATTATGGTGCCCTATTGTTCAGTCCTTTTATTAATACAGTTTCTAATGTTGTCAAGTACTCCCATATAATTATATATGCTGATGATGCTGTTCGTTTTACTTCTGGGGTAAACTCTGATAATATGCAGAAGTGTTTGCAATCTTATTTTATGATGATCTGGAAATGGTCTGTACAAAGTGGCTTTGTTATTAATGCCAAAAAAATCAACAAAAACAATACTATGTTATTTGGGAATAGATATAGTCTTAGTAAATGCTCAACTTTGATTATTACTACCCAATATGGTGAGGGTATTGATAAGGTTCAATTGTTTAAATGTTTGGGGGTCTTTTTAGACCCACTGGTGTGCTACACATGCCATATGGACTATGTTGTGAAGAGTATCAACAGATGGATTGGTCTATTTTATCAAAATAAGAATAATGTCACTGGTGAAATTAAAAAAAAATACTGATAAATAGCCTGATTATGTCTATTGTTGACTCTGGATAAGTTAGTCATCTGTTCAGCAGCTTGTAATACTACTTTTCAAAAAAGTTACAGTGCTGTGAATAATGCTTGTCAATTTTCTTTAAATTGTAAAAGGCATAGTCACAGGTCTCATTTATACACTGCACTAAAATGGTTGCCACTTCATTTCTGAAACTGATTACAATCTTGCAATTATGTGTAAAAAGTCACTTATGGGACATACCCCTGTTGGGGTCCAAAAACCTCTCAGTCATGTTTCAAATAAATTTCTTACCAGGAACATGGCATGTAAAAGATTTCAGGTACCCTATTGGAGAACAAACTTAGGACAACTACTCTACTAGAGCAGCAAAGGTATGGAATTTGCTTCCATTTGAAATTTGTGGTTTAAACACTTTACATGCTTTTAAACATTATGTTTTACATTGGTTCACAAATAAGTTGGCTTGTGATTGTAAATGATATTGTTTTATTTTATGGTCATGTATTGTTTCTATTGTCTGATTGTACATGATGTGGACACCTTTGAAAGGGGTATTTTAGCTAAAAGATTTGCTGAATATAATAAACTAAACTAAATCATACTGCTGTAGATTCTGCAGTTCATTTATTTATTTTTTAAACTTGCCAGAAATATGTTTTCCGGACACCACAAAATGCAGGGTACCTGGCTTAATGACAGAAGCCATTGATTCATATTCTCTGTATGGAAACAGCAAGACATTATTGAGACCTGCAGCCACAGCTGGAACTTGTGCTGCTGGCTGCACAGAGAGCAGAGAGCCACCAACTGAATGTATCCCCATGACACCTCTCCAGTATCTATCCATCTATGTATATATGTATGTATGAATGTATGTATCTATCTTTCTTTCTATCTATCTATCTATCTATCTATCTATCTATCTATCTATCTGTCTGTCTGTCTGTCTGTCTGTCTGTCTGTCTGTCTGTCTGTCTGTCTGTCTATCTGTCTAATCTACCCACCAACCTGCCTACCTATTTATTTGCTAAGTGGACAAAGGTGCCAACCTCCGGTACTTCTTCTTTCTTCCCCTTCCCTCCAGGTCACCCAGCCATACCCAATGTTTCATTATATTTATTATATTATATGTGGACTGAGGTGCCCACCATGGTACTGCCTATCTTTACCCCCCTGGAGGTCACCCACCCCACTCCAGTTTTCTATGTGGCACACCATGGTGCCCACCCCATTGTCGCCGAACAGTGGCCCATCACTGGGTTGCCCAATCCCTAGTGTCAGAATATGAGTGTCCCCTGCAAAGAAGAAAACTGTTTCCCAATTTTTTCTGCAAAAAATAAAACCACCTCTGTTGATTTTTTTTAACACCTGCAAAAAAAGAAAACAGTCTCTCACCGATCAGACCCCCAGCTGACCTTCAGCTCAGCATCCACCACCCCATCCCTCCATACAAACATCCCACAAATCCTCACTCACCTGAACATATCCCAGGGCAAAGATTCTCTCTCTCCGATCAAAGATGTGTCTTGCTGCTGGAACCACCAACTGTCATATGAAAAACTAAGGTAAGTGTGGTCCAATGTATTTCAATGGGATTTTGAACTTTGATGCATAATTTTGTCAGTTTTACATATTTTGATCCCAGATTTTCAACATGGCCTTTTTGGGACCCCACCTCATGACCAATGGCAGTGGAATTGTGCAAATCAAGCCAGAAAATCAATTTTGCATTCACGTTGTGAAATCACCTTATGTGTGTCACTTGAAAATTGTCACTGCCCTTATTCACGAGGTGGGGTCATAAGAAGGTTATGTTGAAAGTCTGAGATCAAAATATGTTAAAATGGCAAAGCTATGTGTGTACATTGAAAATTTTCTATGCTTACTCATAACTTTGGTAATTTTAAATATTTTGACCACAAATTTTCAACATAGCCATTTTTTCACAACACCTCATGAATGTGACAGCTGTAATTTTTAAAGTCCTGGCCAAAATGTGTTTTCTCACCTGTGGCTTCGAATGACATTTTGGTGGTGCAGAATTATGTTTTGGCCAGGATTTGAAGATTTTTACCTACTGAGTTCATGAAGTGGGGTAATAAGAAGGCTAGGAAAATTTGGTGTACAATACGGTAAAATGCCCAGCTTATGAGTGAATGTTGTAGTATTTCAACATTTGCTTATTACTTCACTAATTTTCAATATTTTGACCCCAAGCTTTCAACATAACCATGTTCAATGCCACCTCATAAACATGACATGAGTCATGTTTTAAAATGCTGGACAAGATGTGTGTTTGCTCTTCTGGGCCAAGATATGCAAAGAAGTTGCACCTGGCACAACTGAGTTGCACCAGTGCAAACCCAGAAATTTTTCCAAGGGCCATATTCAAAAGGGGGAATTGCACAGCGCAATTCCCAATGCAACACACTGCAAAGATAATGTATGCAGTACATCTCCAGGAGTTGTGCCCATGCTTTTGTGCACATCTCGATATTCAGCTGAGATGTGCGGCACATCTACCAGCACATCCCGAAGATGTGCCACATTCATGGGTTGAAAGCTGAACATGTATAAATCATGCTCAAGTGGCAGCCACCCACGTGTGAGCTGCTGTATTACAAGGCACAACAGAGTAGCTGTCAGCCATGGGTGGTTACCCCCCCAGAACACTGTACACAAGCACCCACATTAGTCCCTAGTAGTTTAGTGGTGTCCCCCTGCCCGCCTGTAACCCCAATCACTGTAATAAAGATTTATATAATTCTCTGGTGGTCTAGTGGTACGCTCCTCCCCACCCATAACCCTAATCACCCTTAATGGTGAAATGTTAATTTCCCTTGTAGTCCAGTAATACCCTCCCCATCTCATACCTCCTATTGCTGGTAAAATGCATCCCCACATCCATGGTAGTCTAGTGGTCCCCCCAGCCCCCCACCCACACAGGATCTCATCCTACCTCACTGCTCCCCCAGGTCATCAGTGGGCAGCAGACCTGCCTGCACACCTCCACTGCTGCCCACTGAATGACAGTTTACAGTATGTGTTGCAAACTCATTGGTCCACACTGATGACCAATGGGCTTGTAGTGTGTACTGTACTAGCCATTAACAACTTTCTGGTGATTTGATATTTCCAAGAATATGGTACAATATTTGGTGTGTACTTGAAAAAAGATGTATTATTATTTATGACTCTTGGGAACTAAAATTATTTTACTATTTTGTTTTACCATAGCAACAGAGTGGGCTTGAGAAAGTGGTGGAGCCACAAAACTGTTGCCTCACTGTTTATGTATGGTGAAAATAAAAGAAGACAATTAAGATGAAATTCAGTAGAGTTCATCCATATTTGTTTTTTAAGTTGTACTGCTGCTAGTGGATGACCAAAACACTTGACACTTACATACCAAGATAGGTATGTGGGCAACCTGAATTTTACAGACAGCAATCAGTTAGGGCTGAAGCCACAAAAGTAAGGAAATGAGGTGTTAGGGGTGAGACCCTAACACCCCCCCACCCTACCACCCCACTCCACCCCCACCCTCCAAATACCAACAGGTGATGGGGTGTGCTTTGGGGTCATTGGGCCTAACTTTCACTCCATTCTCCTATACAGTACCATGTCAGCTTTCTTACACATGGAATAAGGTGAGGGATTACTAATGACCCCAAAACACCCATAGCCTGATGTTCTTTGGAGGGTGAGGGTGGGGTGGTATGTTGGAGGGGTTTAGAGTTTCAACCCTAATGCCTCATTTCCCTACTTTTGTCACTTCTGCCTTAACTGATACATTAATGAAGTTTTTTGCAATGAATACATACTGTATATGCAGTCAACAAGAGCTCCCCCCAGGAGCGGACCACCGCAGGTGCCGAGAAGAGGTAAATACAGTACCTCTAAAGCTGCACCCTTGTGAGGGGGGTTAGCCCGTCGACCCCTCCACCCACCCTGGGTCGGCACTACCTATAGAGGCACTGTCCTATGACATCACTTCCTCTCTTTTGTTTTACTAAGTCCTCACTTTTCCATTTGCAGGTTATACCTGCTAGCCACTAGAGGGACCCTCCGACCTTCCCACCTCAGACTCCTCACCCAAATCCCTTCCTGCTTCCTGTAACCTATCTACCTGTTTAGGCTACTTCTCTCCCTTCTCCCACCCCTGCCTCTGCTCACGCCATACCCTCGCCTTGCCACCTGGCTAGCCCTACTCACAACCCCTGCCCTATCACCTGTCCCACACCCCACCTGTCACTAACCCCATTTGACCACTATGAGTCGCTATTTCAACCCTGTTTTCTGGCCCAAACCCAGCCTGCTTTAAGTCACCTATAACCTGGATCCCTGCTCTCAGCCAGGTCCTATTCCAACTGCCCTGACAGGGTCTCAAACCTTGTACCTGTCCACCAGAGTCCATGACAGTACCAGTACTCCAAAGTGGTATCTACGCTTTCTGAGGGGCAACCAGGATACTTGAAACTCACCACCCTGCTACTATTAAGGCACTATGCCAGGGCACCTTTTCCCCAAATCTGGTAAAATGGTCCCATCAACAACCCTTGTACTTCTGATCTCCCCCATTTTACTGTCCCTTCCCATTTTAACTCCCCCTTCAAGCAGCTTCCCAGCATCCCCACACTGCCTATCCTGACCCATCCTACATATGCCCCCTTTAAGTCCAATTCATCCCTCCCAGCTATCTCCTGGTCCCATTTCCCCACACCACTCTCCTCCTTGGTCTATTCCTTCAGCTGCCTTCTGGCCTCTGTCCCACTCCTGCACCCTCTCCATCCACTCAGCACACCCTTCTGGTGCCCCTAGCCAACGCATGGCAAAATCCTGGTCTCTCCGTATTCTACGCTGCCACCTAACCATTGCTCTACTCCTTCTGGCTGCAGGGGATATACACCCCTAACCCCAGCCCAACCCTAACTGCAGGCCCAGGCCACCCCCATACCTTACCCCTCAGCCAAGGCCACCACCGACACTCGTCCAGGCTGCCTCCCCCCCCGAGGCTTACACCTTCTCCATCTAAATATTTGTAGCCTAGCCCCTAAGCTTGATCAGCTTCAGGTCCTAGCCGCCCACCACATCCCTTACATAATCATCCTATCTGAGACCTGGCTAAACTCCAGCATACCAGATATTACCATTGCTATTCCAGGTTTCACTATCACAAGGCAAGACCAGCCCTCCAGAGGAAGGGGGGTGGCTATCTACATCAGATCAGCCCTACACTTCTCAGTCTCTCTTACAAAAGCTGAACCCAAAGCTTACGAGCTTCTCATGGTAAAACTGTCCCCTCCCTCCTCATTACCTATCTTTGTGGCCCGGTATTTATTGTTGCCCAGGCACACCTACCACAATAGTCACTGACCACTGTGCCAACTCTCATCTCTTGCCCAGTCAGGTGAATTATATGTCATGGGTGACTTTAACCACAACTGGCTAGCACCCACACTTAACAAAACCCAAACTGAGATTACCACTCTTAACCTTAGCCAGACCATTACGGAACCCACACACTCAAACCACTGGGTGCTTACATCCCACCCACACCGTGTCATCAGTTCAGGCCTCCTCCCTGATTCCATTAGTGACCGTCACCTAATCTACTTGGTCCACAATATCCACAGAGTTAAATCCCCTCCCAAATTTATATTCTAACGGTCATACAAATTCCTCAACCTCTCCCCCCTCCTGGAAGATCTATCTCACTCAAATTGGGTCCCGAGCTCAAGCTGCTCTAACATGGATTCGGCCCTTATGCACTTTTGGAACACCTTCCTCACCACCTGGGACAAACAAGCCTTCCTGCGTCGGGCTAGAGTCCATGGGTCTCACCTACCCTGGATATCCCCTGAGCTGACAGATTGCCAACAAGCCTGTGACAAGGCCTGGCGTAACTACAAAGCCACGCTCCTCCCAAGCAACTTTATCACCTACTGCATGCACCACAACAAGTGCACAAAGGCCATCCACTTTGCTAAGGCTGAATATTTCAACAACACCCTAAATGCAAATCTTGGGAGACCTTCAAAATTCTGGAAGGTCATTAACTCCCTTTTCTCCTCCCAAACAGCAAGCCCCCCACCTCTCTTCCTCACACAAGGGACTCCCCTCTCCGACTCCTTGAAGGTAGCCTCGGAGTTTAATGCCTATTTCACTACTTGGGCCTTGGCCCTCCTCGATTCCCTACCTCCTGCTACCACACCCACCCCCCTTACATCTATAACCACACGGCCCCCAGTCATCTAGCCCCTACCAGCTGGTAGGAACCCCTTTTCCTTCAGACCCATCTCCCCCACTGAAACCCTAGACGCCCTTCACTCCTTGAACCCCTCCAAAGGCAAATCCCCAGATGGTCTCGATAACAAACTCCTCTTCATATCTGCCCCTGCCATCGCTACTCCCCTTGCTGCCCTACTAAATCTATCTCTCACCACCGAGTCTCTCCCCTCCGAATGGAAGCATGCCACTGTCCTACCCTTTCCTAAAGGTGGCGACCCTTCCTCCACTACTAACTACCGTCCCATCTCCTCCTCCTCGCCCTTGCCAAACTCCAGGAACACCTAGTGCTATCCCAGCTCTCCCACTTCCTCTCAGAAACTAACTTCTTCACCCCATTTCAGTCCAAGTTCCAAAAACACCACTCTACCACCTCCTCCCTACTAAGACTCACAGACTCCATCCTCACTGGGATGGATAAAGGGCTAATCACTGCTGCTATTTTCATTGACCTAGCTAAAGCTTCTGACATGGTATACCATTCTCTCCTACTATCCTGCCTATCAGGGGCAGGGTTAGCAGCGTTCGCCACAAACTGGTTCAGTGCCTACCTACTAAATAGAACCCAATACACTAAAATAGCAGACCACACCTCCCCCACCATCACCACTGGCATTCCCCAAGGCTCAGTTCTTGGCCCCATCCTCTTCTCCATCCTTCTAAATGATCTACCAAATTCTTGCTCCTCTACCACGATCCACATGTATGCAGATGACACGGTCCTCTTTACCTACGGCTGGACTCACAAAGAACTCACTTCCAAACTTCAAACTGACTTCAGCAAAATCCAACACTGGTTCAATACCAATCAACTCTCCCTGAATGCCAAGAAAACTGTCTCTATGTCTTTCGGCACTAGACAGCGTTTATCAAAGCTCACCTCCCCTCTGAACTTCCATACCCTAAACAACACCATCCTTGATGAAGTGTCCTCCTTCAGGTATCTAAGGGTTTGACTCGATCATCACCTCTCCTTTTCCACACACGTGGATGCCATCATCTCAAAACTGCACCCGAAACTTGGCACCCTCTACAGGAACCACACTAGTCTCCCGCTACCTGTCAGATGTGATTTAGTCCTGAAAATGATTCTACCCACCTTTGACTACTGTGATGTCATCTACAGCTCTGCCTCAAAGACCACCCTAGCCAAACTTGACCCCCTCTTTAATGCATTCTGCCGCTTTGCCCTTGATGCCCCCCCTCACATCACTGCAAGCTCTACCGTTCACTGCTCCTGCCACCCCTGAGTAACCGGCGCCTAAGTCATAGTGTTAAATTCACTTCCAACTTCTGGCTTGGCTCCCTCCCACCCTACTTGGTATCCTCTCTATCTTCCCCACCTACCCCCCATGCCCTAAGGTCCACTGACACTATGCTATTAGTCATCCCCCACCGAAGGACCACTGTCGGCCAATCGGCCTTCTCTTACCTCTTCCCTAAACTCTGGAATGGTCTGCCTGCACAGATCCACCATTCTTCATCCAAACACTCCCTATCCTCTGCCCTCGCTAACTTCCTTGCTCCAAATTGTAACTGCCCCTGACCTCCCCCCCTTGATAGCTTCTCCTCCCCCTTCGCCCCTTAGCACCTGACCAGTGGCTTGGCCATCGCCTAATTGTCTGGCTTATATACTGCCCTACACACTTACACTCTCACTCTTACTCACTCTTCTTTCTCCTAACATCTCCCTTCTCTCCCTACTTCCTAATTATCCTATGCTCTTCAGCCCTACTGACAGCTACTAACTCCACTTTCCTCCCCTCCCACCTCACCTAAACCTCCCCCTATACATCAAATGTTTACTAGTCCACTCCTCCCCTACCACCCAACTTCACTCTCCAACTCCTACAAGCATCTCTCTGCAGCTCAAGTCCTGCTACTGGCACACAAGTTCTGATACTGGCACTCTAGTTCTGTTACTGGCACTTATGTAATTCATGTATTGCCTCATTGTGCACCCATGATATGTTTACCCTGTTCCTGATGATCATGTTCTGTACTGTTCTTGCTTTGATATGTAGCCATGATATGTATACCATGTCCTTGATGATTATGTTCTGTACTGTTCACCTTATGTAACAAGTTCATATGTAATCCCTCCCAACAATGTATATTATCTGTATTGCTCTCCTGCTAATCTCAACTATTGTATGTATACCTGCCTCCTCTGTAACCCCTCCCCCCAGGTTGCACTGGGAGACGAGCATCTTTTTGCTCAGTGTGCCTTTCCTGGTGAAACATTTGCAATAAATAAATAAATAAATACACACACACACACACACACACACACACACACACACACACACATATACATACTGTACATACATATATATATATATATATATATATATATTAGAGGCAAAAACTCCATTTAATGCATCAGTTAGGGTTGTTCTATAGCAAAAAAGTGAGGAAATTAGGAATAGGGTTGAAAGCCCCTTGGACCCCCAGCCCCACCCCTTCCAGCCAGTATCGGGTGCGTATTGGGGTCATCGGCCCTAACACTCACCCCATCACATGTGTAAAGAAGCAGAGGCATAGGAGAATGGGGTGAGAGTTAGGACTGATGACCCCAACATATATCCCAATGCCAGTTGGTAGGGGTGGGCTGGTGGCAGTCCAAGAGGGGCTTTCAATCCTAACCCTGAATTTCTTCACTTTTTTTGCTGTAGAACAACCCTGACTGATGAAGGAAATGCGGTAAACCACCACCATAGTTTGACAGAATGAAACCCCATGAATAAAACCCACCCTCATTTGACTTCCCAGGACACCCCTAGGCTCAGAAAATTGATTTTTAAATTGGGCCATCTCATCCCTCTCTCACAATTCACAATCATGATCAAAGAATCTCATGATGAAAGAATTTGCAGGCTCGCGAGCAAAGAATTAAAAATGGTGAAACGCAAATGTTTCACTGATTTGGACCGAACCAATGGCATGCTTTGATGGAACAGAACTTCCTGAGCAAAACCCACCCTCATTTGTGTCCCTAGCCTACCCCCTGAGCTGAGATATTAGTGTTTTTAGGTTGCAATGCAAGATTGCAATCAAAGAATCTCACAATCAAAGAATTTGCAGGCTCATGATCAAAGATCGTTAGCGAGCCATGAATTAAGATTTTAAAAGCTTATAACTCTATTTTTTGACCAATTTGGATGGAACCAAAGCCAAGGCTTGATAGATCAGGGTCCCCTGAGTAAAACCCATCAAAGTTTTACTTCAGAAGTGACCCCTGAGCCGAGATATTTGTGTTTGTGCTATCAGAAAACTGAAAACAAGATTCTTGAACCATGAGGCTGCAAATTCTTTGACTGCCAGGTGAGACGAGATGGCCAGAACCCCCATTCTTTGATAGCAAGATATACATATAAATGTTCCCATTGACTTATAATGTAAAACTAAAACTGCCATAATGTTTGAATGCCTTAATATTTTTTCACCAAACAAAAAGCGGCATGTTCAGCCACCAAAGCTCTTTCAAACAAGCCATCTCACAGAGCAGCACACCACACGATGGTTGTGCAGGACCACATTTAGAATGCCAAAAGGTGCCTCCAAAAATGTATAATTTTGCATTTTTCATTGCTTCCATACACAAAGACTGGCACTCTGACAAAAACATAATTTGGCAAATCAAGAAATCTAGTGAGCCTCAACGCGTGTACCAAATTTCAGGCAAATCCATTGAACGGGTCCAAAGTTATTAACATCCAAACTTCCATGACTCTATTATATATATATATATATATATATATATATATATATATATATATATATATTAGAGTCAAACAACTCCATTTAATGCATCAGTTAGGGTTATTCCACAGTGACAAAGAGAAAATTCGATGTTGGTTTGAAACCCCCCTTGCCCACCCCACCTGTCCCCAGCCGACATCGGGGTGTGTTTGGGGTTGTCAGCTCTAACTCTCACCCCATCACATGTGTAAAGAAGCTGAGGTGGTGAACTATAGAGAACCGGTGAGGAGTTATGACCAATGACCCCAATGCACATCCCGATGCCGCCTGAGAGTAGGTGGGGGTGGTGCAAGGGGGGGGGTTTCAACCATGCGCATCAAATTTCCTCACTTTTGTCACTGTGGAACAACCCTAACTGAGGCATTAAACAGAGTTTTTTTACTCTAATTTCCCTTGTTTTCGAGAATGTGCAGTAGAAGTAGTGAATGGAATCTGGTGGTGGGAGCCTGGGGCCCTTTTGGCCCCACGCTACTACCACGTGATGTTTTCTGACATAGTAGCAGTAAGTGCAAGGGAAACACAAGCACTAACGGTTGCGCACATGGTGACAGAAATGTAAATGGTAAAGCAAACATTAATAGAAACGCAAGCGCAAATTGATGCCTAACCAAACAGTGACGCAAAAGGGAGATGCAACCACATAAGGAAATGCAAACTGTGATGTGCACGGTCATGGTACAGCAATTGGAAATGCAAATGATAACATTAATAGCATAAATAACACCAAAGAGAACCGAAACAGAAATGCGAACGCAAGCGCACACGGAAACGCAAACCATAATGCCCATGGTCACGGTACCATAATTGTAAATGCAAATGGTAAAGTTAACATGAGCAATAATGCCAAAGGAAACAGAAAAGGAAACGGGAATTGAAGCGCATACGGAAACACAAACCATAACGTGCACGGTCACTTTACCACAGTAGAAAACACAAATGGTAACCGGTAACAGCAAAATAATGCCAAAGGAAACAGAAATGCAAAAGCAAATGGAAGCATGTATGGAAACACAAACTGTAATGCGCATGCGCACAATAATGCAACTGGAAATGTAAATGGTAATAGTAACAGTGACGAAGATGCAAACCGAAAGTGCAATGCAAACACAAATGAAAGGGGTGTCAGAAACACAAACCAAAATGCAAACAGAAACAGTAGTGGAAATGCAAATGGTAACAGTATCACAACCGCAAGTGCAAATGAGAAAACAGAGAGTAACGCACATGGAGATGTACACGGTAACAGTAACGCAAACGGGTACAGAAACGCAAGTGGAAATGCCAACTGTTACAATAACAGAGCCACACACCTGTTTTTGCCCAACAGCTGCATAGAGAAACACAGTGTGTACAAAGAATGTATGCATAATAATGGGCCTCGGAGCAGAAAATGAGCTTTTGGAATACTAAATTACTTATATCTCAGGAACCGTGCGACATAGAAACAAAATTAAATTTCACATGATTCATGAATTTCCTGGCTAGGTTTTCACTGCTACACATTGTTGCAATGAAAATTCCGTATCTCGCACCGTTTCCGAGATACACGCCCGAAATGCACGGCAAACACCACCATGTTAGTCTATGGGAAAAAAACTTCAACTTCAGAGTACCATAACTTGGAATCTGTGCAATATTTTGTCACCAATCCACAAAAGGCACATTTGAGAGATGTTGGCTGCCTTCCCTCCAAATGTCAGCTCAAAAGACCAAACTGTTCTTTTGCAGCAAGGTAACAAAGAACTCCTGCCATTTTGGTCATAGTCTGGAAAAGTAGTGTTGCAATTTGAGAAAGCTTTTGCAAAATTTTGAGAAAGAAAGTGTCACAGGTGCGACACTACTTTTTCCAGAAATTTGGAAAACATATTTCTGGGGTGTTTAACCCCAAAATAAAGACATGGCTAGCATCCTGAGGGTATGACTATGTGAACACAAAAAGAATTGTGTTCCTAGAGGGTCCCAAGTTTAAATGCCAAGCATTTTTCTGATCAGTAACTGAAAAAAAGGGGGATTTGCGACACTACTAGGACCATTTGTGACACTAAAAAGTGCATTTGTGAAAGTGTTGAACTTTTTGTTAACTTTTCCCATTGACTTATAATGGGAACTTGTTTTTTGAATAACATTTAAACTGTTCAATATTTTTTCACGAAATCTTCAAAGGACACATCAGGAACCCTGGCCGCACGTTCCCTGAAGTTTACAGACTGGTCGCGCAAACCGTGCGACATGTAGGCGTGAGCAAAGAATACACAAAAAAGCATAATTGCGCATTCGGATGTTGCTTAATAACTCCGCAGCCATATATCCGACTGGTACAAAAGTTGGCAGATCTACCATGCCCTACCATGCTTACCAAATTTCAGGCAAATTCGTTGAACAGTGAAAAAGTTATTAAGGTGCAAAGTTTCACCCTTTAACCTTAAAAGTGCTACTCAACCTTAACTATGGTAGCACTACTGTGCTAATATATATATATATATATATATATATTCTTTGCAAAAAAACTATGATTAATGCATCATTTTGGATTAAAGCAGAAAAAGTCAGGAAATGAGAACATTAGGGATGCCCCCTTACCCCCCCCAGCCACCATCCTCCACAGACTGACAGACAATGGGGTGTGTCGTTAGGGTTATGAGGCCCAAATCTCACCCCATTCCATGTGTAAGCAGGTGGACATGCTACAGTAAAGGAGAATGGAGTGAGATTTAGGCCTCACAATCCCAACACTCCCCTTCGTCTGTCAGTCTGTGGAGGGTGGCAGACGTGGGGGATAGGGGGCAACCCTAATGTTCTCATTTCCTGACTTTTTCTGCTTTAACAATAAATGATGCATTAAGCATAGTTTTTTGCAAAGAATGTCCTTACTTTTTGAGAAAGCGTATTATAACTACCCAAAAAAGATATGCATATGTAACCCCTATGTGGCGCTATCCCAAAGGCTACTACCCCTGCCTGCTTGACTAGTAGCAGGTTAAGGGGCCTGAGTTCTGAAACAGGTGCCTCCACCCGGAGGTCAGGGTTGCTAATGGTCAAGCTAACCTGTGCACAGCCCTCCGGGACACTGTAATGCCCCTCTTTCCTAACTAGTAGCCAGAACAATACATAATAATGACTTTCACAATACCCCTGATACACCACACAAGTACCCACACTGTTTGCACTTACCACCAAGGCTTTCCTCTAGCCCGGCCCTGGAGACTTCTGTAAAACAAGGTTATACACAGCAAATAACAGCAGTACAGTACTCTTGCACAAACTGGAACCACAGTCAGAGTAAATGCAAAAAAAGAGTTAGATCTGATTTATTTAAGGGACTTGAACAAGGGAGGGACATAATCAGGTTAATTTGCTTAATGGCTGTATCAATCAAACAGTTATGCATGCACTTCAGGGTCCATAAACAGTCACACACTCTGGGTACCCAGATGGAGAATGGTGGGCTAGCCAGGAATGTTACAGCTGGTTGGGGCCCTGTGATTGAAGAAAACAACATGCACAACACACACTGTTTGTAATCCAGAGCCAGAGGGCTCAATTTGTGAAAAGAAAAACAACAAGACAATCAGATGACACACTTTTAGATTAGGCTGCTGTTGCAGGGAGCTACCCCTGATGATTACTCATGATACCCAAGACTGGACACAGGCAAGAGGAAAATCGAGACAGCAGGTGGTTAATCTGGAGTGCCAAGAGAAGCAGGGCCATACAAATCGCTGAGGCATTGTTCCTGTTCAAGCATGGAGCAGGGGGCTCATCTCCAGGCAGGTCTCTCTTGGATGGCTTTCTCTGTGCAGTGGGTAGTCTGACTGGGCCAGTGTGGCAAGGCCCCGGCCAAATGGAGACAAATTCAGATACAATCCATTTTGGGCTGGATACAGCTTCCAGCAAGCAGAACACAGTTCACACAGTGGGGAACCAAATCACAACCCATTAACAACTCACAGCACATTTACGTGTAAGGAAATTCTACTGTACCAGGCAAACCGCTTTCTGGTCACGATCGCAGAGTCTCTGCACAAACTGGGATTTCAAAAGCAGCTGGAAATCCTGACAGGCCAATCACATTCAGCAAAATCTTTAGTCTTCTTCAGGTATGAGCCTGGTAAAAAAATCAGTGGCTTACTTCATTCTCACAAGCTTGGATTTAGTCCGAAATAATTCTCTTCTCTCCCTCTCAGGGGCAGCAGGCAGACATGCAGGCCACAACTCAAGCCCTTCCACAGTTCTCCCATGCAAAACTACTCAGATGGCTGCTTGACTGTCTCAAGCTGTTGCTTCTTCATCTCCCAGCTTAGATCTGACTCAACTGCCAGAAAGCCTGGGACTTTCCCCTAGAATCCAAAAGGTTCGGTTAGCTGATCTGTCTGTCAGTCACAACAAAGGCTAACCCTTCACGTGCATAAAGGCACCAAAAGCCCCAAACTACAATTCCTACAGATTTTGACTCCAGATAGCTCCTGTAGTCAGGCTCCATTTTAGGTCCCACCAGTACCAATTGGTCCAATTCGGCAGTCCAAGACCAAGATAGTGGAGATAAACAAAACAGTCCTTGCTGCAAAGAAGGCAGGTTAGACAAACTACATTATCATTATCAATCTAAATGATTTTCAGCAAATAGTTACATCTTTCAACAGAGTGCCCTCTCAGATTACTTATGACTTCAATCCAGGCAGCTCTTAAAGACAGTGTACAAAGGCTATATAGGCACTCTCTGGCAATCACATTTAAACTGTTAAAATGCAGGACACCAGCCTGGCAGTGAGCATTTAGGCAAGCTCAAGCAAGACTTTTCGGGAACCCCCATTTGTAGGGGGTTGCACATGGCTATACAGCGTATATTGGTGGGAGCTCCCATGGTAACAGCAACCGTACAATGCGGTGCAATAAATTACTGCACTTTCTTGCCAGTAAAAAGGTGTTAATTAGACATTGAGCTTCATTTCTGAGGTTATAAATTGGTTGGAAAAAATCTACATGTACTTACTTGAATAAGCAGTTTTTATTTTGAGAGCAACATTTCATCAACCACTCTATGCACAACTTGTTATATTAACAAAGGTGTTATAACAGTGCATAAGACGACCCCCTACCCACCACCATGCCACCAAAGAACATATACAAAATGTAAACTCCACTGATCTAAAATGTTTCAGCGGTTAACAGTGTGGAGCCAAGGTATAAAGCCTTTACCTTCCACTGCCATAAAATCAACGTGTAATGGAACCATTAGAGAAGGGTACACTGTACAACAACATGTTCACTTTTGGGGGGGTGAGCAAAATGTGTATTTCGATAGAATATCAGCAGCTGAACACAAGAAACGCTGATGTGGATGCTAAATAAAGACCCTTGATGCCCATTAACAAAACAATGAGGTAATTTTAACAAATCTACTTCCCTTGTTAAATAAAGATCAGCTTTCGAGGGCTGGGGTTCAAAATGCAACAAGTGACCTCCAGACATGTACAATATTCAATAACAAATGTAAAGCATATGTTAAAAATAAAACTCTTTCACTGTATTAGAATGTGGTGTGTGTGTGTACAACTTTGGTTTTGTGTGTTAATGCAGATAAAATCAGCTCACTTTGGGAATAAAGATGACAGAAAATTAACAAAACAGTGATTTCCTATGAGGAGTGTGCTGTGATTATTTATAGTAATGCATATATGTTGACTAATTGGCAACTGTGTTAGTCTGATTTTTTTGTGTTTTCAATTTAGCCAATCAACAAAAAATGTAAAAATGGCTGTTACTGGAGCAGCCTGTTTTATATTTCCGGTTTTCATATCGGGAAAGTGAGCGTGGCAGCTAAATACTGACTTTGTCATTCATGCATTCCATGACAACAACCAGACTCTTACTCTGTGGGACATATTCTCATGAATTTATCTGAAACTGACAGCAACCAGGAAGCAAAGCACTTCTTTTCTGTGTTTTGTTGACCTTTTATTTTTCGTTACTGTTACAGCATAAGAAAATACTTGTACCAGCTTGGACACAAATGATGCTAGTTTCCCTGATTAGAATCACAGTTCATCATGTCTAGCATTCCATGGACAAATAAAAAGAAAAAAATAAAGAAAAAGGAAAACACTTTCCTTTTTTCAGTGTCTGTTGGACATATGCCATTAGTGTATATTTGCTTGTTGACCAAAACAACATGCTAGAATAATTAATACAACCTTCTGTTTTCTATTTTACATAATTAAAGTGATACAGCACCATACCTTATTGCTGTTTACCCTATCCCCTCCACACACACACATACACACACTCTTATGTATCCATCAGTTGCTCTAACTTATGGTATTTGGGATATTCTTCAGAATATGCTTAACGTACCCTTTCACAGCTTTAAACCATGGCTTTTTTCCTTTTTTTATAGACCCTGATGTTGATGGATTCGTTACCTAGCTCCTGCAATTCTATCATCTGCATGATTTCACTCACCTGAATAAATTATCTCTGTTCTTCATTTTATTTACTGAATCATCTGACTCCTTACAGACATTGACACCCACATAATGCCATGTTCAAATATTTTTTTTAATGGTTCATACTGCTAATTTATGTTAGCTTGGCTATGTATTAGAGATGCTCAGAATTAAAGCTCTGAATTCATCCTAAACTTTGGTTCATTAAACCTCAGACTCAGTGCATATATCTTCTGTAATCCTAAAGTTTTATGTTTTATTTTCTTTTTTGGGGTATGGTGTAAAGAACTCTGTGTGCCACTGCTGATATTAATGCTTCTAGACTCATTACTTTGTGGATTAAATCCATATATAAGTGGTTCATCGGACAGAAGTCTCTCCTTATCTGCCCCCCACACACACCCCAAATGCAGTTATGCCTGGGCAAGCATCAGTTAGGCAATACCAGCAGTTGATGCTATATATCAGCTGATATAGCCTTACCTGATTCACATGCAGAGTTAAACAGTTTCAGTACATACACTGCAATATGTGATTGTATGTAAAAGGGACATGCCCTGCCTGATTATTTCATTTTTGTGTGTGTGTGTGTGTGTGTGTGTGTGTATTTCTTACTATACCAAGCTAACTGTGACAGACTAAACAAAATCAAAATAAATAAAATTCAAGTAAGCCAGCTGCATCTTCTTTGCATCTGTTGGTCTGATGCCATTGCTTTACCAGCGTGCTCATTAGTGGCAGAAACTCGATACACCCATACAGGCAGGATTACATTTGTATATGTCATTCTGCACATCCTCGCAACTAGAGGATGCAGTCTGAGTACTTGCCAGAAAATTGTACATTGCCACACACACAATATCTTGTGAACTATTGAACAAAAGACTGAAAAAACTTTCATTTCTTAAATGTCCTTCAAATATATGTTGTTCTTTGTATTTTTTTTTTTATTACATGCCTTTATAATCATTAGTACCGTCTGTAATATTTTTCTGCTATTTTGAAGTTAAATCAAGATATCATTATTGGTTAATGCAATGCTTTACCCCCCAACCCCACCCCACATACCCTCCTTTGTCCATCAGTTGTTCAGTGAATTATGATGCTTATTGTAATTCAGCTTGTGGTTCCCTTTTCCTTTTCCTTGCCCATTTCATATGGCAGCTTTTGTGGAAACTCTAAAGGAATGGCTAGTTAGTAATTAACCAGGCAACAGCAGATCCTTTCTGTCTATGGGACCACATCTGGGGCTATGGGGAGCCACCAGCTCCTTTTGAATCCCCAAACTCCAAACCTGCTGCACCTTACTATTCCTGAAGGTGTGGTTCTTTACAACTGCAGTTTCACAGGAGTGCCTCAAAATGTCCAATAAATATTTGCAGAAATGTCTGTTTCTTTCAGTCATGAGTCATTAAAATCAAGCCAGTAGCACTGGGAAAGGAAAACAGACAGATAGATAGATAGATAGATAGATAGATAGATAGATAGATAGATAGACAGACAGACAGACAGACAGACAGACAGACAAGAAAGAAAGAAAGAAAGAAAGAAAGAAAGAAAGAAAGAAAGAAAGAAAGAAAGAAAGAAAGATGCTGGTCTAAGTCAGACTTGAGCCTTAATGTGACCTTTCTAAACAGAAACAGTATAGGTAGGGGATCAGGTACATAACTTAGGTTTGGAAGAAAATCTGTGAAGTTTCCAGGGATACAGTCACCCAATAAAACAAGACATACCACTGGTGAGTATTGTTTAATTCAGTGCAGTATGTGTGTGTATATGTGCATATGTGTGTGTGTGTGTGTGTGTGTGTGTGTGTTGTTTGGTTGTTTAGCAAAATATGGTGAGAGGTAAAGCCTGCTCATTAAGCAGAATATTCAAGTTCTCTTGAGCTTTGAATGCCAATCTACATTCTACACAATATTTTAACACATTAAGTAGAGGGCAATAAACAAGTTCTTCAAATGATAACAAGATGTGTTTGTACTTTACTACAGATAATACCGGAACACTCAGTTTTAACCATTACTGTATTTGTCTAGTGAAACTTTGAAAATAAATAAATACATTGAACTAAACAGTACAACAAACCAGCCAAAATAGATATATTTGTTGGCCAGCAAAGCACCCAGAGACTGAATGCTGGTAAATAAAAACCAAAACACGAATAAAAGAAAGCATGGAGGATTAAATCCTTTGATTTTATTTTCCTGTCAATATGGCTTGCCCATTCAATGCAGATTTGTAAAAGAGTGAGTCGAGTTTCCCTCTGGTATGTTAAACTAGGACCCGCAAGGAAAGGAAAGGAAAGTAAGACAAACACTTTAACTGCATTCAGAGTTACTGAACCATCTAGAAGAGTCCAAGTGGGGAACTAACTTACAACACACACACACACACACACACCACAATGTATAAAGAAACCTACAGCACATGTTCCATCTGAATGCTTGGAAATGCACAGTGATGCTACAGCTAGACAAATCAAATTGGCATGTACTGTAAATTGTTTTCAGTTTCTGTAGCTTGTATTTAGAGTAACACAAGAATGTGGAAGCTATGTTATTTACATGGAACAATAAGAATATCTAGCTAGCTATCTTTTTCTACAAAGTACCTGTCATATGTCCCTCCTTCAAAAGACCAGAAAGATGAAAAAAAAATGTAATCTGACTTTCACGATCTCTACTGTCTTGGAATATTAAATGTTAGTAACCTCCTGCATATGTAATGATATTTACCTAGCGGCCACAACATAACAGGTACGCAAACCCACATCCAATATGTACTTTTGGATTTCCCTGTTACAAGCACCTCTGCAACCTAAATGCTCACTCACTATAGGACAACTGGGTCAAGTTTGGAGATGCCACTAAAAGAACATCCATCTCCATTTAGATTTTTCTTTTTCTTTTTTTCTTTCTTCCGCTTTCAGTGTTTGGAGGGAAAGATCCTTAGCAATCCTACCTGGCTCGGTACGGGCTTCTCCAGAGCTCGATTTCATGTTCTCCTTTTTCTCGGAAATGAAGAAACAGCCCAGTTAAGTGAAGGCTAGATCCAGATCTCAGTGAAGGTATCTACAGCTCAGGCTCATTTCCTTTCCTATAGTCCTGCTCAGAAATGGCGTGTGTCAGTCATGGCTGCAGGTTCCGGTTTAAATCCCTTTTTACAAATAATAACTTGAATAATATTAGAAAGGTATGAACTTCTTTTCATAGCCAAGAAAAAGGGAAGAGAACTGAAATGAAATGCTGTAGTTAGACAACCATTTTGATAAGAGGATAATTGAGACGACACTAGTGTATAGTTAGAGGATAATTTATGTTATATCCACTTTTATTCGACCTCCTAAAATAAACCCAGTCCATAATCATTGCCAGAAAATTGTCCTGAATTTTAGAGCAGCAATTTGAACAAAAGTACTGCTGCAGTTAATCAGAACAGATTTCCTTATATTCCTGATTACTGCTATGATTACCTCCATTGGCAAAGTAAAAAGAAATTCTTGTAAAATGTCATATTTTATTAATAACTGTAGTGACAATAAAACAAAAAAAAATCAACAGGGATTGTAATTTCAAGTCGATTTCAGAATGTATGCACTTTGGTTCAATATAGTTTCTACTATAATCAAAATTTGCCAAACAGCTAACCACATGTATCATTTGCATATATTTGAAAGCATTACAGCAGCTTCTACTTCAACGTCAACCACTGTCTACTAGTACTCCAGCTCCAAAGATTGGGTGTGGCACCAAATGCCATAAATTGGTTCAAAGACTACCTAACACACAGGAGCCAGCGAGTCAAAATCGGGCAGACGTTATCCAGCTCCAGAGATGTAATCCTAGAAGTCCTTCAAGAATCAATTCTATGGTCCCTGCTTTTTAGCCTCTTTGTAAATGACCTACGCACAGCCTGTGACACCAAACTTATTCTGTATGCAAACGATGCAGTGCTGCTGAGCAGTAGCACCTCTCAGGTTGCCCTGCAAACAGAACTACAGAACTCTTTCAATAAACTCAAGGACTGGTTCAGTAGGCAAAAGCTGCTACTAAATTACAAGAAAACCTAGGCCATGCTACAATCCAGCCCCTACAACAAACACAGGCATGCACCTCTCGTAATCACCAACAAGGCTGGTGAGCAGATTGAGCAAGTGCACTTGTTCAAGTACCTTGGAGTCACCATTGATGACTCGTTCACTTATACGCACCACGTAGACTCCCTTGTCAAAGTGGTAAACACAAAGATTGGGATCCTCTATAGGCATAAGAAATCCCTCACCCCGGAAGCACCCTGAATCTCAGTCTCCAGCTCCATACTCTCCATGATAGACTATGGGCTGGTGGTCTGTGGAGCTGCTACTGATACAGTGCTCAAAAGGGTCCAAATTGCACTCAATAAGGCATGCCGCCTCACCCTGTGTACAGATAACTACACTCATACTTGCACCTTGTATGAGCATACAAACTGACTTAACCTAAAAGACAGGATCAAATATCAAACTTGCCTCCTGGGAAAGAAGACACTCCTCGGAAAAAAAACCACCCTGTATAGGAAACCTGCTCAAGGCTTCTCTCTCAACACACATCACCAGACAGAAGAAGAATGGAGCACTGTCCATACCATTCCATCGAACCTCACTAGGGCAGTGTGCTTTCTCCTATCGGGCCCCCCTCTGGATAAATGAACTCCCAATAAATTACAAAGAAACAGCCTGTCTCAATTCAAAGTAGGCCTCAAACAGCACCTAATGTCTAACTCAAAATGCACCTGCTTATCAGGCCCCACTTGATAGACAGGCCTACCCCCAAGGTAACACCCAGCAGGGCTGCCTAGAGAACCCTGCGTCCATTCCAGCCTAGCCAAGGGTTTAAATAAGCTATCAGTCCTCTTTAAATGCACTTGGTACTGCCCCTCCTAACCCCTTCCCACATACACACAAATCATACTCGACAAAGCCCTCTGGAGCTGCTCACTCTCATCACAGCCCCCCCCCCTCCGTTTCACTATCCCCCCACCTCTCACTCTCTGCGGTTGGTTTCAAACCCAATCCCTCTTGTTTCACTGTCACCCAGCCTCTCACCATCTGGGATTGCGTTAAACCCTATGCAGTTACTCTGCCATAGTCTATCAATGGATTTGGAGGTTTCTGGGGGTGCTACCTAGGGCAACTGATTAGAAATAACTTAGTATTCAATTACAACTGCTCATTTTTTTTCTCCTATTTGTCTAATTGTCATGTAATCACTCTTTATTGCCTAATGATCAGGCCTCTGTAACCACTGCATATGTGTATTGTCTTATTGTCCACCCTGATGTGGAACCTTTGTAAAAGAGCTCACGCTAAAAGGTCTTTCCGAAATACTAATTAAAAAAAAAAGCTTTTGTTTTCAATAGGTATAAAAAGCTCTACTGTCAGATTTCCAGGGATCCATTCACAGACCTTTTTATTACAGTACTCACTGTTAACCATGGCAAGATGTTTCAAATATGTAAACCGTTCCCAGCTAAATCAGCTCCAGAACACAGAAAGGCTACAATGCAATCATGCTTACTTGCTTTAAAGCTAATTAACATTAAAAATGTTCTAGGAAAAAAAACAACAATTCCTACATATCATGTATTGTCATTTTTTACAACATATGCCTGGATCAAATGCACAGTTAATGTAACAGCAGTTTTAGCTACACCAAACAGTGCACACCACAATATAAACATACTCATACATGTGAGCGTGAGTGTGTGTGTGTGTGTGTGTGTGTGTGTGTGTGTGTGTGTGCATGTGCTGAAGTCCCACAAGATAACTGTCATAAGTAGGTCAATAAAGTGTCCTGCCAACAAAAGATGGAAGTGACACTAACTACTACTACTAATAATAATCACAACCACCTCCAAATTAGAAAGACGCTAAAAACAATATGTGTGTGGGGGGAGTAAAAGTGAAGTGACTGGCATAGTTGCATAGGTTATTGCTAAGGAATCCCTGAGACAGTCTCTCTCTCTCTCTCTCTCTCTCTCTCTCTGTCTGTTGCTCTCCCCGCTCCAAAGCTGGTACAGCCACGGGAAATATGTTTAGATGAGGGGGAGGGAGCTACCTGGTTACACAGCCCCTGCCATCACAGAATCCGGCTGGTACAGCTGCATGAGGCTCTGTCTTGCTGTATGGCCTGGTATAATGTGGGGAGGCATTGCTGGGTGCCCTGATTCAAGCCTCTGCACAGCCGGTTGGTGCACTTATACAGATAAAGCATTGCTGGGAGGCGAGCCAGGGTTAGTGAGCATTTTTCCTGCAGATGCTGGTTGGTGTACTTGCATGACAGATTGCTAGCAGCCCTGGTTAAAGAAAGACTCTCTGTACAGAATTTGACT
The DNA here is from genome assembly GCA_016271365.2 of Neoceratodus forsteri. NCBI lineage: Eukaryota > Metazoa > Chordata > Ceratodontiformes > Ceratodontidae > Neoceratodus > Neoceratodus forsteri. The sequence continues at coordinate 14,020,782 of CM057453.1, read as the reverse complement.
TGATTGGCAGCGTAGCTGCTGAAGGTGGGCTCTTCAGCATGCCTCATGATATCACGGCCCAGCTGCCCAATTGAAAGACTTTGCCCTTTGGAAACAAACCATTCAACTTGTAGCATCTGCATCAAGTCTAAAAGCAGAAAACTTTAACAGAATCCACCTTAAAATCCCTGCCTTAACTTGAGCCTTTCTTCTGCCAAACAAGTTGGAAGTGGAAAAGAAAAGGGGAAAAAAACTCAGCCATTTGTGTTTTTGGAATTGCACCCTTCCCATCATCTCCACTCAGCAGAGCTCACCTCAATCTGGGATAGACTGACTAAGGAGAAGAATGAGTGAGAGAGAGAGAGAGCGAGAGCGAGGGGAGTGCTCTCAATCTGAAGGTTTGATGATGACCATGACTATGATGGCTGACAGTTTGGAAGCCCCGTTCTCGGCCAAGTCTGCCTTCAATGAGTTTGGTCAGTAGCAGCAGCAGCAGCAGAGCTTGCCATCCATGACCGCTAGTCACCACCATCATTACCTGCTTCACTTCCTGCACTCAGGCTCGCATCCTCATCATCCTCACCATCACCAGCACCATGACAGCAGCTCACCATATCCACCTGGGGCAGCCAACTCATACAGCCATTCATCATCACTTGCCACCTACCCCTACCTGAGCCATGGCTAGCATAGCCCCTATCTGCCTTCCAGCTACCATCCAGGCAGTGGTGGCAGTGGCAGCAACCAGTCACAGACAGAGGATGCAGGTGAGACCAGCTCCTATATCCTTCCACGTTCATCCTCATAACTAGTCAGCTTCATGTTGTCTCATGCTCCCTCACTCTCATATTTCCCTCCTAATATTGCTCCCTTCTAGACAGATTTTTAATTAATTAATCAATTTGTTTATTTATTTGTTATTGTGAGCATTTTTCTTGACATAGCAGTTCATATTTCCAACAGCACCGAGATTCAGCTGCTGCACTTCCTATTTAATATAATATGTTTTGCACTCTTTAATGCTTTGTCTTGCCATGTCCTTCACTGCTCATCCTCTGTGTGTGCATCTTTCAGCTTGGGATTTCTGTCCCATTTAGTTTAGAGAATGTTGAAGACCGTGTAATAGTGTATCAGCCAATGGCCTTCAATTTTGTTATAAGCAATATGTTTGGTTTAGTTTTGTTGTGTAGTCACTCCATTCTGTTCAGTGTATATAGTCAGTCTATTCCTATAGTTTTTGACTCATTTCCTAACAGCCAGCAGTCATGAGGATCAAACCTCTCTCCAGTTATAGCCCATTGTCTTCTTTTAGTGTACCCTATGGGCAAAGTCAAATACCCTGCATCTATTGGACAGACTAGTTGTCATTAATATAAAACGGTGAGAGTGGTATGTTTTGTCCTTTCCCTACCAAAAGGTGTCCCTTTTCCAAGGGACTTGCTTGCTACAGATGGAGAACCACACGGTTCAGTCCTTCAGTCGATGAGGTTATAACAAGATCTTGTAAATCTAGATCTGTTTTTGTGTGCAGGGATTGTCTAAAGGCAGGGCAGCTTTTTTTTTTTTTTACCCCAGACACTGCCGCCGCCCCCTCACACATACAGCACATCCACGATTAAAAAAAAAAAAATACAACAACAGACAAGGATGTTAGCAGTCAATATGTTACAGAAGGGCTTTATACAGGAAAACAGGTGTTACATTTAATTTGGATCAACATCTGTTCAGTCTCTCATGCTTGCTTAGAATGTTAGGAACCATAACAGATCTAGTGGTCAAAATTGTAAACAAAGCTACCATAAATTGAATAAATGCCATGGTTTCCAAGTGAAAACATGTTTATTTTTATTATTCATGACTGATACTGATAAAAAATGACAGAAATTTTCCTGTCTCCTTTATCTTCGGCTGCAGTTGTGGCTCACTAACAATCTTTGACTGCAAGGCTGCTAAATAATCGGCCAACACTGCGGCCGAAGATTTTGGAGGCTCACGGCCAAAGATCATTAGCGAGCCAAGGCCAAAGATTGTAAAAATGTAAAATGCTGTTTTCTGACAAAACTAAAATAAACCAGGAGCATGGGTCGATAGAGGGAAGTCCCTTGATCTAAACACATGCCTCAATTATTTCACAAGTCACCCATGGGGTGAAATATTTACTTTTTTTTCTCAGCCCCAATCTAAAAACAAGATGGTAGCCATCACGATCAATAAATTTCTCACAGTCAAAGATTTTTTGATCACGAGCCTGCAAATTCTTTGATCGTGATGACCAAAACCCCATTCTTCTTTCACAAAATAATCATATAAATTTTCCCATAGACATATAATGGGAGCTAAAATGTTTAATAACTTTTGAATGGATTAATATTTTTTCACCAAACAAAAAGTGGCATGTTCCTTGACCCAAGCTCTTTCTACGTGCCATGTTTCAGACCAGCAAACTACACAACGAGTGCACAGCGCCACAGACAAAATCTGAAAAACTGTCCACAGAACTGGCGAAAAGTGCATTTTTCAGCATTTTGGTGCACAAAAACTATAACTCTGACCGAAATGCAACTTGACAAATCAAGAGATCTGTCATGCCCCACCATGTATACCAAATTCCATGCAAATCCGTTAAACAGGTCCAAAGTTATTAACATGCAAAATTTCAAGTTTAAAACAGAAGTGCCTTCATAATCCTAACTATAGGAGCATGACCATGCCGGTATAATATATACATATATTACTGTGCAACATAAGTAATTAAGAAAAAAATTATTGCAAAATTATGACATATATATGCTCAGCTCAAGCAAGATGTTGAGGTGTTCACTAGCTGCACCGATTGGTTTGCGGATGTGCATTTTCTCAATGAGGCTGGTCTGTCAGCTGCTGTCTCTAAAATAATCATGTGTTAAAGTGACAGAGCTCAAATTAAACACACAGAACAGTCATTTAAAGTATTAACTAATGCCACAGTACTTCACTTTCAGTCCTTCTACATTTATCAGTTCTATAAACTAAGCTAGATTGTTAAAGCAATTCCATAAAATGAGCAAAAAAGCAATCTAATTTATTTAGAAGTAAATGCTTAAACAGTCCTTTCCTTGAGTCATAATACAGGAACACAGAGATTGACAGTGTAAGAATCGCTGTGCTATGGGAGAGTGATGAAACATACAGTTAGCTAATCAAGCAATGATTTTTTTTTCATGAAACCTAGATGAAGCAATATAAAAACACAGAAGGGATGGGTGGGACAAACTAGACATGGAGGGCACTAGTGTAGGAGGCACACCAAACAAGTCCCCAAGCCACTTATCCAGGAGGTGTAAAGTAGGGTGCATACACATACAATTCACAAGCAGTTGATACTTATAGACAGCAAGGCAATGAGGCACTCAGACATGGCACATCACTCATTTGTTTTCTATGTAGAGGGAGCAGGGCTGGCAGGTGTGCTGCAAATTCAAAGGACAGTTGGTGTGTCAGTTTTGGAATCCCAGGCTTGCAACCATAGGGGAGGAGTTGTGTAACTTCATGTTAATGGCATGCACTGGAACCAATTGAGAATTTGAAAGCAAGCAGGCTGAGTTATGACTAGCATTGTCAGTTGTGTTAAATAACTATCTTAGCCCTGTGAGTCTGTGACTTGCTTGATAGTTTCTCAGCAAAAAGCTGAGACACGGCTCCGGGTACAGCATGTTAGTTTAATTATTTATTTCTCACTCAGGGAGGCAGGCCAGCCTTGTGCTTTAATTGAGCAGGAACCTACACGCAAGCTAGTGGCACCACATTCGTAATGTTATACATAAAGAATTGTTTTGTGTTGGGCGAAACAAAAATAATAAATGATTTTGCTTATATTTAACTCACTGTCATTTTACAACAGTAAATAATTGGAAAACAATAATATTTATAGATAACAATTCACATGTCTTACAGTCTATAAATGAAAAAATAATATACAGGTATGTTAAACCATGGTGTTCGGGATGCACAGATAGTTTCTCATTTTTATGCAGTCGTCACTGTTAGCAGATTAAGTTTTTTATTTTACCTATGCATCTAACAGCTTTGATGAACAGTTAACCACCATTCACAACAGAGGATTTTCTTTCCACATTTTATAAAGATGCATCAACTGTGTAACAATACAAAATTAGCATGACAAAAAAATAATGTGCTTACATGCCAGGTTACAGTTACGGAAAATATGCCAATGGCTGTGAACAGTGTTAATGCACAATATGGTTTGTAAAACACATTTAATTCTGTACAGAGCCTATCATTGTCATGCTAACTCTTTGAACATGGGACACAAATGAAGCAGGAAAAAATAATGTGCTTAAATGAGGGTATAAAAAATGATGATCCCAATAAGATGTACCAGTAATGCTGATTAAGGTGGTCCACAGTTACAGACAGACTACATATCTAACTTAAGCAGCTTTACAGATATTACATTGCATACATATAGCTAAACCCCTCACCCAGTATATAATTATCTGGCCACAAATTAACTGTAGATCAGAGCACAGGGTTACTGTGCATCTTATAGAAACATAGACTTTGACAGCAGATAAGGACCGCTTGGTCCACCTAGACTGCCCCATTGTCCAGCGGACAGAAGTAATTCATGCAGGAATGTTGGAAGCTGTACTTTACACTTCAGATCCTTGTGGTAGGGGGTACTTTTCTATTGGCTTTTGTATGTATTTATTTATTTTCCGACTGCATCTTTTCTTTATTTTTCTACTGTATTATTTTGTTAAATGCTATGGCATGAGCCCAGGTGAGTAACCCATAATGGCAGAAGCCACAATCCACAAGATGACACTGGAGAATTTATAAGGCATGAGGGGAGAGTGAAAGTCATCGTGACTGATCACCATTGTGAGATGCCTTAGCATACTTGGCTTCATAAGGTGGACTTATTTCCTGTTGGCCAAGCAGTGCTGATAGTGAATCTGTGTTGCATTAGTTGCCTGATGTTGTATGATTCTGTTGTGTTTTAATCAGCCCCACATGCTCTTAATAACACTGCAGTGTACCAGGTGCTCAGCTCAGAATCCAAATGATCTGTAGTCATACTGTGAATGGGATTGTTTCAATGCTTCAAACAGCCCCTGACACCGTTATCACAACTTTGATAAAATGTAATATTTAGCACAAATAAGCTTATATTTTAATATTATTTATGTATTTCTCATTCTTCTTTAATACTAAGGACATCTGCATGTAAACAGGATCACTGCCCTATCTGTTCTGGCTGCTTTCCTTCATATGACATCACAGTTCTGTTTATGACATTATAGTCTGTTGCTGTGGGGATACTTACGATGCCATAAGGGGGGATTATTTATTTTATTTATTTAAAAGTTGGTAACTGGGAAAAGCACCATGACTATAAGCTCATTTCCAGGTGCAACCCGGATTATGATGTCATATGTAAGAAAACAGAAAGAGCAGATAAAATCTAAGGAACAATAATCCTCTTTCATATAGCTGTCCTCGGTAATAAAGAAAAAAGGTAAATAATTATAGAAAATACACGAACTATAAACTAAACTGTCTAAATCTCACATTTTTTCCAAGGTTTTCAAATGGTGTCAGGGGCTCTTTAATTGGGGTTGCTACAACTGTGTAATTCTTTTTTCATTCTGTTTCTATCCTGACTACTTTATATTTTCAAATCCCTGTTGTTAACAGTGCACCGACAGAGTTTTCAGCTCTGATGTAAATATAGTGCACCAAAAGGGTTTTCAGCCCCAATCTATTAAACTGCATCACGCAGGAGTCCTCAACCCTGACTTCCTTATTGAGCACTGAAAGGGCTTTCAGCTGTAGTCTACTAAATTGCATAGCAGTAACTTTCAGCTCTGAAATGTAAAGTGAATTAGAAAGAGCTTTCAGCTCTGAAGTAATACAGTGATTCAATAGTGCTCTCAGCTCCAAATTACATGGTTATTGTGAAGTGTATGCTGCTCTGACCTCTGTTTTAAATCCTTGCATGAGCTGTCCGCTCTGAGTTTACTGAATTTGTTTACCGAAACTGAATTCGACTAGGAATGTTAATTATTAGCAAGTCTGACTTCTGCTTCCATAAATATCACTTCCTGAGACAGACTTCTACTACAAAAATTGTTTGATTTGCTACCAAAGACCGATACTGAATTCAGTGAACTGCAAGCAGTCACGCAATGAGGGAATAGGTTCTGCTGGCAGCAGCCACCCAAATTAATAAAAGGGTAAATTTTGTACTGGCCCAAAAAACTGGGGTGGCTGCCACCACCCTTGCCCCCTCCCCCGTTTTCGATGCCTATGATTTTATTCATAGGAGCCCTCAACCCCGACTTCATTATTGAGCACTGAAAGGGCTTTCAGCTCCAGTCTACTAAATTGCATAGCAGTAACTTTCAGCACTGAAATGTAAAGTGAATTAGAAAGAGCTTTCAGCTCTGAAGTAATATGATTAGATAGTGCTTTGGGCTCCAAATTACATGGTTATTGTGAAGTGTATGCTGCTCTGACCTCTATTCTAAATACCTGCATGAGCTGTCTGATCTGAGTTTACTGTATTTGCTTACCGAGACTGAGTTTGACTAGGAATGTTAATTGTTAGCAAGTCTTACTTCTGCTTCCATAAATATCACTTCCTAAGTCAGACGTTTAGGAATGCTAATTGTAATCCCTGCATGAGCTATCCGGTCTGAGTTTACTGTATTTGTTTATCAATACTGAGTTCGACTAGGAATGTTAATTGTTAGCAAGTCTGACTTCTGCTTCCATAAATATCACTTCCTAAAACAGGCTTCTGTTACAAAAATTGTTTGATTTGCTACCAAAGTCCGATACTGAATTCAGTGAACTGCAAGCAGTCACGCAATGAGGGAATACATTCTGTAGGCTGCAGCCACTCAAATTAATGAAAGGGTAAATTTGGTACTAGTCTTAACAACTGGGGTGGCTGCCACCCCAAAATTCAGTTCTGCTGAGTGCTGGTCACAGCTCGCTAACAATGTTTGACCATGAGGCTGCAAAATAATTGGCCGCGACCACAGTCAAAGATTTTGCAGGCTCGGGGCTAAAGATCGTTAGCGAGCCACAGCCAAAGATTGTAAAAATGTAAAAGGTTATTTTTTGACAAAACTGAAATAAACCAGAGGCATGGGTCAATAGAGGGAAGTCCCCTGACCTAAGCCCATGCCTCAATTATTTCACAAGTCACCCAGGGGGTGAAATATTTACTTTTTCCCCCAACCCCAAGCAGAAAACAAGATGGAGGCCATCACGATCAATAAATTTCTCATGATCAAAGATTCTTTGATTGCGAGCCTGCAAATTCTTTGATTGTGATGGCCAAAACCCCATTCTTCTTTCACAAAATAACCATATAAATTTTCCCATAGACTTATAATGGGAGATAAAATGTTTAATAACTTTTGAATGGATTAATATTTTTTCAGCAAGCAAAATGTGGCATGTTCATTTACCCAAGCGCTTTCTATGTGCCAAGTTTCAGACCTGCAGACCACACAGCGGCCATGCAGCACCAAGGACAAAATCAAAGAAACTACCCACAGAACTGGCGAAAAGTGCATTTTTCAGAATTTTGGTGCACAAAAACCCACATCTGACTGAAACACAACCTGGCAAATCAAGTGATCAAATGTGCCCCACTACGCATACCAAATTTCATGCAAATCTGTTGCACTGGTCCAAAGTTATTAACGTGCAAAATTTCAAGTTTAACATAGAAGTGCCTTCATACCCCTAAATATAGGGTGTCGGTCTTGACCCCAGTAGGCATGTTTTATGATGCCATGCTGGTGAACTGAGTTCAGGGGTGAGCCCAGTGACCCAGCTGGATGTGATGAGGGTAGGGGATGGTGTTGTTATGCAACACCCCCTCCAGCCAAAAAATGAAAATTGTATGGCTGTCCACCCGGGCCCAGGTACGATATAGTGAAGACAACTGTCCTCTTGGCATAAGGCCCAGCACCTCTCCACCCATGGGTGGCAGATGGCCCTGTGCATTGGCTTATAGATACACTCATTGCTCTGTGCATCTATATCTCCAGCCACATGGAAACACAAGGGAACACAGGGCCCTGCATTTCTGCAGCCCACTAGACAGCCCCATGAATTCTTTACATCTGTCCCTGCATGGAACTGCAGGGCCCACAAAGGCCATGCACTTCTGCAGATGGACGGAGTCTTACCATGGTGCAGGGCATCTACATCTGTTCACACAGGTCCCAAAGGGACCTGCCTGAATGAGGATATGACTACACTATCTCAAAAAGAAAGAAAATTATTTGCAAAAAACTTCATTAATGCACCAGTTAGGGTAACTTAACACCACAAAAGTAGGGAAATGTGGCATTAGGGTTTCCAGTCCTAACTTCCGACCCACACCCCCTCAAGCAGTAAAAGGAAACATAATTAGGGTTTTGGGTTTCTGGAATCTTGGTGAATCTGCATGCATGCATGAGAAAAGCTATAACAAATGGTGTTGGCAGCATGTGGCAATACATATGTATCTACCTTTGAAAAGTGCATCACTATGAGGAACTAGCTTGGAGCTGTACATTGTGCTTTGGACAGGAGGTTGTGGGCTGGGGAAGGAGTCAGCATTAGGGTTCATCACCACAAGGTAGGCACCACAATAACACCACATGTCCCTACTTTTGTTGTGTTAAGTTACCCTAACTGATGTATTAACAAAGATTTTTGCAAAGAATGTGTTATTAATATTAGCATTAGTTACTGGAACGTAGTAGTTACTATAAAGTGGCAGTGGTTGGATGTGAATCCTGTTCTGGATAACAAGATGTATTTGTATAATGATTTGTCCCCCCATTTCATACTTTCCTACTACTCCTGTTTTTGAAGGACTGAAAAAAAATTAATACTCTGTGTGTTTTATTTCTGTCAAAGTGTATATTGATGATGTTGGGTTCAGGGGAGATCAGGTATGGAAAAGAACATTAGTCCTATAGAGTAATTATTTGACAATAATGTTTCTTTTGGTGAGCAAGTAAATTTTATGGACTACAAATAAGGAAAATTGTCTAAAATCAAAATACAGGACTGGTGTAGACTCTAATACCACTATGTGGAATATACAAAGCAAAACTGAGCAGCGGCTATACTACTGCAGTGGGTTTTGGTTATGGCATTGCAAAATCTGAAAGGATTTGGCTCCTTGAAAATCAATAACAAAGATTTGCATTCAAAATTTGAAATAATGCCAATGTCCGCAAAGCTCTGCAGTTATCAGGAAAATTTAATGTTAAAATTCCTTTCAAAAACTAAGTCCCAAACTGTATTTTTATAACAAACACTATGTGAGGCAAAGGCCTAGCGCAAGACACTAGAGGAGGCATTATTTCAAATATCAACTGCACGTACATCTTTGTTTGTTACTATGCGATAGTCAGTGTTACTTGGCGAGGATGATTCTAACCTCTTGGCCATAAGTCTGAAGAGAGCTGATGGTGTCACTGCTACAGTACATCCTACAGTCATTCTCACACAAGCTCAACAAATGGACTAAAAGTGAAGTGGTGCTAAAAACCTTCATTTACAAATGAGCGTGATTCCATAGCTGAGCACTAGATTGTGCTAAAGTGTGAACACAGTTTGCATTCGGATAACTGCAAATTACATTTTGAGTGCACAATGACTGTTCATAGGACTCGACAGAAACAATCGGGACTACAAACATAATAGCACATTGTAAACTTAATAAGTACATAAGTGGCATTAATTATTCCAAAAGGTAACATAACTATAGACCTTGAATACACTGATAAAATACAATGCTTTTACAGGAAACAACCATTTGCCCATGATCTCTAATGTAAATACAATTAGTCACTCAAGATTCAAGGGTTATTATTAAAATATCAAAACATTGCCATGTTATAAGAATTTGGATATCACTGATTTCTTTTTTTTATATAATCACAATCTGGCATCACAACCATACTGGAATATACATTTATTTAATTTACACTAGGTGACATTCCCTGTTTGTTTGTTTGTTTGTTTTTTTTTTTTTGGGGGGGGAGGAGTTATTCAGTATAAAAGGGAACATCTAACAAACTGCAAGCCCTCAAAGACAGAAGTTGCTGTGGTCTACTGGCTAGAGGAATGGCTTCAGAAAAATATAATCACAGGTTCAATAGAGCTGAATGCTTACAGTGTGGTTTTGCAAGTCACTTTACCTCCCAGTTCGCCAGTCTACTGGAAATGAGTTGTTGCATCTCAACTAGGTTATTCTGGGTAAGGAAATTGTGTAAAGTTCTCCCCGATCCTGCCTGAGAGTTTCCAATAAAATCTGGAGGTCTGCATACAAGTGCCTTTGAGTGATGGCTGCAGTTTTCATTTTAAGGTGTGGATTCACAAATGAATATGATTTGTAGATGTTTGTTTTTTTAATTTAATAAACTTTATTATTTTCAACAATTTAACACAATGAGAACAAACAAATGCAATAACACATTGCAATGTACATACCACAATAAAATTATTGCACATGCTCAGAATCACAGCTTTTAGGATTATTTATAAATACATCACTACAAAATATATCTTGTCACAGTCTTGCTGAAAAGGACATTCTTTGCTACTGATACTTGTTCATTCTCTTGGCAATGCTGTCTGTCCCATCCAGGTATTGGTACAGAGAAGCACTTATGGGAGTCTGGCCATAAATAAAAATGAAATATTTTGCTTTCTCAGAGCTGGTATTTGTTGTCCTCCGTCCAGTGGCATTTCTGATAAGCATTTGCAGTTGGTGCTATAACGCTACCCATTTTCATCTGAAAGTGATGGAGGTGTTATTAATCACTTCCTGCTCACGGGTCATCAGCTGATTACATCCAGTTGGAATCCCCTTTTCATGTTTACTTCTGATATATTAAAGTTTGTACAAGTAAAGTCTGAACTTAAATGGTTGTGAATGGCAACTGATAAAAATGTAAAGTCACACTAATTCTTCTGAACCATGAGTATATATAAATATTGCTAATGCCATTGTATGTCTTAAAAACTATAAAGGTGAAATGAAAAGAAAATGTCAGTTTAAGCTGCTCGAGTCTATTAGTGGTATCAAGGGTAATATATATAACACCTAGTCAATATTTTATTATTTATATAAACAGTTCTTTTTGTTTTTTAATGTTTTATATCTCTCCTCTAATCAGCCATGCTATCAGTTTTTTCCATGGCTAGCTATCCAGGATGTGACAGCGAAGACATATCTGCACTGAAATCTACAATGCAGCTAGTAATAGTTTAGAGGAGCAGTCTGCAGTTCACCTCTAAGCGTATTCGTGAAATATATTAATTTTACAGGGGCACAATAGCACCCCTATTGTTAGGGTTAAGTAGCCTGTTAATGTTAAACCTTAAATTCTGCACATTAATATCTTTGGCTCTCTTTAACGGAATGTGCTGAAATTTTGTATGTGTTGTCTAGCACGCAAAGTGTGGAAGGTTTTGTGATGGCAGCTTGTGTGGTTTCTGAGATCTGCATGTGTCATTTTTAGAAAAAATATTACATTTTCTTCCTATACTTGATATTGATTTCTCTTCACTATTGCGTACAGCATACATGGAAAGGAATTGCTGCCCTAAACTTGCAGGGGACATGTGTCATGTCCTAAGGTAGTGCCTTTGACAGGTCTGGTGAAAAAATATAAAATGGCTCCAGAGTTATAATGCTTTAAAGTGTAATGTTTTCTGACTTGCACATACACAGTAGGGGTTTCAAAATAATGTTTTGTGGCAAAAGTAAAACTTTGATGCCACAAATGCAGGTTTTGCGCCACTTGATTGGCACAGCACTAAACATTTTTTGTGCCATGCCAACCATCATCTTGTTGATCTTTTCCACAAACCAAAATGTGGAAAATACATAAAACTGGTGAGATTTTTAAAAACAAACATCAGAACCTAGCAAAACAGAACCCATTTAACTAGATTCTGATGTTTGTTTTTGAACATTGTGCCCCAAATGCCTTTTCTGAGTACCCAAAATCTGAGGTGCCCAGCTTAGTGAGAGGAGTGCTACCCCGCTGTTCTCCGTATGAGAACACTAGGGATTTCTTGACTTCTGCAGCCACGGCTGAAGTCGCACTGCTGGCTGCAGTGTTATCTGTGAGCCACCCTTTCACTGGTGTCTAGTGGCACCCCCACCTGCCATTCACTGTGGCTGGTGTCTAGTGGCACTTGCCTACTTGCTGATTGCTGCTCTTGGTCTCCAGTGTGTCCCCACCATCCAATCATTGTCCCTGGTGTCTAGTGGCACTCCCCACTCACTGACTACTGTCCCTGGTATCTAGTCACACCCTCTACCAATCCCTGTCCCTGTTGTCTAGTGGTGACCCCCACCCGCCAATCACAGTCACCTAATTTTTATTGTAGTCTCCCCCCGCTGCCCTGCAACCCATTGTTTTATTTACAGTGCTGATATCAGGGTACCAATCCCAATGTCAGCATTACAAGCCTCCCCCCAGAAGTGTGAACACTGAGAAACCCACCCCAGTAACCCACATTTGTTTTTTACTTGTACCTGTAAAAAACAAGAAAACATTCCCACAACATCTTGTTTTTAAACCTGAAAAAAGAAAATGGTCCCTCATCATCCCCACCATCCCCCTACCCACCCTGATCCTCCCACTGAGCACCCATCACCCCAACCCACACCTCACCCTCACCCTGTTCTTACTAGCTGGTCATAGGCTGTCATCTTCTGTGGACTGAGACACATCTGCACTCTTCAAAGTCGAACCATAAACTGAGGAATCAAGGTAAGTGCTGTATAACGTATTTCAAAGGTGTTTCGAATTTATGTTCATAATTTCACCATTTTTTGGAATGTTTTCACCAAATTTTCAACATGGCCTTTTTGGGACCCTGCCTCACGGACAATGGCACTATCATTTCTTGAAATGGGCTCAGAAGGTGATTTTGTGGTCACTGCATACAATCACCTTCTGGAACTGAATAATGAAATTTCACTATCAGTATTCATGAGGTGGGGTCCCAAATAGGCCATGTAAAAAATGTGGTGAAATAATTCCTAAAAACGGCCAAATTATGAGTGTTCATTGAATTTTTTCCATGTACACACATAACTTTGGTATTTTTAATATTTTCACTCCAAATTTTCATCATAGCCATTTTTTCACACCACCTCATGAACAGTACAGCTGTCATTTTTCACATCCTGTTCAAAATGTGTTTTCATACCTGTGGCACGGATTGAAGTTTTGGCATGGATTTGAAAATTGTCACTTAT